>NW_027019809.1:6707634-7307634 GCF_013076305.1 Rhopilema esculentum | reverse complement strand
CCATCCAATCACTGAAATCTGAGTTTATTTTTACTCGTTGTACCCTTTTATCTAGATAACTATACATAAATTCTATTGCGTTATCGCTGAAGCCATAAGATTTCAATTTGGCTAGTAGAAGTATATTGGGTAAACAATCAAATGCTTTCGATAAGTCCATCAACACTGCACCAGCCACATCTTTTTTATCCAGGCACTTTTTCAAGCCTTCAATAAGTCGTAATAAAGCGTGTTGTGTGCTATAACCTTTTCTGAATCCACAAAGCAAAGGGAACAGTTTAACACTGTGATAATTGTAGATTTGATTGAACATTATTCTCTCAAACTTAAAACCATTGGCAACACATTTAACTTAAAAATTGAAAAAAATTACTTTTTTAAAGTAAAAAGATTTAATCTTTGTGAGACTTGCTACAACTTTATCAAAAAATTTAGTAAAAGGTTCTGTTTATCACGACATTGTCAGTTCAGAAAAACATTTGCAAGCTCACATTCAGTCATTGGAGTGTCACGTTGGACATTATTGGCCTTGTATTTGGCGGAAAGTGGCATATTTTAACCCATTTTATTATGCCGACTCTTTCCCAGCAATTGGGGCACTTGAGTGTACCTGTTATCGCGGGAATTTTGGTCTTTTCATTCAACGAGAAGACGAAACATTGTTTCAAGCAATTGGGAGCATTATTTGGTCCCATACCAACATCCAAACTGGTTGGAAAAGATGGGCTTGACGATTTGCGACATTTTATTGGTTGAATTTCGATGCAATATATCACGAAGCGGCCGCCGCCTTTAGGCACATTGCAGCTCCAAAAATTTCCGACCACAAAAGTTTGGCATATTTTTCAATTACAGTGAGAAAAATGAACACTTTTAGACACCGAAGCATAATCCCCGACTTAATTTGTAGAAGATATCGCAAATTGGTGCAAAGATAAACTTTTTAATCTCGCGTGTTTCACAGGTGCTTTAATCACCATGGCTCAATTTTCGTGTTTTTGCAAATGTTGATATTGTTCAGAAATAGACAAAGATCAAGAAAGTTTCTTGCATTTGCTATTTTCAGCATCAAACCTTGATACATTTCCTAATATATTCCAAATAAAAAGTCATCTTATAACTTTTATAAAACTCCCTGTGGCCATTTGAATTTTGGTTCGCTAAAAAATTTTGCTACAGTGCCGCAATTTCTGTCTCAGCCTGTGTAATAATTTTGCTCACTAAGTGTATAGGACCAAAATCAAAGGTGCTTGTGAATTGTATATTCAATTTCAATGCCGTAAAGATTAGCCGAAATTTCCACCGGATTTTTCCAAATAAATGTTATTTGCAAACGTAGATCAATCTGATGAGAGCCTACAAGCCTACACCGGAGTTGTTTATCGAGTAGCTCTTCACCTTGGATTAAACACTTGGATTAAACGTTTTAACACTGTACGTAGTTATAATGCTTATTATACCTCTCCCGCCTTGTGGAGACAATGATATTCGGCAACATTTCACACGCAATGTTAAAAAAATGATTAAGACAAACCCTACGACACCATAGAAAACTTCAGAAAATTTCTTGGGGCCCCTATTTGGGGCCGGTGAGCGGATATTTCATACCAACCACATGTCATCCCCAGGTAGCCCCACGTGCGAGCGGCACCAACCACACCAACCACATGTCATCATATTGTAGTCATTGTTTCCCTGTGGACCTCCCGAGTGCTCCCGATCCCAAGAAATTTAAAGATGGACGCCAGAGGAAAGAAACCTAAAGCGCTGAAAGGCACGAGCCAATCATCATTGTCAAAAACTAAAGATTTTGTAGTAAGCCTGTACAAAGACCCGGCAAAGTGGTAAGTCTAAAGACTTATTAGGATCAGTTTCATTTTCGATTTTGCAAGGATAAGCGTGCACTGCTTCACTTTTCGTAGGCCTATCTTATATGTAAAAAGGCCTATCTTATAGCTATAATAATGGGATGTTAGATTTCTGTGCGCACCAGTGGTTGTGCATCGGCTGACACAGCTCCCCAGGTCAGGGGGCATGTTCTTTGGGAAAGGTTGGCATTTACTACACATAGAATGCCCTAGAATATAACAAAATTTTGCTTTTTTTGAAAAATTGCAGTCTGGCAGTTGCAAGTATTTCAAAGTTTTCCTGAAAATGAGATTAGTGTTTATTATAACTTTTGTAAGAAATGCTGTAAAATTTTGTTAGCACTTATGACAGTCTATAAAGGAAAGAAATTTTTGATCTTTTTTGTTGTTATTTATTGGCCAAAGTATATTCAAAGCCTGACACACTCCAGTGAAAATACAAAATTGTCACTGAGTTTTGATAAAATTGTTCAATGAAACTATTTCAGAGCGTTGAAAATATTTTTAGGATAATGTTGCACACTGCCAGGACAGATGTCGGGTAAGCAAAGCGTGTCTCAAAATTTTTGTATTTGCTCTGGTCTGTCTTTTATAGCCAAATACAACTGCTGGGGTGTAACAAAAATTGATTACAAATTATTGACACAGTATAGTTTCAAAGGAAGGAGGAATTTGAAAATCTGAGACACTTTTTGGTAGCTTAGGAACTGCTCTTTTTGCTGATATAAGTCAGATTTTGTTACCGCAAATTCAAGGGTACAAAATAGCTTTTTCGAACCTGTATGTAGAGGAATTGTAAGTCTGGAGAAAATGGCACTTGCAAGGTACACTTATAAACCACAGGGAAATCCCTGTCAAGTCACTTAAAGCTTTAAGAGCAATAAGCCTGTTTAAATAAACACAGCCATACATGGGATACACGGATGTACCATGCAATATTGTAAATGAGACATTCAACCACAACCACAAGGCAACAATAATCTTCTTAACAGGTCAAGAGATTTTCAGACCTCATCTGAAAGTTTCAATAAAGAAATTATGAAAACCTTCATTTGCATGGGTTTTTTTTCATTTTCAAAATTTCTGCTAGTTTCAAACATGGTGTCATTGTGTGTCTTGAAAGTTCAGTTACTTGAATGTGAAAAGATCAAAAAAAGGATGTTTACATTCAGAAAACGTTACCATAACCTTAAATCATCTTGTGCACCAGTTTCAGTCTTGAGTAACTTGAGAATAGGCTACATATGGCATATGGCATTTTGCACATTTGCGAGGGCTTTTTTCCGCCCACGCGATTGTTTATGACAACACTCTCATTAAATGCACTTCGTCTCAATCTCTAATAATTTAACTACCTACCACTATATATCAGGGTATTCATAAATAACGTCGTGTCAAAGAGATGTATGGTTTTATAAATATCATTATAAAAAGGAAGTTTCTGTTTCTTTTGACACCAAATGTTAACAAACTATAGTTTTACCTGTTACAGCTAGCAATAGAATAGGAAATGGTTGTGCAGGAAAGGAACAACAGATAGCGTAAAATACGAGAATGAAAATTGTTACACAACATTGTCAAGTAAGAAATTTGTGTTACGAATACACTCATTTTTTAAAAGAAACACGCTATAAGAAACGACAAGTGGGCAATCAGAAAAAAATTAAAAAAGTTTCAGAAATAATTCGTTTTTGCTCTTTGACTCTTCAACAAGGTAGAGATAAGCGGTTGGGATTTGTCAAAAACATAGAACCAATCATACACCTTTTCTGAACTCTCTTGTTACTTTCCATCTACATTTCTCCTTCCCTGTATGCTTTCAGGTTTATGTTTACATTATTCGCCAATTTTTATCAAGTTATTTTTTTGCTCTTCCGTGCTTTTTTCAGATTAAGAAACTCTTAAGAAAGAATGGGTGTTGGAATTTCCTATACCATTACTCTATACCAAAACTGAGTACTCCAAGTCGGCCTTCATTTCTAATAGAAAAGAAGTGTATTTCAGTTATTCTTTCTTGAATTTTTAATGTGAATCAACTTAATCTTCCATTACCAATTAAATAACATTGTCCTGCCCCTTTTTCTTTTTTAATAAAGATGAGTTTTGTTAAATACTACTCAATATATCTGTGTTTCTACACAAAACGTTGCCATTTTGCAAAAAACCAGATATCCCTTTTGTCATTTTAAGGAGTAGCAATGCACACAAAATGTTTACAAGTAGACAAGATAATTTATTTTTTCGCTTGTAATACTCAAATATGAATAGATAAGCAACAAATTCTGCAAGGGCTAAATAGCCCACGCAGCCAAACCAGCAGAGGTTTTTTTTAGCCCACATGCTTTTTATTCCCGGAGAGGCCTGTTTTGAATATTTATCAAAAAATGTCTTACTGTTTAACCAGGCTACCTTTGACAATGTTATAGCAACGGCAGGATATTTAACCACTTTAACCACTTCATTGCTAAATCCTGAGCAGGAATATTGAACTGAAAGAACTCTTTCTTGGTGACGTTGACTTCCTGCTGCATTAGGAACATTCCCAAAATATATGCAAATTTTAAGGCTGTTGAATTTTTAAGAAATTTTTACTTTGCATGTGGGATACCTTGCATGTCCTAGATAATCTAGGCTTGTGTGAAGGCATGCACATGTGATCGCCAGCTTATATTACAAAGACTGAATAAGTGCACAAAATTGACTTTGTTTCAACATCATTTTATTTCCATGCAAACTTAAGGCCGTTTAAAGAGTAAAGGCTAGGCAAAATGGACTTTTATTGGCTGAAAAAATAGGAAACCTTTTATTTAAGCAAGTACAAGCAGAAAACTACTGAACACCTGGAAGCCTGTCCCCACTTTTTGCAAACTGGACTATTTGTGTTACTCCAACATTTATTGTGTAATAATATATGGTTCATTAAAAAATTTATTAGCTTCATTCAAGCAGATTCAACTTATCATACTTTATGTCACAAATGTTATATTTTTATTTGACAGGGAAATAATAAAGCACACAGGAATTTTTCTTTTTGCTGTGTACGCAACAAGAGAATTAGCAGATATTGATCTTCTTGGTCCGCCCCCTGGCTCCCAGTAATTTTTTCAAAGGATCAAAATGACATGTTCAAAAAAGGTTAGTTCTTAACAAATGATACTTTTTGAGAATCTTTTTCAAGAATATCATACACTGAAGAAACATCTTATTTAAAAATGACTGTAATTTTTTTATTTACAGCCATGTCTGGTATCTTTCGAACAGGCCCTTCCCAGAGATGCAGGCTACAGCATGTGCCAGGGTAAAATCCGAGCAAAATAAATTTGCCAGAGTTTTTTCCGCCTGCACAGTTTTTCAAACTTTGTCTCTATTAATCTGTGCAGTTTAGCTTCCCAATGTTTGTACTACTTAACACTAAATATCAGGGGGCTAGTAAATAAGGAAAAAGAGGTCTTGCACGTCTATGTCATGTTCCTCTTTTATGTTCCTCTCTTATCTTCCTTATTTATCTCATTTAAAGGAGTGGTAATACAAAATTTAAAGGTAGTAAAATACACACAAAAATGCCTTCTTAAGGTGAATAATGTTTAAAGAATTGGCAAGGTAATGTATTTTTGCCTTTGTAAATACTCAAATATAAAAAGATTAACAAAAGTTCTGCAAGGGCTAAATAGCCCACGCTGCCAAACTGGCAAGAGCTTTTTATAGCCTGTGTTGTTTTTTCCCGGAGAGGCCTGCTTTTGAATATGTTATGCTTTTTTCAAATTTTGGTACTGTTAATCATATTAATTAACAGTACCAAATTTGAATCTCTAGTATGATGATATTTGAAATCAAAGTCATAATTCATGTCCGCGATGGCGATCTCTAAAACTTATGTCCTGGTTTTTACTTATTTTCTTTTTTTTCACAATCTCTCTGGTTGCTGTGCTTACAGCATGTTCTGCTTGCAGTTCCAATTCATATTGCAAAAGCTAGCTTACACACCAAAACATATGGAAAAGTTTCCTAAAGAAAGGCTTTCTGTAATCTAGTAAGCATATGATTCACAGGAACGAAGTGAATTGACGGAGAAGAGCCTAATGTTACAAGAAATGATTGTGTGAATCAGTCTTGGTAATATGAAATTATTTAAGGCATGCGATGGCTTAAAACAGAGAACTCAACAACTTTAATCAAGACCTGATAACCTTTGAAATGCATTTGAAGGGGTGTATTACGGCTTGAAAAAGCCTAAAATGTTTTCGCAATCCAAATAGTTGTTACAGAATTTTAGAAGAAGTTTCTTGAAAACAATCTGATTAAACGAAAATCATGAAAGTTTTATTACTCCGGTTTCTTATGAGAACGACATCGGATGATTCTGTTTTAGATTTGGCTTTCTCATTAATACTCTCAAAAAGGAGTAATTTGATCCCAAACCGGAGTCATTCAAAAACACTGTTCAAAGTTGAGTCATTCAAAAACGGAGTCATTTATTCTCAATTTAAAAAGGAGCTCAAGCAAAGGATATGAGAACGGATAAAAAACGTAGTAATTGAAACACCTTCATTTTCGTTTTGGCCAAAGCAAAGTGGCCCGTAATAATGAGAACAGTTCAAGAAATCGAGAAAACGAAACTGGAATGATCTGAAAACGGAGACATAAGAAAACTCAAAAACTTTTGAGAAAATTTACAAGAAACTAGAAGAAAAAAGTGAAAAAAGAATGGTAAGTCAAAATGACACGCTGCGTGTGCGATAAGAAGCATATGTGACGAGTTTCAAGAGTGCATGGAGGCGTACACGCCTTATATTACCAGGACTGGTGAAACCAGAATATATTGATGAAACTAAGATTTTACATATAGGGCAAGACCATTCTAAGTTGTAAGTCTTAAGTTTCAATCTTAATATAATGATCAGGAAGCTATATAAATGAAACTTGTATTACAACCAGGCATACTGAGCTTCTTTTAGTGACTGTAAAAAGCCATCATTACGAATTGATGCATAGGCTTGCTCAAAGTCTTTTTCGTGCTTTAGAGAGGTGTATTTGTTTCCTTCCCGTTGATTCCCTCTCTCAAGCACACACTAGACTTGGAGCATATCTAATTGATGCTTAGTATTTTTCAAATGTATTTTGCTTTTATACTTCTAAGGAAGACAAAAATCTACTCAAGAAGAAGAACCACTATTTTGCTGAGATTCTGCATCCAATTGAGAACAACTACTTCAAGTGTGAAAATTCTATGTCATCGCATAAATTGTTTTGCTCTATTCATATTTGTGTGAATTGCTGTCAGCAGTAAGTAAGTTGTCATATATTTGCTACTTATATGTTTTTTATGAAATTATTTCAGAAATGCAAAGAAATTACTATTGCTCCATTGTTTCCATCTCATTCCCTACCCCTACTTTAGTCACTTGATTTGAACATAAATTCTGTCCTTTGATCTCGATTGTAATGATTAATGAGATTTTTTCGAGAATTTCTCCTTTTAATTCTACCACAACAGTTTTCAGCTATTTCCCAATCATAACTGTGCATTTTTTCAATCGTTTAAGATTACCTTTTTGCCGATTTTGAATTTGGCTTTTTACCAAATAAAACATGAAATATTAACATATCATGCTATTTGTGACACTTTTTTGTTAATTTGCTTCTATATGATAAGAATCAAAAATTGAAATTTTCTTCTTGAATGAAAGTTGCAAACAATCTTTTGGTGGTACAAAACTTAAAAATGGCTTTGAAAAAGGCAGATATTTTGAGTCACACTGAAGCTTTGCGTCTGACAGTCTTCAGAGTGTAAAACGTCAGAACATAGATCGAAAACTGTATGTAAGGAAATGAAATGAATGAAAGTCGATTTTTAAAAGATCGGAAAAGGCCGGGGAAACTTTCTGAAAATGGTCAAACTCTTCTGAAATTTTTTTTTCTAATAACAGTTAAATTTGCTTCTATATGATTGGAAAGAACAAGTATTAAATTTAGATTAGGAAAGAGAGTCGAAATTTTCGGACAAAAACGACTTTTTTAGAAAGATCGATTTTGATAAAGAAATAAGGCTAAGCGTCCAATTTTTCTGAACATTTTTTTCCCAGAAACGACCAAAAAAGGACCAATTGAATCTAGTTCGGAAATAAAATTTTTTTTGATATTGCGATTGTTTAGATTGCGATTGGTCAATTCGTATCTATATAATTAGAATGAACTGATAACATGGCAAGGCTATTTTTTGGTCGGCGATATTAGGAAAAAGCTAGGGAGCTTTTAGCTAAGCGCTAACAGAGAAAAAAGAGGAGGGGTTGGGAAGAGAGGGAGAAAATATCAAGCTTGTTTAATTTTTCTTTTGAATCAAGTTATAGCATTTTTAAATAGATGAATTTTCAATAAAATATTATGGCTATGGGCTTGCAAAAATTGCCGAATTTCTTCGAAATTATTTTTCTTGTATACAGCTAGGTTGGTTGGTATATAAGCAAAATTGAGGAGAATTGAATTGCCTTAGAATTGCAATTATTGCGTTTTTCAGAAGGGTAGATTATCGATAAAAAATAGCCTTTAGCCTTACAGAAATGGTCAAATTTTTTCGCATTCTTTTCTTTTAAAACCAGGTTATTTGGTTCGTATATGAACAAAATTTAAAACAAAATGATGTGTTTGTAAATAAAAGTCGATTTTTTAAAAATATAGCGTTATATAGAAGTATATATTTTTATTAAAAAGGTAAGGCTATGGGCTGACAAAAATGGTCGAATTTTTTCTAAATTTTGTTTCTTCGAAAAACAGGTTGTTTGTCTTGTATATCAACAGAAATAAGGAGAATTGATTTCAGTTTTTAAATGAATGTTAATTTTGGGAAGAAAAACATTTTCAGAAAAATAGATTTTCCATAAAAACTAAGGCTATAGGCTTACTAAAATTGTCGAATTTTTTTTCGAATTTTTGTTTCTTCGAAAAACAGGTTGTTTGTCTTGTATATCAACAGAAATAAGGAGAATTGATTTCAGTTTTTAAATGAATGTTAATTTTGGGAAGAAAAACATTTTCAGAAAAATAGATTTTCGATAAAAACTAAGGCTATAGGCTTACTAAAATTGTCGAATTTTTTTCGAATTTTTGTTACTTCTAAAAACAGGTTGTTTGTCTTGTATATCAACAGAAATAAAGAGAATTGATTTCAGTTTTTAAATGAATGTTAATTTTGGGAAGAAAAACATTTTCAGAAAAATAGATTTTCCATAAAAACTAAGGCTATAGGCTTACTAAAATTGTCGGATTTTTTTCGAATTTCTGTTTCTTCTAAAAACAGGTTGTTTGTCTTGTATATCAACAGAAATAAAGAGAATTGATTTCAGTTTTTAAATGAATGTTAATTTTGGGAAGAAAAACATTTTCAGAAAAATAGATTTTCCATAAAAACTAAGGCTATAGGCTTACTAAAATTGTCGAATTTTTTTCTAATATTTGTTTCTTATAAAAACAGGCTGTTTGTCTTGTATATCAACAGAAATAAGGAGAATTGATTTCAGTTTTTAAATGAATGTTAATTTTGGGAAGTAAAACATTTTCAGAAAAATAGATTTTCCAAAAAAACTAAGGCTATAGGCTTACTAAAATTGTCGAATTTTTTTCGAATCTCTGTTTCTTCTAAAAACAGGTTGTTTGTCTTGTATATCAACAGAAATAAGGAGAATTGATTTCAGTTTTTAAATGAATGTTAATTTTGGGAAGTAAAAAATTTTCAGAAAAATAGATTTTCCATAAAAACTAAGGCTATAGGCTTACTAAAATTGTCGAATTTTTTTCGAATCTCTGTTTCTTCTAAAAACAGGTTGTTTGTCTTGTATATCAACAGAAATAAGGAGAATTTATTTCAGTTTTTAAATGAATGTTAATTTTGGGAAGAAAAACATTTTCAGAAAAATAGATTTTCCATAAAAACTAAGGCTATAGGCTTACTAAAATTGTCGAATTTTTTTCGAATTTTTGTTACTTCTAAAAACAGGTTGTTTGTCTTGTATATAAACAGAAATAAAGAGAATTGATTTCAGTTTTTAAATGAATGTTAATTTTGGCAAGAAAAACATTTTCAGAAAAATAGATTTTCCATAAAAACTAAGGCTATAGGCTTACTAAAATTGTCGAATTTTTTTCTAATATTTGTTTCTTATAAAAACAGGCTGTTTGTCTTGTATATCAACAGAAATAAGGAGAATTGATTTCAGTTTTTAAATGAATGTTAATTTTGGGAAGAAAAACATTTTCAGAAAAATAGATTTTCCATAAAAACTAAGGCTATAGGCTTACTAAAATTGTCGAATTTTTTTCGAATTTTTGTTACTTCTAAAAACAGGTTGTTTGTCTTGTATATAAACAGAAATAAAGAGAATTGATTTCAGTTTTTAAATGAATGTTAATTTTGGCAAGAAAAACATTTTCAGAAAAATAGATTTTCCATAAAAACTAAGGCTATAGGCTTACTAAAATTGTCGAATTTTTTTCGAATCTCTGTTTCTTCTAAAAACAGGTTGTTTGTCTTGTATATCAACAGAAATAAAGAGAATTGATTTCAGTTTTTAAATGAATGTTAATTTTGGGAAGAAAAACATTTTCAGAAAAATAGATTTTCCATAAAAACTAAGGCTATAGGCTTACTAAAATTGTCGAATTTTTTTCGAATTTTTGTTTCTTCTAAAAACAGGTGTTTGTCTTGTATATCAACAGAAATAAGGAGAATTGATTTCAGTTTTTAAATGAATGTTAATTTTGGGAAGTAAAAAATTTTCAGAAAAATAGATTTTCCAAAAAAACTAAGGCTATAGGCTTACTAAAATTGTCGAATTTTTTTCGAATTTTTGTTACTTCTAAAAACAGGTTGTTTGTCTTGTATATCAACAGATATAAGGAGAATTGATTTCAGTTTTTAAATGAATGTTAATTTTGGGAAGAAAAACATTTTCAGAAAAATAGATTTTCCATAAAAACTAAGGCTATAGGCTTACTAAAATTGTCGAATTTTTTTTTAATATTTGTTTCTTCTAAAAACAGGCTGTTTGTCTTGTATATCAACAGAAATAAGGAGAATTGATTTCAGTTTTTAAATGAATGTTAATTTTGGGAAGAAAAACATTTTCAGAAAAATAGATTTTCCATAAAAACTAAGGCTATAGGCTTACTAAAATTGTCGAATTTTTTTCGAATTTTTGTTACTTCTAAAAACAGGTTGTTTGTCTTGTATATAAACAGAAATAAAGAGAATTGATTTCAGTTTTTAAATGAATGTTAATTTTGGCAAGAAAAACATTTTCAGAAAAATAGATTTTCCATAAAAACTAAGGCTATAGGCTTACTAAAATTGTCGAATTTTTTTCGAATTTTTGTTTCTTCTAAAAACAGGTTGTTTTTCTTGTATATAAACAGAAATAAAGAGAATTGATTTCAGTTTTTAAATGAATGTTAATTTTTGAAAAAAAGGCATTTTCAGAAATATAGATTTTCGATAAAAAATTAAGGCTATAGGTTTATAAAAATGGTAGAATTTTTTCGAATTTTTGCTCTTGAAACCATGTTATTCGGTTCATATATGAACAAAATTTAAAACAAAATAAAGTTAGTTTGTTAATAAAAGTCGATTTTTGGAAAATATAGCGTTTTTGAAAAAGTTAGGTTTTGATAAAAAAGTAAGGCTATAGGCTTACAAAAATGGTCAAATTTTTCCAAACTTTTTCTTCTCAATACACGAGGATTGAATTTTTTAAATAAAAGTTGATTTTTTGGAAAAGAGAGCGTTGTTTTAGAAAGGAAGATTTCGATAAAAAAGTAAGGCTATAGATCTACAAAAATGGCCAAACTTTTTTGAATTCTTTTTCTAAAAACAGGTTAATTGGCTTGCAAACCCTTAGTTCTCTAGAAACGCCCGCTTTGAGTTAGCACGATTAGCTGCCCATTATTACACTTACAAATTGGGTCATCATTTACCCAAGGTTGCCACCTTTCCAACCGATTAATGTGTTTCTTTTAAAACGTGCATATAATTATTCGATGATTTCATCTCACCTGCCATATTATGGGCTGAGAGGGGATAAATTTGCTCTTTTTAAATAGGCCCTTAGAGAGACTACAAAAGAGCAGCCAATTGTACCGTGACAAAAATAAAACAGTATTACAGGGGGAATGTATAAAATGGTAAAACTTTTCACGTTTAGCCAGTTTCTGTTAGAAATTTCTTGCACCTTTTAGAGGCGCTTGCGGCGGTTTGGATCTGCTCAAGAGAGTGATTATCTTTGACCCGTTTAGTCTTTTTTCCACGTCTTCCATGAAAAATGGTTGTATCGCACAAACAGGATAGCTGTCTAAAGGCCTCTCAGTCGAACAGCCAAAAGCTCCTTGTCCATGCTTTCTCGAATTCTCTATTGTTCTGTAGCGTGACCGAGGGTCAAAGTTAGTCGTATTTCCGCTTCTCAGAGCTGAAAACGATTCATAAGAGCAAGTTCGTTAGAGTTATCGAAGGAAATATCCACATGTCTTCAGACAAGATAATTCAACATTCAACATTTTCATCTACCCAATCACAATGTCCATTACAAAATAGATTACAAAGATCACTAGTTGAATTTTTAAAAAAATCACAAATAAATCGCTAATTAATCAGAATCACAAACTTACATTTTTTACATTTTGAAGCCAATCTGATAATTTTTAGCTTAAAAGTATTTAGATGGGTCGAAATGGATTAGAATTTAACTTTGACTATGTGCATTTGTATGTTTGGTCAAGGATCGCAGGCGCAGGGGGGACTGTGGGGGCCTTCAAGGATCGCAGGCGCAGGGGGACCGTGGGGGGCTTCCCCTATTCAAAATGTACTTAAAACGATACTAAAGATCGCCTGCTCTTGGCTTTTAGCATGTTCAGCCCCAAAAATTGATTTGCCCACACAATTGATAACATGCTCCGTAGTCCTTGTGTGTAGTTCAGCCCTTCACAGACAGGTCGTTATTCGCTGCGTCAACAAATAATGGAAATGGACGGAAGAAAAAAGGACAAATTGATGTAAGCAACTGGTTGTAAACAAGGTTTAAAATTATTTTAAACTTTTCTGCAGAAACTCTACTGGTGGATTTGTGGAAGTAAAGTAGTGACGTCATCCCACTTGAAATTTGGAAGGAATTTCCTTGATTTGCCATCACAATGGACACAACCGTTTGTTGAGGATAAAATATATAGAAGGGACAACAAACGAAAATCACAACCCACGTAAAAGAAAAATTTGACAGATTATTTCAAGTGTTTTACATCATGGGTAGCGAAAAACTAAGCACGTTGGGCAGGTTATAACGTAATCTTGGGCAGGTTATAACAGATCGCAGAAGAGGTAACCCATAAAAATAAAGTCCATGCCCTAGATATATAAAGGTTAACTGAAAAATATATATAGATGTAATTTTACTAAACTAAAGCTTTGAATAGGCTAAAAGCACAGTTGATCAAATTATAGGTGCCAAACTATCTTATGCAGAACTCAGTGAAATCTATGTTGAATAATAATATAGATAGTATAATGTGTAAGACGTTTAATGAAGGGGGAAAAGCTGTCAGAGTTTCGTATTTAAACAGATAACAATTATCGACAACACCCAAAAAGAAAGCCACGAGAACATGTCAGCATAGCAAAAGCAAAACCTCTTGGGAATCAAGATACGGATGTTAGCGGTAGTAGATCCAGAGGAAGACAAGACAGCATAACAGCAATATTGCCAGCACTCTAAGTGACCATTTGGTGACAGTATTCTGGTCCTCAAATTCTTCAATTTCTCTGAGCTCTTGTTCCCTGTCATATTTCTCTTCTACGGTGGCCATTTTTGATTCGTTGTCGGTTAATACGGCCTTTGAATTGATAACGGAATCCACCGACATTTGTAATTTTTCTGCATGGAAAATATCATAACGGTAATGAGAAAGCTTTACCGTCAGAGACATAAAATAAATACTAAAATGAAAATTGTGGGTTTCAACAAAGCGACAATTAAATTTCACATAGACTGAAAGATAAGACGCCTGTCACATAATAGCAACTTCTTGGAATGGAATTATCTTTAGAAAGCTTTACCATTTTTATATCAAAGGATAATAGGTCGCGGCTATCTGTAAAGGAAAGATTTGCTTCTTTTCTATAAATTCAATCCTTTTTGAAACAAAGAGATCTAAAATTTCAAAACTCTGATACAAATGTTGAACTTGCTTCAAATTGAAAAAAATTTCCTGCACATATGTTTTTCATAGCATGCACTTATCACCCAGTTCTAGCTAAGAGCGTTGAAACAATTTACAAGCTTTGTAAAAAAGAATAAATGCCATTGGCAGTATCGATGTAGGTCCACTAAACTACAACCCTTGACACACCTGTTGAGACGAAAGCATCTCATGCCAGGCATTATTTCAGCCCACCTATCCCCCCCCATCCAATTCAAGGTTTTGGTGAGTGTGTTTTTATATATTTCATGTTAATAATGAACTGGTAATAGGGTATAAAATGTCAAGATATCCCGTCTACAACAGTAGATTCCTCAATACCTAGCGAAAGCAGTCAAGATTCAAGCTATTGCGAATACTGAGAAGCCATTGTCGATGGAACAACATATCATATTCATAGTTACCTTCACCCGGTGACCCATAAGCATTCTTCATCTCCAGTCCACCTATGTCCGCATTAACGACATATTCTGCGGTTGATTTTCCACCACGATAACGAGGTTTGTTAAGTGTTGGCCACGTCAAAGCGCCTAGTGCTTCCAAAGGAACGGCTTTGGTAAAGAGGCTAAGAACGACCATTATAACAATACAGCAGACGAAGATAATGATTGCTGTGGGTTGAAGTAAAAAATAACAATTAATACAGAGGAATTGTCATTATCCAAAGTTTAATACTAAGCAGTGCTTGGCGAATATGTCTTCAGTTAAAACTCCATTAACATTTGTTCAATCTTTTTATTAGTGTAAATTTTCGAAACTGAATTGAAAGGAATCAATAAGCAAATAGATAAAAAATTCAAGTTAAAATAAGTTCTTATTGTAGCATATTTAGAATCTACACACCAACTTCAAAGTGAAACTATTTCCAGACGTGTATTTTCTGTGAGCATAGTGGCTATTTGATTGAGCATAGAAAATTTAATGGCTGCAATATGGAGCCAGCCTTCAATATTAAGAATGCCCAGAGAGAAATACAGATGTCTTTTACAAAAATGTTTTGGGAGGTTAATCAAAAATGCTTATGAATTTAGCATCAATTTATGAAAATTAATTAACACAATTTAACTTGAAGTCCGGATAAAAATGTATTGATACAAATAAGCTCAACGTCAAAGCCTCCGCGATAAATTGACTTTGGCAATATGCCCCTCCCCCCTCTTCATTAAAGCTCCGTTCTCAATCCAAACTTAAGCCAAACAAAGCTGAATACAGCAGGATTTTCTTATGACAGATAAACTCACCATAATACATGAAGTGCAATTTGACAAAACCGGGGCGATCATCAATTTCTCCACAGTGAGGCTGTGGATAAACGACATCCATAACGAGGCGAGACACACCAAGAATGAGACCGAATATCATGCTTGAAAATGCGCCAACTTCGGTGAGGCCAGGCCATAACATTCCGATGATAAACACAGCACAGGCAGGCGGTGCAAGGTATGATTGAATAGTCTGAAGATATTTAAAAAGTTGTCCACCATGACCGCCTAAAAAACAGGAGTTGAAATTACAATTATTTAAACTCTTGCAGGAAAAGCATGCTAGAATACTTTAAGCTAACCTATCAAGAAAAAGAAATATGTAACGCAGTTTTTTGTTACTGGGGAAATAATACTTGCAAGTTGCGACACTGCACCAAATAATGTGGTTATTTGAGATATACAGATGAGAGAAGGAGGACATATACAGATGGCTATTGGAAATAGCATGTTGGTCTTCTCGTGCTTTACAGAGCCATCAGAGAGAGATCACGGCCCTTTCTCAGAAATAAGATAAAAATTTTTTCGCAGCAATGTGACAACCAAGACGTTTTCCTGCCAAAACGCAATAAACAAGTCTGTTTCGTGATCCATTACTTGACATTTGAATGTTTCGACTCACTTGAAACAACAGGAATCCAGAGAAGCCCAATGACGACGAGACAGATAACAACAACTCGACCAACAATCAACTGCTCTTTCTGCGATGCTCTTGGCCTAAAAAGCTTCCATATATCCATAGTAAAAATCGTACTGGAGCTGTTGAATGCGGACGATAACGAGGACATAAGGGCGGCCATCATAACCGCCAACATCAAACCAACTGCACCGGCTGGTAGAATGTCCAGGACCAGCCTAAGAGAAATTATCAGCTTTTTAGGTCACAAAACAAACTGAATTATTATTAGAAAATAATCAAATAAAAAGTTCTGAATTAGTAAAAAGAACGCATAAAGTAAGAGACCGTTTAAAAAGTGTTTTGACTATTTTGTGAGTGGTCAAACTTGAATTTAATCTAGAAGTCTTTTTGTAACATACGATGCAACAATTCTACACGATATTATCATTTTTCTAAACAGCCTTATCACAGTATATCTTCTTTGTGTGGCAGTAAAACTTCTCGAAATAGTAAATTATATATATATTAGAAAATAACAATTTGATCAAACATTCTGCCCAAGTTGAAGAAAGATAAAAACCCTGTACGCTCTTAATGCCTCCTTCTAGCTGCTCAATAAAAGTATTGAAACAAAGTAGTGGGTTGAAATATTGCCTAACTTGAAGGACAGAAAACCCTAAATGGTCATATGCGCCAAGCACCCTCTCCAAGCTACAATCCCTGAGAAAACTCTTTGAAACATCAAGTTGTGTAAATGCTTTTTTGAAAAAGCAAATCGTTTTCACCGACACTGTACCACCTCTCCCTCCCCCCCCCCTAAAAATGTTGGTTGCAGAGTTTCATAGCAATCCATTGGACCACACTGAACCTCTTAACATTGTAGAAAACAACATTGCTCAATTGCAGCGACGGTGACGTGGTATAAAATATTCAGAAATATAAGTGTAGTGTACCACGATTTTTGGCAGTATTGTAAGAAAAAATCAATTTAAAGCATCAATGGTAATACCTTGGATAGGCACTGTTTGAACATCCATACTTATTCTGGCAATAAGCATAACAAGCTTCAGGATCCCCACATCCAATATCATCTTTGTACAACACTCTGCTTATCATGCCAGGCATAACCATAATGTACATTGGCAATATCTTTAAAAAGCCCGCTAAAATCGTTCCACCACGTGCGTGAGCAATGTTTTTGGCGCCAAGGGTACGTTGTACAATAACCTGAAAGTATTAAGATCAAACTTACTAAAAGCCATACTAGGCCCTACTAGATCAAACTTACTAAAGCCCTGACAAAACGAGTAAACATTTCACTCAACTTTTGTTTTGTTAAACGTTTAGTGAAAAGTTTAGTCGTTTTGCCACCCTGTTTAGTGTTGTTAAGTCGTGTTGAGTGTTGTTGAGCAAAAATGTTTAGCGTTTAGCGTTGTTTAGCAAATGTTTAGTCGTTTTGCCACCAATTAAACATTTGTTGTGATCGCGCAGGCGCTCTAGCTGTGGAAATCCAAAGGTTTTCGTCTGTTTTCGTTGGTTTTCTTGTCTCTACGTCACCCAAAAAGCCTTTATGAGACATCTGAATATCTCGTTGTATTCTTGGAAATTCTTATATCTTTTTCATGGTATCAATAGTATTATTAGTTTAAGTATTAAAGTATTATTGTAGGTAATAGGTGCAGGGTTGCAATGCATTTTCATGCTCCCTGCGCCATCGTCTTGTAGGTTATTTGTTCGTAGTCTATTGTAACTTTTAATCGAATTTATATATATATATATATATATATATATATAAAAAAAATTTGAAAAGAAGAAATTAAAAAAGAATTGTTTATTTAGTAGAAGATGACGCTGCTGCCTACTAATTGTGCTTTTGATTGGCTTCTTTGCTAATGTCATAAGGGCCTAACTTGGCTAGGTTCTACAAGCAAACTTATAACTGTAAAAACAAATATTTAAAAAACTCTTTAATCGGGAACAGTAATACTACGCTGTTGATAGTTGTCAAGTGGAATCGTGGATTCAAAATTGAGATGTTGACAATGTGCGTATGATATGGAGTATGACATGCTAATAATGTAAGTATGACATGTTTCAGAAAAACATAAGTAAAATACAACATCTGAAAAGTAGACATATATGAGTGTGACAAACCTGATCCGTGCACCAGTACCAGATTCCAGTAACTGGTAACGAAAACCAAATCCCAATCCAAGGGAATTCACTATCATCAATGGGCCTAAACATGTGCCCCCAGTGTGGGTCGACTTTATAGCAACCAGCAATTGTGGAATTCGTGGCTGTTGACATGTTTTTGGTGAAGCTAGTGAACCCGGCAGCAGTTGTCACAGCTAGCGTTGAAATGGTCGCATTGAGTGTTTTGTTGACTGCTGGCGCGGTTGTGGCTTTCAAAAGTGCGTAGGGCCTGCCGACTGCGTTTGGGTATTGCTCCCACAAAGCACTGATTCCACCAATTTTTGAGAAACCTGGAGGTGATAAGAAATAAAGGAAACAATGACCGATGATTGATCGCAGTGATTGACTGATGATTGACTGCGGCGATTCATTGATGATTGATGGCTGATTAAACGCTAATTACTGGCTGAGGGTTGACTATACATTGACCGCGATGGCAGTTTGATGGAATTGTATGGCTGCTAATTGATTATGATGTCGACTGATCAATTTATTGATTGATCGGTTTAGATGCATGATTGATAATAGAATGATGATGATGACTGATTGAAGATTAATGGTAGTTAGATATGATATTTTGTTTATTGATTGGTAATGATAACTGATAACTGATTAATTGTTGATTGAAAGTGATTTTTGATTACTGATTGATCGTTGAATGATCAATTAACTTTTTATAAATACGAGAGAAGAAACCTACCGACAATAGAGAGTGCGATGGCACCACAAATCATGATGGTACATTGGAGAACATCAGTATAGATGACAGCAGTAAGTCCACCTTGTGAAAAACAAAAGAGGTGAAGGAGAATATTTTACTTGGATATAAACAATAAGCTCAGAATATTTGAATAATTTTATTGCAATAATATTAACAATAATGCATTGACAGAGAAAACATACGAATAAAGGCGCAACCAATCGAAATATAATTTCGATTTTCTAAGCGGACATTGTCTCATCTCAGAAGTTTCTGAAATTGAATGCAAGGAGGTTGTCACAACGAATCTGCTGCTAAAAGCTTAGATATAAAGAAAATGAACTCCTTTTCTCTCAAGTACGCAGGTTATTAAAACTTCGGTATAATATCGAAAAACTACTAACAACAGAGGAGGGAGTGCTACTTGCACATCCATAATTGTTTTTCAGATTCAGGACCTCCGACGAACGGGGGGGGGGGGAGGAGGGGCCATCCCCCACCTTTTTGAAACAACGGAGCTTTGTTCAACATCTTTTGCTATGATTATTAAAGTTAATTTGAGTGGAAAAGCTGGTCCTGCATAAAACGTGTGAATAGAGAAAAAGCCACGATAGCAGGCTGCTTGGCGGACTCCGAAGGAATTCTTGCGGCGAAAAATCGATAAAAATGTATGAAATAAGAAACACCGCAATGCGACGAGAATGAGCAACATCAAATACTCGTAAATCAGTGCGAAATTACTTGCTGTGAACTAAAATTGGTTTTAAGAGAAGAAGATGCTTCTGCAAATAAAGGAAAGAAACAAGCTGAAACATCTCGAGTCAGCAGCATAAACATAAGAAATGTTAAATGTGAAATTGAGACAGTAGAAATTCAAAGACCTATTATTAGAAAGATCATTTGTATTCTAGTTTTGACAAGTTCATTCGGATCTTAGACAAGTCTTTGTACAAATGTTGAATTGATCAAGACTTCATGCGGGCGGAGGAAGCATCCAACAAAATTGGGACCTTGAATTACCAAGGTGATAACTTTTATCCTACTTGATTCATCAGAATATGATGCTTAAACCTGTTTTCAGCGACGTATACAAGTTATCGTCCATTTTCCTACTCTCGTAGACGGCAGCGTTGGAGGAATCATAATATTTGGCAAACAAATCTAACAAAAGATCACCGACTGAGCATGACCCAAAGAAAGTGAACTGATTAAAATTTTCTATTGGAGAAAGCAAACACAAAGAAAAACCTTTACTGTGACAAAGTCAGGCGGCTTTGTTTCCCACTTTATTTGATAACAAAATTTCGTAACAGCCAACAGGTAATATTCGAGGAAACTGGTCAATCTTTTAACGTTTTCAATTAAGGTTCAAGCAGTGCTCGCTTGCTTATATAATAAGCGTAGTTTTTCTACTTTGCTCTGAGCGCAGCCTTTGAAAATCGGCAACAAGCTAATTATTGCTGAAGCTTCCAGGTAATATAAAAAACATACAAAGAATCATCTTGCTTTTAGCATGGTGGGCCCCATACCCTTCCTCCCAATCGGGTAATTCACCATGCAATCTCTGCCATCTGAACAATCGACTTTAAAATTAAGAGCTGGATAAGACTGAGATACAAAAGGTAAATTACAAAGTGGCTGTATACATTGTTTTTATAAGAACAATCTTATAAGAATAAGAGGCCTCAAAACTGGTCAAAAGTTTAGAACAAATTCAATTTTGAACAAAGTTGTTTTAAACGCTCTTAAAAATCTGAGCCCTTTAAACCCTTCCCCTTAAAAAGGATGTGTCACTCACTTAGTGGGCAAATGAGGCCTGAAAACCTCTCTAGAGCACATTAGGCACCGCGCAGTCATTGGGCTATAGCCCCTCCACTTTATGCAATAATATGTTAGAAAACTGTTTGGAAAGTTTACTCTAACGCAACATTGGATAAAATACTCCTAAGTAGTCAGGCCTTGCCCGGAAAGGCGCTCGATCGACCGCGCGCGCCTAGAGCGCACCCAGAAAAAGCCTTGGAGAGCGATTTATAGAGCCCCTCAAAACGTAAAAACAATATTACCACGGAGCGAAATAATTTTTTGGCCTTTGTTTAATAAACTTTATCAAGCATAAACAATCTTCCCAATAGACCGCAATATTATGATTTGCGTAAGATTAGCCCTTGAGAAAAAAATTTAGCAAATTCAACGTTGGGTTTTCGATACCATTTTTAATCTAATAACCCTCTATTAACCACCAAGCACACAGGCCATCAAGCGTATTCTCCGGCAGATTTATTTGATTTTCGAGCAAGCGTTAATCTTCTGTTGAAGTATTATTTTCTGTTTTTTCTTAATAATTTAAAATCACCTTTGCAAATCAGAGATCACATTTCCGTCTAAATTACCGCATTGCTTTTCAGTTTGCATTTGCTTTCGCGGGTAGTAGATGTTCTAGTGTCTCTTATAGAATGGATAGCATAAAAAGGGAAACAAAGTTAATGTTCGACTTAAAGCCATGCGTTTTCTCAAATTTCTATATTTGTATTAACATAGTGTTTGCTGCATGTTTTGTTATTTAATATTATGGTGCTTTTTGGTATCACCATTGAATTTCTTATTTAACACTCTTACAAAGCTTTCAATATGAATCTCTCCATCTTCCAAAGCTCTTGAAGGATGCTCTCAAGGATATTTTATTTAAAGGTGCGAAATAGAGCGCCTAGAGTTTCAAAGGGCTCTTTTTATGGAGCACCTTCATTTTACTTAAAGCAAGGCCTGAGTAGTGGCAGTTCCTCTTGACTGGGAACCCTTTTGGTTCATTTTCTCGGTGTTTTTATTTATGTTTTATTATCCCCAAGCTAATTTTATCTATTTTTATAGCTATTGATATTTTCTCTGAACCAGACTGTTTATAAAACTTCAGTAGAAATAAGCAAGTATTTTCTAAAAAGGGCATTTTCTGGCGTTCTACAGGCATTTCAGCCCTCCCGCATTTAGACTGATGGGCGGTCCCTGGAGCACACTAGCTGGCAACTGCTTACACCCTATTAGTTCAAAAGTAATTTAAGAACACTTCAAGAACAATCCACCTTCAATTTTTTGAAAGAAATTACGAACAGCCAGCCTGAACTACAATTTACCAGTTCTTATAAAAAAGAGTGTGCTAATGCTTATAAGAAACAAAAGATCCAAAATTGAAAAATAAAAGAAAAATAAAAATATTTTTGATTCCAATAGTTTTAGGTATTTTAGTACATACCAAGTAACGTATAGATCGCAGTAATAGCAAGAATAACAGCCGAGGACACGTAGATGTTCCAGCCCATTGCCTCTTTCATGAACACACCCCCGGCATACATGTCAACCTAAGGTGAAACAACAGAATTGAAATTAGACCCATATTACAACATGGCTACAATATTTGCAGAACGAATCTTCATCAGAATCCTGAATTAAGATCATTCCACATCCTATATGATTTTTATAAAAATACTTTGTTAGGCAAAATTTATTGATACGTTTTTCTCCTTGGGTTGAAAGTATGATTGTCTTCAATTTCTCTTTTCACAAATTAAGCACGACCCTGCTAGGTACATCATTTGCTAAAGACAAGAGTTTGTGACACGTGCGGTGCCAATTGGATATCCTCGCCTTGCCATTTAACAAAAAATTGGCGAAAAAACTTCTAGCAACCAAACCACAATGTTCCAAATTTCTGTTCGATCTCAGAATCGATAAAGAATCCTGGATTACTAAAGCAAGAAATTTAAACGATTGGCCTGAACCAAGCCGTTCCCATAAATTCATGCTTTTTGTAATTAGCAGAACTGTGATAAGTTTTCTGCACTTACAGAAATTTTGGTCGTCACGTAGCTGAGTAACGACACAATGGTCATATAAGCACGCATGTATTTGCTCTGAAAACGCTTCTTCAAATACTCAGGCATGGTGAAAATTTTTGATCTCAGATAAACAGGCACGAAGAAGAAGCCGAGAAGAAGCAGAATCCATGATGCTTGCCATTCGTATGCCACAACACCAATTCCTGTTGCTGCCCCTGAGCCAGCTAGGCCAATGAAATGCTCACTACCAATATTACTTGCAAACAAGCTGCCACCAACCTAGGAAAATAAATATGTGGTGACGTCATTAGTTTAAAAACAAGAGCTATGTCATATTCTTTCTTAAATTTTGAAATAAATTTATTGCTAGGAAAGCCAGAGTAGACTAGGGTTAAAATGTGACAACATAAAAGTTTGTTTCAGTACCTAAATTTACCGAGTGGCCTCATTTTTATTTAAAGATGTTTAATTGGTTTTGGTTTGGTTTACGGAATTAAGAACCAAGACCAAATTACAGTGTTTTCAAAGGTACAGGGAATGCATCCGTTTGGCTGTAGCTCACCCAATATTATTCAGATCCGATAATTATCATACTTTTGTCTATTATACTTTGCTTCTCACAGATAACATGATTGAAATTCAAAAACTGAATGATAGATTATTGTGATTCATCACTTTTCAACATTATTTAAGCGATTGCAAACAGCATATGGAGACCAAAATTTCTATAAAGATGTAATTTCTGCAAGTAGGCGCGAGACCTTACAATCCCGGACAAAAATAATCGAGAATATTCAGAGAAAGTTGATATTTTCTCTTTCCTTTGGAAATAACTTCCTTCTCCCCCAATTTAATGTTGAATGCATGAATTTGAAGGAAAATGATAGAACTACAAATCCAACATTGATTCGGGGGGATGGGGGTCCGTATTTACAGAGGCAACGTAAAGTAGAAAATTGCAAAAATTGCATTTTGTCTCAACAATTTTGTCCGGGATGACCTCTAGAAGAAAACTCAGACTTTCTGATAATCATCCTCGCTCAGTTGGTCACTCAGATTTAGTTTTTTAAGTCTGTTCATATAATACCATTTTCAAATACGGTACCATGTTATACCAAGTTAGCCTTGCTATTTTTAGGGAGAACTTATATGCTACGAAATGAAAATGATATCGTGGAAATGAATAAGATTTGAATACGTATTGACAAAGAGGCTGCCTTTTGCTTTAAACATTGGACTCCTCTTCCTCTAGTTCGTCTTATTGAGACTGCATATCAATTCTTCATTTTGGGATATGTTCCTACTATATATTGTTCACGATTTCCAACTTCTCATCAAGTACGTAAAAGCAAGGGGTAGGTGTGGAAGGGGGGATGTTACACCCTCTAATCTTTGAAATTCTTTAAATTTGTAGGAAAATTTGAGAGTAATCAGAACCTTGTAATGTGAGTGCTTATTTACGTCGGATCTTCTTAATCACGATAAATCACGATAAACAAGTTGCAACTTGCAAACTCGTATCACTGTCTCAGCAGAGGACGGGGGGTTCTTTCAGAGAATTTCTAAGGAGGAAAGATCTCAGATCTCAGAAATTGCACGAAGTAGCATTACGTAGCAGTACGTACTGTAGTAAAATAAAGGATTTATTGTAAATTTATTATCAGGTACTGTGCTTTAGGAATTTTAGATTGAATTTTTAATTGGGGATAACTGAATTCGCATTCACTTAATTCTAGTATAAACAGGGTAAACAAAACAGTACAGTAATATCTAATTGATACGATTGATAACATGTGAGTTTACAGGAAATGGAAAGCGGATACCAGGATTGCATTTGACCTCATAATATCAGTGATGTCACACGGTGTCCATACGATTTTCTGGAGAGGGGCTCCTTAAGTTATAAAACTTAGTAGAAATTCCTGGCGCGCCTGAGTAGTTTTCTTGCCATGTACGGGTGGCTTGTCGGAAAATTGACAGACTTGTCGGCAAACAAAGGATGGCTCACCCACTTTGTACCAACTTTGTCTGCAAATTGGACCTGAGCACCCCCTAGGCACAATAGCCAGACACGGACTGTCTGAGCTCCAGCAAAACCAGAATTAATTAAAAATCTGTAGCTAAGCAAAACCACACAAGAACAATAACTAGCACAACTTCTGTCCGGGCCGTCGCGAGGCAAGCCTCGTTGGGGAGTGTGGACTACAAACACTGATCTATAAAAAATACTGGATTGAGCTTCCTATTGTCTTGAAACACCAAAGTTTGAAGCCCATTCAATTTCTAAAGGAAGAGGGCCCCAAACAATAGCGGGAAGCCATTCCTCAAAACCAATACTTCAACGATATGGATATGCAAGAGCTGCAATGCTGTGTGTATGATTGCTGAAAAAGGACAAGGCCAAAGCAGCTGAATCATTCCAATTGTGATAGAGAAGGCCGTCTCCTCGCATGGGCTGTTCTGGGCCCTCTTCTCGGACGGCGACACTCTTGTCACATAAGAAGCTCGATCCTGTCGGTCACAAACCTCTGCAATACATTTTGTCAATCTTACTCTGTATATAATTCAGAACTGTCATTTCTATATGATAATAACGGGACTTTCCTGATAGTTTTGTCAAATCTCTAAATCGGGACAGGCAAATGGTGATTCCTCTCCATGGTTGCCGCCGAAGAAGGAGGAAATTTTCGAATTTTGATGCTTCTAGTTCTCTGGAAAATAAACTCTTTTAGGCAAATTTTACTAAAGCAATCCTCCTAATCCTATTGAAAATTACTATTTTTTTGCAAACATTTTTTACAGCAGATAAAAACAACAATTTCCCCGTGGTCTTGAAAAATACCAGGTTGTCAGTTACTTCTAATGCTAGGTAAGAATCAGCACTGGTTGTCAATTTAGATCCCTCTTTCCATCTTAGCATGCCTTTTAATTGTTAAAAAAAATCTGGAGCTCATAGTGAATTGCAGTTGACGCTTCTACTGAGAAACTTAAGGAGAAATGGACACAAGGCACAATTCTACCTAAAGAGGGCCTGGATTTTTAGATTTATTGCCAACAAGCAATCTTCAAATCTACAAATCATTAGTTTGTTTACCTTCATTCATATCAAGGAATATCATATTTAACCAACGGAGCAACTACCTTTGCTCGATCCTTTATTGATTTTATGACATGAAGGTCTCTGGAATACCTAAAACGTTTCTTCCACCAAGTGGATTTTACCTGAAATTTGCTATTGAGATACTATTGGACACCCCCCCCCCACAACCCCCGGTCGCGACGCCCCTGACATCTGTACAAGTGGATTAAAAAGTATCCAATTCCGCAGTTTCCACACAACCAACCGGAAGAAGAATTTGAAGGAGAATCAAAATCACAGCAACATTGTCGCGGCAGCCGAAAAACAGACATTGAGAAAAATTAAAGTGTTTTGTAGTAAAAAAGAAGTCAAAAACCGTTTCTTTGCAGTTTGCGTAACTTATGATTTTCTGCAAATTATCGCCCAAAGACAGCAGAGTCAACATAGAGAGAACTTGCACAAATAATGAGCTTGTTCTAGAAGTAGTTTCAAATTTCAGAAAAACCATTGATTGAATTTGGCAGTTAACATTATTCCTAGAGAAATTCAACCACAGACAGCACGAACACAAGACCTAATTTAAAACTTTTTCACTACCTGGCTAGGCAAGAACTGCAGATCATATTATGGATTAAGAGGGCTAAACTTTTTTTTTTTTGGGGGGGGGGCTAGATATACTAAAGAGCAAAAAACATTTTTTCTGAAATTATTGAGGGGGCTGAACCCCCCCCCCAGCCTCCCTCTTTTTAAAGTACCTGGCTATGGATGTTGGAGTTCTTTAAAACACTGACAATGTCTTCCTACGTTGGTCAATCTTATTAGCAGTATGAAAAATGTCAAGGAAAGATTTGAGAAATAAGCTCGCTTATATTTTACTGTGTTGATTTTTGTCAATTATAGCCTTTCATAAATTTCTCAAAGAAAAAGAGACATTCAAATTTCAAACATTTAAGACCATTTGACATAATTTCAGTGGCCAATATTCTACGCAGAACTGCCACAAGAAATAAATGCAATTGATGATTCGAATCAACCCATTTCTTGAACAAGTCCACCTCTTCAGCATTGAATCCTTCCCTACAACAACACCCCCCCCCCCCCCCCAGTGGCGGATCCAGACTACCGCCATTACCGCTCGAGCGGTAGTCAGATTATTCAAAAAATTATAGAAACAAGGATCATTTTCATGTTTATCCTACTACTTTAATTAAACCATAATTAATTATTGAAAATATTTGATCGCGCTGCAAACCAAGGCTTCTTCCTAGGAACATGCCTGAAATTTGCACAGAGACAAAAATATTGTTTAATCCTTATCGCTATGGAAATTGCGTGCCAATTGACGAGCCACATGTTTGCAAATAGAAGGCTAGCATGATGATGAAATCATGGCTTGCTAACTAGGGGGGTTGAGTCGGTGTAGAGCGGATTCGAGCTGCACTGAGCGGTAGTCAGCTTGCCTAAACCAATCAAATCGTCAGAAATCACTGCCAACCTGGGGGGATGCATACAAATTTTGTTGACAACCAATGAACAACCGAGTTGACTACCGCTCAGATGGGGGGTTGAAGTAGTACTGCCGCTCAACGCGGCTCAAACGTTACAGAAAGATGGGGGGATGCCTACATATTCTGCAAGTGGGCAAACTGTAACTTCAAAGCCGATGTGACCCATTATTCTGTACAATAAACAACTATTCGTAGGAATATATTTTAAAAGAATATTAAATTAAAAGTCAGGCCCACAATATTCGCCAAAAGTATGATTCTTTGTTTAACAAAAGTTGCTTTCAATAATTGCAAATTTTATCTAGCTTTTTAAACTTAGTAATTTTCAACAGGTCTGATTTTCATAGGTAATTGTCCGACTAAATGCGAGTTTTAGGCGACACTTCGAAATTCTGCCAAATGTATCTTTTTTTCTAATTCTATGGTGTTCCTCGGCTAAATGCCGTGAAATTTTTTTAGAATATCCATCCTCAGAATATTGAATAAGATTATTTATTTCTTCTCAAGCTTGTTGTAAGGATACATGAAATTTCAGTAAAGCACCGCTTGTCTCTTGAAAATGGTCTACATAAGAAATTATAGAAAGCAATAATCATTTTAGAAAACCGGGTGTGACCAAGAAATGGGTGTGGTCTAAAGGGTGTAGTCAACCCTCCATCTCATTTCGGCGGTAGTCAGATTTTTGGCTGGATCCGCCACTGCCCCCCCCCCCATTGTAGTGTCTTAAACACCACCCTTTTCCTTAAGAAGATTAAGTAGTGACTTAGCTCTCCTCTCAAATAAGCTCCCTCTTGAAACCCTCCATCCTTTAGCGCTGAATATTGAATGGTCCCCTAGAGCCTATTGGAAATATTACTGAACACGTTTGCATAATGGTATCAGATCATTAAGTTTTCAAGGGCCTAAAATCTGGAATTCACTCCCGGAATCAATAAAGACAGCAGAAAATACTAGACAATTTAAGAATTTGATCAAAACTTGGTTCCTTGAAAACAAGTGCGCGTGCTCGTTCTGCAGTAAATGAACTGTCTTATGCAATCCTTGAAATTGCTTCATGTTAGTCTTAATTAGTGTATATTCACTATTGTAAAACTAACATTAAATAATCTATAATACAATACAACATGTACATCTCTTGAAACTGCTTTACAGTATTTAAGTACTTCTTTACATTTTGTAAAAACATCCTAACATGTAGCTTTCATCATTCAAACAAAAGTTTCTTAAACATGCCAAGCTGTGAAGCTATCTAAATTTTAAGAAACTTTTAGCCTAAATGTTCTCATCAAAATGTCTAACATGCTCGAAAATAAAAAATTGGCCTGCTTTTGATTACTGAATCAGCCACGTTATGGAAGTCAACAAGATAAACTTGAACTTCAATAAGTGCAAACACAATCATATTCAGCAAAGTTTGGAAGTAGGGGCTAGCACAAGGGCTTGTGCCACTAGATTTTAAATTCTGTAATCAAAATATTAATACAAACATTAGTGGTCCCTAACAGAAAAGACTTTTGTTGTAACGTTACACCTTGTTTGAAAACAGGGTTGGTGATCTCAGGACTTTTGATGGGGCGTGTGCGATATCGCGCGAGCGTGCAGGCACGCGCCCGAGGTTATCTTTGAGAGCGATTAGTCGCGCGACCAGTGACATCGAATGCTTGTTTCCACTACTCCGTTTTGGTATGTCTCCGTTTTCCGAATATTCCGTTTTCGTTATTCTTGAGCCGTTCGCATTGCTGGCTTTTATAAATAGTTGGCTTTTATTAGCTTTGCTTGGCTATTTTATACCTCTTTTATGCCAACATTGTAAATAAAGAGTTAATAATAATAATAATAAAAATAATAAATAGTTGCTCCGGCCCACACCGTTTTGGCCAGAACGAAAACGACGGTTTTCCCATTACTCTGTTTTGTCTTTTTTCATATCTTTTGTTCGAGCTCATCTTGAAACTGAAGATGAACGAATTCGTTCTTAATTGACTCCGTTTTCGATTCTCTCATTCAAACAGTCCGTTTTTAAATAACTCCGTTCTCTAATGACTTCGTTTTCGCTGTTCCCATTAAAAGGAATCATTTTCAAAGAACTCTGTTTTCGGTTGATAACTTAGAGCATCATTATCAAATGCCTCCGTTTTTGAGCGTAACAATGGGAACCCAAAATCAGAAGCGATTCATTCAGCTCCGTTTTCCTACGAAATTGGAGTAGTAGGAACAGGGCCTGATTTCCAATGGACTAACACATTATTAATTGCCTCTTTGCCATTTGTTGGTTATGGGGCCTTCTTTTTGTTTTATTTGCTAAAACTATTTTTGTCTGTTTTTTCCTTGAACTTTGCTGAACAGAATTGAAACTTCGTCACGTTTTTAAAGTCACTGAAACCTCTCTATGTCGCACAGTACCCTTCACGATAACTTGAGGGAAACATGAAACATAACTACACTCTTTTTTTATAAGAACCAGTAAATTTAAGTTCAGGCTGACTGTTCTTAATTTCTTCAAAAATCTGAGGTTGGATTGTTCTTAATTTGTTCCTAATCTAATAGGGTGTAAGCAGTGCGAGTGGTAGCTTTTCGCTCTAGGGAGGTGTTCAGGCCTCATTTACCAACAAAGTGAGTGAGACAACCTTCATTTGCCGAAGAGTTTGAATATTCGACGAAAAAGCACCCACACATCGCTAAAAATCCTCGATTTTCAGAAAAAACGATGTTCAAAATTGCATTTTGCAGAAGCTTAGCCTCAGCTTGTTCTTAATTTGTTCTTAACTTTTGACCAATTTTGAGGCTTGTGTTCTTATAAAATTGTTCTTATAAAAAAAAGAGTGTATACAATGTGTAGCATTCAGTTCATTTGTTAAAAGTTTTGTTACGTTTAATGATTCACTGGAAAAAACTTAATTGCTGTGTTAAAAAATAAATTTGATTTGCGCGCCCCACTCTCATCACGCGAGTTTTTGGCCGCACGCGTTAATTTCTGAACATGAAAGCCCTGTGACTTCAAATTTTTGTTGGCCCCAAATAAAATGAAAATTTCTGTTTAGCTTGTTTACATCATAAAGTGCTTGATACTATAAAAACAGAGCTGTACTTGTATGTGGCAAAGCCTCAAAATCAGAGCTCAAATTATACCTTGTCTTTTTTGGAAGGTTAGGGTAATCTCACAATAACCTCCTAAACAAATGCTCTTGTGTCCCTCTGCACAAGAAAATTGACAAAATCAAAAGTCCTAGTTCTGTAGATACTGTCATTCCAAGAACATCTGCCAGATATATTTGCAAAAGTAAAAAGTATATTTACTTACAGCCCACCATAACATGGACCTTCCAGCCAAGAAATATGATTCTGCTGTCTCCTCCTTTTTGCCCTGTTTCCAAAACTTTGACTGAAAAAGAATTCATTTACAGCATTGGCATGATTTCACAACTAACACCCTAAAACATACTTTTTTGTAAAAAAGATTGAAGTTTGTTACAAAGAACAAGAGGTTGTCTGTTGTTAGAAACATATTTTATGGATTTCCAATTCTTAAAAGGCAGACTACCTGTGCAGATATCATATTAATGGGTCTATTATAGTTTTACAATTACAACATATGTCAGATCAAAAAAGGCAAGATAGCAGCAAAAATAGCCTTGTTAGGAAGATATAAAACCCCTTCTAATGGACCAACTTATGACTGCATAAATACAGCGGATCTCATTTCATGACTAAGGAAACATCAACATTGGTCTTGTAGCTTTAACAAAGTGAGAGTTGAAAGAAAAAAGCTTACTAAAAAAGAAGACATTTTCAAAAATTTCATGAGCAGCCTTGCTTCAAAACCAGGGAAGATTTGTGACAACTTAACACCAATAATAGGACATGTTAAAACTTAATAATTCTCCATTTCTGAAGCATAAGCACAGTGGCATATTATTTTGATGGATAAAGATATATATGTCCTAGCCTGTACTGGTTTGCACAGAGATTCATTTGTTTGCAGCCTAAAACCTCAAGAAATGGTTTCTAAGTAACACTCTCAAGTTTAAAAAAAATCTTTCTTAACAATGGTTCAGGCAGTAAAAGGTGTCTTTGTTGAGCATCTATTATGTCTAGTCTTACTGTATTGATTTGCAAATAAAATACATTATCTTTCTATCCATGCGCATTATTCAGTAGTCACGATATGAATTTATTTGGAAACAATCTTTTTATCCCAAACAAGACATATGTAGCAGCAGAAATAGATCAACTGAACTTATTAGATCAATTAAATGGATTTATACAATTTTTAAGTCAAATGAATAAAAAGAGTATGTTGAAAGTTGGGTTAAGCCATTTTTGTTGGTTCTCGGCATACTTATCATACTTAAAATCACAAAAGAATGGTTTAAAAGGACAAAAATGGCTGATCCTTTTCCTACATTTTGAGTTGGATTTGGCAAGATAAGTGTCACAAGAACATCCTTATGCTAATCAGGGATTACAAATTGACAAGTTAGTTTGAAAGAACTATTAAAGACTACTGTGAATGATTAAAGATTTAAGAAATTCCACTACACTGAGTATTCCATAGCAATCTTCTTGTAACAAAACAAAGAAAGGTTTGTAACTTTTGGACAGGTTAAAATGCATGCGCTACATTTAATAGCTATATTTACAACACTATTGCCCCATGCAATCATGACAGGCAATTTTAATTTCAGATTTAAAAAAAATGGTTAATATATATACAAAAAATCAAGGACTCATTTTTTAAGGATGAAATAATTAAGAAAAATGAAAGTTCGGGTCTGAATAAGAAAGTTCTGCTATTCCATTTTAAAAGAATACAAAAGGCACCTGGATTGAAACTTATGCAGTCTGAGCCCTTAAAAAAATTGCAATAACAACCTTTTTTAGTAACTACTGTTTAAATAAATGCAAAATGCCAAGATCCTGTAAATTGGAGCTTTGCAGAGGAAGCCTTGTGTGGTCCTTTTACTTTTAGGCTTTGTCCAGAATAGTGTTGCCACGTGTAGATATTTCAATCTACTTAGAGGATTTTCAGGAACTGTAACATATTTTTCGTCAGCATTAAAATCTATTATAGCATCGATTTTAAAGTTGAATTGATTTTATGTTACCCGATCTATACGGCGTCTTTAAATTGACTTTCCCTGGAAATTGTTCACATAAGCATGCTTGAACATGGGTAGAAAAGTAGGTATATTTGTAAAAATTGAAGGATTTGTGGGTAAAATCGACGCTGAAATGCGTAGGGAAAAACGATGAGTCAAGTCTGGAAACACCGGCCAGGAACCATTTGTGACTAGTTTCAGCTCTAGATTTTACTTCCTACCGCCTAATAACTTTGCGGAATAATGATTCCTCTCTTTAGAGACACGCCATTTGATGATTGATTCAAAACATAGAGATGTGATGACGTAAAAACATAGGCCATTGCGTGTTTTGGTCATGGTGCCCTAACTCGTTTCAAATATGCAGAATAAAACGATTCGCAGAATGATACAGAAAAGTATGGAACAACAAATGCTTCCATACCAGGTGGTAATTATCTGAGAAATAAACGATGATTTTGAACGAAACGGGTGGTTGAAAAGCCAATACGCCCGAGGATGGAGTCTAGGTTTGCGGGTTGCCAAGAAATGGGAATGGCGTGGGTGTGTTCAATAAACGTGGATCTTACCACGGGAGGCCAATCTCGGTGCGCAATGCCCGCCTAACAGAGGGCTCAAATTACAAAACGAGATGTGCTGAAAGGAGGAGACGTAAAGTAATTTCTTTTATCCTACTTCACAGCAGTTTTCAATGGGCATATTGAGTACAACAGAGTCAGCTTGAAGTACGACCTTTGAACGGGCAACGGCTATCTTTCCAGCACAACTGGTTGGGATGGCTCTCGAAACGTGAAAAGTGAACCCCAAGTGCTGTAATCAATTGTCAAAATGTTCAAAGAAATAGATGATAACTTGAATTCATGATAAAATCAATTCAAAAGGATATTTGGGTCCGTGAACCCCTAAAACCAGCCGTGACCGCCTTCTCCCGAAGTTAATAAACAAAAGCGACACGTCAATGACTCCTTTGACTTTGTGTTCATAAAACAGAAACATCGCTAACCAACATCTATTTCATTACTCTAACCTACCCATATCATTCAAACAACATCTTTCCCATCAAATAAACAACCATGATTTAAAAACATTTTATAATAACTTTGTGCGACACAAGACAGAAAGCTTGCAAAATAGTGGCGGACTTACCCATATCCCAAGCCCAATACAAAGACAGAAATAACATCCGATTGCCACCCAGTCATAGGCTCCAACTTTTGGCTCAAATTTAGTCATTTTTAAGCCGTTTTCTCGGCTCTCTCCGTTACTTTTCACGTGTTGATTACCAACTGAAAAAGGAACTGCCACCCGAGCACCCAAAAGACAACAGATTTCAGAATCGGCAACTGCAGCCACGCTAAAATACTGACCAGCAGAATTTCAAAGGTCAGGGCACAATAGCTGCCAGGGGGTGGCGTCAGTAAGCGACGGGAGACAACATCAACACATTCGAAGCAGAATAAAGAAATAAACTAAATCAGTTTTTATATTCCAAATCATAAATAAGAATCATATCCTATTAGCTCAATAAATATTTGAGAAGTTCCCATACGATAATTTCAAGAAAAGTTATTGATCAATCCAATTTCTCCCGAAAAATGAACAGCCATTTTCCAAATACAAATCAACTTCATATATCTCCCATAGCTTTTTAATACACTTTTTTTTATAAGAACAATTTTATAAGAACACGAGCCTCAAAACTTGTCAAAAGTTAAGAACAAGCTGAGGCTGAGTTTCTGCAAAATGCAATTTTGAACAACGTTTTTTCTCAAAATCGAGGATTTTTAGCTATGTGTGGGTGCTTTTTCGGTGAATATTCAAATTTGTCAGCAAATTAAGGCTGTCTCACTCACTTTGTTGGCAAATGAGGCCTGAACACCTCCTTAGAGCGAAAAATCTAGCAATAGCACAGCTTACACCTTTTTAATTTAAGAACAAATTAAGAACAATCCAGCCTCAGATTTTCGAAAAAATTAAGAACAGTCAGCCTGAACTGAAATTTACTGGTTCTTATAAAAAAAGAGTGTAGTTCGTAGATCTATGTTCAATTGACAACTATTATAAATTGAGTAAATAATTTATCGCTACAGTTTCGTCTATTGCAATGTTGACATGAAATTGGAAAGGGCTTGTAAATTTTCAAAATGACCTTTTTAATGAAGCTCGAGATGAAAAATTTCTTAGATTCCAAAATAGGATGGAGGAGAAAAATAAATGAAACGCGTCTTATACTCCTTTCTTATGAGAACCAGTAAATTTAAGTTCACTGCTCACTGTTCAAACTTTTACTGCCGAATCTGCGAACACAAGCCTGTAAAACCCTCGTAAATTCAGTGGTTTTACAGGCTTGTGTTCGCAGATTCGGCAGTAAAAGAAAGTACAAAATTTGATAAGCGTGTTCTGATTTAACTCAATTCCCTCTCCTTCACCGAGATATTAGATACTTCTACCTTAACTGTCGATTGAGACTGTCTGCAAACAAGATTTCTAGTGTTTTGTAATCATTACAGCCCCATCAGCCTAGAGACAAAAAACCAGTTACAAATCCAACCATCTTGAATGCTAACGTTTTCTATAAGTCTGCAAGCACTGTTTTGAAGATCTTGTAAGATCATAATAGACCAGGCGGAGAAGGGGGGTATCGTCCCCCGAAGGGGGTATGGCCTGTAAGGATAGTCCCAGAAAGGGTTCCCCACACTTCATTGAAGAAGTGTGTATAATTTTTGACAAGTTCTGTGTATACCTGATTTAGCTTATATTTAAATAAAAAGTCGTGAAGCTATCAATTTCTCGTTTCCTATATTATTTCCCAAAAACTCATGTATAACAGACCTACTGTTAAGCTTAATAAAATCCAGCAAAGCAATTTATGGGTATTGACTTAAAACAGGATTATTATGGTTACACTTTTATCAGATATGGCAAAAGAAATATAATTATGGTTACACTTCTATCAGAGTAGACAAAAGAAATAAAATGTTAATTAAAAAAACCTGAAGATCAAAATCGTATTCATGTTCTAAACGATTATCGTTGCATTTGATAAATTATCTCTAAAAACGTGGATGAATGTCTTTGTTGAATGATATGTACTAGTCGGTGCACGAGAAATGACAACTATCTACAAATAACAACATATAAATCGATTGACTAGGAAGTAGATTATCAAAACGGCCGAAACTACCCACAACAGGCTAGTTCAAATCATCCCTAATCACAAAAATCATATGAAATCATTTACAATCAATGGTAGCAATAACCAAATCAGCCCTTTGCTCTTAGCATGATTTTTTTTGTCACGGTAAGGTATCTACCGATATAAAAAATTCGGCCTATGAAACCGAAAAAAATACATCAACTAGCTGAAATCAGAATATTGCTGAAACGGGGCTGGGCACATTGAAACTGAACTCTGAAGACAAACTATTTAAATTATTGCATTTCAGAATTATACTGCTACGTAATCGCTGAAGGACTTTAATAAAAAAAGGAAAGATGGATAAGTCATTGATGTATAGAAGTGCTTTGCCTTTGTAAAACTCAGCTCGACGATAACAACTAAGCAGTAGTCAATCCCCAAACCACTATTCGCCTAATTATACATAAAATATGTATCCGTCAGGTTTGTCATAGTATTCTGCGTGCGTTTTCCTGCCTTAAAAGAAGCTATCAAAAAACATGAAGTGAAATACTGCTACAGGAAAATAGGCCCTCATTCAAATATCAAAGCGTCAACATCCCCTAATGGTCCATTGGCGCCCATACCCCCAATTATTACAAACGAGTTGCCATGAACAACAGCAGTAGCACCGCATCTTGATGTTGGCAGATCGGGCAAATTGAACCAAACATCTTTGTCCATGTCATAAACCTCGGATTTCTGACTTTGGCCTTTCTCATTCTGTCCACCAACGACCACAATCCAATTCTTGTATAACTCTGTTATGAAATCAGAATGTAAGAGAGGTGGAACAAACATCGATAGAGAAGAAGCAGCATTGTGTCAGAGAAGTGCTAAAGCTTGAACCTGCTTTTCTATAAATTACATACCTTACTTAAAGGGATATTAGCACTGGAATGAAGCACTTCATCTCATTCAAAGAGAGCAATTAGACATAGAAATGAAACGCCACCTAGTCAAAAGGTTTAAAGGCCCCTGATATTTTGAGCTCAAGAGTCTTTATACTCGAAATGACAAGGGAAAAATAACTATTTTTTGAACAATTTTTTTCTCGTTGAATAATCTCATTGAACAATTTCTTTATCGTTAATTGCAATTGTTTTCAAAGCACCAGTTTTTGGCTTGAGAGCAGTAAATAACAAAGGATCGTCAAATGCAATTACTTATTGTTTCCATTTCCCGCTAATTTTCAGGCACTTGCCCCCAAAAAGTATTGTATTAGAAACTTCAATGGATAAGGGACACGTTCTTTAACCGCCAACAATGTAAAAACGTACTTTTCCTTAAAACGTCTTTTAAAATTCCATTTTTTTCTGCGACATGGTGCCCCATTCTCCCTTTGCCCCTCTAACTTAGGAACGCATCCAAAACCCATGATTACATTAATCTAGATAATTCAATGGAAGCAGAGCCAACAAGTTGATTCTGAGTTGAATAACACCAATAGCTGATCGGTCGATTTCCAGAGTGTCTATTCGATCATCAATCATTCTCAGTTTTGGGGGAGGGGTAGTACAAAATATATCATGTTCATCATTCAATCATCCAAACAATATATCCAATATTTTTCTATGCAGAACCAAATGGTCTAGCTGTTAACCAGCTTGTAAACGTAGTTGATAAGAAGAAATACGGTAATGACAGCAAAGGGGATACGCTGCTAGCAGCAGATTCTTTGCATTTTTATTCGTATGGCTGAAAACAGAAAAGCAGTCAAGGTCGAGTTGTGATAATAAAAACCTGCAACAGTCAACGACGTCGCCAAACCAAGATTTCAAAAACTAATCGAAAGATGGTTGACGCATCTAAGTCTTTGTTTCTACTTCGATGCTTCAAGCGTGCACGAGGCATAGAAACCATTAACCAAGGCAAGATCTCGCTCGACACAGAGAAAAACATTTAGAGTATCCTGTGCAATGCTGCTTGAGGTTTTTCAGCCTTGCTTAGAGTAGGTTTGAATGGAGAAGAAATCTTATCTAGCTTCCAATATTATGGGTTTCAAATGAAGCTGAGTGCATTCAAACACTCCCCTCAAAAACACTGAGACGGCACAAGCGCAATTTGAATTATTAAGTATACTTTTAGCTTTAGGGATGAACGATTTCTGGAACTTTTGTCGTCATTAAAGCTTATAAAGCATATATACAAGCTATCTAGGTGATATTCTCCAAAACGAGCCCACTGAAAATATTCCCTTGCTCACAGTAAAAGGGTATAACCTCTATTTTGTCAGGAGATGTTTAGAAATGCTTCTTAAGGAGCTAGAAGACTCACCTGTAGCCATGTCGGCTCTCTTTGAAAGCATCGGAGTAACGTTTTTCCACGATTTAGTGTTAACATCGAAAACTTCGGCTGTATTCAAGAACTCTCCGTTCGGCTTTAGTCCTCCAAGTATGTAGAAACACCCGCCATTCTGGACAATGGGAGAGAACATTTTACCGTCGAGAATGTCAGGCTGCTTTGTCCACGTGTTTGAAAGGGTATTTAGTGAGTCAACAGCGCTTGAAGGGGTCATAAGAACACGTCCCCCAAAGACGTAGATCTCATCGTCATGGGTGAATGCCTTACAGGCATACCTCTTCGTTGGCATCATTGATGATGCCTCCCATTCACTGCTGCCAGACTTTAGCACGTACGTCATGTCATTGCAAGGACCATGCGTGGACATGCCACCAGCGACGTAGATACTGTCCTTGTAAACAGCACACGAAAAGAAGGCAAGACTGAACGGTAGAGGGGTTAATTTTGACCATTCTTCAAGCACTGGATCAAATGCTTCAACCTGCAAAACAGGAGGACTTAGTAATATATCTTGAACATTATTGACGATTTGCTTGTCTCTGTAGAACATCAAATGCCAAATACTGATTCGTTTGCTCGGTAAAGGATTCCCCATGTTTGGGGAATGCCATAAAACTATTCATCTTCCATGTGCTTTGAAAAACCGCAATGATATAGTAGAAGATGATAAGCAACATAGGCCTTGGATCAGTTAGATGCCCGGATTTATTGTCAATTTTATTGTAGTTTACCGTTCCAAAGACGGTTTTTTGCATAATATGATAGCATCATACAATCGGTAGCTAATAGAAATTTCTCACCTCTTGCACAGGCTGGTTCATTTCCCTACATCCACCGATGACTACAAGTTTTCCCTGGTAAATCAAAACATGTGGTTGTGCTCGCTTCACTGCTAAATTTGGTAGGGTTTTCCAAGTATTTGTTTCAAAACTATAACACTCTGCAGCGGCCAATGGCTGACCCATACTATTGCAGCCACCAAAGACATATATAACACCATTATAGCAACATGTAGCTGAGTAGGCCCTTATTGTTGGTAAAGGTGGAAAAGAAACCCATCTTGCTTTTGGTCCTGGCAAGGTCGCCATTTTGTGATTTGAAAACAGTTACACTCTAAAAAGAAAAATGTAAATTCCATAATAACTGGTGTTTAAATGCAAAGCAAAAAACTTAAGACCTAATTGGGGTAGAAATAAAAATTGGAGGAGCTTCGGCGAACTCCGATTAGAGTTCTACGAGCCTCACCATAGAGATATTTTCTGGTCACATGATTCAACCCACTGTTCAAAGAGCAATAGGTTTGTAAAGGCAATAGGTTTGTAAAGGCATATAATGCCCTGCCCATGCACTCAACCTCAGCCTTTTACAGACTGGAGAGGGGAAGTAGAAATAGGATTATGGAGTAGCCTTATTAAATCAGTAAGATAATGGCCATGATAAAGGTTGGTTGTGGTTTCCCACTTTGCATTCAAGTAGTTCTTCTTCAAAGTAACAGGAAAAACTTGTGGCATGGCAATTTCAAAATTTTAATCAACATCAAAAAGTGGTGTCTGAAGGCATTCTGGAATTGAATATCACTTATTCGTGAAATATTCAGGATCATTGAAACCTGAAGTAGCAAATTAAAAATAATCAACACATGTATGAGCTGCTGATGGCGTTAGTGCTAAAGCGGAAGATGGCAAGTATTCCAGGGCTTAGAGTTACTACATCTAAGCCTCTGTTGACGGCTTTGGCCCGATCATGATTCAACGCGGAAGTTCAAGAGGTGCAGAGTGTTGCTATTCGTGTCATCCACATAAAAGTGGTCCATTCAATTGATACAGAACCGTTCACCAATTCAAAGCGATGTTTGATTGCTAGAAGGACTCTGATCAAATACTTCTGCTGCAACTTCTTTGATCAATGTTTTGTGGCTTCTCATTAGCTTTATTATAGCAATTTATGATAAGATTCTAGGAGGTCTACAAAGTGCAGGGGGTCCTAGCATTTACCCGTTCAGAAGCGTTGAGAATTTCTAGCAATGAAAGATTTGTAATGTTTTCAATTGAATTCGCTACTCGTGGTTTCTTAAAAAATTCCCACTTTCAATTGTTCTGATCAATACAGGCAATGATTTTTCAAAACTTCAGGCTCAACCAATACTGATGGTAAAATTTAAACTTCTTATCCAGAAATTCACCTTGCCTGTTCAAAATAACTTAATTCAACTTAACCCCTGTCAAAAAGGAAACAAACGATGCAATGGTGCAATTTGAGATTAGAAGATGTGCCTGCTCCAGAGTTTCAATTTTAATAAGATATAAGATTTGAAATCCCAAAATCCTAAGCTATAAAATTCACATACTTGGTCATAATAGTTAGAACAAATTCCAAGTGAAATTTTAAGTTTTCCAACTGCAATTGGATTTTTCAACCTTTAGGGGGGCGTCATGCCCCAACACCTCCCTATTATTTACGTGCCTGCTGCTGCTTCTATGCTAGAGGTACCTAAGCTTTAATTCCGGGACTGTTTCAAAGCATGGCGAATTTGCAAAACGAAGCTGACTTTAAGTGAAATTAATCTGCAATGTATTCTGGCAGTTTTGGTTAAAATAATATCTAGCAGCAGTATCAGAAAAAGGTCAACAGCATGACAGCCTTGGAGTGGAAGACATTGTTCTGCTCATGGATCACAATGTGAAATGCAGCCCCTGGCCACTTGGAAGAGTCATGGAGGTCCACACCAAGAAGAAACAAAGTGCTGTGCAGTCGGCAAAGGTCAATACCAAATCTATGAAGCCAGTTAGACCCATTGAAAAGACAGCGCTACTAAAGTATGTTGAGCTATCAACCAGTCATGTTTAACTTACCATGAACCATAAGGACATTTTTTTGCAATCGCCATTTAACAGCTACATAATTATACTTCTTATTACTTCAGGTAAAGTTGTTGCTAACTTTAAAGGGCAATGTTTGTTCAACTTAATACCATATCATTTTCTCATGTGGATCTACTTTAACTGATATTTAAACGTTATTGTTCTACTCAGGCACACAGATGGGGGCAAGGGAAAATGTAAATGTCCTTGCTGGTTCACTAAGCAAAGATGGGCATGCTGATAGTTAAATTGCCTTGACTTAAGATATTACTCTAAATAACATAGTAATTACAAATCATACCAGTACCATACTGGCATTTTATAACATGCTATCTAGTCAAAGGATTGCAAATGAAATAACTGTTTTGTATCTTAGTTCAAGCTTATGAATAATTACAAATAATATGAATGCTGTAATATATGTCTCTTAAGATATCATAGTAATTCCTAGAGTTTGACTTCTGCTTGCACCATTTAAAACCCATGTAGTCAATCAGGTTTTAGGCTACAATTGATAATTGATCTTTTTAAATGTAATTGCCCCTGTGGGTCTGCACAGGAAAAAAAATATCTGTGCATAGATAACAAATCAAGGGCTGGCAACAAAGTTTCCACTTTGGAACTAACATATGTTTAAAAGTAATAGAAGAGCAGGCACAGGTGAGCAGGGGCCCTCCACTTTTTGCAAAAAATACCAAATTTTAACTAATAAACTACCAGTGAAGCCTCTTTTTATACAGTTTTAGCCCCCCACCCCCCACTTTTTCTAGACCTTCCAACTTTTCTCAACACTCTGTGGTTCCTGAAATGTAGATAAGGTTCCTGGCACTGGCATAAGAATTATTTCCTTTTGAAAATTTTCTAACTTCTATCACGTCTGGACATGCAGGGATTCAAATTGGTCATTTAGTTTAACCAGAACTATAAATCTTTCGGTGCAAATGAACTTTGAAGCCATAGTTGGAGTTTGTATATTGAAGAATTTCAAAATGAATCCATTCTAAGGGACAGTAGATTATGCTGCCCTAAATTTGAACTCAGACCTGACCTTGTATATTGCACTTTTGACCCAAGGAACTTGCTTTTCAATCACTGGTGTAGTGTAATTTCTTAGGAAGAATAACAAAAAAGTAAAAAACAAAAATCAGCATTTCATTTGCTTTTTTCACAAAAATATCATATTAAGTGCTTTATGAGACATTTTTGAGACTCCAGGGGCGGATCCAGAGCAAACTTAAAGGAGGGGCAGTTGGTAGTGGGGGCGCTCAAAAATTTTCAAAAATTGATGACGAGAGAACGCTGTATACAACAATTTCAGATCCATTTTCAGAATAAACAAGATAACTTTGAAGTAATCATTGAAGCAAATTAGCCTATTGGTCTCAGAAACTTTTTCACCAGATTCTCACTCTTCAAAAGGGGCACACAATTTCCAAAAAGGGGCGCCATACTTGCTTCAACTCATCATCAATAGTTGCCCCCCCCCTTAAATCCGCCCCTGTGAGACTCTGTTTTGAATATTTAACTATTTGCAATATACTTAATGCATCTCATCCTAGAGCTAAATGTGATGTTCTGCAGCTCATTTTTCATCCTTTTTTAGGTCTTTCAATGCAGCTCAGACATTTTAGGAAGCATAATGGTGTTATGCCGCATTACCCCTCCACTATACCACTGATTGTAATTACTTGTTGATCAATAAGTATATGTCATTTTTACATAATACATTCTTATGTAATCTTGAGTTTGATCTCATAATATGGACACATGATTATAATGTGTCAAAAAACATTTGGAGAGGAGCCTACATTAACCTAAATATTTTGTGATTTAAGGCAAGATAAGTCTGTTTCCTTCAAAATTGGCTTGGTTTAGAAGGTTCGGGGCAACAACAGTCATAGCCATTTGTTGCATTTTGTTTTCAATGAGTTTGTCAAAACCCATCCCATCATGTGTACTTTCCGGAATGTTTGTGACTTTAAGTTTGCCGCCTTATGCTCTCTGGCAGCTTATATTTTGAATTGAATTCCAAATATTGGAACAGCCGTTCGTATTTTAAGGTGTCTAAAAGTAAGTCACGAAAGTGCCGAAAGACTGGGTTAACAAGTTACTAATATGAACAGGGAACTGACATTTTCTTACCGAATTATGACTATTTGAATTCAAAATATCCGCCAAGAGAAGATTACCAACCAACCATCTCTTTTTGCTCCTCCCTTCCTTGCTACGAGGCTATCTTCCAGAGGAGGCTTTTGCATCATCCCAAAATCTTAGGACAGTTTTTCGAATTCAGTGGAAAAGTAGACAAATAAAATTAAAGCAGAAAAATGGTTTCTTTACAGTGGGTCTCGGCTGCTGCATTTTTGTACAGTGAGCTATTTGCAGGATTCCTGCTTTGCTTGCCGTTCATTTCAAATGCCAGGTTTGCTGCTCATTATACTTTATCATTTTCTTTATCTCGGAATGCAATAGCAATATGAAGAAAGTGAATATTTTTGCCCTTTGGCCTCACCTGTTTGCAAAGATCAAAGATACTTCATTCGAACGATTCTTATCCATTACCAAAGCTTTTATGACGCATGAAAAGCTGCTGGTCAATATCAAATAACCTGCAAAGCTGGATAGATAAATTATCTGAAAATATTTTGCTTTAACTTTATGGAATATTTTGAGTTATACACATATATGATATTATAAAATGGTTAACAGAATAATTCATTTTTAATGGTACCTTTATCGAAACTCAGAATTTGAAATTCTTAGTCTATAAGTCATTTTTTGTCAAGGTACATGCATGTGGTCAAGATTTTTCAAAGCTAAGATATATATATTACATATTGCCCAAAAGAGTTACTATTCAAATCCTAGATTCGAAAAATTTGATATTTACCAGGTGACAAGCCAGTTAAAAACTATTTGTGTGGTTTAAGCAAAAATGTTCTGCTTTTTTGCTGGCAAGGAGCCTCATGTTTCTGTTTGCCCCCAGACTGGAAACTTTGTGGCACACCCGCAATATCTTGCCCTTCCACAAATCTGTATGCTTTGCATATTAGCCACTCAAAATTCCTAGGTAAGAACATTTCTTGTTATTAACCCTAAAAATAGCTAAGAATGTATGATTTCAGACACGCAGTCTCAAATTTTCAAAGTAATCTTGTTCGCACAAGAAAGAAAGTTCCCAGTCTGGGTTTTCCCCCAGAGCTTTTGAAGCCACAATGACCATTAAAGGTCGCTATACTGTTAGTATCTAAAGAGCCAAGGCAAAGTTTCCAGTCTGTTTACAGTAGCCTTTCCATTTTACTTGCAGAGTAATTATTAATTGTTACTTAAAGTAATTTTGCTTTTTATGTCTGATGGATTAAGAGTAAACCTGTATATTTTTCACAACAGGTGGAGGAAAATTTTCAATTCAAGACTGATAAGCATTATTAAAACTAATGGAAACTACTTTTTTGTTGTGTCAGTTTTGATCATGATCTTCCTGTTTTTCGGTAAGAAATTATTTGATGTATCAATTTCATGTTGGTACAATTTATTCATTTAAAGTTTTATGAAGAATTATATTTATTTTGCATATATTGGATTGTTGTCCATATTTGATTATCTGGAGAATGTTTGACAAGATCAGCTACTTTTTACTACATAAACTGAAGGAACAACCATGAAATACATTTGGAAATGTAAAATCAGTTAAATTTATTATGCATTACTGATTTATGATCAATGAAAGGTTTGAAGTTAGCTACAGTTTCCTCTTGATTTCTCTTGGTTCAGAAAATTTTGAACTAAAGCCAGCTTACAGTGATTTGTCGAGGAAAAGCTTGTTCTCGTGTAGCTTGTTTGAAACACATTCAACTGATTTTATAAATTTCAAAGTATTTCCTGTTGCCCTTTCAGGTTATTTAGTTGGAATCTAAATTCTCTAAAACATATTTTATGATATCACGTCTTAAAATCCTAATGCTTCATGACAAGGTATTGATCAATGACAATTTATATCCTGACTTCAAAGTTATTTTGTTATTTTAAACAGAACAATATAAAAGGATGGTAAATATATGACAAATAGGGGTTCCCAATCTTGTGTCTTAATATCCTTTTATATTTTTTCAAATATTCTGGGAAAGCTGTTGTTATAAATGTTTATGCACCAATTTCTACAGCAACTTTGCTACAATCTATATGAAAATGTAAATGAGATCTACTACTAGTTAATAACAACAATTAATTTTTTCATGCTAAGCCCTACTGGGACCTAAAATTATTCAATACACAACCTAGATCATTTTGTGTTTAAAGTAAAATTTTGTAAAATTTCAGATTCAGTTTTGCAAGTGAGAAAGTATTCAAAGGTAGAAGCCGCCCATCAGGTTGATCTGAAGAACAACCCACATGCCGAAGTTCAAGCTCATATGAAACTGTTCAGGGCCCAGAGAAATTGTTACATCACAGGCTTTGCTCTTTTCATGTTACCGTATGTATTATCAAAGTACTGATAGCTATTAGTTTGCTTTCAAGTCTTCAGATAAAATCTAAATTGTCCTACATTGTAACAGAAACATATTACTAAAGGATAAGCTATTTGTACCAAGTCACTTGTTCAGTCTAGTTTAGAATTGCTTTGTCAAAAACATTCCTTCTTCAGAAGAAATCTTTTCCTTCTGAAGGCTAAACCAAACAACCTTTAAAGAAGGCAAGAATCTAACTCAACTCTTACTGAGGAGGTTGCCTGGGGTCAGTGGCAGTTCTAAGAAAAATTTTGACTGTGTATGTGTGTTTTTAAGTATGGTTTCTAAACACAATAAAGGCACCAAGTTACCTAAATATATTTTGTCATATAACACACGGTATCTCATAAAATCCTTTGCACAAAAAAACCAGTGACCGAAAACGTGTTGTTATTCAGTTGAATTTACTTTTCTTTTTATTTTGCTCTCTTTTAGTTTCCTCAGGCGGCTGGTTACTTTGATATCTTCGCTAGCAGCTGTTGAAGCGTCACACGAGGCAGTTACCAAGCAAGCCCATGGTGCAACAGATCAGTGCAAGAAATTGCTTGATGAAGTTGAAGAGCTGAAGGTAAGAAAACAAAATACATAGCCTCTGCTCGATTCTGCTTTTATGATATACATCAGGGCCTGCGCCACAAATTTCAAAATGGGGGGGCCAAGGTTTCTTACCCCTTTAATTGCAGTTTTAAAACTATTTGCTCTGCAAAAAAGTGGGGGGCCATGGCCAACCCCCAGTGGTGCCGGCCCTGTATATGTAGGACTCCTTTTTGATTTGCATCTTCTAAGTTTCAAATTAGATTAATCAATCAGAGTTTAAAATAAAATTGAAAATGTTAATTGCAAAAAAGAAAAACATTTATGTTTTTTTCATGTTAGAACTTAAGAAATATTTGTCTTTACTACTCATCTATCAATAAAGAGAAAAAGCAAATGGAATAAGAGGCATTTTCTATGGTATTGCAAACTCTGTACAATGAAGAATTGTATTTCTTAGAATTGTACTAACTTCATTTCTTTTCTGGTGAAAAATTTGTCTTATTTTATGTAAAAAAGAAAGGGGGTGCTCTTGTTGGCAAAACTGAGGAAAAGAAAGGATCAGAAGAAACTGATGTCAAAAAACAATTGGATAAAAAGAAACAGGAGCTGAAGGAAAAAGAGACAGGTTTGCTTTCAATATCCAAAATTAATATATATTTACTCATATTTTTATGATATGGTTTTCTATTTTTCCTTTGATTTGCATTTTTCAGTATTTTTTGTGCATTAGTTGATTTAGTATTCAGTAAGTTTCAACTCCTCTTTTGTGTGACTCTTTCTTATGTAATGCATTTATTTAATGTATTCTTATGAATTTCTGTTATAGTTAGACTTTCAGCATATTTATAGATTTTCACAAGAGTTGTTAAAAGCTGATTTTAAAATCTTTCAGCTAATTTTGTCCTTCTTGAAGCCATTTGCCAATTTTTCTATTCTATTTTTCTAAGAGCTTGAAAAGATGTCAAAAGACCTTCAGAGTATGAAATCACAAGCTGAAGGACTAACAAAGGAGTATGACAGAATACTTGAAGAAAATGAAAAGCTTCAGGTTTGAAATTTTAATTTTATTCTTTTGGGGAAGATGCTTCTCTTAAGAAATGTAAGATTCCATTGATAAGTTATAATTTTATAAAGAAATCCATTGAAAAATTAAACTTTTTGAAAAATTTGTTTAGATTTCGGGACCAATGGATGACAAAAAATTAAGTTGAAAGTAAAGGGGGTTGCAGTTATGGAATAATTACCTTCAAAATTCACATTGGGTCTGAAATTTTAAAATTAAGGACAAAAATGTGCCTCATCAATCAGCTACATGCCATAAAATATCTGAATTTATATAGAACATATTAATAGCTGTGTCAAGTCAATTTACAAAAATATAATTTGTACTTTGTTGTGTAGAAAAAGTTAAAGTAACTAATCCAGAGAGTATGTATGATTAATTATTGGTAATTTAAATGTAGAAAACAAATGATTATTTCTTGTAGAAGAGACTGATAATTCTTGGAAATGAAGAGGAAGGATCTAAAAAGGACAACTGAGAAGAAGAAGAACATTTTCTGATATGCTCTGCTTCAGTATTAGTAGCATACTTAATACGGACTTATTCACATAAAATTATGTTTGTTAGATACATCATGAAACATTGCTAGTACATTCACTTTCTAAAATGTCGATGATTAAAGTTGCATCAGCATAATTGATACACTGCTTGCTTCAAAATGAACCTTTCTTTATCTCAGTATCTTACATATAACTTGTCTTTTGCAAAAAGGATGCAATGCATCTACATTTGCTTCAATTTGTAATAACTCTGTTTCAGAAGAGGTTTTGCAATTGTTTTCACACTTCCATACATATTAAGTTGCTTTGTGCGGGGAACTTTTCTCATCCTCGTCCTGACATCCCAGTTCGAAATGCTGTTGAAAGGTAGCTAAGTTTTTACTTTAGTGATTCGTTGCTATGTGCCCAAACTGAACCAATCTGTTGAGCTTCTTTCACACTTGTCAGAATCAATATAAGACTCCCTGGTAGGCCCGATTCTTAAGCATGATACAACAGAGGTGAACACTTTCTGCGGCAATCGCTGACATTGCTGACTTCCTCACCATATAGCAAATAGTCTTATTTGAAAGAATCTTGTCCCTGTCTACTAGAATTATGACAAGCGAGAACTAGGCGAGTTCCAGAGTCAGATGTTTGTCATCATGGCGTCATTTCAAATGTCAAGTAAGGAAGACAATGAAACCTAATATAGACAGTTATATTGAAACTTGGAAATTAGAAGCGATTTTGATAATACAGTTTATGATGCTGCATAGAATCAACATGATCGGATTTAAGTAGCCATATGAGGGGAGGGGAGAGGAGGGAAGTAAGTCAAAACTCAATTTGCTATTGGTACCAACTGCTCCATGCTTACCATGCAAATGCATGAAAGGTGCCACTTTGGCTTTCACTATTGACTAATCTGATACGTTTATACGCAACACTGCCGACTTTAAAAGCAAGGTGAATTTTTGGAACTTTCTCCTATTCAAAAAGAGGTTTTTAAAAGAAAAAATGCCAAATAATGAATTGAGTGGAGACCTCAACATCAACTTCCAGAAGGACATCTTTAAACCTGAAACCTTTTCTGGGATCGACCAGAGGTTCTTCAAAATCACGCCATTGGAAATTATGTTTAAGAGACGAACCAAGTCTGGACCAAAGTCGAATCAAGGTTTGTGCTAGATTAGGCCCATCATGGCGGACAGTTAGGCTAAGAACATTTTGGGGCAGTTGTCCGAAAGACGTGATGGACAAACAACATGGGAATGATCCTCTGAGACGAGATACTGGAAGGTCCTAGAACCTTGTAAACGTGCCCAGTTGGCACACACGGCCTGTTTATGGTCAGTAGAAGACAAGTCTACATGCACGAAAGATATCCTAATTGGAGAAGACTCAGTAAGGTGAACGTGAAGTTGACGCGGAAGAGGAGCGTGAGGGAGCGATTGACCTTGTCATTTTTTCAGTAGATGAAATTGTCTTGGCTGCTTCGAGGATATTGTCCCTGAAAAGGTAATCAGTTATCGGGGTTTTTGTGCTGCAAAGAGAGTGAAATCTATGGTTTAATGCCGATTTCAACATGCCTCTTCGCCGAAATGATGTTTCAAGGTGAGCATTGCCCAGAATAGCAACGCAGGCATCGGGTTTTTCGTTCTTGAACAAGCTTGGGAACTTATCCGGATAGGTGTTGAACTGTAGGAGAGTTTCTTTCACCTTGCTAACCCCTGTTAAGCCCTTGGCCATCAAACCTTGGGCGGATTGGAGTCGTTTATCGTGCTCCTTCTGATCTTTCGGCAACTGAGCCCAAAGATCGGGATTTATAGTGGGCACACTCAGTGCTGGGCAGTTTTCAGGACGTTGAAGTTACAGATTTTTATTGTTTGTTAAGTTACAGTCCTCTTATTGGGCTATCGGTTCGAAGTGTCATAGATTCCCGACAGGTTCAATACCAGGAGTCCTTCTATTGACACCCGGTACTGATTGTAGGGGGTAAGCAGCCCAGGCCCTAGGTGAACACCTCAGTCCGTCTGTAAACAGTCAGTGCCCTCCCAATACGTTTCACCCCTCAGATTAGACTGGTTATATGAATTAGCGTTGCTCATGTCCCTCGTTGCCTTTAATACAGCCACGAAGAAAGGGGGGCAGTTCCATCTCAACTGGCATTCCTTGCCGCACTGTGCCCACCAGATGTGTTTTTATCTAGAATCTTAGAAAAGGTGTCTTCCTACATCACTGTCGAAAAACAGTCGGTCTGAACAAAGTTTGTGAAAGCCAATGTTGAGACCGACTGTCCCATGATAACCGTCCGACAACCGTCCGACTAACAAAGATAGTGAAAACCAATTACTATCGACTGTTCACCAGACCCCACAATGCTATATTGAGTCGATCCAACTGTTGATGTGCTTCAGTCCACGTTGAATGCTTGTTTTCAGCACTGAGCAAGGTAGATGCACAATTAGAAAACACACCAAACAACGAATAGTTTTTACGCTTACTATTCGAAAGCCATAAAAGTTGTTATGTCCTTGACATTTCCACAACATGAACACATCTTTTGTGAACTTTGTGAACAAAAAAATTTAACACGATCTTTATTACGTGTTTTGGGGGAAAAGAAAACATGATGTAAAGTCTATTTTTATCTTTTTTCGTCGCAGTTTTCTTTTCATTTCTCATTTGACGAACATTTCATTTTGTTTTAAACACCGCTCTCTGATAAACGCCCTCCTTTATTAAACACCGCATCCAAAAGTTTGATTTCTTCATAAAGGCCGCGGCGTTTTTACTGGAAATACGGTAATCAATGAAACGGCAAATAAAGCACAAGGCACCAGAAGACCCTGGATTACGATCAAGGTGCTTGAAAAATGAGACAACCGACGAGAAGCAAAGAAGCAGAGGTTTAAAGATGACAAAAATCTTCAGAAGTACAAGAAAATCAACGAAGAAACCACAAGGGAAATTGCTGAAGCCATGTCTTCGTGGTTACAGCAAAAGACACTGGTCATCGAAGAACGTCTCGAAAACAACAATTCCGTAAAAGCCTACAACTTAGTAAAATCCGTAACCAAACAAGCTGGTCCTGTTGTGCAGGTGTTTCACACTCTTCAACGACATTATGGCAAAATTGCAAGTCTTCTGGCCATTGTAAAAACGCGAAAGCTTCAATGGTTTGGACATGTTACGAGGAAAAGAGAAGCAATCTGTGAGTCTTCTACTTGCCCGTGCATGATGGACTCACAGATGAAACAAGCAGACGGAAGCATTGAGAAGATCTGAAGACAGAGTCAGATGGAAGATGGAAGATGGATGTTCATAAAGCCACGGTCAAACGAACTGAACATCGCACTGAGCAACACTCAAATTTTGCAAACCTTGCTCAGCTCTGCTCAGCGCACTGCTCAGTACAGGGTGGTCAAACGAACTGAATATTGCAGCCAACATTCTTTGAACAAGAAATGATTGATGCGAGTGCCGCTGCAATGAGAACTGAAAATTTTGCACAAAACGTGAGCACAATATCAACAAAAACTTTAAAGGTATTCTTGGTGCAAAGTTTGAATTCGCCGCACAAGCGCGAGTTGAGCAAAGTTCACTTGGGTGGTCAAACGAGCTGAGAATGGCTTAACAACACCTCGAACAAAATAAATGTTGAATGACCCTCTCAACATTTTTTATTGCCGTCAAACATCTCTGAGCAAGACTGAGCAAAGCTGAGCAAGTCGTCAAACGAACTAAACTTTTCACTGAGCAGGCATGTTGAGCATTGCTCAGTGAAATGCTCAGTTCGTTGTCATGATGATGCGCTCGAAGATCCTTTTGTTCGTGAAAGCAGTACACGCCAATTTTCGGGAAAACTCATTTCTGTGCCCTCCTCCCAAAAAAATGTTGGCTTCGCCCCTGTTCCGCGTCTAAATGCGTCCAAAAGCCTTGTTCCCCGAAAATGTGTCTGAAGTTGGAAGACGTTTTGAAACTTTGCCTCGTTCCAATTCCGGCTTCGGTTCCATTCCATTCTTCCGTGACCTCGGTTCCAAACAAGTTTTCTTAAAAGGCAAGATGGCGGGGAAACTTGAAGGCGGTAAGAGACAAATTATATGAAATTTCGATAGAAAATTAAGTCTTCGAAGAGAAAAGACACTTAATTGATTAACGTTTTTCTTGCATCTTTTTTCGGTTTGTAGCTTCTGTGATTGCATGTTAAAATGTTTTGACGACGACTCAACGAGATCTGAGATCAACAATCAGACTGGCAGACTGCCTCTCAGTCTCAGAGGCTACATCAACCTTTAGGATCTTAACCAAAGCGTCTGCTTTTGATGTATGGCACTTGTGCACCAAAAATTATGATAAAAGGGCTAATATACACTTAAAATGACTTTAAAACCCCTTTGCACCCAGGAAATTTCTGTAATAATAATCGACCTGTATAGTAGAATGTTTAAAACGATACTGCATACCATCCAGCATCAGATTCATCCCCAGATTCATCCACAGATTCGAAAACTTGCTTGTACTGCTCCAAATGTGTCCAAATTACAATGATTAGTAAGAAAATATGTTATTTCTGGAGTTTCCTTTCAATTTCCACTTGATGAAATCTTTTTCTTGCCAATTTATTCTTGATGTTTTTAGCAGGCCTAGGGATGCATATAATCCATCTAGATCTACATCTACCAAATACTGTCTTCTTTCTAAAAATAAGATGCTTTCCATCTCAGGATTCACCCCAGATTCACATTTTGCATAATATTCTCGGATTTGAGCAATTTGTATCTTCACATTTGGCAAAAATGGATAACAGAATTGGAACCTTCATGTTGAAATTAGTCTGTGCCAAAAATTTCAAATTTTTTGGGCTGTCAGGCTGAGAATTACCCCATTTTCAAAATTTAGCTTTTGTTATACATTTCAATGGAATTTGTTGCTGTAGTGAAATTTGTTCACTGCAGCAGCAAGTTCTGGTCAACTCTAAAGAAATATCTAAATATTCCAACAAAGTATCATGTGACCGAACGGTCCAAACAACATGTATTTTTTTAGTATAAACTAATTTAAAGATGAAGATTTCAATTTTGAAGTTCATTTTCAAAAAAGATCCGAAGATAGTGAGATACAAAATTGATGACGTCAACTTGAATCCATCAATGGGTTTAAAAACGGCTTGACATATGAATCAAATTAACAATAATTTAATAGAATGTGTATGTGGCTCTCTGCCCAGTTCACCATCAATTTCTACTAGATAAATGTCACTTTTCTACCACTTTGTTTCCAATGTTTCTAGCTGGCCTAGGCAGTCCATTTCATCCCCAGATTGGCAGCCATAGGGATACCAAAAACCACAGGGACACCTGTTGGATGATTCTGGGGATGAATCAGGGGATGAATCTGGTGCTGAATGGTACGCGGTGAAAATGATGGTGGGCAGTCCCAAGTAAACTCACCAAACAAATTGAACAGTTCTAATTACCCAACTGCCAGACTGCAAAGTTTGGATATGCTAATAATTCCCTGTGCACAAAAATACTTTGAACCCTGGCCCAACTGCAAAGTATTTTTGTGCCTGAGCAATTATTTTTTGCCTCTTGCAATTACCAAGGAGTAAACCCCATTGTAAAATAGCAGCAAACATCATTCTGAGTTCAAAAAGTACTGATTGGATATGTGGAATGCATTCCCCAGACATTATCCAATGTTTTCTTGGCTGAGTTGCAAGTTTAGTGCTTAGCCATTTTCATTCGAAGTAAACTTTTTGCCTTAAACACAGCTGATCTGACCAGTGTTCAAGTACAACGTGCAACAGAATTCATCTTGAAAATGAAAAAACAGAAGTTGATATTGTTTTTGGTCTCATTTGTTTCAAAATATTTCCTAAATTTTCATCAAAGTTCCAGACTAGAAAGTCTCCTCGGGGCACAATTAAGTTTCTGTACTATTTTTCTGGATTTCTGGATTTTGAAAGAATATTTAGAACATTGCATTGTTGCTTTGAATAGCCAAACTAGTTAAAGTAGTTTTCAGCCATGTATTCCATTTAATTCAGCCAATAAGGAAACCACAGAGCAGGCCTTGCTCTAAGTAAAATGAAGGTGCTCCATAAAAAGAGCCCCTTAGAAACTCTAGGCGCTCCATTTCGCACCTTTAAATAAAATATCCTTGAGAGCATCCTTCAAGAGCTTTGGAAGATGGAGAGATTCATATTGAAAGCTTTGGAAGAGTGTTAAATAAGAAATTCAATGGTGATACCAAAAAGCACCATAATATGAAATAACAAAACATGCAGCAAACACTATGTTAATACAAATATAGAAATTTAGGAAAACGCATGGCTTTAAGTCGAACATTAACTTTGTTTCCCTTTTTATGCTATCCATTCTGTAAGACACACTAGAACATCTACTACTCACGAAAGCAAATGCAAACTGAAAAGCAATGCGGTAATTTGGACGGAAATGTGATCTCTGATTTGCAAAGGTGATTTTAAATTATTAAGAAAAAACAGAAAATAATACTTCAACAGAAGCTTAACGCTTGCTCGAAAATCAAATAAATCTGCCGGAGAATAGGCTTGATGGCCTGTGTGCTTGGTGGTTATTAGAGGGTTATTAGATTAAAAATGGTATCGAAAACCCAACGTTGAATTTGCTGAATTTTTTTCTCAAGGGCTAATCTTACGCAAATTATAATATTGCGGTCTATTGGGAAGATTGTTTATGCTTGATAAAGTTTATTAAACAAAGGCCAAAAAATTATTTCGCTCCGTGGTAATATTGTTTTTACGTTTTGAGGGGCTCTATAAATCGCTCTCCAAGGCTTTTTCTGGGTGCGCTCTAGGCGCGCGCGCTCGATCAAGCGCCTTTCCGGGCAAGGCCTGCACAGAGGTATAAAAATATCTGAAGCATTTTAAGTTCATAAAATTTTCTATTCTTGAAATATAAAATTATAGACTTGGAGCTTGATTCCGAATCTATGCAAGGAGATCTTGGAAGCAATGAAGTGGTCAGAAAGTCAATCCCATTGAAACTGAAGAAGCCAAAATTGAAGGTAAAAGGGTCAAAATCAAGTAAATCAAAAAAGGAAAAGAAATCAACATCATCTTCAGAACATAAAGAAGCACCAGAAGGTAACATATATCTCTATCATCCTTTTTTTAATTTCTGTGTAAAAGTTTATACTAACCATACTGTCAATAAGCAGTTAATAATCTGATTGAATATTATGAATAGGTTTTTTAAAGTGGATCTCTAAAAATGAATATTTTATTTACCAGTGGACTTCATTTGTTGAATAAATTTTATCGTGTTTTCCGTAATCCACAACAAATTCTCCTAACACTGTTAAGAAAATTTGTTGTCGATTACGGAAATCTGGCAATTTCTTGATGAAACAACCAAATTCTACACATTTGCCAGAAAATGATGCATGGGATACTAAATATTTATAAAATTTTAAGGATTTGTGGAATTCTTCACCTGTTGTCTTGAAAAAAACTCTTTGAATAAGGTCCTATCAACAATTTTGAGGCGTGGAATTTTGGCTAAAGATGACCGGAACAGTAGATTTCTACCCCCTTGATGGCCCCCACTTCCATAGCACCTGTGTTCTAAAAACGTACAGCTAAAAGGCCTGGAGAGAAATCCTCATACGATACCAGGAGAAGGAATAGTGACAACAACAATAGCAACATTTATTGCTAACTTTTCTGAAAGTGCTCTTCCTTTCACTTGTGGGTGATATATGTTTTGCAAGGGCAGTCAATAGCTTGCCTGCAATGGTGTAGGCAAGGAGGATCACCCAAATGAAACAAAAATGCCTGCTTATAAGTAGAAGAAAAGTGGGTTGCAATGGAGACAATCTTTCATGTGTGTATAAGTAAAGTTCCACGAACATTGGAAACTTTGAGGATGGTTCAGTGATGGTTGTAGCCTTTGACGAAAGGTTGGAGCCTGAGCCATGACCAGCCCTTCATGGCAAGGCAAGTCTCCCTCAAAGGAATGATCAGATAATAAATGTAATGCCTCAGTGTTCTAAATATCACTTTTGGATGCTAGGTATGAACAAATTCATTTATCACTTTTTATGATTTGTAGATGGAAAAAGTCATAAAACAACAAAGAAGGTCAAATCAGTAAGTTCAGGAGATGCTTTTCCAAAAAGTGATAAGGAGGAACTTGATTGGAGTCAAAAGGTGAGAACATCTTGTATTGTTTGTTACTGTATTCGAATGAAGTCCTTCATGCAAGGCAATGTTAACATGAATATGAATAAAAGTTAACTGTCAGAGTTGAAAGGATGTAAAGTTACAAAAAACTTGAGGTAGAAGTCAAAACAAATTGCTTAATATGAGAAGGCTTCAGAATGCATTCACTGCATGGAAATTCAAGGACCCCTCAAGATTTATAAAAGATTCTTTAACCTGTATCTAATAAAATTTCTTTTGTCTAACTTTATCACACCTTTTGTATATTTATACCGCGGTAGCAGGAATATTCTTCATTATAGTCTGTCTGATGAGTGCGCAAGCTCGAAACTCGGAGTAACAGAGAACATGTCTCATTTCTAGTCTATATTCTATTTTATCATAAAAGATTCTTTATAAATAATGTTGCTTTTATTATGAAAAATATTCATTATTTAGTCAAACAAAATCCATGTTTTTTCAGATTAGTGAAATTGATTTTCGTTATTCAGATATTAGCAATTGGAGAAAAAGTGCAGGATCCAATGATTCATATGTGTGAAAGTTGCACCCTTCCTGTTCTTGTTTATGGAAGACTGGTAAGTGTGAAGTTTTCATTTTTTGATGAACATATTGTGTAAAACTTCAGTAGAAATAATGCTGTCTAGAAGCTTGGTCCAATTTTTAATCTATATACTCACCAGACTGTTTCAGAAAATCATTATCAGATTTCTTGTATAAGAAAACGATATTAAAGTTTCCTTAAAAGTTAGTTTCAGGAGGGTAAAAAAGGCAGAGAGGTTGTACTGTAACCAGCAAAATTAGAACATTCTGTCTATTTAGGTAGTAGCATTCCTAATGGCACTATCATTGGCAGAACATAAAGAAACAAAAGGAATGCAAGAAAAGGCATTAAAAGGAATTAAGTGATCATTTTGTCAAAAACGAAGTGATCAGTTTAAAAAAGGAGAGGGAAAACAATGCAAGAATGTCTTAAAGCAGAAACAATTTGGTTTATTAGGAGATTCCTTAGCATAACATGGATTGAGCAGATGACAAATTAAGGCAAAGCAGCACTAAGAAAGGCAGAAACAGGAGAAGGAGAGCTTATGAAAATAAAACCTAATCTGAACAACAAATGATACTTTTAGGCCACGTTGATAGAAAAGATTGACTATTTAGCTATCACCAGATAATAAAAGTATTTTTCCAAAGCACAACAAGACTGTTTGTTTTGAACATTTGATATACTCAAAAACATATTTACACATTGTCTGGGGTTCTGGTTGGTAAAATAAGTTATATGTAATTCTTGATTAATTGCTGATACATCCACCTTTATTTCCAGCAGACATGCATTTTGCAGAATAATTGTGTACAGCGAATGTTTAATTGGGACCTTTTAGAATGTTGTTTTTAGCTTTTCCTTACTTTTTTTAGCTAGTATTCTTTCATTAATATTTCTCATTCTTCCACAGAGCCCTTGCAAGCATGTCTTCTGCCTGACTTGTGCAGAAAAATTCAAGGGTCACTGCCCAAGGTATTCGAGACATGATCTGTTAAATACGTTTTTACAGAATTTACGTAGATAAAAGATAACAATTATTGGCATAGTTCTGAATTTGATACTTGTTATGAGGTGTTAATGATTAAAGGATGAATGAAGCAAGAGCCCTAACTCTAAAATCATAATGTACACATTTACTTTGACTCTAACTTAGATTAACATTGATATTCTTAGACTTATACTTATAAATACTGCTTTAAGGCTAAAAACGATTGTAGCACAAGACGTCCATTCAAAATGCGCTAATTTTCTTTTCAATTGGTCTATTTATTAATGAAATCTTTTGGTGTTTGGTTTTTGAATGTATTTCTTATTTGCTGTTTACCTGGACCATAACCGTACTTGCTGCATTGGAAGCTAACTATTTGATACCTTGATACCAAGTTAATTATTTGATTTATTTGATACCATGAACCAATAAATTATTCTATTTAATTTTAGATGTGCGGAGCGGGTTGACCGCATTGAACCGGCGGGCATTGGTCAGATATTTGTCTGCTCATTTGGTGGAAGTAGGCATGGTATCTCGGGTTGCCGTCGAAGTTACCTTTCGCAGAGGGACTTGCTTGCTCATATTAAGCACAGGCACCAGAAGGATGGCATTCCCCATAGTGATGCAGATACCTTTGCAAAAAGACTTGATGAACGCACACAGCAAACAGCGCGTATGCCATTTCTAGGTGTCCCAATGATGCCAACCACAATTAGGCCAAATTTTGGACAAGTAAATCCTCCACAAATGCCCATCGATAACAGGATGCTACAAGGCATTACCCAAAGGGAGCAAGTATTTTTGGAGGGGCAAAGACTTCCAATGATGGGGCAGTTTCAACAAGCTGCCCCACCTCAACAATTTCAGCCAATGGCTCAACAGGGTTTCCGGCCTGATCAAGCAATGCTGCAAAGAGCTGCAGTGCAAAGTCAAATGACTGGTGTTGATCCGTATTTAGTCGCATCTTCAGGAGGACAATATGCCGGTGCTCCAGTCAGTAGACCGGGGCCAATGACCCTTCCACCGAACCCAATGCAGTTTCCTAACTCAACTGGGCAATATATACCACCCAATATTCAGCAACCTGCCCCTATTCAACAAGCGGCAGGCCTACAGCAGCCGGCAGGATTGCCTCAGGGACGGGTGGATCCACTTCAGCAGACTAATCTACCAATAGGGCGTGTAGATGGGATGCAAATGGGTCGTGCAGGAGTAGATGGGACTTGGCAAGGGGTAGCACAAGGGGTGGCTCAAGGGCTTGCTCCTCAAGATTGGACAGCAGGGCAGAGGGGGGCTGAAATGCAAGGTACCTTTGGATCGGCCGATGCTGCACGATTTCAAAGGTCATTTTAGAAAGCTGTGTAAATTAGAACGATTTTTTAATCAATTTAAGTCGTGTAAGTATTTTCAAAAAATGTCATCATTTCGTCACTCATACTTTCTCCAATATTGCTCGTTTTTTCTTTTCCACTTGGAAATATCTTGAAAACGCGTTTTTGCTTTAACTGTCTGAATTAGAGCGAAATTCATTTCGTATTTATAAACAGCTATAAACAGATCCTTTCTTAACTTTAAAACCCTATACTTCTATAAAATATACTATAAAATCCTAATTCTGTCAAAAGGTGTAAGGGAGACATTTTGCTGTTTGGCTGAGGAGACATTTTGCTGTTTGTCTGCAAACACAACTAGATAGGGATTTGCATGTTCGCTGGGAATACATTTGAAACTAGATTTTCACGTTAACTCTGACCTTTTTTCTTCTAGTTTTTTCTGGTACTCCAGTACTAATATTATTTTCTGACTGAAGCGAGATAGAAAATTTGAATTAATTTTCGTATATTTAACTGGCCTAGATTTTATTGCCTACCACCATTCAATTTTTGTTTTTATTTTGCTAATGGTACGAAAGTTGTTTGGTTTCATAACAAAGTTGATAGTAACAGCTAACCCTATGCAATTCTACAATAGTAGCCATAAATATTCCCAAAGGCCAAAACGTTTTGCAGTGTTTTTGTCTGTTCTGTTTTAACAGTATCATACCTTTACCAGACATGCCTCAAAACCTAATTGTTTGCATATTTTCTTTAATACTCTTCTGCCATTGAGAAACAACTCTAGCTAACCTTGTTTATATTTTTTGCCAATACGAAGGCGATTGGTGAGAAATATCAATTCTTTAGGGGCACAGGTGTACAGTGCTATGAAAAGAAAAGGAGGGAACCTCCAAAGTAGAAAAGTAAAGAGAAGAAAAGGGCTACCTTTCATCATTAACGGCCCCCTGAGCCCCCCCCCTCCCAGCTTTACACCCCCTAGCTTAGTATCAATGAGTATATTGATTTGAAATACTCATCGAATTAGAATCTTTGGACAATGTAAGGATGTGGAGGCTGGGAAAAGGGTTTAAACAGAGTGAACTTAAACTCTGCTAGACAATTTGAATTTATCTGCAAAAACTTTGAATGTCTATTTCGAAACAGTGCAGTTTTATTGAATCTCAAGCTTGTGACAAGCAACTTCTCCCTAATCATTTGCCCAATCAAGACTGCTAGCCTCATTGCAAGACAATTTATAAAGAGGGGGTGGGGGAGGGGGTAACCAGAAAGCGATTTAGAGGTATTATTTCAGAAATTCTGAGAGGCCATGCGGATATTTGCGTGGGGAAATTCCTTTTTCTCGATTATCTTGTAAGGACTTTAAAACCAGTACGTTTTGTGTACGTGAGTACATTATGTTTTTTTATTAGAGAGGTTTTCCTCGCCAAATTTTCTGATTCCGGTTTTAATTTCTTGACGATGGTATTTACAATTTGCAGATGACTTTTAGGAAAATGGCGAACACAGCCCGGGCTCATAGCTTTATAAAGCAAAATAAAAATTTATGGGCCTTTTCACAGAAGTGTAAGAAAATGAATTTTGATACTATAGTTTTTGATAATATTTTTCCTTTACAGAAAACGTCCACAAATATTAACAAATGTTATTGCTAAATGAACTAAGGGACATGGTAAAAAGTCGATAGAGTAGCCCTTAGCCAATGACAGACTATTAAACGTCTCTCTTTACCTCTTTTGTTCAAGGCAAAAGAAGGCAATCCTCTCTGTTTGGTTTCATGTATAGAAACATTTCTTGGTTTGCCATGCCTTCTCAATCTCTAAAACAAGTACTTTGATTTAACCAAAATTTTCTTTCTTAATTTTCCACCCACATATTTCCACTGCGTCTATAAACATATTTCTATAAACACTGCGTCTCTAAATGACAAAGATGTAAGTACCGTTGAAAAAGATGCTCACCAATTTTACTGATTTATAAAGCAGTTTTACCCCCTCCATTAGACAATATGAATAACCGTGGATCCATCATAATTCGCGGTTTTACTCCCACAGTTTTACCCCTTTCTTGAATCCAAACTTCGTAGTTACAACCCCCCCCCCCAATAATTTACAGTTTTTTACGCCGACATTAAAATATCAACACGTCAAACGTACCGCTGTCGTCGTCACTTAAGATTCTGGAAGACGAAACCGGGCTCATTGACGTATCTTCTAAATTCTCGATGACAAAATTGTGTGTTGCAGCGTATCCCCAACATATCCTAGTTCCCACGCTATAAAGAAGGCAGTTTATAGTCTGTCTTTAGATTACTCCAAAGATTAAAAGCCAAAGATTACTCCACTGGCTTTTAACTAGACCCATCAGTTACTGTTAAAACTCGTGGTTAAAACATACGATGAACTTTTCGCCCACGTTTTGACAAGAAGGCGTGCGTTTGAATTGGGAAAAGCACTTCTAAATTTTGCAATCGCGATATGTCCAAATTCTTATTTATACAACAACAAATCCAACTAGCTAACAGCAGGACTCGGGGCTTGGGGCTGAAGCCCCTCACCTTTTTCCAAAATGAACATTTTTTACCGCTTTTTCTATTATTTTGAAAAATAGAGTATGAAATAAGAAACAGAACAAACTGTTGATTGTATTTAATCTATTTACGAACTTATTTACGTATATTTTTATTATTTGTCTATTATTTGCATTAATTCAGGAAAAAACTTTTTGTATCATTGCAATGCCTTCATTTTGGATGTTTATTCCTTGCACCAAAAGTTAAAAACAATAGCTGCGTTCCAAAATGTTGGCAGCTCGATTAAACTCAATAGCCTTCTGGCATGCTCACAATAAACTAACCGATTCCTTGCAGCAAACGAATTTCTCAGAAAAACGACAACAGAAAATACACTTTAGTCGATGTTGATAAATAAACTTTTCCTAAGCAATAACTTCCCCTGGTCAACAATCGCACGGTCGCAATACTTCTAAGTGTCTGCTTGACGACTGTTTATAGCGTTGGCCTCTCCAAAAGACATCTTTATAGATGATAGACATGTGGCGCCCAACGTGCGGTTTCAAACGTATGGTGTCCAATATGTGGTGCCCAAAGCTTCGTCCCCGAAGTCTGGTGTCCCTATCTTGCGGATCATGAGCTTTCCGATCTTGATGGCCTCGCAAACCAGGAAAAGCTGCGACGCAACAACGCGAGAACACGTTTACCGATCTTCGGCAACCGAAAAGAGTAAATGATCGGGTTTATGGCGGAATTGGCGAAGAGTATTGTTTCAGAAAATCTACTTCCCTGATAAACGAGCGTAAATGACGGGCTTCTAGCAGCGCTAAAAGCGACTATTACAGCACATCTTGGAAAGAAACAGATTAAAAAAGCTGCTGTAATAATGAAAATGGTCATGCGACTTTTCCTTTGATTTCTTTGTACAACACCATCGATGACTTGGGTCGCTGTACTTTGATTTGGTGCCAAAACACCAATCCTGGTCTGGCGGGCTTTAATCAAACGATAAATAAGAATCTGACAGGTCAAGATGATAGCAAGACAGCCAATGATGGTTGAAACCTGTATTGAAATAAAAGTTCTCAAAGACAGAATACTTGATGCGCCTAACAGCGAATACAGAAGCCAAAGGCTCCAACTAGACACAATTGCCACCAAGTACCAAGTATTGAGATTCCATGTCTTAAACCTAAATGGAAAATACAGAGATAAAAAGCAATCTAGGTTGATAATGCACGTTGTTAGCATCGACCAACCGATTAATATAGTTGCAACCGTTGAAAAAATGCGCTTCAGAATGCAGCTGTGGACGTTGAACATATCTTGAAAACGTATCACAATATTGAACGGGAGAATAGTGATGCTGCTTAGAAAGTCAGTTATTGCCAAGCATGCTATAATCATGTAGGATGGATTAGATAAGAGCGAGGCTTTCCAGATCGAGTACAATGTGAGTGCATTGCCAACCATTGCGACAATACAGGCTGCCACGCTTGATAAAATCGTAAGTAGAGCGGTAGTGATAAGATATTCGGATACATAAAATCCTTTCAAATCTTTTAAGCCAAAACACATGACAGTTGCTGTGTTGTTAATCTTGCTGGAGTTCATGATTCAATTATGAGTTCAGTCAGCGAGATCTATTCAGTGGCGAGATGCTGTTTCTTTCTTCTTTTGGATTTCAACTGTCGTTCTGTAAATAGCAAAAAAGCCCCATTAAAACATCAATATAAAAACAAGGATATTGCATTGCAGAGTCATCCAAACCCCGGACTGCTTCCACAAGCTTTGAAAACCTCCCCCAGTATAGGGCATCTATTGTGTGGGCCATCTACATTCGTCATAAGAATCTCAATTTTGCATGGACAGAGTTATCTTTCATGAACAGTAGCATTAGCAACATGGATGCAAGTGATAATAGTCTGAATGGAAAAACAACGAAAAGTTGTTGAACACCTTGTAAGAGCAATTAAGATGAACAACCTTGTAAGAGCAATTAAGATGTGTACTATAGTGTGGGTCATCTACTTTTGTCATAAGAAATTGAATTTTGCGTGGACAGAGTTATCTTTCATGAACAGTAGCATTAGCAACATGGATGCAGGTGGCAATAGCCTGAAATTAAAAAACGAACAGTTGCTTATCACCTTTTAAGAGAAATTAAGACGAATAAATGTGTACTATAGTGTGGGTCATCTTGTTTCGTCAGAAGAATTTGAATTTTGCATGAACAGTTATCTTTCCTGAATAGTAACATAAGCAACATGGATGCAGGTGACAATAGCCTGAATGGAAAAACAACGAAAAGTTGTTGAACACCTTGTAAGAGACATTTAGACAAATGCATCTACATCTATGCATATAATCAGTAAAGCCCAAACGGGCATCTCACTGATGGGGGCGGTTTCCTCGTACGCACGAGTCAGCAAAATATGTGTCATGGCCAAAGCAAGGACGTAAAGCAAGTGGAAAAATTTCACCTTGAAAGAGACGATCACCAAAATTTAAAGGGCAACTCTTGCGGTCAATGGAAAGGCCCTAAGCAGCACTAGACAGGGACATTTTACTAACACCTAGCAAAAAAATCAGTACGCCATGCTGCTACTAAACATAAAGTCTAAGTTATCTAAAATAGAATATGCATGTGTTATTTTGTGTGGGCCATCTACATTCGCCATCAGAATTTGAATTTGCATCAAAGATTTGTCGTGTTCGTGAACAGTTGCATTAGCAACATGGATGCAAAAATTTTGAATGAAAAACAGTAAACAGTTGTTGACTACCTTGTCACTGAAATCAAGACAAATGCATGTTTTCTGTTGTTTGGGACATCTTCTTTCGTCATTAGAAATGTAATGTGACCTGTAAAGTAGCCCATAACGACAAGGCGAGTTAACTTTCCAAGCCACGTTGGTTCTCATAGTGTCAAAGGCAACTTACTTTATATTTGATTAAAGCATATTGTATCGTTCAATCTTCAGCTTTGTATCTTTCATTAAGGTATCATTACTCAATATGTATTCGATAAATTGCAAATATGTTGCTGAATTACATGGATTTGAATTTTGTTTATATTTTACTAAACTTTGCTTCAGTACCTATCTACCGGGCTCTGGTAAGGTTATAAAGCGAATCTGCATCGATTTTCCTCTCTCAGTTGTATTTCTTCAAATAACTTTCATCCAAAATATCATTTTCTCTCTCAGTTGTATTACATCAAACAAAAGAACATGAACAATCGGCAAAACTGCCATGACGCAATATCTTTACGATTTTCATTCACTTAGTACCCTATGGTATCCTTGGTTCAATTGACTTGCAACAGTCAAGGCCCTTCTTGATTGCAACCCTCAGCAGCCATTGCATTCAAACACAATGTTGCTCCCGCCATTTTTCGCAGTTCCCCAAAATCAATTCTTATTGGTCTGCGTTCAAATTCTAATGATAACAATTTCTAACAATTCCTAAATGTCTGTGACAGGCTATTTCATATTGCAGTTCAATTACGAACGTATAAGTATCTCTTATATGAAACGTTAAAATCACGAATTTTTTACCTAAACAAATTTTGACTAACTGAAGCAAAATATCTTGACTAGTGACTAATGGGGCCCTTTATCACCTGACTAGTGACCTAATGACTAGCAATGGCCCCCCTTTTACACCCTCCTTTTTAGATTTCTTTGTCTCTTCGGATTGTCATGTTTCTGATACGGCGATAAAGGTGGCATTGAAATCTCGATTGCAAAGCAATAATCCAAAGTTTTTTTAATGAATGATTCTTTTTTAACACAGCAAGCTGCAAATGCTAGAAAATTTGCTTGTGTTCGGCTGAAAAACCTGATCTTATTAGTTCTAATTATCGTAACAGATGTTATCTGTCGCAAAATTCTGACTTGGCATTGCCGTAGATAAATCTTAAGCATGTCTGACAATTCTAATTATCAATAGTTGATACAGGTAAAATACTAATTCACTGTCTTAATCATTGCTAATTGTTTCGTGTTCTAATCTTTGCGAGCGAAAATGTTACTTCAGTTAGACCAAAACATATAAAATTTAAAGTATGTTCTCTTCGCATTCGAGCGTCTCTAAAAACATTTTAGTACGACGATACGCCATGCTTTCGTTCAGAAAAATCTTACCTTTCCAGCGAAGCTAAGGTCTTGAAGAGATAAACTAGCAAGTTTTCTCTTTACTTTCAAGCTTTCGTTCCGCCTTTTTCTTGGACCGGATAATGGCGACATTAGATTTTTGTGCTATCTGCTGGTAGGCTTCGAGATTTTCTCAAGTAAGGTAATGCTGATCTTATTAATAATCGCATTTCGGGTTTGCCTGACAATTCAAGGAGGCACTTTCTGCCGTATTGCTCCAAGTCATCTTTGTGTAGTCATCTTCATCAAGTTATCAAGTATTTGTGCAGATGCAGGTGTTTTTCTGCGATTATCAGAGTTTCAATTAGCGCTTATTCAGCTCTTGCTGGGAATAATGTTTCATCCAAAATTTTGTCGATATTTCTCTTTATATTGTTCGGTTCAATATTCACCAGTTGCTGATCGTTCTCTGTTTTTTAAAATTTTTGACTCCATGTTTGTTAATCGACTTTTGATTTATTGTTTTTTGTTAAATTATTTGTTTAATTGACAAGCTAAACTTCTCTCCGTTTTATATTTTTATATTGAAACCCACTTTGTTTTCCACTGAACTTTATTTTTCACTGAACTATATTTTTTAAGTATGAAAAAGATTGGAGGAAAGAAATTGGAACCAAGACCGGTCTATTATCAGAAGGCTCCATACAATTTTCAGATGTGACTCGTGTATCCTCCAACTACCGTCGGAGCGCAGGGAACCAACGACACATGTTATTATATTCACCAGGAACGAGCGGCAAGAATTAGATTAGGGGGGTTGGATGATGATTGGACTTTGTGCAACACCCTTCAGGGGATTGGAAACTGGTGGAAACGCCAATTTTTAAAATTAACTTGAAGGTAAAGAAGATAAGAAGATTAAAAAAGCAACTTTTCTACATCATTTTGTTACTACTGACTACCAAATAGAATCTCTACAAAAATAACAAAACAGGGCTGCTCGAATCGTTACGGGTAGTCCTTATGATGCATCTTCTGTGTCGTTACGCAAAGAACTTGGCTGGTTGTCCATCAAAGAAATGATCGTGAAAGAAACATCTACAATGATGTATAAATCTTTAAACGATCTTGCACCACAGTACCTTAGAGATCTATCCGTTAGACTATCTGATGTCCACACACGAGAGCTAAGAAACACTAAAATGGTCTTGCAGTACCGTTATTGCGAACAGTAAGTGGCCAAAAGGCATTCTCTTACAATGGTACAAAAGTTTGGAACAAGTTTAACAACAATATCAAAGAGGTCCCCTCGGTATACCCTTTAGATCTAAGTTGAAACAGTTGGGTTACGAAAATCTTTAATTTTGTACAGATATCTTATTGTATTCAGATGTGAATTATTTTATATAATTTATTTGTAATTACTTTATCAGCAACTATAATTTTAACATGGCTAAATTGTAAAACAGTAAACTTTATTGAATTTGTACCCTGTATAAATATGTATAAAATATAAAGTATATATGAAATATGATTGGGCACTTGTACCATCTGGCGTGCTTCAAGGACGTGTACTTGGGCCTCTGCTCTTCATCCTATTTATCAACGATATTGATAAAGCAGTTGATACTCTCCACTGTTGCTTGCTAAAGTTGGCAGATGATAGAAAGAAAAATCAAATACTTGCTCAATTAATGTGTAGCTTCACTTACCGAGACCACCACACTTTCATCAAGTTATATAATCATTATGTACGACCTCACTTGGAATATTGTGTTCAGGCCTGGAGTCCATGGCTTGTTCAGGGTATTGATTTACTTGAGAATGTGCAATGACATGCTGCAAATGCTGTATCTGGTCGGCAGGGTACTTATGAAGAAAGATTAAAATGTTGAGCCAACTATCCTTGAAGGCAAGGCGTGCTAGATGGGATCTGATAGAGTCGTTTAAAATCATTAAAGGTATCAACCATGATGATAGAAAAAAATTCTCACTCTCTGCTGGTACCCACACTCGTGCAACAAGAAGAACAACTAAAATCACAGCAAAAGGTGCAATACCGACAAAAGGTCTCGTTGGGTGCCCCTTCAGAAACGAACTACGTGGAAATTTCTTTTCCCCACATGTGGTTAATCCATGGAGTGACCTACCCAACGGCGTTAAGAATTCGATATCTGTGAACAGTTTCAAGAATGCATATGACAAACATATGAACTCGCCATACCGTAATGCCTCGAACAAGCGCCCCCCCCCCGCCCCCCGCAAATAAGCGCCCCCTCGAATAAGCTCCCACCCTAGAGGTGAAATTAATGAATAAGCGCCCCCGTTGAATAAGGGCCCACCTTTCGAATAAACGCCCATCCTTCAACCTTCAGAAACGGGCGCTTATTCGAATTTTCGACGAAAACATAAATGAAAGGCAATTCAGCAAGAAAGATTGAATGACCAACACAGTTTGTTTTAGTTTTCATCCTCATTTTTTTCCTTTTCATCAAATAGCATGCTTCAATTAAAAACACATTCCTTTTTCAGCTTCTTCCAAATCTATTTTTTAAATAAACGCCCCCTTGATTAAGTGCTTCCCTCGAATAAGCGCCCACCCTGGAACCTCTCAAATTACATAAGCGCCCGGGCGCTTATTCGAGGCATTATGGTAATTCATCACATTTAACACAATATATACAAAATTGTATTCTTGCGAATAATTGTTTTATATTTTAGATTATATCATTTGAATTTATCAGGTCTGCTTTATCGTCAAGGCAAGACATACCTTCCTGCACTGGTCACGGGTTTTATCTACCTAAAATCACAATTTTGATTCTCTAGTGCATCAGGAAACATGCCTCCCGCATTGACGGCAGATGTTCCCGCTTCTAGAATAACCAGGATGCATTGCGCGCTTGGCATAATAAAGAGCATGGCTAATAATGTGCTATCGCCACAGTGCCTTATACTAAAAACATTGTTTCGGATCTCAACGTAATTCTTAAGCAAATTACGATTTCACCATATGCTCTGCGGTGCAGGGTAAGAAGCTAATTCCTTTACTTAAATGTTACCGAACTATTAAAAATACGAATTCATGTCGGTTCACCGATTTAAAACGCGAAAAATTGTTGTTTAAAAATATTCCGCTATTTGATGGGAATCTGGTAAAATAACTATTAGAGTTTTTCAAATCTTCTTAGCCCAGTAAACCAAATAAGCCTAAAAGAGTTAACGCTAAAAACAACTACCCTTCTAGTTTTGCTTACTGGTCAATGTTGCCAAACAATTCACAATTTTAACTTGTCCGGAATCCAACGTTTCCCTGCTATGTTCCACTTCACTATTACCCAACCTTTAAAAACGACAAAACCAGGAAAACACATCAAGCCTTTAATACTAAAAGCTTTTCCTCATGACCCAAATATATGCATTGTAACATATCTACAAGAATACATAGACCGAACCAAATGTCTCAGTGGTTTGTAGACGAAACACAGTTACAATAGGCCATATGAACCTGTCAGGAAAGACATAATTTCTCACTGGGTGAAATCTAGTATGAATGCAGCTGGCATCGATACCAAACTGTTTACCGCTCACAGCTGCAGATCTGCTTCAGCCTCCGCAACAAAAGCAGCTGGTGTGCCCATTAATGATATTCTAGACTCTGCTGGTTGGTCAAATGCAGAAACTTTTGCAAAATTGTATGATAAAGTGAAAACTTCTGTTCATTTTGGTGACTCAGTTTTAAGCAATGATTGTTATATATATACCCATGTTTTCTCACCTGTTTTGTTCTGTTCTGAATTTAGATACTTAATAACGAACAGTTATTGTCCTTTTCTCAGCCTCTTCTCTGCAGTTCGGCGAGACTTACTTGGTAAGTTGAATTTTGATTGGAATTCTTCTCTATCATCAGCAGGAATGGAGGGATCACATGCCCTCCCAAGACTCCCAGCCCTGTGATTCCTACATTCTATATATTATTTCTCATTATATTCCTCGTTATTTCCCTAATTTATTTAAAATGTTGATTTCCTGTAATGCCTCAAGTTTAAAAATGACTTGCAGCGCATGCGCCTGCTTCTCACGTGATCCTTCCATTCCTCCTGATGATAGAGAAGAACTCCAATCAAACTTCAACTTACAAAGTAAGTCACGTTTAATTTTTTAATTTTCTGGACTCTGGCAAAAATTTCGCAAGTCTTTAACATTTAAATTTAACCATACAAATGTGGATAGATGAAAATATGTTCTCTTTGGTAAGTAGAACAGGATTGTTCTAATTTGCAACACCAATTCGGCCATCTGGCAACGCCTGACGATCACAAGATTCGTGAGATTCGGGGTTGCAACAAAAGAAAAAATCGTGTACAGCTTTGCCTATACAGCTTGAACAGTAAAGGACATACCGGTAAACGGTAATATTCATTTACTTTTGACCAATTTTGAGGCTCGTGTTCTTATAAAATTATTCTTATAAAAAGATTGTTAATGGTCCTCAGAATCCCAAATTCTCTTTATACCCTGATTTGTTAAAAGGACATTTTGCTATTATCAAACTTATTGCTCTAAAGTATTGCAAAGATATTTTATTTCTTCCATTCATCCATTCATTCATTCATTCATCCATCCATTCATTCATTCATTCATCCATTCATTCATTCATTCATCCATCCATTCATTCATTCATTCATTCATTCATTCATTCATTCATTCATTCATTCATTCATTCATTCATTCATTCATTCATTCATTCATTCATTCATTCATTCATCCATTCGTTAAACAGAAATTTCAGACGAAACACAGCATAAAAACCATTTGCAAATGGTTATTTTGTGATACTAAAATGTCATGCAAAGAGATCCTCTTTTTATCAACAAGCTATGCAAAATACAACGAAAGAAATAACAAATTCGCTCACCTTGACAGAAACGTGACATTCGAAGGTCAATAGAGGCGTCTGCACTCTTGTATCGAGAAACGCGAATGCTACTGGTTCGTAAAATGCATCAAAAATAGTTGAGAATTGATACGTCACTAGAACATATGGTGAAATCATGTCTATTTTCCCATACATAATTAACAGACACTGTGCAAAAGAAGTAGAGAAACTGTCTAACAACTTGCTGTGGCTGGACATGAAGCGAAGAAGTATTGATTAATAGTATAGTATTAGAAAGGTCTCACCAAACTTTATCTTTAATTGTGACTCTTGTGTTAAACTGCCTCATGGCATCGACACAATAAAAATAATTTGCTTGTTGTTTTTGTGCGCCTTTTCTCCAGCCATTATAAAAACTAACTACTAAAATTCTATTGATAAATGTATATACATATAATTTAAGAATTGATGGCTAATTATGTTAAAAAATAAGATAGTGTGGGTTAAAAATTTGCAAAAACCAAAATGCCCAAATAAAATGTAATTCGGCAATTGGTCGACAGTAACTCGCACATCAAGAGTGTGCACAGACGTATCGTGATGACATTTTCAAAATCATTGGGCAGGCAATGTAATCTTTTCGTTAGAAATATGTTTACATCAACATAAAAGAATCCCGACTTGTGTAGACAGAAAGAGTTTGTTTTCTCTCTTGGACTCTTTAATAAGGTGAGAAGTAAGCGAATTTTCAGCTTAATTTCGTTCATTATCCGACGTTCATACTGTGAAGAGTGTCGACGAAAAGTACTTCAGTATGATATGCAGGGCCGCCCAGAGGTTTTGGAGGCCCTGGGGAAGTGGAAGATGAGGCCACCTGGGAGAGAAGAGAGCAGAAAATTTTTGCGACCATACCCTTTAGGTTAGCTTAATTGGTTCATTCGTTAAAAACGTTGTACTTTTTTCAGGCATAATTTTGAAACTTTTTAAAAAATTCTGTTTTAAAAAAAAATTCATTACCTTATGACTTTTTAAAACAGAATTCATTACCTTATGACTATTTAAAACAGAATTCATTACACAAAACAAAATATAAAATTAAGAAATTAATTTTCATTCTGTGTACAATTCAATGTGTGATTAGTTGTAGCCATTCGAGGCAGATATGAAGTTCTTATGTGTTTTCAAATTAAAGTTTGTTTCTCAAATTCAGTCTCTAACCTCCCTGGAAGTCATCGAGACTGAGACCAAGTAACTGGTAATCCTGGAATAGCAGCTTGACATCCTTTTTAGGTGTCAAAAGAAAAAAACTTGAATCAGAATTGTTCACTCAAAGAATTTGCAAAAGGTTTAACTAAACATTTTGTCTCTCTACATCTTTGAAAAACGCCCCCCTCTCGAATAAGCCTCCCACCCTTTTGAGCCACACTTCTAGAACTTTAAGAACTATCAGCCCCACGGGGCTTCATAAAGCTTTTATGGCAACACAAAGAGGGAACATTTGTCACTATGTTCTAAACAGCATCCAGCTGTATTCATATTTTATGTCTTTATAGATAAGCTGCATATCAGATACATTTCTCATGTATGATTATGAAGTCATTGATGGTAACCACAGTCTTTATGCCTCATGACCTTCTTAGATTGAGGGATATATTGACAGCAGGTGCAAGCACGGGTGCCGTTGAGGGCTCAAAGCACAAATCAAATTAAATCAAAATTGGCTCGAATAACAGGGAATGTCGAGTAATGCAAGGATGAATGAGTTTGCACCAACTTAAATACTTTTCATTGTCGAGTTCCTTTTTTTTAGTCAGATTTTCTTAGGGAAAGGCCGAGAAGCCTATACCAAAGCCCTAGCACTAGCAGTGGAAAGGAGAGACGGATTAAGAATTGATGTGATGATTGCTGTGATGTATTGATTGCTGTTTTGATTGCTGTGATGTAGTTATTGTTGTTTTGATTGCTGTAATGTATTGATTGCTGTAATGTATTGATTGCTGTAATGTATTGATTGCTGTGATGTATTGATTGCTGTGATGTACTGATTGCTGTCTTGATCGATTGGATGTATTGATTCTGTGTTGATTACTGTGATAAATTGATTGCTGTGATATGTTGATTGCTGTGTTGATCGATTGGATGTATTGGCTGCAAAGTTATCTATAGAATGCAGCAATCCTTACAACGTCGAAATTCTTAATATCTGTAACGTAAAAGATCAAACATGCTACGAACGTCTCAAAACTGCAAGAAATCGCACCCCATTCAAACTACATCAGCTTTCAGTGTGTTCTTCGAATACCATCTTCGTAAACGCTAAGGGAGTCATGACGCTAGAGGACCGACGGGGAATTTTCCCTTTGCATCTTTGAAAAGCTAAGCCCTCTAGCAAAATGAGAGACAGGAAAATAACAGGTAGAACGATGCATAAAAACTAATTTCAATCCATTTGCGGTTTTCTACCATTTGATCAAATCAGTAGCACATCAAGACATGGCTACTCTCATAAATTACTTTAAGAAGCAAATTATGGTGTTTTGATGAACGTAAAGAGTACCTTAATTCGAGCGACGTCACCTTTGAGCAGACAGCACCGTTTGCGCTTGCGCAGATTTTTTGGCTTTAACCATTTCAACCAATTCCTGATATGGCAAAGAGAAAATGAAAATCAAAAAATGGCAAAGAGAACAGTCTTTTCAAAAATAGCAATCATCATGCAGTAGTATGTGTAACCACTTTAATTTTCAATTCCCCAAAACATTCCTTTCAGATAGCTATGATATCTAACTCTACAACCAACATAGCTTCGGGGAAAAGGGAGTTTGGAGTCCGGTTTTTCACCGGAAGCATTTTCAAAACAACACTTAAGCAACAGGCAATCTAAGGACTTTTGGTCGGGATCGTAAGCCGGGATCGTAAGCCGGGATCGTAAGCCGGGATCGTAAGCCGGGATCGCAGGCTGGGATTGTAGGCCAGGACCAGAGGCCGGGGTCATAGGCCAGGATTGTAGACCGGGATTGTAGGTCATCATCAATTAAAATTCCATCATACCATTGGATTTTTTCAACATCTTATTTTTCTTTCAAGGAAACTACAAGGAACATATTTTAGCTGAAAGATTTACCTTGTATCTCTTCATGCATTCCTTTCTACTTCTGGTGCTAACAGCCTCCGCAATTCTGTCCCAGCGCTCCGGAGTACTCGCGGGGAACGTTTTAAGTGCTTGCTCTAGCAGCTATTAGGTCAAACAAGAGAAAAATGCAATATGATCGACTTAAGCAAATATATCTTTTCAACTAATTTTTTAGATATTAAGACATTTTAAGATGCTTTACTTTGATCTAAATTGACTATCTTCGTTACATGCAGGTTATTTTTCATAATAGCAATGCCACTTTTGTTTTTGCAAATTGATTGCCAAAGCCTTTTTAGACGCTAATCTTTGGAAGAGGCATTGGGATCTACAGCAAAGCCCTAACATTGAACCGAAGGAGAGGCTAAGAAAACAGGGAGGTGGTATCATGTTTGTTAATTTTGGTCTTTACAAAAGAAAGGCTAAGTTTGGGAAGCAAGATGAGTTGCAGCACAGAATTCGTGAGAGTTTCCGGTTTCGTGAGAGTTTCAGGTGCTTCGGACTTTTCTCAGGAAACCAAGGACAATATCATGGACCTTCTGGGAGCAGCGTCCATGGTAAAGATTGGTTGGCAGAAAAGTTAAAGAAACTAACCTTTTGTTCTTCAGAGGTCCAGGGAACCTCAGGAGTTGGTTGACCTGCGGGAAATACATAAGAAGAAAGTTTAGTTTGGAGTTGAAGAAAATGAAACTACATGTTTAATCTCTACAAGCCTGTTTTGTTAATAACTCACTCTTCAGGAGATGTGAGATGTAATAAGAAAGTTTAAATATCTTTGCACCAATGAGGATTTGAACGGTGTCTCTTTTCACAAAATGTACGATGCAATAACAAGTTTACAGTGAGACAGAGAAGAAAAAATTGTCATTTCGGGCAATCAATGAAAGTGCAAGACAAAACTCAACCTCTTTGCGTCACCAAAGTCATCACAATTGTCTCTAAACAAAGCAAGGAATGGGGGGTTTGTCCTTGAGTAACAAATCGATCGTAAATTCATGCGAGTATAAAATCGATTATAACTGATGGCTTTTCATAAAAGAGTGACTGAGAAATATTTCTTAATGTTAACCTTCCTAGAAGAATAAGCCAAAAGTTTAAATACTCATTCCTCCTTCCTAGTTTTTTGAATGAACGTAATGAAGTTTTTAACGTACGTTTTCGCAGTTCTAAAGGCAGGAGCGTAATACAAGAAAAATAACATAACACGTGTTTGTAAAAGAAATCAGGATAAATGACACGAACTTTCATCCCTGAGTGACACACCACCCGCAGGCTGGACGACAACTTTTGCTGAAGTTTCCTTCTTCAGCTTTTCAAATGCACGTTTGTTTGCTTCATCTTTGACACTTTGATCTAAAAAAAAGAACGGAATTATAGTAATTAATAGCCAAGGATTTGGGCCCTTTTTTCCATGAAAATGTTATTTTTTATTAAAAAACGAAATGTCTCTAGTCTCGTAAAGTTCGACAGTCTACGATCGACAGTCTCGTAAAATCGTTAAGTTCGACAGTTTCGTAAAATAACTGATAAAGTTCGACAGACTACGATAAAATGCGAACAAATAAAGGTAGAATATGAATAATTACGGTAAAAGGCGAACTTTATTGAAGCGTAACATACCCATTTGCTGCAGAGACTTGGCTTTACTGATGACTTGTTTAGATGTTCGATTTTGAGCTTCGCCTGAATGTTCGTTTATGTAATTCGCAATGACTTGCCACCTAGAATCAACCTACTTGCATTAGTCAATTATAAAAATGTTGATTTTGCACATAACAAAGAAAGCTTTATATAGAACAAAACTGTAAATCATTTCGGATTACGCTTAGAATTGGGTAAAAGGGGTCTAAATTTTAACATCATAATTGCCCTCGTAAAGCAAATGTCATTATGGATCAGTTCTGCTTATCCTGTTTCATGTACGAAAGACCTGCACATTACGGCAGCATTGCCCGGATAAGCTCGTGGAAAAAGTTGTTAATTGAGATTTATTTTTAGTTTACAAAATAATTTGTTGTAATAATGAATTATTTTTTGTCATTTGGCGTTGTTCACGCTAAAATATGTTGTTATATATTTCAACGCGAGGTCTATTCTACGGCTTAACAAGCAAACAGACGGCGGCCTAAAAGTTGTTTGGATGAATAACACACATCACAACGAGGATAAAATAAGCTGGTCCGCACGGTGGTTCTAAGAATTATGTCTTCAAATGGACAAGAATGGCACGTTCAAAGATGTTAAAGACACTACGTCTCCTAATCCAACTTTGGCAATAGACACTTCGGCCGTTTACAATTAGTCCTGAGTTGCCGATTGGAAACTTAAGAATAGTTCATGGTGTAATGCGCACAATGGGAATTTAGATGGCCCCCAGAATTCATCTGGGCATACTACATTTTAGTCAACGACTTGTTCAATTTCCCTGGCATTACAAAAAAATATACCAACCCCCCCTTTCCCGTTCAACTTGCTGAGCCCAGTAGGTCTCCTTGCTGACAGTGTAATACTGTTACCTGCTTGCTGTTCCAGGGGGAAATAAAACGGACGCTTTAACCAGCAGCTGTATTTCTGTCTCTGACCAAGGTCTGTTGGCGGATTGTGAAGAATCCTTTTGCTGCGCAGCTAACTGCTTCGCCTCTGAAGTTGAAAAAATGAAGTCAACAGATTTGTTTTGAAAATAAAGATCGAAAGAACTAACGCAGTAGGAATAAACAACTGAGCTTTGACTCTTTTTGAAAAAGATTCTAATGAGTTTTAGAAAAACATTCAACTGTCTTCCTTAAGAGATTCTAACCAAACGCAGTTCATCCTGCTTTTTTTAAATGTCATTTCCTACATATGATGTTTGAGTTACGGTGGTCTTAAAGTTCATTATTTTAAATAACAAAAATAATTGTATCTTTGGGATTGAAGTTCAACATTTGTGTACCTCCAACTCCGCAAAAGTTTTTGTGCACGAGAGCATGAAAGATTTGCATGAAAGATTTATATGTCTAGGAACTAAAAATTTTTTTGTTTATTGACGTTTGGATTCCAGATGTTTGTAAAATTTTATTTTAATAATAGTTTTGCAATTTGTGGTTCAACAACCTCAATTATGAGATAAAAAATGTCGTTGAAGGCAAGCAGGAGACATAGATTAAAAAGAAATTTCAGATTTTATCATTAGCCTTTGCCATGCTCATAATCAGGTCCGCGGAGATGCATTTTAAAATATTTCTTGCAGTCGTTATTGCAATCATTTTAAACATTTCACTTTCTTAGGCATACTTTTGCAACTTTTGATTGATTCTATTCTGAAAATGGAATTAATTACGTTGAAGATATAGAAGGTCGGTTCTTTCTCTATAGCACTTTCTGTATAGCCTGCATTTGAAAAATATCTCTGCCACGCATAACAGTAAGAAGTAATTTGTTACTTTTTGCAAGGTAAGCTGATCCCCTTGAGCTCCCATGATGAGGTAATTTCCTTCGAGCATTTTACTTCCTTCAAAACTGCCCAACTTCTTGCGAAGTGTATAAAACAGTTAGATTAATTATTTACGATTGAAAATTTCTTGTGAGAAAAATTTTTAACAGTGAAGTTCTTGTGACCTATGGTCACACGGTCACGGGGAAAATAGCATCCTGGCTGAGATATGAACATTCGCTCATATGAACACATGCTCTTTCCCCATCAAAAAATGGTTATTTTCGAGTCACGCCAAAACAACAGCAATCAATTAGCAAAACTAGTCACTAATCAAATAAAGAAGATGCAACTTGCTTTCGTCCTTAATCCTTTCTTCTGCAATTCTTGCCTGCTCTATCATCGATTCTACCTATAAACACGACAAAGTCACTTTTCAACAACCATTATCGTATCTTGGGCCCAACGTTAAGACATTCATCTTAAGTATATAAAAACAGCATAAGAATATACTTGGGTCAAATGGAAAATGTGGCGTGGAAACTAAAGCCGTGCTCGAAAAGACACCGCGCTTTTTCAAAACAGGTAGAAAGGGGCCGCGCCTTCTATTCAAGAAAATACAGTACATCAATATCCACAGGTGAATTTGAAAATTTTATGAATAAATTTTCAAATTAAAACTGTTCAAAGCAACAGCCTTTCTAGTCTATATATTAAACAAAGTGCACGTCCGACACAAATCAGTTTTTTAAAAATATATCTTTTGGCAACCAGGATTGTAGGAATAGTAACGGGAATAAAGAAAAATCAAGAGGAAATTCGTAAAAACATCGAAAACAGCCAACCACGGTATTACCAAAAAATTTTTAAAAGGACTTGAGTTAAAAATAAAAAAGAAAGAGTATATCAATCACAGCGCCAATTATTACAAATGTTTGTTATTTCCTTACATGCTTTGTGTATGTCTTTCTTAGTTCATCAATGCTATTACTTTCGTACAATGAGTGCATTTCTTGTAAACTAGACAAAGAAGAGATTGAAAGATGATCAAAGTAAAAGGAAAACGCGAATTCTAAATCGTTACCATCACCAAATCTGACAATGGTTTGTTTAAATTTGTCAATTTCCCTGCGACAATCTGTTGCTGGGGCGTTTTATAATTGATTAAAACTTTTGGTCAGTTATTGGTATGCTTAGGACAAAAATAATAAGTAACGTACAAAAACATGAGGCCTCATAAATAAATATTTGCTTATAAATAATCTGGTGTGTTGATTTATTGCATCAGAGTTGAAACTTAGAGTTGTAACTTGAAATGGTCCTGTTTTACGCACAAACACACGCACAGCTCTGCCTGCACGACTTGAGACTCTGGAACAGAATAGTTAAAGTATTGTTCATAAAAATCATCATTGTTTTCATGCCTTCATCATGGCAAAAATCTCTAAACTTCCGTAATTTAAGGGTAAAGTCAACAAAGCGAAATCCAGCAAAACTTCGAGATAGCAAAAAGAGGTAATATCACGAGAATATAACTAATACGTTTTAAAATTTATTTCATTTCCTTTCTTTTAAAGCTGTCAATAAAAAATCGATCATTGAAAAGACCAAATTTGAAAATGCCTTCCAGAGTGGAGTCGTTTAAAAGTGCAATAATGTATAATTTCTCTCTATGCCGAGAACATCTGAACTTTTCTTTGATAGAAAAACAGACTTTTGAAAACGAACTTAGAGATGAAATGCAACATATTCGATCCCTTAAATAACTACTTTATCATTGTTGGACTAACAAAGGCTTGACAATTTGCGCACGTTTTCTTCTGTCAGACCAAAAGTTCATATTTTCATTCGATCGATACGGTTGTGTGTTACTCTGCGTGTGAAAGGTAGAAGATTATTTTGTATTCTTAAATTCTAGCTTTCGTCCATTACACAACATATAACAATAACAGTGAAAAAATAGTAAACAGGGTAATGACCGTGTTAAGTAAAAAAATGACTGGCATTTTATGTCACCAGCAAATGTTTATGCCGCATATTAGAATATCAATAACACGGTGCTCCTCTGAATCAAGCATAACTGCAGCCTCTACTTAGCGAAACATTCAATATCCAAGCTGAGAAAAATGTTTCCTTTCAACATTTCCCAACTGAAAGGTAAATATATAAAAGGGAAACAGCTCCGAGGTAAAACAGGCATCGTCTAGGATTTAATAGTCCAAGCTTCATAATAAGGACGACAAAAGGTTTTTAAAAACGCAAGCAAAGTGTTTTTGCAAGTCTGTGTGATGAAAGTTTTGACCAGGGATCTGTCCAAATGGACCAAGGAAAAACCCTTCTAGAAATAAAAATGTAACCAAAAATCTGCTTACTTTTCAAGCGATAAATTTTCCAGTGTCCTCTCTAGATTATTAAGCTCTGTTACCAAGTCAACACTTCCTTCAACAAAATAATCCTTTTCCTGAGAAAGAACAAAAAAGTTTGTGTTCAGATGAACATAAAAAGGCAATACACTGAACAATTCCAGGAAATAAGTTTGACAAAGAATCTGGAAAGATAGTGACAATAATAGCAAATAATTTGTTAACTGTCGGACAAGAGAATAGCAAATAAATGTAAATCTAATAACTATGTAAAGCTTATAAATACCAACTAACGAAAATACAATTTTTAATGTAAGAAAAATAGCATTAAGGATAAATAAGTCAAAAAATCTTAGCAAGAAATAAATATTTCACACAATTTGCAGACATACTCAGGTCTCGAAAAAGTTGAAAGTGGTCTGGAAAATACTGCAGTAATTGTGCTTGGAAAAACAATAAGGCTGTACGTTCGGCGCATGCTAACCCCCGCCGGAAGGTCAAATTTGGAACTTATTCTACAAGCCTTGGGTGAGAATAATATTTTGGACCTCTTGTCGAGAAGTCAACCCACTCAGTTGGAGAATTCCTGGCGTCATCGCTGAACGGGGGCAGTTTGTTGAAGATAAAATTTAGCATAGAACATGTTTTGCAAAAAACCCATCAAAATAAACTTTTCTGATTCAGTTTCAAATCATTAGTTCATTATCTTTAATACTTAAAAAGAAATACTAGCAAAGTAACCTTGGAATACATCATGGCCTAAGTAAAAGCAAAATTAGTCGAAAAAACCTCACCTTGAATGCATTTCGCAGGAACTTTTTCTCTTTGGCAACAGCTTTCTTCACTTTTTCTCTCTCTTTCTTTTCCCTAAGTGCCTTTTGAATCGAAGATAAACATTATGACTTATCTTAGAAATCTTCAAAAATGCAGAAAACCATCCCTCCAGCCCCCCATTTATATGTAAAAGCTGTTTGAATTGCTTGGAATTTAGATATTGATGTTGGGGTGGGATGGGGTAAGGTTATTTCTGTTAGAATAATAGAAATTCTCTTGAAATTTCAAAAATTTGATTCTTTGTCTGAATTTGTCCAAGATTAAGGATTACTTAAAGATCTACGCTTGTCGACATCATTAAATGCAACTTTGGCATTGAGAGTGAACGAATATTCCCAACAAATCAACCAGTAACGAAACTTATCAAGCACAATACGTATCATTTAATCTAACCTTTTCTTTTGCCTCCTGTTCTGCTTTTTCCTTTGCCCTCCTTGCTGCTTCCTCGGCTTCAAGTCTCAGCTAGCGAAACAGAAATCGGGGTCAGAAGACCTTCTCTCAAAATTTTTCTCTCGCCAACTGCTTTTAATATTTTTAACAACAAAATATTTCCCTATTTTCTTATAAAATTCACAAAATTGTCAATTCAAAAATTACGTGCAGGATCTTTACTTCAATTTCTTGGCCACACAAGTCAATAGGGTACATTTCCCTATTTTCTTATTACATTCACAAAATTGTCAATTCAAAAATTACGTGCAGGATCTATACTTCAATTTCTTGGCCACACAAGTCAATAGGGTATACTGCTAAAACGGAGCTTCGCTGACAATATTAATCTAACGAATACATCAAATCAAAAGAAAATGTGAAGTTTAGATGCTGATAAAAATAATTTTTTTAAGGCATGTGTCTTTCTAGTCGCCCTAGATTCCTGGGAATATAAAAATTCTGATATAAATTATACAACACATGTCCAAAAACCAACCCGCTGGCCAGTAATGGTCTCAGGTCAAATTTTCTATAACCCCCGCCTTCTATGATAAAATGCAATACATCTGGTCTGCTGGCACAATTACAAAACAATGGAACTGATAACGAAAATTTTCTCCAGGTCCATCTTCATTGTGGTTACTGTGAGACAATGGTCACAAATGGAGAGATAGCTGTTAAAAATGGAGCATAGCACCACCGACTCTCAGATCGTAGACAATTTTCAAGCCAATACCAGGCCACAAACAGAGCGATGTAAACATGTTCATGCACTCAAACAATTTTCATTTTCTAATAGCATTCAGCAAAAACTGCTTTTACTTGTTGTTTGGTTATCAGAATTTCATAGTATCTTAGCTAAAGCTTTTTTCAACTGGGACAAGTGCTACTAGAACTGAAAAGCCACAGCCGTAGCTATCTGAATATCTGATTTTAAAGGTACGCTGTAATTTTACACCTTCAGAAACAATTCAGATAGGTCTCATAACTTAGGCACATTACTTTCTTATTGAATTTGACACTTGTAGACCCTCGTCAAAAAGCGATGCCAGATAAATTGAGAAAAACAGACGAAGAAAAACAACATTTGAGAAGTACATTTTACTCTTAAACTGTACTGTTTCCCAAAGGCTAATATACAGTCCATTAAAAATTTAATATATTTCGGGTCCTTGTCTTCCTCTGTCATACTCTAAGAAGAAGAATTTCTTGGAACATCATCACCAACTTCACATCGAATATATATATCCCATATTGTCTACTGAAATACATATATATACTGTATCCCATATACATTGCCACATTTCAATTGCGTCAATATGTCAAGAGAAAACCTCTGACAGGCGCTCATTAACTTCATATCGGATAGCTTGTTTTAAAGATCAAACAAGGCAAAATTCTCATGTCCATTGTCAACTTATCCACTGATCCTTCCGTTGAATTAATTCAGTCTTCCAAAATATAACCCTTCCAGCTCAACACCTCTCGAAAATTCTTTGCAGAGATCAAATCTACCTGTTCACAGGCATATCCAAATTATTATAGAAATGCTTCTGACATATATTTCCCATATATGATTGTCGCTTGTCCATTTATGTAAACAAACCAACAGCCTATCCTTCCCAAAAAGGCTTGAAATGAGCTCATCTATTCATTGGATCCATCTTTCAACTATATCATATCTTGTATCACTTGTGGATTGATTGTTTAAACCATCCATGCCATTTGATGAAACAGTTGTCAGTTATCTTACTTGGTTCCCCTTTGCCATTTTTCAACATTGCATTCGATGAATTCAGTATATCCTCGTGTATTCATATTGTATAATCCCATCCTTATATTAGTTCCAAAAAGAATCTTCCTCGCTGTCTGAATCTTCTTCAAGTGGATGTTTAGTGTCATCAATATATGTTTCCAGCTTGAATTCATCTTCAGAAAATTCTTCAACTGACTCTTCAATCTAGAAAATAAAATTCAAATAAAAATCTTCGATACGAAAATTTAATCAAACTAAAGCCAATTTAAAAAGAGCTCATCAAAAGCCCAGAACTACAAGACCTTACTTATATTGCATATACAATATAGATTCGTAACACAAGGCAATATCTACATTATTCACCTTTCCCATTGCAGTTTCTGGCCTTCGAGCCTCTTGTCTTTTTTCTTTGCTCAACAAGTGCAATGGAATCCTGAATCTGTCATCATCGCAATTTCCCTTTCTGTTTTCTAATTCTGATCCTTCATTTTCTCCAACTTCGTCCATCATTTTCAATTTGGCTTGGATCTGCCTAAGCCTGTGTGCATTAAGCTTTCTCTCCTGCGCCCGCATCACTGCTGCCTTCTTTTCCTCCGCAGCCCTCATCTTTGCTCTCAATACTTCTTCGGCATTTTCACAATTTTGTCTTTCTTTCTCAGCAGCGGTTGTTTTGGCCCTCTCTGTTTGTCTGCTTCTTCTAGCAGCTTTTCTCTCCTTTCTCCTTTTCAACTTCTCTTTCTTCTCTGTGGCCTTTCGCTCCTTTTCGTCGATTTTCTCCCTCAGCAAGCGTTGCTTTTCAGCTTCTAGCCTTTGTAGCATCTCTCTCGAGAGGGCAGCCTTTTGTCGTATTCTCTCTGATCTGCCCCTCATTAGAACGTCTCTTCTCTCTACAGCTTGAGATAACCTAGAAAGCAAGGAAACAGCGATTGATTTACTCTGGTTTCTATAATTCTTATGATTACCAAAGAAACACTTACTGTCAAACATTAAAAGGTTTTTAAAGTATAACAATTTACTTACTTTCTCTGGATCTCTTCTTTCGTGACTGCCGAAAGCTCAGGCAACCTGTTAGTCAATCTTCCAGGCCTATCTGCTCGGTGGCTCATCGAAAGGCTCGAGTGTGGTCTGTTTGGCAAGTCGAATTCCTGCAACTCGACGTCAAAAGCGACAGCTCTTGCATGACCTTCCTCGTCCCTTCTCACAACGAGCCTGCTTCTTACTACTCTCGATCTATCATCTTCTGCTTCCTCCAACAATTGCCAATTGTCTGGTGACATTTGAAGCTGCCTTGGCTCAGTCAGGTCAAACTCTGCAGATGAATTTATATCTGCTTCCTTGCATGCTTCAATCTGAAGATCCTTATCGCCTTTCAAGCCATTTCTGGTCATCTCTTCACGGCTGCTTGCAATTGGCTCGGCATTTTGAGCCAGCGACTGTATTACTGTGACTGAATTTCTATCGCAACAAAGCAGGCCTCGGTACCAGTTCCTTTTCAACTGGCCTTTTTTCTTCAATTCAGAGCTCCCTTCTCCTTCACTTAACGGTGAAACTTTGCTTCTTTTTGAAAATAAATTTCCCATTTCGATTCGTTAGCATCGATGTACTGTTATCACGAAAGTCAACTTCGTTTGACAAACTTCAAGATCATTGTAAGCATATGAAAGCATTTTTCTCAAATATTACGTCAGATTAATCTACGCCTTGTTGCAATAGAATGTTACGTCACAGCCTCTCAAAAAAGCTATTACGTCCGCATCGATTTAGTATGTCGCAAGAAGTAGCAAAGAGAGATCCCCTTGATTATAAGGTTTTTTAATACTAATCATATCCTAATTATCTAAATATTGAAAATAATAAATTGCTTGATGGAATTTTAGTTCGAAATACCCAATGACAACGTGATAGCAAAATGTTGGCTGGTTCAGTAAAATAGTACAAGTCTAATCATCATTACTAATATTTTGATTTAAATTGCACAAAACTAGGTCAATGTTGTTCGATGAATTTTTACATGCTTTAGGGCTAGCAGTAACGTGAGGGTTTAAGCCACACCTCGATGTTACAATATGCTTTCTTATAGCTGAACTTATAGACAAAGACCTATGGTGATTTCTCTTTAGCATGTAGACTATGGAGAAATCTACAAAACAAATTGAATAATTCTAAAGTAAGATAAAATAATGGAATGGAAATAAATGCAACTACAGGATCTGTAAAACCAATGTGGCCAACGTTGGTTTTCTTAATTCGTCCTAACATCCCGAACAAACACTACGATCCTTGAAAAACAACTTCCCCCTCCCCCTTCCCCAACTCAACATTGTTTATTGCGTGTTTTTGAAGCAGATAACGGTAAAACAACTAATCCAACATTGATTCTGGAGGAGAAAAGGATCGAATTTACAGGGGCAACGTAAGTAAGACAATTGGAAAAATTGCATTTTGTCTCAAAAAATTTGTCTGGGAAAGCTTTTTTATTTAAATCTTTGTGTAAAATTGTAAAAAATTTCTAATTTTTTTAAATATGTTTTCCAATCTAGTAGGCTTAAATTAGCTTATAGCTGATGATGTACTTTTCCTACTGAAAATAAATATACAGTGAAAAAAATAAGAATACACATCATAGTTTTTCCCGTCTCAAAGACTCTCTGCTCTGATAGTCGAGCGTTCACCGATACTTCCAACAACCTTTAGTACCAGGTGAGTACGTTAACCCTGAATCATTTCAAATCAAGGCCCATATTTTCAAGCAAGAAACCTGGAAACGATGTTTCTGATTCTGATCCATCAAGATATATTAGAAATTCGAATTAAATAGATCCTATGAGATTCTTGCTTTTTTATAGGTTAGGTCTGATTCGGATTAGCCATAAGTATCACAAGAGTCATCGACGCTCGTATAACATAAACTTTTCGGCTTCCAAACATGCTTGGGACATTAATGTTCACATCATCATTGCTAGAACCTAGAATCATCGTTGCAAATGCAAGTGAGACAAGAGACAGCCTTTGTGCAAGTGTGGAAGGCGCCTATGCGCTCACATGGCTCACAAAGACCGTCTTCATTAGTAGACTGAAGCATGTTTGTCATTCAAATTTTCGATAAAAAGATAGTTTTGTTTGTCGGCGATGTCGAAGGACATTTCTGAACAAATTTCTAAATTATTCCTAGGAAACCCGACACCGATATCATCGTAAAGGCAACCGATTCTAAAAATATGAGGAGTCTGAAATGGATGTATGAATCTGCAGATACTGCGATTCGATCTCTACCCACGCTTTTGAAGACGAATTTCATTTTGTAATGGTTTGCCGAAAATTGAAGAGAGGTATCCTTATATGAAAAATCTTACTCATGAAAACAAGTTTATTTGGATGATGAGTCAAGAATATACTGATTTGATTCAAATTTTTGCGATAAAAGTAAGGCGAGCATTCCAAAAGCATGAAATTTATCAGACCTTTTGAAAAAATGTGCTGATCAGTTTGCTGTTGTATATTAAAGCTGTTAGAAGTAGCCATTTGTAGTAATACTTTAGATGTAGCAATTTTAATTAACCATTTAAAATTACGACGTTCAGTTTTGTTGGAGTAGATTAAGGACCATTTCGGCCTATACATCTATTATTATTCCAGATTGCGTTGTCTATTCTGACGTGCCAGTGCTCGATGTGCAAAAGCACAGAGCAATAGATATAATAAAAGTCTGTCTGATGAGTGCGCAAGCACGAAACTCGGGGTAACAGAGAACATGTCTCATTTCCAGCCTATCTTCTATTTTATTATTATACATCTATTATTATATATACAAGAAATAAAAATTAATGTTCAATAATTCATGAACAATCTACCGATGGAACAGGGCCGGCGAAACGTAAATGATGGCCAGAGACTGTATCTAAAATGGATTTGGACTGAACGAAAATCCGAGGAGATATATTTAAACAAAATACGTACCCTTTCTTTCTCTTTGGCGGCTTCTTCTTTTGCTTTTTTATCTTGCAACTTTCTTTGCTTCCTCTCTTCAGCAAACTTCTTTATTCTTGGGTCGTTTGCATATGCTGTATCTGAAGTAAGTTTAAAAGAGGTGACGCAAAATCATCAAAACACAAATTCTTTTGCCACTTAAAACGGTTATCTCTAACAAAAACAGTGCATCTCAAGCGAGAATTTATTAAAGGAAAGCGGATCATAGCAAAGAAAAGATTTTGAGAGCGAAAAACGCATAAGATTAAATTATTTGTACGTTTCTCTCCTAGTCAAATACATATATTCCTCTTACGATGCCTGAATTCAACAGGTTGCCCGTTGTAGAAAAGAGAGTTATTCATTCAAACGATTAGCAAAAGAGAAATACCTCTCTGCCTGCGTAGACCTGTAGAGTTTTGCAGTTTTTCCTAAAGACATCCAGCTTCGAGAGGCTTCTGATTGTATCTTAAAGTACTTTTACTTATTGTATCTTACTACTGACTGGAGCAACTTACCAACAAGTAGCCTGATTCTCGCAAGTTCTTCTTTCTTTCGAGACTGTCGCTTTCTTCGATTTTGTTTTTCCATCCATCGTCTTTCTTCACGGCTGGAAATTACAGTTAAATATTGTTTGAAAGAAGCAACGCTTTCAAAGCATGCTGACCGTTCTAAACCACGTAGTTGAACGTTCATAAAAGTATAACATTTTAGAAGGTTGAACGCTAGGAAAGTTGTATTGTAAATCCTGTTGTATGCTGATTACCAAAAATTGGATCAAAATTTCCAACTAAAATTTTACTCCAGGTCCAAAAGATCTTCATAAAAAATCTAACCCCTGCTTTAGCCAAGTATAAGAAATACATTAGTGATTTGAAAAACCGAAAACGGCTGTAATTCTTCAATATACATTCCGGCACCACTTTTCAATGAATTTCCCACATCAAGGAAATGTTTAAGAGCATGCTATTAAAGGCAAAAATTATCCTATGAAACGATGCTATATTTGATATACAATGCTCAAATGGTTTAGGAAGAAATACCTCAACTGTTGCAGCGTGGTCGATAAGTCGAATTTCAAACAATCTTTTGGTGGTACAAAACTTGAAAATGGCTTTAAAAAAGCAAACATTTGAGTAAACTAAAGCTTTTCGTCTGACACACTTTAGAGCTCTGACACACTTCATTAACTCCGAAGAGAGTCAAACGAAAAGATTTAGTTTACTCAAATGTTTGCTTTTTTCAAAGCCATTTTCAATTCGAATCTCTTTCAATACCTTGTTTCAGATTTCATATTATATCAGGTTTTTTTATTGCTTTGATGCAAATATTTCCGGTTGCACGATGAACAAAAATCAAATCTCGACGCATAGAAATTTTGCTAAAAAAATACATTGTCTGGCTCACAGTTTTGAGATCTACTTATTCAAGAAATTGACAATTGCTTTTGCATTTACTATCATACGAAGTTAGTAGGCTTTATTTGAACTAAGATTGGTCCTTATGTAATAATTAAACATTTGTAATGAAAACGAACCAACCTTTCTGCCATTCCTTTATCTTCTTCATCGAGATACGAAAACTCTCTCCATGAATCGAAATCGTACCTTAAATCAAACAGACAAAAGAACATATTTAACGCTTTCTGCTTTAATAAAAGAAAAAAGAAAATAAAATTCGCTCTTTATACAAGTCCTTGTAAGCATTAAAATTTAGGAAATTATCTTTGCTAGCAGTCCCTCGACTTACCAAAACGCATAAAATTCATTGACGTAATCTTCAGAACTATCCATATCTCCAAGATCTAGGGCTGGTGTCTTTACTGACCATCTAAAATGAATAAAACAATGAAATGGGCATTATTCAGATATATGTCTAAAAAAAAGAGGAAATTACCAACATTTTGTGTTGAGAAATTTCAGTTTTAAAAACCTGAGTCATATTTCAAAAACGTTTTCGATTCAAGAATTGTGGTCATAAAAAAACTTAACATCTATATAAAAAACTTTTCAGTAATAGTTTGGACATTTCTTGTTTGGACAAATTGTTAAAGACAAAAAGGATAATAGGATAAAATTTAAACCATACTGGAATAAGTTATATACTCTTTTCTGGAATAAGCAGATTCAATAAACAAAGAACAAGTTTAAATTCATCTATTGGGAATATTTACATCAATTTTTAGCATAGCATATTAAATTTCTTATTAAAATAGCCAACATAATTTAAAGTCTTTTACAAAAAAAATTTAGTCACCTGGAATTTCTACTGAAAACCGGTTTAAATGTTTCAAAGAAATCTCCTTTAACAGACGTAGGGATATCCTCATTAAAGGTTGGATCCACACTATCATATGCTCTCCTTGTAGTGACATTACTCAATATTTCATAAGCTTTGGTGATACAAGTGAAGTACTCGTGTTCATTGAGACCAGGCACCTCAAAGTTGCTTTTTCTGCTACTCTTTTTGTCAGGATGGTGCTGTAAAACCATTTTCCTATCTACAATACAAAAAAACAAACAACTGAGTTACGGTTTTCAGCTAGGTCTTAATTACAAAATACAAGTCAGAGAAACTGCTAAGAAACATGATCACAGAAGAAAAGGTATTAGCTTATGAGTACATGTCACAAATTTGACGAAATTCTCTCAGTTGAAAACTGTAAATATGAAGATTTTTAAACAATGTATGATGGTTATCGATTGAAAAAAACCATTTAAAATTCACAGTAAAATGATTTCAAAAAAAGTCAAGATTCTCAAGATTCAAACAGTTCTGAGTGTTGTCGACTCACAAGCTTTCTTTATAGCCTCTTCAGTTGCAGCAAAGCGGTCTTTTATTCGCAGGACTCTATAATGATCTTGCTTTTTCCATTCTTTTGAATCAAGACTTAGTAAGAATGCCCTTTCGTCTTCGGTAAGCTCAAAAGTATCAACATCATCATCATCATTTATCTGCTCACTATCATCACTCGGGTTTGAACTGATAGATGCTGACTTTTCTCGTTTCTGTCGTCTCAAATAAGCTTCAAACCATCTTCCAACTGGCTCGAATCCAATGCTTACAAGGTCTGAAAGAAAAGGAGTTGTGTGAAAGTGACAAGTTAAGATACAAACATGATACATATCAAAGATGACTACACAGATTAAGGGCGTACTGTTACAGAAAAAAGTTTACTCTTACAATAATCACACATTTCTTGTTGAACAAGCTAGTATGTTTTTTGGCCAGCAATCTAGATATATCCTCTTGATTTACAAACAGAGCCTAATTAGCTATTAAGCTCAGACTGCTCTACATACTACATACACACATACATCATACATACATACATACATACATAATTCTATTGATAAGCAGGTAGGATACTGGTAGCTTTTGTTGCTAGTATCATGGAATAAGCAACAAAAGTATAACTTTATTAAAAATATAGTACTAGGTGCTCTTGGCTTGTATGTGTGATGTAGTGGTGAGGGGCTCAGCCCCCTTGCTAAAATTTTCAAAAAAGTGGGGAACTTAGCCCCTTCCCTCATTGTTTTTGTTTGGATACAGCTAAGAATAAAGAAATGCAAAGAAATATGTGAAGAAATGTTGCTTCACAAAAGGTCAGCCATTGATGACTAAACCAGAAAAAAAGGGATACAACTGTCTGTTTTAAATGCATTGCAAGCTTTATACAGATACAGAACAAAAAATTCAATTTTAAGCATTTATGCACAAGAAATATGCTAAATCAACTTTAAGATCTTGGAATATTTCCATTTAAACATTTATTAGATTTATTTCCATTTAAACATTTATTTACACAGAAAGAGGCTGTTGGCCCCCCCCCCCCCCAATATCGCCATATCACATTGATTTTCAAAATCAGTACCCTCAAATTGACCAAAAGCACTTGGTCCCATAAACTTCGCTCTCAGACCACCATTCCCTTACTCTCCACCTAGTCTAAACCTGATGATTTTTAATGCATTTGTTTACTATGAAGAAAGATTTGAAAAACATTGTACATACCACATGTAAGATGAAATTTTTCTGTTTTCTCTTGTCCAGCTTCAGGTGGCATGCTGTCTAAAAAAATAAAATACATTCAGATTTTGTTTGTTTTAAACTGAAACAGAGGAACAGTATAAGGAACCCATTTGGGAGGACTGCGTTTAAACGGATCATGGCACAGGGAATACCCCAAGCAAAGGGTTAAAAAATTCAAAGCATATAACGGAAAAGATATGGAATGATGTACTCCTTACATAAAGATCAACAAAGACAATTTTGCAAATATTTTCAGAAATTCTTAATACAAAAGTATCAATCAAACATTAAATAAACAGATTAAAGGATAAAGCAATTTTGTATCTCTGCGCCTAAATAACACAATGTTTTTCCTTCTCTAGTTCTCCTAACCATGACTTCTATATTAAATATGTCTTTACATTTTCTTTATTACCAATAATAAAAAGTAATGCATGTTGTAAAATATTTTTGACACATTTTCATACACTAACTTGATAACTAACATTAAAAAACAAGCATAATTGCAACATGCAACTTGGCTATAATCAATCCTTGTAATGATTATTTCACAGCAGGTTGATGACCACAAAAACCATTTCAATTGTCTCTGCATCCTGAGCATGGCAGCATTATACCATCTTTTATAAGAACTAGTAAATTAAGTTTCAGACTGGCTTTTCTTAATTGTTTCAAAAATTTTGAGGCTAGATTGTTCTTTATTTGTTCTTAAATGATTAGGGTCTAAGCAGTGCAGTTACTAGCTATTGTGCTGATCTAGGGAGGTTTTCAGGCCTCATTTGCCAACAAAGTGAGAGGGACAATCTTTAAATGCTGAAAAACTTAAAAATTCACTGAAAAAGCAGCCTTAAATGACAAAAACTCCTCACTTTTGAGATAAAAAAATTATAACAGAGTTCCACAACATGGTTCAAAATCACATTTACTCAGTCTGGGCTTGTTCTCAACTTGACCAATTTTGAGGCTTGTTTTCTTATAAAACTGTTGTTATAAAAAAAGAGTATTTTCTTTACCAGTGAATTGTATAAAAATTCTTCCTTTATTATTTTTATTTATCATACACCACCATCATTCAAATTAAAAACATGTTGCTGAAATCGTTCTCAGTTCTTTCCAATCTGATGATTTAATATCAAACTAACATCTTGCTTAAGCACCAATTGCTCATAATCCTGTAACAAAAGGCAAATTTTCAAAGATGGAATACCTTATGCGAGTTATTGTATCCTCTGGTACTTCACCGGCTTCGAGAGGCAAAGGGGTTTCAATCTGGTTCAATCAACAGCAAATGGCACAAAAATGTGAACAAATGTGAACGAATGCTGAGTGAAATCGAGGCATTTACAATAGCGGTGTCAGCGGATTATGGCGCGAAAAGTGAATCGGATCAGCTGAATGTTGTTATTGATCAGTTTTTTTTAGAAATGTTCCCTTCAGCAAAAAAGACGAATAGACTCCTGTATGTTTTCCTTTTTCATTTTCGATTAAAGCAACGTGTCAAGGAGAGTGACATAGGAAGGATCATTTTCAAACGAGCCCTTCACTGTTCTGTGTTGCCTGTGAAGATTCAACAACATTGGCAATCTAAGTTACAAGATGCTGGAATTCCAGATCCAGAATATAGTATAAAATGGATTGCAGAGCATATCAACAGACTCGTATGTCTATTTGATAACTAATTAGCAGCAAATATTGGTTGATTAAGATGCAAAATCTCTTCAATTGTTATTGTCCTTGCAACTTTCAGTGACAATGATGAGCCTAACTAGTTCTTTACGATCATAGTTTTATATTTGTTCGATTCGTCGACGATGATAAGCTATTGTTATAGTGCTAAAATCACAGGCTACACGATGCTAATTCTTAATGCAGTGCTACCAATCATACGAAAAGTGAATCAAAAGGTTGAATTATAAAGAAATTTCCATTACATTTCAAACTTGCTAGTAAAGGAAAAGCTTTGTAGGTAGGTTAAACAAATCAAGAAAGAATCTCCTGTTCCCTATTTTTTTAAAGAAAAATGACAGAAATAAATAGAAAAATGCTTCTGGTATCCAGCTCTGCCTTGTGTTGTTGAGCAGTTTATGACAGACCTGAAGACAATTTATTATTTTCATTAAATAGAAAAACAATAGATAGGGGTTGCCTTTATTTTTCTAGTTCTAAGAAAACATGAATTTCAAAAATACAGCTATAATTTTGCTTTCTAGTAATTATTTGTCTTTTCTTTTGCAGAACTTAGAGCAGCAGAAATCAAATGATAATTCATTTATGAAAATTGACTTCTTTGATGAGTTTGAGAAACTTTGCAGAAGACGAATGAAAAGGTAGTGTCTATGTTTGTGCTGTAGAGAATAGACCCAAAAGTTTGCAATCAGTGCCTGTAATTGGATGCAGTGGCAAAAACTGAGATTTTTGATTATGTAGGAATTGCAATGGATTTTGCGAGTCACATTTAAATGCACCCATTTAAATATCTGGAAATCCTAAAAACATAGATGACATAAACAGGAATTTTTTGGAATTTGATTTCCCAAAACAAAAATTCATAAGAATATGATTATATTAAAGTAAAATATTTCTTCTACCATCATGATTTGAATAATCATCCTGGTTCCCAGTGGCCGTCATGAGATGGACTTGGGTGGATGTGTCCACCCCAGTTTTCCAAGAAGTTGATTTTCTAATTTCTCGAAATTCATTGAAAAACCTTTGGGGGGAGAAGGTGGACTGGAATCAGTTTGTTTGTGTTATCATGTTAGTTTGGATGTTTCTACATGCAACAGAGAATCTTTAACACAAATGCAAGTAGGTTTGGTGTGGTCATGGATGTGGCCTTTGAATTCGCCTACTGCACAGCCCCCTTTCCTTCCCTTTCCTGACTCAATTGCAACCTTATAGATATGCAAATATTGAAAATAAAGCCCTGTTATAAATCTTGTTGTACAGTGAAAAAAAATATTCCAAAAAAAGTGAATGGATGCATTCTCATTTAAGAATAATGTGTTCTATAAGCAGAACTGGTTGCTTTCAATCAAATCTCTTGCCCTACTCCCTCCTTATCTTCCCACCAATGTTATTTTGCATTTCAAATATTTCAAATGTAGACCATTTCAATAGTGATTTTTAACTTTTTTGTAATGTCATCAGATAGTCATAGTTTATTGCACCCCATGGTATCAACCTTATAACCTTTTGAAGTTTTTTTGCTGCTAGAATTCCTTTTGAATTTGTATTGTAAATGTTTTGTGATGTAAAATTAGATGATAAGATGTTGGGGAAGGGATAATATTTTGGCAATGAATTCATCGTTTTGTGATTCTTTGATTTTGAAACCTGAAAATCAAATGCTGCAAGGGCCTGAAACTTTATCTAATGAGTCATGCAGTTTATCTGCTCTGGCAATTCTTGACTGTTAATATACTTTTGCAGGGAACCTGTTCAATATATCATTGGAGATTGGGATTTTCGTTCACTAAATTTGCTTATGAGACCACCTGTTTTCATTCCAAGATCTGAGACTGAGGTATTTATTTGTTTCCTTCATTGAAAAATATCAATTTCTAAACACTTTGATTGAATTATATAATCAAACTTGTCTTTAAACTGGGCTGTCTTTTTTAGGGTTTGATTGATTTGATAAATGAAACATTGACCAAAGATGGATCATTGGATAGCAACATACTAGAAATCGGCTGTGGAAGTGGTGCAATTTCGCTATCACTAGTAAAAGAGAATCCAAAGGTTTGGTGCCGTTGTCACGTGTTCTATCTCTATATTTGTAAAATAAAGGCCAAGTTGAAATAAGTCAACATCGGATAAAGGCACTCAGGGGAACTGGCTTTAAACACTTTATTTGGAAAATAGCGGGAAACTGTGAGGTTCTATTTCTATTTTGATTGGTCAGAATCTATTTATAAAGCCAGTAACAAAATATTTTTTTGTCCAACTTAATACCTTATCTAATACAACAACTATTGCTTTGAGAATAGCATGGAAGAGTGGAAGCATATAATTTCATTTAGTATAATGTGATATGTTTTTGCTCTTTCGTGCTATTTTAAGACTTTGCAGTACTAAAGGCTTTTTAACTGTTGCTTTGATAGGGTAGCTTGAAAATATCATGAATGGCACTTACTTGTATTTCAATGCAATAACTCAAATACTCTATTTAAATTCGATGTAATTCCACAGCTGCTTCCATATATTTTTATATAAGGAGAAAATAGCAAAATTACAATCAAAAGCTGGTAATTTGAGGTTTTGACTTAAAAGAAATCTGTTCCAACTATCGAATGTTCATTTGCCTAGATTCGGAAAGTTATTGAGGGGAAATTTTGATAGGATTGGAGATTTTTTTATATCAAACAGTCACGTTTTCTGACTTTAACCCCACCACTGTTGATTTATGATCCAGTTAAAGGTCCAAAATGTGCAGATTGCCTGCGTATTATCCGCAACTTTAATGCTTTGCCTCCTTTCCTGCTTCGATTTAAAGTATAAGACAAGCTTGCCTGTAGTGATAGAAAAAGTTCAAAACTTCAATGCTTAACTTTTAGGCTACTTGCACCGCTGTTGATATATCGAAAGAAGCTTTTGCTTTGTCGAAGATTAATAGCGAAAGGTGAGCTATTTATAGAAGAGTGACGCAATTTGTTAAAGAATAAATGTAAAAAACCCTGATAAAATTTAATTTTAAGTGTGCATCTTGAGACCTTGCTAACCAGAGCTGTTGAAAAAGTCTATAACGTCAAACGAATAAACTTTCTGGAACCGTTAAACCGTAAGCCATGCTATAAACACATGTCTTTATATTTTTGTCATGTGTGTGGCTTCCTTTTCTCGGATTTTTCTACAGTCAATGTCTGCTTAATTCGACAGGTTGGGACTTTCCTCACGATGCAAAATCATCCACAGTTCATTTGGTATCGTAAACTATGTCAACTTTATCATTTTCAAGGCATTTATCATAACAAGCCTACTGGATATTTGACAATCCTGTGTAATGTCTCTTAACATCAGAAAGAATGTAGCTTTCCTATTTTCGAGATAAAATCCCAGAATAATCTTAATTTCATGAATTTTCATTCTCATTTCGTACAAGCCTTCATTGGTAAACTCAGATGTCATATCACGTAGTTGATAGAATCTTTGTTATATGTAGATGATTATTTGAATGGACATAAAACCGGAGAGAAGTTTGATGTTATTGTCAGCAATCCACCTTACATTCCAACTAAGGATATGCAGAGCTTGCAGCCAGAGATATCATTGTAAGACCATTTAAAGCTGTTGATTTTAATTTATTGTAGACTTTTAAAGCTGATGAATTCGATGCATGGGGCATCAAACTATTTCGAAGGCGTAAATGCTCAACTGTTAAAGAAAGCATAAATACTCAACTAAAGAACCAATCCCCCTCTACCCCAGTTCTGAATGACTCCCCGCTTCCCATCAGAGTTAGTCTTTCAAGACTGTTCTGTACTGTCTTGAAAGACTGTTCTGATACAGAGGAACGGTAGGGAGGGGTCTGAATGACTTCGCCTGACCACTAGACAGATTTCGAGAATCTTACATGGACTGGGTATTTAAGCATAAATTTAGCCAAATCTAAACTGGCCAAATAAGAAGAAGCTAAAATCAATGGTGATCTTTTTTGCTCCTTCATACACGTAAGCATCTAGCTTCAGTGTGCTGTCAGTTCTGATAACATTTGATCCGTGTTGTGTAATATAAAAAGCGGAGCAGAATTTTCCTATCGTTATCTTTATAGCAACTTGATGCATTTTCCATCTTCTGCTTTTCACAATCTTGATTTCACCTTTATCTCTGTTCTTTCAGCCTCTTTCTTTGACTTCCCTTGTTATGGGTGAGTCATAGGTACCCTGGGCCTCTCCCTAACATAAGCAGCTAAGAAAACGCCTCCAAGCAACGGTCGTTTGCGACAACGGTGTATTAGAATGATAGGCAATATCTTGAATGGTTTATCGAGCACAACCTTCACATCTGAATAGAAGGAACGGTCTGCAATGATTTTCATATAAATGAGATCTAATAGTAGTTGTCCCAGGATGACGAAGAATGTATAAAGCATTGCATCTCTCGTGCCTCACTTCTCCTCACTTAACATATCATGCTTTTGTTTGATTGAAACAAGGTTGTCAACAGAACACGTTTGTCTGAGAGGGATTTTGCCTCTCAGAATCGTGACTTTTTTTCAAAATTTATTTTAGGTATGAAGATAAAAGGGCACTGCATGGAGGGGAAACTGGCTTAGATTTGGTATCGAAATTTCTCTCGGCAGCACAATTGCTTTTGCGAAAGGGAGGGTAAGCCAAATTGTTTCAAAATTCAAAGTATAGCCTTCATTTCAAGTGCAAAGAGTATTTAACGCCAACAGGCTGAAATCGGCTTCAGTATTGTCTGAACTCTTTAAAAAAATCTGCACTTTCACGATTTCTTTTATAATTTCGGTTTTTATTGTACTAGTTAGCTCAAGTTGACGCCTTTCTGTAAATAAAATCTCATAGAAGTCAAAAGTAATCCAAGAAAGAAGTTAAAAGGGATTAATGTTAGGGTTAATTTCTACTGAATTTCAGGCTGCGGTTGCGGATGCAATGCTTCGTTTTGAATATTTTCATTGTGTAATGATAGCTGGATACCCCTAGTTTACATTAAGCTTTAAGATTAAAGAGATATACTTGTCTTTTGAAACTTAGCTTATGCGGCAGAAGAATTAACCTATTCTCAGGTCCAAGAGGAATAGAGGAGTAGAGGCTCGAATAATCAAATATCTTAAAGTGTATCTGATATTAATATTTATCCTTAGACAGGGCTACTAGGCCATGTTTATTGATTTTCAAAAGAAAAGTTGAGTTCCGTTGAAGCATTAAGCATTTTGGAAAAAGTTGGAATTGAAGGAAGACTTAATTTGTGACTCACAGATTTTCATGTACAGCCTTGCACAATGACTTGCAAAGCACCTTGCTTAATTTTCTTTTGACTTTGGATAGGTACTTGGATTTAAGGATTCTTGCAACTGGAAATCAAAGAAAGAGGGTATTTTTAACGAAATGTTGAAGTGATTATAAAGGGAGTAACTGAAAAGTGCAAATTCGAATAAGTGGAAGCCTACTGTATTGCCCTAACATGTTGTTATTTGATTTCCAGTCTTAATAGAACAAAAATTGTACTAGCGTTCCGTCGCCCTAGATAGAAGGTCTCCTGCATGTGTCGAATAAAGGGTTATGCGTTAAAATGAAACAGCTACTTTACGCGTAACATAATCCCGTATTGCGTTAAGTAGAGGGTCTTCCATATTTATTAAATTGAAGATTTCCCGTAAGCGATAAGTAGAAGATCTCCCTGCGTGTTAAATGAAAGATCTCCCATGTACGTAAAAAAATCTCCCATATGCGTTAAAAATTTCCCGTATGCGTCAAACAGGAGATCTTTCGTATGCATTAAATTGAAGATTTCCCGTATACGATAAGTAGAAGATCTCCCTGCGTATTAAATAAATGATCTCCCATGTACGTAAAAAGATCTCCCATATGCGTTAAAAATTTTCCCGTATACGTCAAACAGGAGATCTTCCGTATGTTTTAAATAGAAGATTTCTCGTGTGCTTAAAAAGAATCTCCCATATGTGTTGAGAATAGGTCACAAAAATACGTTCTTAATGCAAAACTCCTGTATGCGTTTAAAGCCAGTTCCCTTGTATGCGTTTCTCCGATGTTGACTTACTTGTACTTGGTCTAACGACGACATGCTTCTTTTTAATCTTCTAACTTCGCCTGTCTACAGCTTTATTTGGTTGGAAGTTGACTCATCGCATCCTCCAATGATTCGGGATATTGTCAAACAGGAATACGGAGACACACTTCGCTATGTTGCATCGCATCTAGATATTTACGACAGGTAGTATTTTTTGAAAGTTTTCAACAAACTAATATTCGATTGACTGGCGTACAAGCATGTTTAGTGGGAGCATGATGAAAAGCGAGCATCATTCTGTATTATAGGTTAAGGGCGTCAGTGGCACATTTCAGACGAAAGTTGACGCTTTTCAGTTAAAATGAGACACTGTAAAAATTTTGCAGCTGGACAATAGCTAAGGGGGTATGTGCCTATGAACCCTTGGCTCTTACACCACCGGCTACAATCTTCTCCCACAAGTTTTCTCCCGACTTCTCCCACAGCATTCTCCCCCCGTCACAACCAACCTCTTCCTCCTCCTTTAGTGGCTATGGCCCTATCTATGTTTATTGTGATAATTAGATTCACATATTTTTCTTTTCTGTTCTAAAAAATATTCATGCTTTACCTCTTTTAACTAGGCCTCGATTCTGCCAACTACAATTGTTATGATATATGACGATGTTTGCGATCGATACAACATTGGAAGGAGGCTGCAAACCGTTAAAATTGTTATACAATACATCGAGGAATAATAGGAACACACTTACAACCTCAAAGGACAATGTATTTTAAATATTGCATGTGATATGGGTAGATTTTGCGTTTAACTCGCAATGTGAAAGTGAGTTCTGGGTCAGCTGAAAGGAACACCTCTTTAACCAGTCAAGTTTTCAAGGACAAATTTTGCAAAACGTTTTAACCCAATAATTATGTAAAGCTTTTCGCGAAGGAATGTATTATTTGTAAATGTAAATGGCTTTGAAAAAAGCAAACATTTAGTAAACTAAAGCTTTTCGTCTGACACTTTTCAGAGTTTAAAACGTCAGAACATAGATCGAAAACTCTACGCTAAGAAATATATATACCCAGTTGTGGATCGAAATAGGCCAATCAGAAACACGAGCACATGACTGTAAAGGTTGACCAATCAGTGCTGCTTGCCTATTAGAATGTTACCAATGGAGTCCTAAGGTGAAAACGAACTCCTTTTGTCTACACAGTAGCGGTTTTTTCGTGCTTATGTAGATAGATTCTAAAACTGCTAGGTGGAACGACGATCGGGCTTTACCAATAATCGTAAACATGTCGCCATTATAGTTTTTTGCACAATCTTGGTTTTCTAGTAAATGCTGCCCGATAGCAGAATCGCAGGTTTTAGTTGTAATTTTAGATTTGCAAGACCGAGGTGGCTGTTCTCTTTGGGGATGGGTTTTGTTTCTAATATTAGACGGAACATGTTGTTTTATTCTATCCTCCAATCTTTGGGTAGTGCGTCCTACGTAGCCAGAATCACACTGGCACGTAAATTCATATACAACAGAAATTTTTTGTGTGGCAGGAACGCAGTCCTTTTGAATGGACGGAAGGGCCTTTTTCGTACTATAAACAACACGTGGGTTGACCGCAAAGAAACAATTTGTAATGGCCTGTTTGATTTGGCTTTCAAAACGTAGGGAACTGTCACCGATCCAGGGTAGTTTTAGACAGACCGGGCACTTTTGAGGACCAAATTTTACGTCAGCCGAGAAATTTCCTATCTTCTACTCAATGTAAACTGAAATAACATCCTCTGGATAGCCGTTCTCCAGAAAATTCTTAGTTAGTTTTTCAAGTTCTGAGTCGAGTTTAGACTTGGAACAAATCATCAGTGCCCTATGTGTAAGCGTTTTGATGAGGCTGATTTTTCTTTGTTTGGGCAAAACGAACTCCATCGTGTGTATAACCCCGAAAATGTGGGTTTACGGTATACACTAGTAAGAAATCCAGTGTTAGATTTTTCAACCAAAACATCTAAAAATGGCAAGGAGTTATTTTCTTCCTTTTCAAATGTAAAATGTAGGGCTGTGTGAAGGCCATTAAGGCGCTTTTTGAAAATGGAATATGTGTCATCCACATACCGAAAATAGACACCTGGCTTTTGGTCGTAGTCGAACAAACGCTCTTCATGAAAGCCAGCAAAGATATTGGCCAAGGCCGGTCCCAGAGGGCTACCCATAGCGACACCAATTTTTTGTTGGTACATTTCATTGTTAAAACTGAATTCAACTGAACGTGTTGCAGTTTCCATCAGTTCAATGAATACTTCCTCTGGGAATGGTGGGCTATTAAGCTTGCTCCGGTACAAAGCGTCGGCACATATTTTGATGGTATCATTTAAAGGGACATTTGTGAAAAGACTGCCAATGTCAAAAGAACACATGAAAGATGTTTCGTCTTTGATGTTCAAGTTTTGCATGAACTCAGTGAATGTAAAAGAGTCCTTGATACAATGTTTTGAATATTTGCATTTACTAGAAAACCGCTACTTTGTAGACAAAAGGAGTTCGTTTTCACCTTAGGACTCCATTGGTAACATTCTCAATAGGCAAGCGGCACTGATTGCTCAACCTATACAGTCATGTGCTCGTGTTTCTGTTTGGCCTATTTCGATCCACAACTGGGTATATATATATTTCCTAGCGTAGAGTTTTCGATCTATGTTCTGACGTTTTAAACTCTGAAGAGTGTCAGACGAAAAGCTTTAGTTTACTAAATGTTTGCTTTTTTCAAAGCCATTTACAAGTTTTGTACCACCAAAAGATTGTTTGAATGTATTATTCCTCCCCCTACAATCTATTTCATGGTATTGTATATTGCCTGAGCTAGGCTTCTTCAATTAAAGCACCATGTTACGATATACGAGGTAACTGATGACACTGATTGGTTAAAATTTCATGATTTTATTAAACCAAAATGCAAAGTAGCAACTTTTCGTAAGAGTCTGTATGCTCCTTATTTGGTTGTTATTTGGGAATTAAGCTTCTTTACCTTCTTCTGAGGTGGTTTTTCCACTACAACACGTTGAAAACATCACTGTATTCAACAAAATTCATTCTGTTGCAGTACATGCATAGAATTTTATTAAACATGAGACATTCTTGAAAGAGGTCTAAAAAGGTAAAGAAGAGAAATATCAAGTTAAGGTTGGAACAGACTCCTTTGCCCGTTTCTGTGAAATAGTGAGGGTTGTGGTGTTTGAAGAGTTGCATTTTAAAACTGTGGCATTTTGTCGCCAGCTTTTTACTGACCGCAAAGAAAATCACCAAACAGCCTTTTTACCGATTGCTTATAGGTCTTATGTATAAATATATCGTTCACTCCGGGTTGAACTATCATACAGGAGTCCGCACCCTTTAAAATAAGAGATATATTTGGGGGTATCAGCCCCTTTAACAAGCCAGTAAATGATTTGTTAGCGAATTCATTAATTGCCAATGTGAACCAACCCTTTACTATGCAAATGAATTTTCGTGAATGAGCAGATTCTATTAGCCTCTTGGAGTATGTGAATAACTTGAACAATTTTATAACACAACTTTAGAAGCTTTTACACGAATGCAAGTATATAGGATGTGGTCTTTGTTGTGATCTTTGGTGTGACTGCTAGAAGTACCCTACAACACGGTCCCTTTTCTACTGTTTTCGAAGGCATCGCTGCTACCACATCTCTTGAGGCTGGCTCATCCTGGTTAGTTTGTAAAAAATGTCATGTAATACAAAGTTTGTTCGAACTAGCAACGTTACCAACATAACGCTCTATATCAATGCTTGAACTACAATTTTATCATCAAGAGAGCCTCAATTTGAGTTTGTGTAAAACCTTATATGCGGCTTTGTACAAAACATGGCCTGTATGATGTCAACATGTTTCAATGGAATGCTACTAATGGTATCAAGCAATTTGCGCGTCATTTCAATAACTATCTCTTAGTGGTTCTTAACCTCAAAGATATGTGTTTTATCTTTTATCGATGTTCTTATCGCACTGCGTCCCCATTTTAACAGAGTTCAATTGTCGACACCGCAATGTCTGTGTGAGGAATGACCGATTTCTATCCAATAGATGATTGGTTTAGTTTTGAGAAAGATTGGGATGGCTGAATTGCTGATGCCATTCTTTTAATGGATTATATCAGCTTAATCAAAGAAAATGCTAGTGGGTAATCCTCATAATTTGCTTTGTGGCAGAACCCTTAGGGCCTAGATCCCAGATACGTTTCGTGACCGAGTAACTGTTCCCGAAAATCTAAATCCTCCGCCATATAGTTTTTGAAATAAATTTGTAATGCTCACAGATGACGTCATAAGCTAAATGAAAATATGAATGGCTAAGTACAGAGGTGGTATAATTGAGGAAAATTTGCCCTGATTAAAGACCTTTATCAACTGCCTGTCTTTCCCTTTATTGCTCTGAAACAGGAATGTTGATTTGGAAAAGAAAAGTAAGATACACGTTGCGTTGCACATTCTTTTTGATAAGTTACACGCTTCCCTAGTTTCGTGGGCCGAGGAAAGCGCTTTCAATGAAAACCGCCTAACCATAAAGTTTTCTAGATGCAGCAGCTCTCCTATTTGACGTGGCACGGTGGTATGACGATATTCACCAATGTTCAAGTACTGGATATGGAGATCTCTATGGCACTGAATGGACGGAGCGCGGGGACTGTGATCGAAATAAGAAACCCGAATTAGGAACAGATATCTAAAAATCAAACAGTAGCAATGAAAAGTTTTCCACAATTTCGCTTTTTTCGCCTCGAATGTTGGGAATGTGGGGTAAAAAACTAATGCAGGGCCACCTTCACCCCCTACGTGTCCTCCGGGGGATCTGATAGCAGTTTTTATATTGATGTAGTGATTAATTTTTACACACTGTGACACACTTTCATTATCTTTGTTTATATGGGAATTGCAGACTCTTTTTTTCTAAGAACAATTTTATAAGAACACGAGCCTCAAAATTTGTCAAAAGTTTAAAACAAATTACGAACAGGCTGAGCTACGGTAAAGTAATTTTAAACAATGTTGTGAGCCCCCCTTTAAAAATTTCGAATAAAGTTACTCATTCGATGTTCTCTCATTTCTTAATTAAATTGCAGGAGATAATAAAGGCTAAATAAAATCATTAGGCGATCAAACTTCTAGAGCAGCACACATCATGTGGCACCGTCACTTCCCCCCGGATAACCCTTTCATTTGTCTATGGTCTAATCGACGGACCGTGTCGTCTAGCTGTGTGAAAGAGTCTATCCAGGTTCACAATCGTGAAATAATCTCACCTTCTTTTTTCAAAGAATTGTCATTTAAAAAACAATGCACGCCTTTGTCACACCCCCTTAAACTCTCACCTGATTGGCTGTTGAAGGTTCGGAATGGAAACAGGGCTGCAAGGATCATTATAACTGTTTCGCATGACTAAAAAGCCCGCTACATTTGGACGGAAACTGGTCCAAGCATATTGGCTCTTTCGGGGCAATTTCCGAGTATGAAATTGTTTGTGAAAGTTGACGATGGTCAGTGGAATGCTTTACCGTGCGGGGATGGTGAATCGAAGGTTGGCTGGATTGCCTCCGAAATGAAAACAAGATTGTGCCTGGAGGCCGATGCAGTTGACCTAAAATGCCACGTCCGTACGAAAAACGGAGAATCGTGCCTACTCAACGCAAGTGATAGAATAAGAGATGTTTTAGAAAACAATGACTTTGTTCAAATCGGTAAATGCAGTTCATTTTTTTTTCGATTTCATGGCTGCCTTTTGTTTTGTTTGGTTTTGACAACCACTTGTTTTCAAAGAGAGTTTGCTGCGCCACTGATGTTCTTTTTACATCTTTCTCAGCTAACCGATTACAAAGTGATTTTCGCAGACAGATATATGCATAATGTTCGCCCATTTATATGTAATATGGCGGTCACTTTAAAAACAGTTAAGTTTTCAATATTTGGTGAAATGACGAATTTTGTGTTGTGTAGTTATTTGAAATAGAGTGAATCTAAAATACCTTCACACTCAAAGGCTACTTTTTTCCAATGCGTTAGAAAATGTAAATAAGTAGGCATCTAACCATTATTCACATAGAAATTAGAGCAGGGTTGTCGTGGAGGGGGGGAGGCGGCGAGGGGGGCTGATACTCAGCCTAAGAGATAAACGATTGTAGCAAAACTGTATCAAACCGAAGTAGAAATATTTTGTCTAAATAAAATGCCTTGAGCCAATCCATATTAAATATAATTGCAGCACCCCTTGAACGAATAGGTTTTAACATTGTTCTACTGTTTATCGTATATCTCATATCTATTTCAATTTTAATAGTTTTAATGATTTCAAAAACACTTCGAGAACAAACAAAAGCATTTTATCACAAACGCAAGATGTTATCGTGGTCGTGGAGGTCCCTCCTAAATTTTTAGGATTTTACTTCTTGTTTGAAGACTTGGCCTTTATAATGTATTATTTTAAATTTCAGTTAGCAAAACTGTGCAAAATGGTGCTGTATCTAGTGGGTGAGTCCTAATTGAAATTAGATAATTTTTTAATATAACAGGCATCCTTCAGCCAATTTTTTTGGTGATGTCAGCAGGGCCATCACTATTGGGGCAAGAAGGGTGTAGTACACCTTTGACAAATCCAGTTGCATATTGAGTAGTTTTTCAGTCTAGAGGCGCCTTGTTGGCAAATATTCAAACTTGTTTGCAATTTACTTTTCCTTTGTCAGGCTTGCATCAATCAAATTAGTTTTCTGATAGAACTTGTTTGTGAAACCTTTTTAGATTTAGCTTTGAACCCAGTCTTAGTCAAATTTTAATCACCAAAGGTCTTACAAGTGTTGCATTCACACTGCAACTGCATCTGCCCAAGAAACAAAAGGTATTTTGAAGAAGAGTATTTTGAAGAATAATTTACAACAGATTTAGAAACTTTGGAAACAAAAGGATTAAGTTTTATTTTGTCTTCCTCAATGTTTCAGCTGGGTTACAGAGCTACTAAGCTCTTTCATGTTCCTAGAATTTTGAATGTTAGCAGATGTTGTTAAGCCTTCCATTTTCTTGAGAAATGTTTCTAATCCATTATAATTTCAGCCTCAAAAAACATTGCATTTTAGGGATGGAGAGGATGATATGGCCAGTAATAAAACAAATGAGGTACAATTGTGTGTCAAAATGCTGCCTGCAAATCTTAGCAATAGCCCATCTTTTTTGCTTGCAAATTTTCATCAGCAGAATCTTTTATTCAGTAACATTTTGATCTGGGGAAAAATATATTTTCCAAATTCAATCCCCATGCCCTTTCTCTGTAGCAACATGACTGCCCTTTAATTAAGTGAATTTTTCTCAGACTGTTAAGCTTGATGGCAACTCCTTGACAACAGAGCAGCTGGTCAGAATAGGAAAGGGTTCAGTGAAAATTGAGGTAATTTGTTTTTTCGTGATTGAATCAATTAAATTTCATTCTTTTGAGATTGAAAATCAAAATGAGTCCTTTACTTATTATCATTTATTGTTTTGTAGCTAACTGAAGAAGCTTGGAATCATGTGAAGAAATCAAGAGCATTGCTTGACCAAATTGTCATTGAAAACAAAGGTTTTCCCTTTCTAACAGCTACTGTGTATTGCTTGCTTTTTCTTTAAAAAGTCTGTCTTCTGTTAAAATTTGAAAATTTTTTTATTTGAAAAGGGATGTCAGGTTGTTTGACTCAATGAAGATGAGTACCTTATCTCCTTTTGTCACAAAAGAAAAGTGTTCTTGTGGAAAGAAATTACCTAATAGGTTGAATAAATAATGAATCTCAAACAATTTTGTTTAAGAAGACAGAAATATAGCATTAAATTTTGTTATTGCATTAACAAAAACCAAAATTTGATGAATGTGATTATAAATGAATGTGGTGAGACGCATTATGAGCCAAACTATTTAATGGTTATTTTCTTCAAGTTGTATACGGTGTGACTACTGGATTTGGAAAGTTTGCGCATGTTGTTGTACCCAAGGAGAAACTAGAGTAAGTAGTGTTACTTAAATTCATTTTTCTAGAGGAGGAGGGTAAGTCAAACTTCATTGCAGGGGTAGAGGCATAACTTATTGTTTGTAGGCCAGCCCTGATAAACCTCTCCTTAATCAGAATGTAGCAGTATCCATTTTTGAAAACACAAAAGTATTTTACTCAAGCTACTCGAATTGTTACAGGGGGCCACTGACCCCTCTGTATTTTGGTCCTTGCTTTATTGTATCCAAAATTGTACCAGGTATCCAAATATTTTGTATACTGAAAGGTATCCAAAATAGACCAATTGAAGCTTTCAGAATTAAGTGAATGATATTTCCATTTAATAGCTGTGAATTGGGGTTGATGTTGTTGTTATCTATTAGTTTTCCTTTTCATTGATGATTGTATGTATTTATCTTGCCTCCTTCTTCGATTTTCACCAGGAGGCTGCAGGAAAATCTCATCAGATCTCATGCATGCGGTAAGATCATATTGATGTCATAAATGGTAACTGTTTTGTTGACCTGTGACAACTACGATTTTAAAACGATAGTGAGACTCCTTATCAACATTTTAAACCAGGTAATTTTATCTGAATAAAAGAAGGTAGCATCATATAAAGGATTCTTATATCAAATGGACCTTGACAGGGATTGTATTTGGAAAATATTTCAGGTAGTTTACCCCCTAACTCTTAGTAGCTGTAAAAAAGGAGTAAAAAAGATGAGAGAGAGAACAGGAGGAAAGACGAAGGGAACAGGTAAAGACAAATGAAGGGAATAACTGCAGTGAGTGGGTCATCATCTAGAATTTCATACCCTGCTAAGTTTTAATAGAAAACAGCTGTTGATAATCACAAATCCTGTGTGAAAATAGGACACTGGTACACCAGAGTTTATATTTCTATAATGAGGATGTAGCTTCAGCTTCAAGGCTACAATAATAGAATAGCCATTTTCATGTCTAGGGTCTATGTTTACAGGGATGTACATTTCATCAAGCAATTCATGAAACTTTTTCCTCATTTACTTGCCAACAGAAAGATTTTTTCAGGATGCTGTGGTTATTCGAAAAATTTCCTGTTCACAAGGAAGTAATTCATTCAAACTATTCATTAGGAAAGGCAATAACCCACATTTACACGAACCTTGCCACAAACTTTAGTACACCTTTTTCAATGTATTCATGGTAAACGTCCATTATTGGTTCATTTTCAAGGTTTATTATAGAGAACTAAAGCTTTTAGACACGCAGGAGCCTGTTAATATGTAAATTAGAGAAACTTGTGGATTTGAAAAAGGATATAAATAAAGGAAAGGTCACAATAGCAGTCTGCTCGACGGACTCCGATGGGATTTATGCGGCGAAAAGTTGGTAAAAATGTAGGAAATAAGGAACACCGCAACGATGAATGATATTCGTCATGCCAATAAAAAAGGCCCTTTTCGGCTAAGGTGCTTTTTGCTCTTGTGACCTAGCAGTAAGTTCAAAGTATCAGCTGCCTATAGTGTAAATGTTATAAGACCAACAATGCTGTCTGTGTGGTTTCCTAAGTAGAACCTGTTGTTTCAAACACTTCGTCTTCAATAATAGCTGAGCATATGAAGTGTTAATCAAGGAAGACCTGCCTAAACTGCTCTTACTAATCGAAGGTTTCTAAATGGGGTGTTTTTTACAGCTGGAGTTGCACAAGGCTGTGTCTTGGGGCCTCTGTTCTTTGTAATTTACATGAATGAATTGACAAATGGATTGAATAGCGGCGTAAACTTGTTAACAATACGTTTTCACTGTCTTGAATGATTCAAATTCTGGTGATATCGGCTTAAACCATTCTTTGAGCATGATTAGCCTAGACGCGTAGATGGAGAATGTCCTTTGATCCTGATCCCACTAAATATGCAGTTGAGGTGACATGCTTTAAAAACATATGTCAAGCAAGTCCTCCACTATCTTCTAAAATGACATTCCGCTGTTGAATGCCCAAAAGCAAAAAACACGTTGGAAGTATACATAACTCAAGATGGACCTATGCTAGTCTCATCAAATCTCTTTTTTCCAAACCCAGACAAGGAATAGGATATTAAGATTTCTCTCCAATTTCCTACCTCGACTTTCCTTCCTACCTTAAAGAAATCTGTTGGGTCGCAGTGGGGAAATGGCGATGTTATATATCACATACCTCGCGGTATTTGCGCTTTAAAATTCAGCTCTTAACTGGGAGAATAGGCGAACTTGAATCTTTCTAAGTTTCCGCTGCTTTGCTGTAACTGACGCTTGGCAGGGAAGGGTACCAATTGTGAAAAGTTGGAGGATGATCATCTGTTTTTCTATTCAGTGTATTGCTAAACCTCTCTACCAGCTTTTATACCTATCGTCTGATTCCAATGCGAAAATTCTTATAGCAACGCTAAAATATATTCAGGCCGTCAAATTTTGTTAATAAATTGGTAAAAAACGTGTAAAATCTCCCCTTTTTTCTAAAATATTGTTTGCTTGTTTCTCATTAAAAGCATATTTGCAATAAATTAACATATATGTTTAGGTAATCATCCAAGCACAATTTTATGCTAACCTGACAACAATTGTGAAACATGTAACATATCAAACATTTATTTCTCGATTAAGCATGAAACTCGGAATAGCAAACTGGTCCTATTTTATAAACCAAAAACATGACAGCTCTCCTTTTATGGCATCGATCACTTCATAAATGACCGGTAAATAGTAATTTTCATAATATAGATATTTTTATGTGTACATGTATGTTTTATACATATATGTATTTATCTGCCATACAATATAATATTTTATTTATCTTCAGGTGTTGGAAAGCCCCTAACAATAGAAAGAACAAGAATGCTTTTGGCACTTAGAATCAATATTCTTTCCAAAGGCTACAGGTTACCGCTTAGAAGTTTTTAAAACCAATATAGAATATTGTGCAAAAAGTTAACCTAAAAATTCTGGGTTTTAATCCTCAGTTCAATTTTTTTCTGTGACATTTTATCAAGTATGGATGGCTTGAAAAATCATTAATCACTTGGAATTTTAAACGCTTTAAAAATAATCCAAATCAGAGCTGCAATCTTAAAAGTAGCCTGGGTATCTCTATCGAAATATTTTCAATTCCCATTCATGTCTTCTGAAACTCTGAAAGTTCAATTATCTTGGACCTACTTTCTGCTCGTTGCCAAGTTTTATATGATAAAGGTCTTTCCAAGTATCAACCAGTGGTCTAGTGCTATCAAAATGACAAGGGGGGCCTTTGCACAAAATGTTGCTATAACAATAGAAAATGTAGAAATTGGCTAATTTTCAGCGTTAACAAGGGGGCTCAGCCCCCCTTAGCCCCCCTAGCACTACACCCCTGGTATTAACCCATATTTTCACAAAGCAATTTATTTTGGGTCAGTTAATTTCAATTTATTATTGTATTTTGTTTACTTTTGCAGCACTGAAACAGTTTGAATAGTTTTTATGCTTGCATTTTGAGCATTCGAAATTATTCTGATATCAACTTATATGCAAAATATTATTTGTGTGTTTGTTTAGACGTAATGGAGTCTTTATTTGAAAATGCTAGACATATTTTTTTAGAATAGAAAAGCATTGCAATTGGGGGCAAGGTCTTCCAGATTTTAATCTTAATTTAATTTGAGCATTTTATATTTTGTAACCTTAAGTTGCAAATGCTTTCTTTTTTAGTGGAGTTTCTGTTGACACACTCAGCAATATGATTAATATGTTGAATGGTAAGAAATTTTGCTAAGTGTTAAATCATGAAGTGTATGACACTGGTGTCAGATGTCCTAAATCTTATTATTTAATTGCTCCGATGAACTAATTTGCATACCAATGGGGGCCTACGTATTCTCAATAAATTTGGTTTCGTATTGTTTATTTTGAGAGGGATTGTAGCATTCTAACTTATCTTGTAAAACAGATTCCTGGCAAAGTATCCTCCCCCTGAATTTGACACCCTTAAGAACGCCTCCTATACGTAGTTAATCGTTAATGCATCTATACATTTTAAACGGTGTGTTGCGAAAACTTTTAGCCTAAAATTTGCAATCCAAGGCTGTGTCGATAATGGGTTGAAATCAAAGGTGTACAAACAATGGTGAAATGCGCTTAATCAAAACTAATTCGTGAATAAAGTGCTGATTCTGCTTTACAGCATCCTGCTTACCTTTGGTACCAGAACAAGGAACCGTTGGTGCCAGCGGAGATTTGGCCCCCTTGGCCCACTTGGCACTTGGTGCTATGGGTGAGGGCAAAATGTGGAGTCCCAAAAGTGGATGGGCAGACGCTAAAGATGTAAGTGAACCGCTTGCAACTAGAACAAATATTCTTTGATGATTGTCTTTTTGCAATAGAATAGTATGTAAACTTTCAGTGGAAGCCTTTTTAAGGTCTCTCTAAGATACCAAGGGTTGTTAACTTAGACAATTTTTTAAATCATGCTTTCAGGAAAAGCAGAGGCTCTAAGATTACCGGTACTCATGATGGATCTCGTTTAGAGCATCAATCTAAGCATAACATAGCTAAGACTTTTGAAGAAATAGAAAGCAGGTGTCTTATCTTCATTTTACAAGCGCCGGATTTTTACATCTATAACGTCCCTCCTTTTGATTCAATTTCAGTTCCCTTTTTTTTTGGGGGGGGGGCTTTATTACAAAAATACTAAAAGATCATAGTCTACTTTAAGAAGCAAAGACATGTTACTGTCGTGAGAGTTTCCCATCGAGGTACTTATAAAGTCGGTGAACATATTTTTTATAGATGGCTAAATTAACAAGTTTAATATTTTAATGACTGATTGATTGTGTTTAGTTTGTTTTGACTCTCTGTGTTTTTTACAAGGTGTTGGAATCGCATAACTTGAAGACAATATCCCTTCGCCCAAAAGAGGTAATCATTCTTGAAATTTATAAAATTATTATGAATTTCTCACCAAATCGGAAATTTACGTTCAAAGAAGATTTTTGTGGATAGAATGTTCATATTTATGTGTATCGCTTTTATTATTTAAACCTAAAATGAAATCTTTGCTGTCCAATGAATTCTAAAATCTCCAGTCCAATAAATTGTTCAAGTCATTGCAGAACCCTCCTTCTAGGGGTGGATTTTTGAAACAATTACAGAGAGTCAACCATTAATAATGGTATCTGCTGTATTTTTAGATCGCTTACCTCTCTTGACCCAACCTTTAAAAAGAGGGTACCAAATCAGCTTCAAGTCATTAAGAAGGGGGCAACTTTTCACGGTCCCAGCCCCATCGTAAGAAGTCCACCCCTAAGCCTCCCTATTTTTTCTTAAACCTGACGGGCCTGTAGTTGTGGCAACTGGCTTTGAAAAAAACGAGGTGAAAGTTTTAGCTCTTAATCTGCCGTTGCTTGTGTACAAAATTTTCTTTGCAGTGACAACGACAACGGTCTTATTCCGGCAATTTTTATCCCTTTTTTTAAGTAGTAATGTAGCATGTCATTAAATTTTCTTCAATGTTCCTTCAGGGTTTGGCTCTTATCAATGGAACACAGTTGATAGCTTCTCTGGGCTCAGAGGGTATTTTGATATTTTTTATCATCATTTTTCATCTATTTCTTTTTTTCTCTATTCGGTTTTTCCCACATGGTTACCCTCTATCCCAAAATAGTCACAGTTTATTGTTTTTACTACATGGTCCGAAATAGTTGTACAGTACAGCAGCGGCAATATAGACCATCTCGGGGTTGGAGACGCCGTGATTGGATTCTTTATACAATAAATATTTCAGATCGCCAAGGTGAGGCAACCAGTGAACAATTCATGATGGAAAGAGGCCGTTCTTCCATCTTTTCGGTCTTTAAAATTCTTTAGAATATAGAACAATTCTTTTAGAATGAGATTTCGTTGATTAACAATGGACCTTGTTCGAGCAAATCACGATGATGTAGGGTGCTATTGTGTTTCTTTAGTAAAACTCTAGTATAGTGCACCAAGACTTTGGCAGTTGTTCTAGCTAGCATGGCTGTTTTTGTTCATTTGATTTTGTACCTGTTGGGATACAATCCTTATATAGACTAACCCTTAATACCATCTTTTGGGTTATCCTATACCTATACCATACATGATCCATATTTATTGTGCAGTCGCAGTTGTGACTAAATTACATTAGAATATCATCTCAAATTACACTAGACATAATGCCGGCAAGAAAAGAAATAAAAACACAAAGTCTTTTAAATGCACTTGTGACATCTGCAGGCAGTTTGTCAGCAATATTTCGTGAATTGATTGAAACTAATTGTAATTCAATCAGATATATCATTCCAGTTTAATCAACTGCTTGGGATAAGCTTTCTTTCAGCTGATATTTTTTTACTATTATTTATATTTTTTACTATTATTATTTTTAGCTATTATTCATTAGATGTTTGAAATAGAGGAATGAAAAACATATTGCAGATCTTAAAGGTATCTTTGTACGAAATAGGATTGTCGAGTTTAGTTTCCCAAACAATGTAGTTTTTAGTGGCCTTCTAGCAGTTTTTTAATGGCTCGTTATTAAGTTGCCTTTTTGCAAATGTTTTCTTTACGAATCTTCTGTACCTCGACATTATGCAACCTTTAATTTTGCGTTTTTTTCAAGCTCTTGAGAGAGCTGCAGCAATTGCAAGACAAGCTGATGTCATTGCTTCGCTGTCGTTGGAAGTTTTGAAAGGATCAACCAAAGCCTTCCATCCGTGTAAGCTGATGCTTTGAATCGTTTTGTGAATAAGATACTTTTGAGTTAAATGAGACTGCTATAACATAGAATACTTATGAATCAATCCTAATTGAGCGCCTTGAATATGCAATGAGGTTGGTCACCAGCTTGTTAGAAAGACAACATTTCATGTCCCTAAGATTTGCTGTTTCAGAGCTTCTTAATTATCTACGTTATGCTCTCTACCAAATTTCTTTATTTCCAACGAGGGGATGTTTTGCCTTCACGTTCCCGGCTAGAAACAGGTTTAGGGTAATTGGCACCGTGAGGCATGCCTCTTCAATACTTTCCTGTCAATCTTGACCTTATATGGAAATCGTTTGTATCCTCATCTTTATGTCCATGTATCCTCGTTTTCATAGTAATACATGAAGCTCGGCCTCATCCCGGGCAGGGATTGGTTGCCAAGAGCATGCGAGCTTTGCTGCACTCTGATGTTTTTCCTTCCGAAATCGCTGGTATGACCACTTATTTTTCTTAGTTATGTGTCCTCTAAACCATGTATCATTTTTGAGTAAACTTTCCATAAATGATTTCCTATTTGTGTCATTTTTGTCTTAAAGAAAGCCATCGATTTCTATAAAACGTCACTATTAAAAATGTTGTAAACTTGACCTATAATCTGCTTACTGTCCTCGACGTTTGTGTAGCCTAATCCTACTGGAGGAATCTGGTAACGAGTTATTACATCACATCTTTCTCAGTAATTTTATTTGCTTTTCTCCTTTCATTTTGAACTTCTCACACTTATGATTTTTTATGTGAATCATTTTTGTCTTACAGAAAGCCATCGATTTTGCCACAAGGTCCAAGATGCATACACTCTTCGATGCTGCCCGCAGGTTTTTATCTCCTACTTACAGTATTCTTAGTTTTTGTAACCTAATCTGAATGGAGGTCTTTTGTGAAAAGTTGTTAAAAGGCGATAGGAAACATTTTTCCTGAGAAATTTTTTTTCTCGTTTCATTTTGAAGTTTCTTGGGATATTTCTGAGGACCCTTTTATTTCCACAGGTTCATGGAATAACTCGAGACACAATTGAATTCGTAAAGAAAATTTTGACGACAGAACTCAACAGTGCTACAGATAATCCCGTATCCTTTTCATTGTATAGCATATAATTTATCGTATTTCAACATAAGGCTCTTCAACTTTTAGTTGTTAAAAAACTGCAATACCTGCCTGGACCTCGCTGCCCTCGAAATCCTATTATGTATCAACATTTTTTGTACCAATGTCCTCTAGATTGACTTGAATGACGTCTTTTACTACAAGTATTGAAAGATTTAGAAAGATTTGTTATTCAACAGAAATGGTATTGAAAATCAGTTGCTGATAATTATAGCTAGTACTTTTTCGACAAGAGATTGTGGGATATTTCAAAATGAACCCAACAAAGCCAATGTGGCTTTTTCTCCTTATTATTCATATCATCGATTACCTTAACAAATCGCAAGATGGTTTTTGCTGAAATCGGAGAAACTATGTCTGGTGGTAATTTTCATGGAGAATATCCTGCCAAGGTATTGACTTGTTTTTGAGATTTCGTAGCATACATATAGAGAGCTGTACATCTATATCAAGCTGATTCAGATTCAGACACTTGCTAACGTTACCTAAAAATGCTTACATTGTGGCAACCTGCGTGTGAGATCATAGCCCCTCTCTCCCCCCTCCGTTCCCTTCTTCTTCCTTTTACTCTCCACGCCAACAACTATCTCTGCGAAGTGCTTCTGTTTTGCACTGCTAATGCTGCAAAGAAACTCATCAAAAGGAACTACCAGGATCATTTAGGCCCTTTTGCAAGAATTTTCACCCCATTTTACCCAGTGCAGATATACCAGCAATAACTTTGAAGCTTTAGAGATATGGCCATTTTCTCCAGGCTATTCATATTGTATAAAGTTATATTGTATTGTATACTATCTTATTTATTATGACATTGTATACATTTTAGTTTATGGAAGAGCAGGACGGTTCTAAGTTGCTACTCCGAGTTTCATGCTTAATACGATCATCGGGCAACTGCTCTTATCAGACCCATTAACAGTAATTAGCAGTAATTTTATTGATACAAATTGTTTCAAATTCCAGGCTCTTGATTATTTAGCCATTGCTGTTCATGAACTTGCAAATATCGCCGAGAGACGAACCAACCGACTCATGAATCCAGGTCAGTAGGAGGAATAAAACTAATTGAGTTCGCTTTTGAGTCTCATTTTTAAATCTTGCTTCTAAGGTCGTTTTCGTAATGGTATAACTTATAGACGTGCCGTGTCTTTTATACCATTTCTCTGTGGAGAAGATTTTAGCTGCAAACAGCTTTCATAAAAAGCTGTCTATTAAAAAAACCCACTTATATTTGCCTCAAATTTGAGAAATTCTTTGAGAAAATAATTTTCTAGAGAAATCCCTTTTCGTTTTTCATTATTTTTTAAATTTCACCACCTACTTCCTAAAATGTCCGTTTATTGTTCCTTTGTCCTTTTCATACGATTTCTGTAAATTAAGTAAATTGACCTTTTGATATATAATAATTGAAATTCAAAGTCAATTCTCTGCAAGAATTGTTTTCAAAGAATTTTTTTGCCAAAACCTAAACCCGCGGCCCTCAATTTTACTGTATTATTTTAGACACAAGCTTGTCAGATTTTAAGTGATAGCGAATTTCTCACTTACACTGGTACTTATCTAAACACAACCTTGTTTCATAGAGATAAACGTTGACATAACGATAGTATAATTTCATATTATATTTTCGCTTGATCTTCAGCACATTAACCGTGGTGCCTTTAATTAACATTGCAGCATATAGCGAACTACCTGCTTTCCTGGTGGAAGATGGAGGATTCAATTCTGGTTTCATGATGGCACATGTAACTTCTGCAGCTTTGGGTAAGCTCATTGGCATGCTGAAACACTTTTTATTTGTCACGTAAGGAATAAAATATATGGCGTCCTTACGTCTTGTATCGTATTGTATCCACAAGTATAAGCGCTCCTTTTTCACTGAGAAGAAGGTCCTTTCTGAGGCGGATACTACAACGATAAGGACGCTTGTTAAGGTAGTTTTATTTTAGGCCTAGTTCTACATGGGCGATGTTTGTCAATTATTTTAATCAGCTTCCATGAAATTTAGCAATATTTGAAAGTCATTTTGCAACGAAAATGAAGAAATAATTTAATTTATATTTTTATTTATCAGTTAGAAAATAAAATTTTTTCCTGATTTAGCACCCTAATCTTATGCTTCTATAGAAAATAAAATAAATGAAAACTTAGGATGCAAGATCTACTTTTCTACTCGAGAAAATGTTAAACTTCCTCGTCTAATATTTTTGCAGTTTCTGAAAACAAAGGGCTCTGTCATCCAGCCTCGGTTGATTCTCTAACAACATCAGCTGGCACGGAGGACCACGTATCAATGGGAGGCTGGGCTGCAAGAAAAGCACTTAGTGTCGTAGAGAATGTCGAAAGAGGTATACCGTCAGTCTACATATTGTTTGTTGTCAGCTCCAATTGAAATATTCTTATTGCTTTTCCTTTCGTACACATCACTAGTGTGATGTGAGACCGACAACTAACATACTCATGCAAGTCAAAAATATGAAATATAAGATTCGTAGTGGGTTTTCGTAAAACACTTTTTGGATTTGAAGATTTTTCTTCATTTTGATTATTTCTTGATTTTTAAGATTGCTTTGAATTATTGATTCTTTGTCTTCAAGTACTTAAAAGATAACAAGTGATTTTCATTATGTCCTTTCAGAAAGCACCTTTTTTTAAATTGGCTAATTTTCGAATACCAGCCAATTTTCGAGGAAATACTGTATATCAGTTTATACATCTGTGCGTTATTGCTGAAAACGTTTCTCCATCGAGCCAAAAAATTCCCAAATTTAGAACTTTCATTTTTTCTCAATCAACACTTTGTCTTCATCCATACCCTTTTCTTTGTGTTATAAGCATATTCTTGTTAAAATCTCAGCATTTATTTCTGTGGGAAAAGGACATGGAGCCTACCAAAGATGAAATTGATTGATTTACCACAAACATTGATGGTTTAATTCAATCTTTCTCTTATTTCTTTATATCAGACATTAATTGTAATTTATCTACTCGTCTTTGCCACTGTAGTTATGGCTATAGAACTGATGGCAGCCTGCCAGGGGATCGAATTCCTCAGGCCATTGAAAACAACAGAACCTTTAGAAGCCGTCTACAAAGTGGTTCGAGCCACGTGCAAGTAAGTATGATACTGTTTCTGCAGCAACAGCCACAATGATTAACCTTGTTTCAATACAGCAAGAAAGTCTACAAATAACTTCTAGCCATCGATTGAATTGTTTAGCGAACCGTATCCCCTTCAGTTTCCTATGTGCAACGAATTCTCTGAATCAGACATGTGTAACTAACTGATTTTTTGTTAGGTTTGTGTCGGTTTTGAAGCTTTTTGGAAATGTCCTCTGTGCACCCCTACGTGTCTAAAAGATTTTGCGATGTCTCCTTGAAACGTTAAGAAAGTTGCTGCAAGTTGGTGTTCCCTGCAATATTTTCGTTTCTCATTGATCGATCAATCTTTTAGCTATTTGCTTGACTCTACCTCACGATCACACGACACTTATGCTGTCTGCGCGTTGTTGCTGCAAATTGGAATCGTTTCTTTGTCATTTATTAGAGAAGAAACTAGAAAAAAAATGTTTCATTTACAGTTTTTGTTGCATTTAGAAAACTTGATGGGGACAGATACATGGCAGAGGATATTGAAAATATCACGCAGCTATTGAGGAGCGAGAAGGTAAAATTTATATTCACTGGCTCTGTGCAGTAAGTTAAAACTGTATCAGCAAATCGGGTCAGTCCTCTACAATAATGTTCCGCCTAAAAAGTCCTTGACTCATTGATCATAAGAAAGCATATTTTATCTGGGAAAATTAGAAGAGAAAGGAAAAGGAAAAACAGAAAGACCTAATTTTCGTTCACAGCTATGATTTAAATCTTTAGATAAAATGCCGGCTTAATGGTAGGAGGAGAGAAGGGCACTGTACAAAATGATTTAGATACAAAATAAGGGGTGTTTTAAGTCTTGAACACTTTTTTCGTTAACAAATGCTGTCACAAAATCTTGTTTTAATTAGGTCTTCTTAACATAGACAATTTGATTAACAGCAAACATAAAACATTCTTACTTAAGGTACACCTCCTTTAGGTAACTAAAGCAATGTTTTTTTCTAGATTTGGAAAACGGTTGTACCATTTATCGAGAGATACAATAAACAAATTTTCGTTGGTGATGGTGCAGAACCTCTTAATTCTCCAACTTCATCCTCAATCCAACAAGAACCAATCACAAAAAGGCAGAAATTTAACTAAGGTTCCAGTCAGTAAAAGACTTGTTTTTAATAATTTTCGTTATTTATCGAAGGCTTATTTTTAAAATGTAAAACTGACTATTTATTAGGTTTTGTCATTAGCATTAATCGTATTGTTTCATTGTTTGTTTAATCTGTGTCATAGAAGGTGAAAAAAGGAAAAGACTGTCTGTGAACAGTTAAAAGATCTGTCTTCATGCACGTGATAAATACCAGTATTCCCAGAGTGCATTTGATTGGTCCAAATTAGAGCCCGATATTTGATTGGTTACGACTCTGCTAACACTCTTGTCTTTGTCACGTGCCACAGACAGTGCTTTCCGACTTTTATGATGCACCTTTGCATTTTATGATGGTTTTTTACTGTGTTTAGGTTGTTCCCCGTTAATTTTAACCCTTTTGTAAGTTTCTTTTTGAAAAGAAGCAAATATTAAGTTATAAACTTATAAAATGTCTGTATTTCTGCTCTCTCCTTAAAAAAAGCATTTGTTTGGCGTATCATTTTAGCAAATTCTTAAATATGTGTGTGTAATCATAATTTTGATATCATTTTATTTAAAACAATGCACACAAGCTCATATCAACAGCTTGTTTAATTCAATTATCTAATCATTATCTAATACAATCATATGTTTAGATAACAAGAACGCTCTGTTTCTTTTAGTTAGGACTGCTTTAAAAACTTGCTGAAGGTTCTTAAAACTTCAATATTCTGTTTCTTTGCTTCATGAGAACCAAACCAGAGTGAAAAATTGTGTATCAAAGATAAAAACCCTTTCTGTTTTGATGTTGCCTCCGCACAATGCCTTCAAGACCAAATCAATTCCCTCTAGTCAAATTTTACTTCTGTCATACTCGTCCAGCGCTGTGTAAGCAGGGTTTATTGCAAAGCGCGCAGTTAACGTTTTTACACAGGATTCATTTACACAAATTTTATCCTACATGGTTTGTTTACATTAAGGGTAGTGTCCCCTTGATATAGTATGTTTGGAAGCGAATGCAGATACTTAACGTACGAAATTATGTACGTACGAAATTATGTTTTTTTTTCAATTTTTCGGGTAGCTGATTTGGGGTGTTTGGTCTACCCCTAACTTTCTTTATTTTCGGAATAATTTGAAGCATGATAAAACTGAACTTCCAGATATAGATTACCTGGAACTTACTGGAGATTTTATGTACGAAACAGTAGCGAAACGGCATCTCTAACAAGAACTACCGCACTGAGCGAACTCGGTCATGACCCCGCACAAAAACTTTATAAAGAAGTAAAAAATGATGAAAGCAAACCTACTTTTAAAAGTATTTTGATTCCTGCTTCGCCTTTACATCCCTACCACCATCTTTTGACAGCACCTCAAGACTGACTCGCAACTCTGGCCTAGGCCAATGCCTGTAAGAATCTACTATTTTTAGTGACGATGCGCATTCCACCAATTGAACACCATCCCTTGATAATTGCGATCGATCACCGTTGAGACTTCCATATTTCCTTGGAGACACCATCCGAATACATTTGACAATTTTAGTATCTAACATCCTTTTGTTCACCCTTTGCTTTTTCTCTCTCTAAGGAGCTCTAATACGCAGGGAAACAAACTTTTTACTCAAGTGCTGCCGAACTCACTGTTCTATCTTTCATCAAATGAAGCTGACAAACTTGCCAGGTTGAGCAATTAACTTTGAACACTTTGAAAAAAATTAGATTGTTTAAGTTGTAAGTTTTTCCAAGACCCAGCTTTTCTTGGCCTATTGGGCAACTGTGTTTGAATAATTTAAAATGATTAGAAATGAGGAATTTTTTGGATAAAACAAACAATCAACAAGTGACTTTAGAATGTGCGTAATTTAAAACAAATATCCCAAGTAGCTAGCATCAAAAGCTCAATCAAGCAGTTCAATCGAAAACCTGATTCATGAGCTGCTTTAGTTCAGAAACGATCGTTTACCATTCATGATGATTGAATGAAATTTGATGAGAGTTAATTCCGCGAGGGGTTTTCGTCCTTCTATTAATCCCCTTTGAGTTGATATATTTGCTTGCTATTCGTTATGGTCTCTTGTGACATTCTTCTTCGTTTTTCACTTCCACCCGTTCTACAAGATTACTGTGGATTCTCTTGTCCTCCTGGGGTTTTATTTGGTTCAGAATACTTGGGTAAGCTGTTAGGTTTCATTGCATTTCCGTTTCCTTTATGCGCTTGATAAAGCGTGGGTCTCACTTTGATTGGTGAAGCCTTATTACAAGCGTGGTGGTCGCTCTTTACAAACTCACCCACCCTGATTTTATTTCCTTCAATGAAAATATGTTCTTTCTGGAATCTGGAATTACCCTGACATTTTTAATTTCTTTTTCCAGCATCATAAAAACTTTTCATACCTTTGGGCATCTTTTATGCTATTGTCGTTTTGATGCTTATAGGTAAGATCGGTGTGCATCGGCTTAGAGTGGGGAAAAGGTGATTTTCATGCCCATTCCCTCTCCATAATGTCAACCTTGTATTCGCAAGAGATCTTGCCAAAGAACCTTTTATAATTGATATTCAATATAAATTTCATCCCTGTTGTTAGCATAACCCACCATTTCCTACCCATTGTAACCCGGTAGCTACACGACACAGTGTTTTATGTTGCACGTAGAACAACAAACATTAAACAGTCTATACGCTAGGCACTATTTGTTATCTCACAAATAAGAATAATAAAATATAGCTGCAGCGATGACGTAACACAACGCGGTGTTCCTATTCTTTAAATAAAATTTTAATGACATGATTATAACATTCCTATAGAGACAGTAGCTTAACAAGCATCAAACCATAAAAAACCCGCACTACATTAAATAAATATATATTTATTGTCGTTTGTAAACTGGCACTATTCAAAAATCGTCACTCGGCCTCAGGCTTCCCCAACTCAGCGAATGCCTTTGCCAACGCCTGGAGATCCTGTACCTGGTGTGGTACCGTGACCCGCAGTTTTTGGTCATCTTTCATGGCACGTGATATAGTGGACTGGGCAAATGAGTTACCGCACCATGCACGACGGGCAACCTGTTTAGAAGTAAGGATATTGCTACAAAACTAATACTACGTTTGCCATAGCAGCGGGGCAATACAGAGTGGTAAACAGGGGAAGGGGGTTATGACAAACTTTCTGATTCAAATGTATCTTAGCTCCTTGGAACTTGAAAATAAACAAGGAAATTATTTTACAACCTATGGTAACAGAAAGGGTTCCTAAAACAATTTTCCTTTCACGATTCACATAGCTAAAAATAATTCTTACCCCATTGTTGACATCCCAAGACAACATCAGATTGGCCCTTCTTGCTGCATCCTGTTACATCACACAAAAAATGATCAAGATTAAATATTTCCCAAAGAAAAACACAATTGATAACAGATTCAAATTATGAAAATGTAAGCAGCGTTGCTTTAGATGGCAGGTCCATATTGTAATGAACGTTAAACTTCTTTTTCATTTTTAACAATTTTCAGTGATTTTAAATGGCCTATTCAAGAAATAGAGATTTTAGTTTAACCTGACCAGCCCGTCGCAAAAATCGACGCTAGCTTTCACATCAAAAAGGTTAATCGTTCACTCCCTATTATTTCTATTCCAAGAAACACTGTAACCAGTATAAGCTGAAACAGTATCCTACTTCATGCAAATATGAAATTATCTAAACAGTTAAGTCAAAAGGCTAGTACTCTATGTTTATATCACGATACAATAATGGAAGCATGCTTACAAGAACTGAGATGTTGCCTCTAAAAGCAAATATACCAATGCTTCAAAAAGCCTTATGAATAAATTCATACGGTTAAATGGTTATAAAGTGGGATTATGACCGAAAGAAAATAACAACCGACTCTAGGCCTTTTGGCCTGGCTTCAACCGCTCATTTCATCGAGTTAATTGGCTCCAAAAAATGAAAGGAAGCGCATGGTTTTATTTTAATAAATTTAATACTATATATTTTTACCTCTGATCCATCAAGAACAAGACCAAAGCCTCCGTTCATTACTTCTCCCCTGCAAAAACAAAGGGAACTCTGTATTTCCAGACACAACCTAACGAATATCTTCCGAAAATGAACTGAATAAACGAAACTGACAATGTTTATGGAATCTTTAACAATAAAGAATACTCAATGAATGCTAGCAGTTTAGCATATATTATTATTTTAATTTATAAGGATATATTATTCAGTTTAATTTATATCTTGCATAATTTTGTAACCTCGCATCGACATCAACATCAACAAGAGACGTTCAAAACAAAATAAAAGCTGAGCTTGTCGATCAGTGTCCACACTCTTCATTTCGACGTAACGTCACTTCGTGCATTTGGGTGTTTATAGAGCCTTTTGGTAGCTAGATATAGGCTTGCAGCAGCAATTCTGAATATTAAAATACTATCATGTTTTACTAAGGAGTTCAGTGCAAGAAAAAAATACGTATAACCCCTTACCAGCCACATCCTCCTCCGTTGTGTATTGCAACCCATGTTGCTCCGCGGAAGCTATCTCCAATGCAGTTCTGAACAGCCATGTCTAAACAAATATACAAGTCGTTAATCAATCGTCAAGAGCGATTTTAAATTTGCATTATGATATTCTAGTTTAAAACGAAACACCGTCGCCTTTTGTCGATGAAAGATACATATTCCTTGAAGACAAAGCTTCAGAAATACACAAGTTAAAACAACTTTATTCATCTTCAAGGTTATTTTACGCTACCCCCCCCCTCCCCCCTCCCACAACTGTTACTAAGAGCTGTCACCCATGATTTGTATTGGCTACGCTTTGCATAGCCCGACTCCTAAAGAGGGGCGTCTGATCATCTGCTACATTGATAAATATTTTCAACATGTAATTTACTTAAGTGAAGCTCATGGTCTGCTAGAGATCGTGGTTGGAATTTGGTGTAAATGAACGGGCTTACAAGGAGCCAGGCTGTGGAGGCAAGATGAAAGGGTACAGGGTTAGAAAGAGTGCGGGCTAGAAATAACTGAGCGAGGAAGAAATCGAGCTAGGAAGAAATTTCTGAAAAGAGAACATTTCTGAAAAACAAGACAGTGCCATCAGAGCGAAATTCGTATTGGGTGGCTGACCATTATATTGTTTTCTATTCAGTTCACTGTTATGAAGGAAATATAATACATTTTAATAAATATTGGGGGCTACAGACCAACCAATCATCCCTCTCCCCCGCTTTCGACGGCCCTGTAAAATAAAAAACTGGTGGACTGAAGACTTGAGAGAAAAAAATTTCTAGAAGGTCATTTATTTCTATAAAATGGTTATTTGTTTCTCTCACCTGCACAGAAAGAAGATCCATCATAAATGTTTGAGGTTTCACGGAAGGGGCTGTCTGTACCGCTGACGTCATGATGGTCTCTGCTAAGAACGATGGGGCTCTGGAAAACAATAAAACACTTTAATGCATTTCAAAGTAAAAGGCACATCAAATGACTTTGCTTCTGGACAGTTCATTTCTTTTCCAGTGTGATATCACCCCGGCTGCAGCTAACTAACCCCTTTCCCAGCCCAAACAACATTAAGACTTTAAATAATACGAATCATGTGAACATCGAACCTAATTTTTTACTAAGCCTGCATTATTTTGAGGGGGTGCAGTTGTCTATCATTAATTGGTACACTAACAGTGTTTGAATAAGTGGATCAGAATAGCTGAGTGGAACCTAGCATATTGACGCATGGTATTGACTGTTGCCATCGATGTAAATACAAGAAAAAAGCTCCGTGAATAAGTTAAACTCTATGCTCAGTTATTCTTACAGTAGGTTCGATAATTGATTTTTCATTATTCCTAAAAAGCACTCAAGTTACGAAATTTGATTAATGGTAAATCAATGAAATTAGACGTTCTGGTAAGAAGATATTTGTTTTAAGAAGACCACCTCAAGAAATGTATGAATTACTTATATACGAGTATACAGTTCACTCAATTAATCACACAGCTAAATATGACACAACTGTTTGGCAGAAGTTAAGAATTAGGTTTTGCACAAGGTATTATTGGGAGCTCAGGTGAAGAAACAAAATTTCAACCTCCAAGATCCTGGGATCGCTGACAAACAAATCACTGTTTGCAAATGTTTCCATTATAGAAATGTGGCTGCAGTTAACTCATCGAGATGAAGTAAAACTATTCATGTTAACGATGGTACTTTTTTTCGCCATACCTTGATTCGCCCCTCTGAAACTGCTTTGTTGAATGCCAAGGCAATTGATCGCCTTCCTTTTTCGTCAGTGTATAAAATACGAGCTTGTGATCCAACAACCTAACAAAAAATACAATACTGGAGGTTGCGAGCAGTGAACAACTTTACTGGAGGTTGCGAGCAGTGGCTTACGACTCTATTTAATAGAGGGCAAGTTACTTGCATATTTTCATTTATTTTATAGGAACGATTACGTAAACCAGATATTGCCTTGACGTTGAGTTATACTTTTTCGAATGGCCTAACTTATTACTAAAAGCAAATAAAGACTTACAAGGCCATGGTTCTGAGCTGCCTTGATCCATTTTATGTTATCTTTGTACTGTTCTTGTGATTCAACTGAAACTGTGACAGAGTAAACTGACATTAGACCAAATAAGAATGATCCCATTTCCTTTTTCATGTAATACCGGTAAAATTACATAAAGTTTGATAGTTTAAGCTAGAAAAATATCTTACCAATAGCTCTTGGTCTCACTGCATCTCATTCCCACATATAAATTCTTCTAAAGCACTAAAGTAATTTTTAGCCTTGTTCTAAACATAAACATGCTTTAGCCTAGTCTATATCAATCCCATCCTTTCCATAAGCTTTTACGCCAGCCTTTTTCAGTTACACATAACTGCCTAAACTACAATTAATACACTTAGCTTTCAAAAATTGTCTTAAAACCAATAATACTTCTTTTCAAACTTTCATGCCTATATTATAAATTATTTGCATCGTGCGAGAATAGCAAAGGGACAGGGGAAGAAAAGAAACATACGATCGCCTTTATTCAGTATCGATTCCATCACTTCGGCTGCAATTCGGTCTGTTTCTGCAAGATCAGCTGGAGTCCCACTGGTACAGACCCATCTGTAAACAAAGGAAGCAGCACATAATCAAAGGCAATGAATTTCAGAGTACAAAAAGCTCAAATGGCAAGTGTAGAAGTAACATGGCGAGCGATCAACTTTCTACGATGCGACATCGGTTAATCAATAAGAAAGAACTCTTGGGAAGGAAGTTCTTCTGCATTGTAAACATATTCTACTGAATTTCTGATAAATGACTCAAAACTAGGGTAATTAACAGCTAGCTTAGCAACCATGGCTTTTGTAGGATAAATATTGCTTTGACTAAAGTTGACTACGAAAAACACGCTGTCTGAAGCAAATTTCAAATAACAAATAAACGCTACCTGAAAGGTCCGAAACCCAGCGAGAAAATGTCCCTGTAGAAAGAAAGATAAGTGGAAAGAAATGAATGGCAAGTTATTCAACAGGTTTTTCGACACACAATGCCAAGATAAAAGTAGCTTTAGGAGCTAAGATTTTACGTCATAAAGCTTGTATAATTCAATACCCCTTATAATACAATTTGAGTCATTATATAAATTATATAATTCTTAGGCCTAAAAGCATTAGTAGAAGAGTTGAAATCGACAAATTTGACGAACTCAACACAAAAATTGCTATGCTAAAAACCTGATTGATCAAAGGCCCCAAAACACTCTAACAAAGCTTAGACTGAAGAATAAAAAATCTTAAAAATATGAGAAAATGGATATTTGAAGACTCAAAATATAACCTTGCCAAAACCTTGACCAAACCCAAAGCAATGACAAATAAACTTGCAAAAAACTGCGTCATCCTTCATGCTAGCAGGAAAAGTAAAATATTCACCCCATAATATCTTGAACATAAGATGGATATTTGAAAATTCCATGGGCGGCTCCTGGCTTCGTTAGGTCAGCTCCTGTTAATGAAAGCAACAAAACACATTAACTCTAATATTTTCTAGTGCAAATATTTTGTCATCTGATACATGGGATTCACAGAAAGATATGACATGTAATCATAAATATAATACAAATACAATACCTCTTATAAAAATGTTCAAGATCTAGGTAACTCTTTTTGGGTAATATTATTTCATCATTATTAGTTCAAAATGTGTTTAATGTCTTCGGGCATGTAATGGTATGTACGATCGAATTTCAATTTGGGATCTCGCTCAATACTGCGACTCTTTTGAGCTGCGAATTTCTTTTTAAGTGAACTTCAGACCCTAAACTTTTATCGATTTTTATTCTTTAACCACATTAACCAAATTCTTTAGGTCTGATGTTTTCTACCCAAAATGAGACTTTAGATCGAATGTCATATAAACACTGACCTGCACGACTGGCTTCAAGCAAAAATGCATTGCCGTAATCCCAGAATGCCATGCCTGCTGACGTCATCTTATCAATGGCAGCCACTTGCCGCCTCAAACTGAAAGTGATAATAGTATTGCCATCGAATATTGTAACAAAAACAAATATTGTAACAAGTAGGCCAGAACAGACACAGAATAAAGTAGCCCCCATCATATTGTGTACATGGGCTGAACATTTGGTGGAATCCCTGCTTCCTGTATTCTCGACGTTAAAAATAAACATCAAACCAGTCTATAATAGCCTTCTTGTATAAATGTATTTTGCCTGCATGCATTGGTTTTAATTTAATCAACAATAACAAGGGTTATTGTTAACTTGGGCTAACAAAATTCAACGCACAAATCTTTTGAAAGGGCTAAGTATGAGCGTAGGCTGTGGCCAACATCTCCAAGATTGGCTTGAAGGACATGAGCATAAACACACGAGAGAATCAGGATTTTTATAGGTACCAATGGCATAGACACTCTACTCAAGCACCATGTGCTTCGGCTTATTAATGCAAATGAATTTTGGTTTCAAAATTTTCAGTAAAAAAATTAGACAATCAAATTGAACAAATCTTATAAAATACAAAGACAATAGGCTTCAAATGGTCGGCATCACGCTCTCACAGCATAAACAATTGTATGTGAGAGTTTGTTTGAAAATCATAAAATGACAGTAGCCAAAGGATTCATATTTAAGTGACACTGATTTTGCAAACATCTGGCATCATATAGAAGCCAATAGGTGCAACCGATTATGAACTTTTACAGGACTCAAAATTTTGTTAACTGGTTGCACTTGACAATATCGACTTTGACTTTGGTCACATTTGAAAGTGAAATGAACTTAAAGAAAAGTTTAGCTAAAGAATGCCTGAGTTTACCTTTCCTGGACCAACTTCTTAAAATGTTCTGGGTCTGACTTCATCATTTGATTCGCTTCATCAAATGTGCACTGCCACATAAATATCAAAAATTATTATAAGAGCCTTTGAACAGGAAAAACGAGCAGGAGTTTTGGCGTAAAATTTACGAAATATTTCGCTAAAAATTCATCTAAAAATTCAAAAAAGAAAGATTCTATAGTAGATAATCTTTGTAAGTGATACTGAAATAGCAAAGTACCTGAACGGGGTAATACCCTCCGTTGAAAGGGTTGTGAAGAGATGTCTGGTCACTCCCTAGATCTATAAGCTTATCGCCAGTCTTCTCTAAAACATCAGCAACGCGCTCCCTTAGTGATAAAAAGCAAAGTGCAAAAGTGATGGGAAAAATGCGAAAGAGCAGAAATTAAAGTCTACATCTGGTAAAAATTCTCAGACTTTAAGGCCAAAGTGCTATAAAAAGTAAATGCAAAATTCAAAAGCCAAATTCGAATTTAGTGAGACAAAATGCTAAATATTTTGTAAGACGGAAGCTGTGCTACCAACTAGAAGAGCATAGTCTCGAGACACAAGAATAGGACTAAAGATATCAACGAAGTCTGTTTATACGAAGTGAAAATAAAACAGCTACCTATTTCTGAAAGAATACATTATCGTTAAATGCAATAAAAGAAATTATACTAGATTTGAAAAACTGTCGATCGTTGTAAAAAAAAATGGTCAAAGTGCAACAGAATTAAAACAGACATACCATACATCGACAACATTGCCAAGATATCCTATACTAGTAGTCCTTCGCTCTTGACGTGCACTTCTGTAAATTTAATCAACATGAAAAGCCGATAAAAAACAATTTTGATAGCATTAAAGCTTTGATATTCAAAGATAAAAGCAGAAATGGGGTGCCAACACGTCTATGAAGGGCTATATGGAACTCTTCAGTTGCACGTTGTAGATCCAGGTTACCATATATTCACTCCAAAACTCGCTAAGTTACACACGATTGTATGATTTGAAAGTATCAAACATACCTTCAATTTACGGTCCCTATATCAAGGATGAATTAAGATACATGTTGTTTAGCAATCGATCTCTACATAGGGCCTACATTTCCTGGGCATAAAATGCTTGCAAACCCAAGCAAGACTCAGTACTGAAAACACTTATTGTTTGCAAAAATTGGCTTCTTTTCATAAAACAATACGCTGCTGATAATCTTTGGTAAATTTTACCTTATCATGTTTACAAGTTCATCCAAATCAGAGGTTTTCTCCTTCAGCCACCTAAGGATGGGAGTTGAATATCAAAATCAGATAATGTAAGATATAACCCAATTGTGCTTCAAAACAGCTTTAAGAAAGCAAAATAGAAATATCAAATGCTGAACCAACAAGGTTCCTTCTTAAAGCGTTGAGACTCAATTCATAACAACTCAGACGGAACTTGTTGTGTCTTGAAACGGACCATATTTTAAGTGCCGTTCTAAACACGTCCTGTTGAAAGAGAGTCAGCGAGTTTTTGAAGGGACAATAACAGATTCAATTAGAAAAACTCTTTTAGGACTAGAAAAAAAATAGTTAGGAAAGAAATATACTTGAATGGTTTTCATTCGAATAAGCAATACCCTGACTTGAATATGGCTCAAAGTGCAGAAAATGTGGGTCTTATTAAAAAAGTGTCATCACAAGTGCGGGTATGTTCACAGAGTGAAAAAATCATAGAACGAATTGCACATGTTTAAAGAATATGAAGAAAGAAATCTTTCCGCTACTTACCCTTGATTGAAGCGTTTCTCGAGAGCTTCTTTGCTGACCTAGGCAATTTTAAAATGAAAAAAATTCAACCAAAACCCACATTTAAAGTGATAAGAATTTCTGGAAATTCATGAATCAATTATGCAATTTTGAGAATAAAAAGACAGAGACGCTGTTTTTCAAATAATCAGGGTTGCTGCACTCCCAGAAAAACCAAAACTTCTGTAAATTGAAACTGCACTTTAAAACCTTGGGAAGATTTGATGAAAGAGATAACAACTAAGCCACAAACAGTTTAAACATCTTGGATATACTGTTTTAATTTGAGAAGTTCTTTTTAAAATGATTCTTTTGAAAACCAATCATGATTGAGGGATTGTTTAGCATAAAATCTCTTACCTCTGCTACCACACCAACACAACCATTGATCACTGCTGCCTTGGGTTGAGCTCCACTCATACCACCCAGACCCGATGTCAAAAATACCTGTTAAATTAATGAGAAAGGTATTAGGTGCAATGCCTTTCAAAATGACTTCAAAACACAGAGCAATTGGCGCTGAAGTTGTTTATGTTTTACTTCCTTCCTCTAAATTTAATCTTTCTCTTCCCCTCCCCCCTCCCCCAAGAACAATATTGATCGTTTAGGCAAATATCATACCAGAAGTATGATAACGTGATTCCTCATCTCCTGCATTGTTTTATAGCGAACCAGCATTGCCCAAAGGAGAAAATTTGATGGCTAAATTTGAGCATTCAAAAGTGATGTTTGTGTTCAAAAAATATTTCAGATTTCAAACTGTTTGCAAATATTCAGGTAAAATTCAATGAAATTATCAACAGAGAAGTAGTTTAAGCTTATTCTATGAAAAATAAGAAACATCATTATGAAATCTAGATTAAGGTCTCGTGAAAAATTTTCAGCATTGACATAGAGGGAAAAATCATATTTCTGCAATTAAAACTAATATCTTATTGTGAAAATGTTTATATCATAAGATTGCTATTGATTTATTGCCCAAAGGTTAACTCAAACAGCTTTATTATCACTTGGGTTGAAAAATCGTACCTTTCCACTCAGATCTTCAACTTTCAAGTATTTTCTACCTGCATTCATCACAGTAATCTGAAATAATACAAACCTATATAAATGATGTTAAGACAACCAACTTAACATTGCAACACATAAAATAAACACATGACAATGGAAAAGATGAAGAAAGAATAGTAATAGTGGTTCTTTAAGGATTCCTGCAACTGCACCAACTGATACCAGTCATTACCTTATCAGCACTTATGTGTCAACACACAAGTTATCTATTGATAAATAACATATATGTAGAGAGGACTTTGCAGAACTTTGATTTCTACCACAAGCACAAATGGTGTACTTAAGTCAGTTGAGAGTTTTGTTAGTTGAGCTTAGAGTAACAAAAATTGAGAGCCTTTGAAAACAAAAGTTGAGACACATATATTGTTCTCTTACATCGATAATATTCCTATCCTTTTTAAATATCCAAATAGAAAACATAAATGCCAAATCCTTACCGTTGTTCCATGGACAATTCCTTGTGGTCCAATGTAACAGTAGCTGCCAGCTGTCATTTGGCCATACATCGACACACCAAGAGCAAACATCTTCTCATATTGATCACGTGAAGAGTAATTTGGGATAACCTGGCAAATGAACAAGAATATGAAAACTAAATCATGACAAGACTTAACAGAAACACATTTTATTTTCCTGCGATCCTCTTAATCAGGTGTTCTACTTTACAATTGTAATTTCTATAATTCCTTTTCTAAACATTGGATTGATTAATGCATTAAAAATGAAACTGGAGTTGCAACCTAAACTGGAGGTCCAACATACCAAAGCATCAACAGCTCTGTCTTGATGGCATCAATAACTACCTAACAGGCCAGCAAACTGTTATATTCATATGTTGCTGTCCTTTACGATCCTTTTGCAAAATTTTGCAGAGAAGTAAAACATATTTGTGTGACCTCAAAATATTAATGAAAAACAAATCAGAAAAAAGGGATTTGAATCCTAGTTTTGCAGTCTTTACTAACATAGCAATAATTCCAGCAGTAAAGATGAAATAACTTTGCAGGTTGTTAAAAGTTACGTTACAGGCAAATTCATTTTAGAAACATCTTTCATACCATTCCATTTGTAATCACAACTCTTGGTGAATCTGAAGAACTGGGAAAAAGGCCCATTGGGTGCCCTGAATACATAACCAATGTTTGCTCATCATTCATTGTTGACAAGTAATTCATAGTTATAAGGAACTGAAAGACAAAAAAGGAAAAGCTAAAGGATTAGGATCATCAAAAAATTCAAAACTTCACTCACATAGATAGCATACTTTTCTTAACATCCTTGACATTTATTAATTCAATCTTTAATCCAAAGCCTTCTTGTCCCTTTTTTATATTTATACAAATTAGAGCTCTGTTTTATAACATTTTTGCTTCACTTTTTTGACTATGCTCCCATCCAAAATTTCCTAGTACTTTATGAAATTCAGGCTACAAAAAGCTTAACACTACAAAACGTATTAACAGTAGACTGAGAATATGTTATACAGCATATCTGCATTGTAAAATTGCAACCAAATTGGCTACATTCATAAATTCATCAATAAAGTACAAAATTCTTCAGAAAACATACTTGAGCCCAGTTTGAGAAAACTTGGCCATTGCCTCCATATGTGACAAGTTCATGAGGAAACTATGAGAAGACAAAAATATTCAACAATAATCATATTAGAACTTGTGATTCATATTTCAAATAACTATCGACAGACATTTTGCGTGTGACACACATTTTTACCTTTATCCTTTGGATCAAATACCTTACAAAATAACAGAAAAGGTAGGGCTCCAACATTTTTCATAACTTAGAGAAAATTTGCTGCATTGCCATCAGTTACTTTGCAGTAGTCTATTCTTAAATAAATTACTGATTGGATTACATGTCTAACAAGTCTGCTGTGCATAACAATAGCAAACAGAGAACCATTTGAGGATCCTTCTAAACAAATTAAAAATACAGACTAGGCTATAAAGAAAGTGGTAGGGTTGGAATAAGTTAAGGCACAATTGTTTGCGTTGGCAAATAGTAGATCTAAAGGATATGCTTGGGAGAAGGATAGAGTCCTTTGAAGACAAAAAATATTTCTATATTACATACATTTAAAAAAATATTTTTTCATTTGAATAAAGATCGCATATGAAAAATAACTGGGTATCTTGTTATCAAATTCTTGTTATCAATACTTCACTAATAAAGCAATTGTCAATATTAAAGACTCGTTGCTAACAATATTTAATTTTTTGTTTTCATTTAATTTTAAAATTCCACTACATACAAAAATCATTTAATACTTAACAAATATTACACAACAAGATTGCATAAGATAAAAAACAATGGGCCGTTGTGCTAAGCAAGCATGCCATAATGTATTATCAAACAGTATCAAACAGAATTAAATAGGTTCTGGTGGATCCCTACAAATTTTCCACCATTGTTTGGATCATCTTCTGGTTTTGCCATGTGCACAAAGGCTCTGTGTTAGCAATGAGTCTTTAAACTCAAATGATGAGAGTAGAGGACAAGACTAAAGTCTGTAACTCAAATGACCTACATGTAGAATTCTCTTAGATATACTTATGACAATGGAGTAATAATTTATTTTAAACTAAAATATCAAGAGCTTATTTCCCATTTGAGATTCTTTCTTTATATCTTTAAAAGCTTAGAATATTTTGATGCTTTTGAAGTTAAAAAATTACAATGGGAAACAGTTATGGAAATACCTGTGCCACTCTCGGATCCAGATTGTTCATGATCATGTGCATCACACAAGCAGCTTGTCTGCTCACCGCTGGATAATCTGAGATTGGATATGCCCTGATATAACAAAACTATACATAAAATTTCATCATTTCAGTTTTTACATCTATTTCTACCAAATATTCCTAATTTTCATATCCATTTCTTTAAAAAAGGTTCTGCCAGGAAGACAAACATGAGCCCAGAAAAACAGCTAATGAATTACAAATCTAGCTAGCTGGGATATGAAAGCAGGTTAGAGTGAGCAATTTTCATACTTCTAAAAAGCTTACTATAAATATATATTTTGTATTACTTTTAAAAAAAGTGGATATGTCTCTTGAGCAATAAGGCTTGAGGCACTACTGTTTATTCATATTTTAACTTCGACAAGAAAAACTTTATCAATTAAACGCGAACGTATCATATACCAGCATATGTCTCTTACCTCATTTCAATATTAGGCCTAAAACGATACATGTAAATATGCCCATAATCTCGCAATTCTTCAGCGAACTCCGGTGCCAACACTTCATGCGTGCTTGGAGGAAAATACCTCAATGCATTCTGCAGTGCAAGCTTGATAAAAAAAAGTGAAGATCGTCATGTGAGATAATGAATATTTTTATAAATACAAGCAATCGATCACGTTGTTATGCAACAAGATGCTTGCCTGGAGGGGTCTTTGATGGCCTACAAGAAATTACTTACCATTTCCTCGTCGGGATTCAAATTTGGTGTTCTTACTGGTGCATGTGGTACTGCATTGTCTCGCTGCTGCCTCTGTGGAAGTGGATCGAGAGGCAATCCACTGCAAACATCTTTTAATGAAGACATCTTTAATTGTTACAACCTTCTATTGCGTTTGCTTGTCAGGAAGAAAGATTGTTGGCATTGCCTCGTTTTCATAGGACGCACCTTCAAAAGCTTCGTTTTCAATTTTTTTTCAAATAAAACAACAACCTGCTATGCTGTAAAAGTGCTGTATATCTTCTATAAACCATTTTTACAGATTGTAACTGAATAAAATACAAATTGAGAATCTTCAAATCAAGTCCAGTATTCTGATAAAATTCAGGAGGAGAAAACAGATAGCATGAACCACAGGCAGATCGGCATTTGACAGACAAAGCGACGCGAGCATGAATTTATATGATAGAAAATTATTACCAGGCTGGGAACCTATTTAATAAAAACAATGCCTTATATAATTCTAATTTAGCCCCTCGTGTAGCCCATCTAAGTGGAGTAAATACCTAATCGTACTAGCCCCCCCCCCTCCTTTCAGACAGTGTACAAATGTGAATCACTTACGGAAAGTGGGATGGTTATGAGAGAATAGCATGTCTTAGGTTTCAAGAGGGTAGAGCAGCGTAAAAACAGATTTTTAATTTTTCTACAAAATGCAAAAAGACCCTAATGACTTAATGAGCAATTACGAATTTTACCAAACCTTATTTCCCTCTTATACCTTTCTTCACAGACCTGCATATTTTACGTATAGAAGCCTTTTGTCAGAAAAAAACTGACATGTCTGCATTGACTGTGTTTGTATTTCAGGCTCGGCCTTCTCATAACAATAAAAAATATATTAAAGACTTGAAAATGAGATTTTTAGAGCGATCAATCAAGTTTTCTTTTTCTTATTCTAACTACTACATATTGACATAAATTAACCTAAAATTGAATCAACAATAGAGTCCAACATATTTGTTTCATATTTCAAACAATTCATACGTTGCCAAGAAGTCCAGACAAGAGCAGACAAGAGGATATTACGAGCCACACAGATTGCAATTTTCTCAGGCCTTATTAGACTGTTGCAGTCAGTGAATTCAATTGAAGTGAAACCGATATTTGGCTAACTATACAAGGATTTAATTATGCATTAAATTTGGATCAGAGCCGATTTAATATTTTTTCCAGGTTACCAAACAAAAACCGTTAGCAAATAAGGGTAAGATAGTCCTAAGAATGTTTGACCATTGTCAATCATAAGATTGAAGGTGGCGTTCTCTTATCTTTTGGACCATATATTTTCGTTCGTGGAAGTCTGCAAACACAAAGCTTATACACCCAAGGCCAATGCACAATTGCAAGCTTGTTACTTTGGTTGTATAAAGGCACAATGTATTGCTTACTCTAGCACTGTTACAGTAAATACACACGTACAATCTGTGCCAAAAACAAAACAGATTGTTTGCAGACAACAACAAAAAAAACAAAAACCCAAGGGCTACCGAAAATGCGTACCTTGTCACATATTAAACGTAACTACATTTCATTTAATCAAGCTTTGATTTCATTTTCAAAGTTTCTCTATATCTTATCTCTAAAGTTTTGACTAAAAGCTGCATTTTACCTTAATGTCATATCTTATGATCAAGCTTAAAGCTGAAATTACTCCAAGCTTAAAAATTTTGCTTGATTTATCTTTCCAACTCTGTATCTAGCGTCTAACTTTACGTGTGCTATCTTTTTTTTGTCTGCAACTACTTTTGTTCCGACAGAATAATTTACCTTGAAGCAATCTTTGGTCAATAGACAATTTGCATGCGTGATTCTATTCAGCATATAGCAAGCTTAAACAGAAATGTATATTAAAAAATAAAATGGAGAAACACCTATTTTTCTGATTTGAAAGTGCTGTAAGACCTTCACTTAAGAGTATAATTTTTATCTCAACCCTAAAATTTGCCTTGTTTGGAACGTTTGCCCAGAAAGAGAAAACCTCCACAATGTTACCATCTAGTTCGTTGGACAATGGATGTGCTGGTATCCCAATTGTCCCGGTGAGCATAAAATGTACGACAATTGAGAGATCGTAGGAATGTTATCTTTGCGTTATTTTAACTAACAATTAGCGGTATACTGACAGGCATAGGCGTAAACTCAGGGGGGCTTTGGGGCTTCAGCCCCTCCTGACGAAAACCGAGGGAGGGCTGAGCCCCCCCCCCTGGAAAATAAGGAAGTGCTTTACCAATTTTTAGATTAGTTTGTTATATTATTGGTTTCACGCATAAGGTTTGTTGCATTAGATAATTGCGGAGAGGCTGGAAGCATCAGAGGAAAGCAACGTGCGATCCTCGCTGACGTGATAATAGCTATGGACAAATTTGTGATAAGATCTAAACGAAAGGAACCAACAAATGTAAATAAGTCAGTAGGAGAGAAAGAACAAGAAGAAAATATTGGAGATTTGATAGAAGAAGCTGGAGCAGCGTTAGTTGAAGTTGGCTCAGGCCAAGAGGAAAGGAAGTCAACGAGAAAGTTCCAAGATAGCTTGAAGAAAACGAATCACCTTTAAGCCCTTAGCTAATCCACTTTCTATCCTGTGACATAAGCAACTGCCATTAGGAATTGCCATTAATTTTTTGAAACCGTCAACCAATATATTCATTGTCCGTAACCAACAGGTGAAGTGTGGTGACCAAAGATTGCTGAGCAAAAAAGAACATGTCTTCGAACAATCACAGTTGAAACGTTGTTGTCTATCATATTTTCATTCTTCAATATTTACATAGCGTTGCAACATTATTACCAACATATTTATAAGTATGATTTAATTTTCTAACAGCAACAACGGATTCTTAATGTTCCAAGTTTTTTATCGGAACTGAGTTTACACAATTTGCATTGCATGCAGTATCATTTTACTGGCTTCACAAGCCTGATTGTCATATTGCGAATGTGTATTGCGATTTCATAAGCTTAGTTTCATGATAATCGGAAGAGCCATGAGCATGACTGAAATTGTGCCGGATCTTGTCTCAAAATTTACACATCTTTCACGAGAATGCCCTTTTCAAGCAGTGAGACAGATGGCACAAAAATTAGAGAAGAACTGAACTGATTGAGCCTCCGGGCGCGGACGGAGTCGTCGACATAAAACATTTATATGGAAATGCTTGGCTGGGACGGCTGGTGCTGTCTGTATACACCACGGTTGTCTAAGATACAGGCATTTTTTAATGGTGATTATATAACTCCAGCTGTCCAATCCATATTGTTTATTTTATCTGGCGCCAAAGGAACAAACCAAATATCGATTCTTAAACAGTCATATGGAAACAGTGAAAATAGTCAGCAAAATGACCCTGCGCAATCGCAGGCTCCCTCGCAGCACTTCCGAATATATAAAACCACCAACCAAATCTCACTGTATTAGTTATCGGTCTGAAACCGCACTCTAGAAGTTTTTCGCTTGGGTTTTCTGTCATATACGTCGGTGATGTCTTTTCCTATGCTATCTCCAGGGATATCTGTATTCTTATTTCGTGTTCCGATTTGAGACTCGCAGTCTTTAGGGTAGTCCATTTCTCGAGTTAACGGTGTTGTCTCGCAATCTCCCTCTGAATCTAACTCACTTTCGAAGTGCTGAACGAGCTTAAATTTGTCCTTGTGTCTGCGAAACTGTATGGATATGTTAGCAATGAAAAGGTTTATTGTGATGGAGACAGCAGCCAATCCAATGTACAAAAATGTGACATTAAACCAGACGGCCTGAAATGAAAGTAAAAAGCAGTACATTTCTAGAGAGGTTCATAGTATTGGGTGCTACGAGATGATTTTCTTTTGAAGATAAAGAAACATGTACACAAACAAAAAATATTGTACCATTTTGAAATACAATTTTGAGTACAATTTTGAAACTTAATGGCATTTCGAGGCAAAAGTAAAGTTAAAGGTTCATCTCTGCTAATCTAAAAATTTATCAAGCATCAATATTTCTAAGTTTACCCCAGATTTTTCCAGAATGTTTAATTTCTTACTCGGAGAAAAAGCAACAACAAATGCTTTTCATCATTTAAAATGAAAGCTTTCTCAGAAGACGTTGCCTAATCCCTCATCAAATCAGGTCTTGAGGTTACATCCCCTCATCCAAGGAAGCGATGTTGGGCCGTTAGTGCATCGGCACGAGTTGCTTCACTTAACCCATACAAAAAACCTAACCTTTGATATAGCTTAATAGACTCAAGTACAAGCAGCTCAAAGTTTTGGGCAGGGAATGGACAAGAAATGTCCACTTTTCCCCACCAGGAAGCCGATGCACCAGTCCTACCTTTGACACCTAAGGTATGAGAGGGGAAGAGAAATAATTACTGAATTAAGAGCTTAGTTTTTCCTAAACGAAAAATAACAAGGACTTTGAAAAGAGTCCCGTGATGTGAACAGGTCCTAGCCTAATTACAAAAGAATAAACAAGGATTTGAAGAAACACGCTACGCTTGATATCAAAAGGGGAAGGAGGGACGGGAGAAGAGAATAGCGTGGAAACAGCATATGAATTAAGCACGATAATCCCGACCGACCGCAATTAAATACACCCATCTGAGTAAGGGGACCCACACTTTCGTGCAAAAGCCCAAACTACAAAACTCCTTTTTCTCTATTATCCCAATGGCATCAAAGAAGCACATAAGGACTTAAATACCAAATTGAAGCATGAAAATTGACACCCGAATGAAAATATCACAAATGAGCTAAAATAAGAACCCCTAGCGAAATCAAATTCTACAGCATCCTTCGTGAAGTTAACTTTGATAAAATTTCATTTGATCAGCATAAAATTACTCTGCACGATTAGCACGACCTCGGATTAGCATTATCACAAGCACTAACGACACAAAAGCTTGCATTGAGAATTAAATTCTGGTCTTGACTCTGAAGTCGAAGAGAAATATCTAGCAAAAAGAATCTAGCAATGTTTCAAAGCGTTCTGTCACATGAAACTGGTCAACTGTTTTCCCTTGTTTTCTCTGTTTTATCTGCTAGTAAAAAGTGTAGATTCCTGTGCTCCTGTAAGTCACCAGCCTATTATCAACAAACACCCTGAGCAAATGCGATCGAGAAATGTTTCATTCCTATCGGGTGTGCTTCTCCCTTTTCGAGGAAACGTTTAGTGCCTAGAAAGAATTCTTTAAGGTAACAAACCTCTGAATTTTGAGGAACAATGTCTCCGAATCCAATTGTTGTCAGCGTGATGAAAATGAAATAGAGTGAGGTACCAAACGACCAGTTTTCCATAAACATAAAAACAACAGCATCGAAAGTCAGGAAGATGGTAATAAGTACCATTGCGAGCCATATTGGGGCGTTTAGGTCAGTCTCACCATCGGTGCTGAAACAAAATAATTAATCACCCTTATGCTGTAGAAAAACCTTCTCTACTGATACGAGCACCATGTGAAAAGTAAAAAAACTCTCTTTCCCTGTTATAATATGCTTCACTACCTGCGAAAATTCTTACAACACTTAAGTCACTCAGTTGTGGGAAAATTGTGGGAGTCAACCCCTCTTCGCCTTGAAGCAATGTTGGTTTGCTAAAAAGCAACAATGAGGATAGGGAAATGCATTTTTACGTGTGATTTGTATGATATTTGTCTAAACAATCGACATTTTAAATCTAAAATCATTGATAGCAATGATAGTATCATTGATAGCAATAATAATTTATGCCTTTCATGTAGAAAGAACATGTCTTGATCATTCCATTGTTACTAGAATCATCGATCAATAGAATAAATATCAATTGAATTCATAACTAAATAAAGTATGACTTTCCACAGCAACATTAACAGAATAAATATCAAATTTTATTATACTGCTCGCTAACTGGATAATTCTGTCTTCCAAAGGGCGTTGTCAGCGAAAATGCTTGGTTGCTGAGCTAAATAAATCTTGTTTGGCAACGCCCCTAGTGCAATGGGATTTCAGAATCCTCGGTGTAATCCAAATGAGACTTAAAATAGTGGTATCGTTTGCATTGGAAATCAAACATCACAGCCTCAGTTGAGATGTTTCATAAAATGTAGCTTTTTGGCTTAAAAACTGCACGCATTTCACGATTATTTTAATCAATTTTCAATTACCCAATAATCTTTGGGTCGACAATTCTAATCTTTGGCCACAAACCAACGAATTTCAGAAGCCTAGATTTTAGGAATCCTCATAGCAGAAAATAAGCGGATAAAAAATTCGATTCTTTGACTAATCCACTTGCCCTTTTTTGTAAAGAATTTACGGTCTTTTGAAGCAAACAAAAATAGGTTACCTCTCATATGTGTAGTCTGGGTAAAAATACCTCCTCAAATTTTGCACGACCAAACCACATAAATCGTTTATGTACTTGGCCAAGATTTTCCCAACCTTAGCAAGTAGTATTAGCGTTAGTGGAATTCCAAACACAGCGTAGATGACGCAAAACGCCTGGCCGTAGCCCGTCTGTGGTGCCAGGTTTCCGTAGCCTAAAAGATGAGAAAGTGTAACAATGTATAATTTTGCAATTAAGATTGTCACAAGAGTATACAATGAAAAGCTGACTCGCTTACTTTTGAAAGCTAGTAATGAACCAGAAGCCACTGAACCTTACAAAAATAAGTGAATTCCAGCAAAATTTTTTTTGATATGATTCTTTATAGTATGTCTTTCAAGCTAGCAACTGTGTTGGAGCGCCCATTAAAAGTGGGTATGCCGAGTTAACACCCAAAGATGTCCCTCAAGGGTTTCTTGCTAATGGGTTGCTTCTTTATATATACCCTCAATTGCTTTTCTGCCCTGTTAAAGCTAGTTTTCTCTACAGCTTCCGATTGACACCTACAATGGGCACCTACTGTCTGGGTTTGAAGCTGTAACCAGGCAGTAGCTATAACTACGTTTCCTATCTTGGACTTTGGGTTGGACTATCTTGGTTCTATTATTCATCTTGATACCATCCATTACTAATAATAATGATGATACTATAATTATTTATACAGGATTGCCTTTTCAGCAACAAAGGTGCTGTTATCAATAAGGGCCCTGTGCAATACAATGTGTTAGGTAATTATTCATGCTAATGAAAAGTTTGAGTTTGATTTTGGATTCACTTGGGATAATTGCTCGACTCGATTCTTTAGAGGCTTTGATACCAAGGGTACAGAGTCTTTTTATCTCTTCTTAAATTGATTCTATGTATCTTATCAAAACTTCCTTGATTTAATTTACTTTTCACTAAAATACTTTACATGAAGGGCCACATGTATTATTTAGCTGTTGGGCAACATATTTAGTTGGTCGGTAGAATAAAAATTGGGAGAAATTGGTAGTTGGTCCACAAATTGGTTTGTTGTTCTTAAAGATCGGTAAATATTTGGTCGGCAGAAACACTTAAAATAGGAACAAAATTTTCTTCATCAGATTCTTCGTGAGTTAGTTGTACTTCTCCTGACTTTTGTAGCACTCCTGTTTTATATTATGATATTTCAGACAATTTCACTAGGACACGTGTGAAAAAAACCGCAACAGTATTAAAGCACATGGCTTGACAATCCCATGTTCAGGAGTATCCTAGTGATGAACAATGTTTGAAAGAATCTCCATCGTTCATGAAACCTAATTGCCAAGGAGATAGCTTTAGAGCTACTATCCAGCTAATCAAAAAGAAATTCATCGCATCTACTATAGAAACTTTAATCTTCCTTTTAATTTAAAATGTTAAAAAAATCACAGAAGCGATATGTCCTTATAAAACATACTGCAAGCCTTCCATTGCAAATGAACCCATCAAATGTTTAAAATTCATTCCTTCAAATTCTCACAAATTACCCTTTATCAAAATCAGATTTGAAATCAGGATGATATTTTGAAATCAGTTATAAAGAATGTAGAGCAGTGTCGATTAACAAAGCTTTTATATAAATGGTATTTTCTTACATTAGAAAATGAGCTTTTGACATTTTGTTCAAATTTACTTTTCTTCGACTCAATTTTTTAGCATGCTGATTTTACAATCATTTATTTTGCCAATTAACTAAAAACGTATCTCATATGGCTTTTCACATTAGTTTTCCAAACTTTTCTGTTATCTGGCCGTAAATCAATATATTTAGCACGTGCAGCAGTTTCTTTACTTAAAAAAATCGATTTCAAAATGTTTAATGTGCATAAAAGGATTTTCTTCAGGTCGTTCAGTGCAAAAATTGGCGTCATTTTTATCATGATTAGCAAGCTACTGCAATTTTGGTCATTGGTAAAAGAGTTGTTTCCTCAAATATCTGAGTAGGCATAAATCAGTGTATTTGTTTTATGGATCATGAACTGCACAAAAATGTTATGCACTTTCATTTTAGGAACTATTTATCATATTTTTGGCTGTCTGCAGATAGATAGCAATATTGGTCCCGTTAATCCTGAAAAACGCGATGCATCCTGTGCTTAAATATAAAGCATCCCCATCTTTCTTTGCTGCTAAGTAAAAATATAAGTACTTTGAACAAACAGCTCATCAAGTCATTAAATTTTTATATGTACGATTAGATTTTCAAGTAAGTTGACCTTCCTTTCATTTATGTCTCTAAACTTACAAGCTTTTGTTCAACTTCTTTCAAACAAATTTGGTGGTACAAATAGCTCTAAATTTAAAAATGCCTTTGAAAAGCAAAATTTTGAAATATATTTCAGCTTATAATCTGATACTCTTTAGAGTATAAAACATCAGAAACATAATCAAATATCCAAAGCTATAACCCTTGCAAAAATTGTTCGAACACCTAAACATTCAACATAATGTCTTTAAAGTTTTTTAAATTTGTTTCTTCTTTCTACCATTACAATATTGTTTAATACCAATATCCAGTGAAAATCTAGCTAGGATTGGAAGCACGGCCTCATCTAATTAGGAAATCAACGGAGGGGAAGGGGGAGGGAGACTTTCGATGGCTTGGAATGGTAGTTAAGTCCTAGGATTTTCAAATTGTCAACGTGAGTATCGTAATGCTCAAATAAGCTTTAGCATTAATTATAGGAAGTATATAAACCCAGTTGTATATCATAAAATAGACCCATCAGATAATCGAACAAAGAATGTAGAGGTAATATTATAGAGGTAACCTCCCTAGACAAAATATTTTAGGCATCAAATTGAAAATCTATGATGGGCATTACGTCACAAGAAAAAGAGTTGAGTGTCCCACAGTAGCAAAGTTGATGAATAAACAACAAATGTATCCTGACTGATAGCTGCGTTTCTGAATACTCAATTCCTAAATCCTTAACTTGATGAAGTTGTCAGTAAAAGCATGAAATGATGTTGTTTTCTTGTGCTTTTACTTACTGCTACAGTGCGTTCTGACATTGGTAAAATGAGCATTATGACTGGATTAAGAGATGCTAGAGTGGTACATGTTTTGACTCTTTGTTTTGAGAAACCATTTTCTCCACTTTCTAAATCAGTATGTTTTACGATAGATATTCAAAGAATAAAGAGCTAGGAAAGATAATTGCCCTAAAAAGAGGGCAGGGAGTTGAACCTGAAAAATTTCGCATAGCTGTGCTAATCAGAGCCATCGAGATATATCTGGTAACATTTTAAATAATATGATACTTACCAATGGTTGTAACAACAGTTGAGGCAAAGAAAACTGAATTCATCATGGTCCATTTCGACCCTACAGATTCATGGCTTTCTTCAAAGTAATTCTCCAGCATCGTTTCAAGTCGAGCCATCTGGCTGTTGGTTAGATTCACAGCAAATGACTGGTTGTACGGAGTTCGATTTGAATCGTTGCTAAAATTCACTTCCTATGACAAAAATTAATGGCAATACATTAAAATTGGCAAAGATATTGAATAAAGATTTAAACAAACTTCATCAATTGATATTCAGAAATATTACAGTATGCGCAATTTACCGTAGTTTACTACAGCGTGGCAGTCACAGCAGTAAATCTTTTTAGTGCTTCGTAACCTACTACTTTGTTTTTGCTCTTACTTCTGACGTCATATGTCACTAACCTGTCTTAAGTTTGACTAAAAACAGTTCATTATTACTTACAGTTAAATATAGTGGACAGAAGATGCGTACAATTTTTGTTATCCCACTTATATCGAGATAATCCTTACTTGGCTATTTAGCATACTTATGGCTGCATTCAATTACTTTGCTGTCCAGCAAAGATCTGTGCTGCGTCCATTTCTATTCAAAAAACTTTCATACCAGAAAATCTCAATTCGGAAGAATGATTGAGTTGTCGTTCTGCAAATTCAAATCTGCAAATTTAATACTTTTACACAATGAAGGCTTTACAACATATACCTTCTCTGTTCTTCCAAATATATAATGGAAAACCAAATGCTTCGTTAAGGTGGACAGAAATTGTCTGAAATTACGATCAGCCAAAGAAATTACGATTAGCTCATCTTTGGGCAATAACGTTCAATTATATCGGAGTGCGGGGTGGGGGGTGAGGGTCTACCTGTAACAGACAGCTTTACTGCGAGCTTCGAGGTATGTCTCCATCGCAAAGTATAGTTGATATGTCAAATTTTCCTTGTTCGTCAATACGTTTAAAAATTTTTCTCTCCAGTCTTTTTTCCATTAAACTGGCGAGTGTACCAGCTTAAAAACGTCCTATTTTGCACAGCTTAAAAAGAGTTTACAGCTCTATCTATACGGCATCGAGCACTTTATGACAGACCAATCACCATTGATTTTCACACCTATACATAGCAGTAAGAAAATATTTTTCAATGGGAGATGTAGGAATGGATTTATGTGAAAAAATAAGTTAACATTATTCCAAGACTTTCGGCAGTGATTTAAAACACTCAGTTTAATATTATTATAATGCAATTAAGCCCAAGTTTCAAACGTGCGTCATAAAACAGAGCTAAACGCGTGTTTGCTACAGCACTTGAAACTGATGCATGTTTGCTTTAATAGAACGTTGCCTAGCAACTTCATAGCAACAGAGCTGTGGGTTATTAAATATGCTGTGTGTGGCATTGAGTCTATAGGTGGCTAACTTTTGCAGAAGGCGTTGAAATAGGATCGAGTTATTGTATTACAATACACCAGTAATCTGTTTAGGAAACATTTTTCGCGTATGTTTATAAAAAGTACCAGCTGTCAACACAGAGATGAAATTGCTTTCCAAATCTTGAAAACGGGTTTTTATGATCAATAAAAGTTGATGGTTTCTAGAAAGTATTTGCCGAGATGCTATCAAAAAAGAAAATCACAAAGATGATGTAGGTATAGGTCGGGTGACAGTAAAATCAAAACTTTGTCCACGAAAGATGTCAATCGAGAATAAGCATTAAAAGGAAATCAGTGGAGATAACGGGAATTTGCCGAGCTGCGGCTCGCTCTGAAAGTGTCGGCAAAAAGAGTGTAAACAACAAATCTTCTTAAAATTTTGCTGAAGTTCTATGATAATCATACTTGAATTAATCATGAATATAACAAAAAGTATGCTTTTATTGAACCAGGGCATATAAAATAGGTGTATTTGCGCAATGACAAAGTGCTGAATGAATGTGATAATTGATAAAGGCGTGCATGAACTAATAACTTAATGAAAAATGTGAAACGTAGCACTGAGATTATATATTATTTTGTTAGACGTCATTATGAAATGAATAAAAGCAATAAAATGCAATTGCTAAAGACGAAAATAGACGATCTTTGTCTCGATTGTCATTGAAGTTCTCAGCTATTTGTTTTTGTATATACGCTTTACCGAAACATAGGAATCTTTTAAAATCGTTTACTTATAAAACTGATTCAACTATAATGAGCTACTTTTATTATTGTCATAAAAAAGACAGGATAGCTACAAGAACAGTAAAATTCACGTTCAGTATCAGCTATAAACTAAGAATATTAAGCTAGCAAACAGAAATTCTGATCGAATTTTTCAAAAATTGCAGGTTGACATGCCTTAAAAAATTATTAAAAACTTCTAATTAGCCAAAAAATGGTAATTAGATTTCATTCTTACCGAAGTAATTGCATTGATCAATGTTGTCACCTGTCTTCTTTTGTCTATGCTGGGTCTTTCTTTCCGCTCAAGCAAGAAGAAAATCATCCCACCAACATACAGATAGAATCCATTGGCAAGAACGAGCAGGAAAAGTCGAAGGCCATCACGCTTCAGCCTCTGAGCAAGAGACTCCATGAATTTACAGAATCTGTCCTTCAGAGCTCCATCTTCGTCACGGCTCGTTTTAGGAGAGGCGCCATTGTACTTGCACTGGGCCATACTGAGATTCTCGTGACCTCTGCGATGGTGGTCGATTGTCCGCAATGCTCAAGCTGAAGCGAAAAGCAAGAAACAGCGAAGTGGTTATGGGATTTCACACAGATAAGGCCGAAGCAACGTTTTTCGATAAGCACGGCTCTACTTAACCAATGTACCTGAACCACGACATAATCCTGTGCAGCGAATAAGCGCAAGGTGATTTAGAAAATGTTTCTGTGGCTTTGGGAACAGAAACCAGAGGATGGCCAGTAAGAGAATTTTGAGATCTTGAGAGATTTCGCTTTTTGGAATATGAACGGATATCGCTAGGAGTCTGTCTTTAATAAAACCTCTAAGCTAGGACAATTAGGTCCGGATCCAATTTACCAAAGGGTTGGGATAAATCTCGTTTAAATTATCTGTTTCCGACTGCGAAGGTACAGAAGCAAAACACTGCGTTAACAACACGAGAGAAAACTTTGGTAACAATTTCTGATTGAACTTCAGTCTTCAAAAGACCTGTAATTGGCGACTTACCTAGCATGAACTTAGGCTAAATGACAAGCAAAACGAAAATCGAGCCAATATACAAATAACATAAACAAACCTTCAGAACAGCGGTTCAAGAAAGCTGTGTGTAGGCGATGTATATCAAAATTGCTTTATGCAAACACCTTCTGACTTGCTAAGGACCTGTGATATTCCATGATTTATAAAGGTGTTTCTATGCCACTCGAAAGCATGAACTGGGGCGCGTGGCAGCAATCTTTTGAGAATTCTCTCGTGACAATTTTCGCTAACGCGTAGCTGATGTTTTCCAATCTGACCCCTAAACCCTGACCTGATTGACCTTAAGTGTTCACCTCGTATGCTTTCGTACTACTGAGAGTTCACCGAGTTGAAGAATTTCTTTTAAGCTTACTTGGAAGTAGCTTGCTTTGTTTTGAAATTTTGCTTCTGAAGGTCGAAACTAAAATTTACAGAGTTCATCAAAACACTGAGGTCATTATGTTGTGAATTCAAGATGACAAATTAAAGATTTGGAAGATTTTTAATCAAGTTTCTTTATTGCGCCATGTGGCAGTTTTACATTTAACACTACAAATTTACATTGACGTCTTTAAGCATCGGTGGTTCTTAGCCTAAATTTGTTACGTCCTATTGATGCCTTTTGGAGCACCTTAAATTTTTTCGGACTGCCCCCCTCTTCATTTGCTTAAATATTGGGTATTGCCTGGGTGGGGTATAATATAGTTCTGATAAAAAAAGACCCCGTTTGGTTTATATAATCTACAGGGGGAAATATGATACTTGGCACAGCCTCTCTTCAAGGATACCTCCCTTTGTCTGTCAGTTTTACTCAACTGTCACCTCTAAATAACGACCACCTCTAAAAAACGACCACCTCTAAATAACGACCACCTCTAGCTAACGACCACCTCTAAATAACGACCACCTCTAAATATTAAGAGCACCTTATCATTTTTCGATGAATCGTTTCTGTTTTGCTATCTAAACCTAGTACAAGTTACCTCAGTCTGCATATGCTTTATGTCGATGATCTCTTAACATTGGATTTGATAAATCTTTATGAACATGGCCAATTTTGCTTGCATCAGATATTGTTCTATTAGTATTTATATCCCAGGGGGCAGTCATTTTATATTGCTCCTCCTGAGTTCCGTCCTTGTACTGTAGTTTAGTAGTTCATACGTACTGTCTTTTGGTAATTTTTATACCGAATAGAAAAAAATCTCTGAACACGATTCATTTTCCAACTGCTCAGTTTTGCATATTTTGTCTTTATGGTAGAGAACCATGTATAACAAAAAGGGGGCAGTCAGTATTACAACATATGGGGGAGTCGGCACCATTTTGCTAGGTCTAAATCTTGTTATATGCAGTGCTCATGGGTGGGCTAAGTAGAGAAAATTAAATCTGTTACACTTAGAAACTGGATTGAAAATATAAAAAAAGAAAACTTTGTTGAGCACAGTTATTAAATAAAAAGAGTGACTTAAACAATAACAAAATGTGTGACATATCGACGACACATCACGGCGATGCATCGCTGATGATTCTGTTCAGCAAACTCGAATCATTGGCGACGGCCTCCTAATATGTCAAAATGGCAGTTGCATTCGACAAGTGTCGCTTGCTTCGAATACAATGTAAACTTATTTTAAATTAAGGCTAAAATACGATCAGTTTAAACTGGCAGTTTCCACTGATGGCAGAAAAATAATTGGTAAACGAGTAGATCAATCAGTCAAAACTGACGAATATCTGTGAAGTTGAAACTGATCAGTAAAAACTGATCGTGTATTTCAGCCTTTAGGCAGTGGTGTGCAGAAGGGCTTTTGAGTTTTGAGTGGGGGGGGGGGTGTAACATGAGAAATTTACCGACTGGGTTGATTAAAGATAGTTAATCATAGCGCACAAATTTTACACTCTAGTGCCGTAGTGGTTCCTTTGTGTCTAAGCTGGATATAACAAAATTGCAAACTGAACTTATCTTGTTGTTTTTAACTGGATTGAAATTTGGCAGATTACTTGCAAAATACCCATGTCTGGAAGGTCAGGGTCAGGAAAATATTCACACCATTAAATTATATCGATACATAAAACAACATATAGTCCTGCATGGTATAGATTTATATCTTTATTCTTCTAGTTTTTAGAATTGACCAGCCATCTGCAACTTCATCAAGACCCAAACGATCTCAAATGTCACTGGAACATGCAGCTACCATTAGATAGTCTAAACGTTATTCTTTCATTGTCGAACGGGGGAAACCTTTTATTAGCTTGAGGTTACTGAAGTTTCGTTCATTGCTTGCAACAGGTATTGGAACAATCAGGGCTATCCGATACGCTTTCGAGAGATTTTGACAGATATGTGACTTACCAACAAACCATTTCACAGCTTCGGATAAATTCTGTGTCTCGCTCCTGCAAATAGATCCATCTGCCAACTCAATCTCTGCCATTGACGCCTCGTTGTCTTTTAAATCATCAGGGAACATGTTGCACAAGCTCTGTACTGTTTCCATGGAAGCATTCGTGATATTCGGCGGTCGCAATGTCATAACTGGCAACGCAATGCTGAGCAAATAATCCCTCACTTCTGCCAAATTTGCGATCAAGCGATCAAGTACTTTATACATCTCCTGCTTATAGTCCTAAGAAAAGTTCAGGGAATATGAGTATTCTCTGTTTTTTGCTGGAGGTAGACGGGGTCGATGCTTCTTCCCAAATTCGTACTCAGCATCTTCACCAAAGATTCACATTTCTCGCTCGCTTGTCCAATCACTCCTTTGACGGCAATCTCATCATTTCGCATGTGCACCATTGCATCGATTTTTCTGCTTCACTGCATCAATTTATATGTTCCCGGAATCAATAAAGACAGACTTGCAAGAATCTAAACTTGCAAGAATTTCACGTAATGGTAACATTTTGATTTAGATCCAACCATTCTCGAATTATGTATAAAACTGATAATGTAAGCTCAAACCTACTAGAACAATCGTTCAGAAGATGAAATTTCTCAAGAAAAAGCCTAGACAGTTCCAGAAATAATAAATTAACTGTATTATAAGGTTTAAACTCATTAACAGTTATTGGCTGAAATATCTGTTATCATAAACTACTTCCGATCATCGTTCTGAAGCAATTTTCATATCACAATTAGATTTTGGCTCAAAATGTTTACCTGTAGTTCTGAATATACAGCCTCATTGAGTTTTCAATTTCTGATGGTGCAATTTGATTGTCACTGCTTGAAGAGCTACCACCTTCGTTATCGCTTGTGTTGCTCTTTACATTGGCATCAATGATACTTGCTGCCATGACAAGTGTCTCTAGCGTTGGTTTCTTTGTTATAGGAGGCCCATTGGCTTCATTCTGTGCGAGTGGCACTGGTACATTATCAGGTTCAGTTCCAGCCAGCGTTTGTATCTTTCAAGTGGCAACGAATGGATTTTTTGGAACACCAACCACCTTATATCGTATATGCTTCCGCTTTTTCAAATGATCTTGATGGAATTTTGCGTTATGTTTAGATTTATGATCTAAATCCAGGTCATTCTACACTCTAAGAATTTAGTCTTTTTTCGGTTTGTGCGAGCTCTTTGCTTCGGTGATATTCTCTATCGATAACCTTCAACTAAACTGTTATTTGTCGAATCAAGCGTGCTCTTTTATTTTTCATATAACTTCTGGCCTGGCTACATTTACCCCCCCCCCCCCCTACTTTGGCAAGCCCCCTGCCTTTAGGGTTAGAGGAAAAATGCTGTTCAAACGAAACATAGATTCTTGGTTCGGGAAATTTACCACCAACGCCAGGTATCTGACCAGTTCTACATATTGTTTCACGAAACGAACCTGCACGACCGAGTAAACCTTTACAGACCTTAACGAGAAAACTTTTACAGATGGGAAGGTTTTGCTCTTTGCATTCCCTAAGACCTAATCCTGCAAAACAGGGTAGTTTCGAATCTCATTCATCAAAGTTTCATCACTAATGTTATCCTGTTGCTGCGCCATTTTTCGAACTGACAAACTTCATGTGACGAACAGACATAACGGTTCATAATGATTGTTGATTGGCTAGTGCAGGTCATGTGTTCACAGGGCATCGCCGTCGTGTCGCCGTCGTGTCGCCGTCGTTATACGGACAAAGATCCTAAACGTCATATGGAAACCAGGCTTAATGAATATCAGAAAATCATAACAGCAATTTTCACTTACAACTTACAGTAAGCAGTTATATGATGAAAGAATTTCAAGGGTAACTTAGAGCTATAATTGGAAACTTAGCTAGCAAGCTAGTTAGATCGCTAATTGGTTAGTAAGCTAATTGGTTGATTACTTAAGTACTTAATTAGCTAGTAAGTTACTTAGGTATTCCATAAATTTGTTGTTTCTTTCGTTCGTTAGCTAGCTAAAAAGCTAGTAATTTTGATCGTTGTATTTCATTCATTTTTTTGCGTTAAGTTCATAACTTAGTTAGTTTGACCTTCCTTATGAGGATGTCAACTTTTCTGACGTCATTGTACTTTCAGCCCATTTAATCGACTGGGTTCTGTTCCTTCCCGTGCAAATTAAAGCCTTGGTTAGTAAATTTCCAGTAAACAACAAAATTCAAACTTTCACGTTTCCATTCGACTGACAGAAAAGCTCTGATGACTTTCACCTGCTGCTTTGAAATGACATTTACTTTGCCGCATCATTATAACCTAATCAGTGTTATGATATTACCATTTATGAGAGAAAAGGTGCCATTGTCCTTAAGTGGTAATGGATAGTGGTGACAAATTCATCTAAACTATAGTTATATTATAAAGTATAGAAAAGGTGGAGTATGAATATTTGAAGATTAAGTTTTGAAAACCTCAATTTTGTAATAACAACACGAAACAATTCAAATGCAGTCAGATCTCTTTCTTGTCCTGTAAAATACCATAAACAAAAAATATATTAACAGTGACGACAATTCTGGGGGTTATGCATTCAACACGTAGAGTTTGACATATGCAAGATCAAGAAACAGAAATAATATTGTATAACAAAAAAGAGAGTCGGCTGGACATGGATGCAAGAAGCAAAGAATAGAAGCGAATCGAAGAAAGTTTAGGCCATCTGCCATAACGGCAGTAGCATGGACAGCTAGAATGACGATATTTCAAGCATTATTTCCTTTATAGCTAAATCCTTTATAATCATTGGTACAAGCTAAAAACACAATGCCCAAGCCCTCTGGGTATCAGAACCAGATGAACACGAGGGTGGAAATAGAAGAGAGGAGCGGAGAAGCGAAGGAGCGATTTCTTTCTTCTCAACAAAACGTTCCAACAAAACGTTATGCTGTCCCAAACACTGCAGACATACAGTTTAAGGGTACATGTTGAATGACCGGTTCTTAATCACATCAATCAAAGAAAAATCTCCTTTGTTATATACGTTGAAACATAGAAATATCGGAATCAATCCATGACATCGATTTGATAATACATGAAGCAGAATTGTGTCTATTTGCATTTATCGCGTTGTTATTCACTTGTGTTGGGTTGATATGGTTAGTCGTTAAAAAAATTCAGTCAGTGTGTTCTTCACATAACCAATAGAAAGGACTTTGTGCAAAAATATCCAAATTTATAATTGCGTGTCACCGGCTCAGAACTTCCCTGTACTACATTTCCCAATGTAAATAAATCTGCATTCATTTTCTTAGCTTTTCGTAAGTGCAGCTAACTTCTATCAAAATAGCTATATCCAAACATTGCCCATTCAAATTATCTCGTTTAAAAAAAGAAAAAAAAGAATTCTAATGTCACTTGAATATGTAGAGCAGCTGTTGAGAGAAAGAAGAACTCGCAATTCGTAATGTGGCCGATTTTGATTCAACTAACGTACTGAAATAATACGAAAAAAGTTGGAAAATATTCGAAGAAGGATCAGAAAGCGGGATTTTAAATAATTATTGATTACAAGGAGATTTGCCTGTTATAGATGATGTTAATTATCGTTTTGAAGTTCAGTTCGTAAGAAAGTGCAGGTCTATAAAACATTTCGCATTGGTTTATAGTAAAAGATACTTTTAAGTGGCAACTTTGATAGAAATTGAAGGCTTTATAAAGAATTAGCGTTTTGATTTCCATCTACCATCAAGGCTAAATAATTTCTAAGATCCATACCTGCAATATTGTCTTAGAAAGAATATCAGTTTAAAGAATTTCATAAAGCAACGACCTCTTTAGATGAAATTGCGTAATTTTTTATATTTATACTTACTTAGTTATACTTACATACTTAGTAGCCTTAAGATTAAAAACTTGAATTTCAAGACGACAAATTAGTCTATTAAGCGTGAAGATAGCTTTCGCCCTTATTTATAAAAGCATTAATTTCTGATAACACTTGCATGAAAACGAATCCGCCAAATAAACTGACGTAATTATTGCGAATTGAATCATGGGTAGTGCCAATATCGAAATGACGTAAAAGTAGAAATACCTGATATGAAACTGAATCTAACATGCAACATCTTCAGCATTGAGTTGGAAAAGCATGAAAGCAACTTCGTTGGAACAAGGAAAGTTATAGCAACTGTGTCACCTGTTCTATGTTGATATCTAAGTGCTCTTCGGTGATACACTGCACGAGCACGGGGGGTGTCTACTTGCTATTCTTAATGCAGCCAAGTTGATTGGCTACATGAAAACTCTTGCTAAGCTTAATTATGCATAATCGATCAAAAGCTTTTCGAAATATTAAATTTAAGCTAGAGATAATTTCGTGTGTGTTTCCAGTGGAAGATTTTCAAATGGGGATGCTGTAGACTTCCCGACACTTGGATGTTTTCCGTTTTACTTAAACAAGACCTTGTTGTACTTAGCTTAGCAAGAAAGCAAGTGAGAATATACTTAGAACCTCGAGGTTAATTGAAAACTGTGAAATTCCAGTCGAACAGGGGGACTCAAAACCAACTTCAAATCAAATCCCCTGCCAGAATCCTCTCGAAACCTAAATATTTGAAAATTATCGAAATTAAATCCCTGCAAGTTGAAAAACAACTTCTTTAATCAAATACTCTGAGGATTTAAGTCGAGATTGAGATAAGAGTATTTGACAAGCCACCAGCTTACTCGGTTTAAAAATCATCCATGGCAAATGATTGTAGATAACAGCATCCGTTAAGACTACTAAACATCACAGGTAGAACTTCACTTGGAAAAAGCAATGGTGGCAAGAAGCTACGAGAGTAGGATGAAAATAAGATATTCGGAATATCAGGGGTAGCGCTTAAGATAAGATTATAACAGCTATGAAATTATTAATTAAAGGCACTATACCCTGTCAGTCAGGCATTCAGAGTTAACAATGGGCTTGCAGTGTGTTTAAAATCGACAAAACATAGAAGATTGGCAGATTGTCTCTTAAACAATAGGTCTATTATATAGTCTAACCAATGGGAATTTAAATGGTCAGCGAAACGCGTCGGGACATAGTGCATTTAATCCTCCTGCCAAACATATTTCAAACAGCCTGGTCTTGTGATAATAATAATAATAATACCTTTTTTATTGTTAGTTTGACAATAATATACACTAACATGAAGCAATTTAAGAGATTGCATTATGGAAGTCATTGACTACAAGCGTTACAGGCGCATTGATTTTCGAAGTACCAATCTTTTATAAGAACTTTGAATTGACTTGCATTTTTGGATGATTTTATTTCATTTGGAAGAGAATTCCAAATCTTTGGACCCAACAAGCTAATAGATCTAATACCATAACTTGTCGTTTTAATCTTTGGAACAGATAGAGTATCTATTTTTCGAAGATTATAGCTATTGGGTTTTGGGAGAAAGTAGTCTTTCATAAAGGCTGGATTCAAGTTGTGCAAAGTTTTGTAAACTTCTAGTGCTAGCAGCCGAATGGAGTGAATATGAATTGTTATAGATTTAGCCTTGACTAGAAGTTTAGAATACGATGAAGTGTAGTCTGAGCGGGCTAATCGTAGGGCCCTCTCGTTTACTTTCTCGAGCTTCTTTTGGCTTGCATTACTGCAGAAATAGATAATGTATTGTCTGGCCAATACAAATAATAGATGAAGTTTTTGTAGACTGGCATACATGGGGCAGATAGTCTGACATATCTCACCATGGTACACCAAAAGCAACAACATGTAGTTCGAAGTCATGTCTACAGGAATATCGAGCGGCTATAAAAGAGTTTGGCAATGAAATCATCAATATAAAACCAAAGCATCTATAGGTTTAAGCAGACAATGGGTGCATCATGGGACGCAATTACGTCACTAACAGAGCTATTTTTGAACCAGTTGGACAAACTAAAGTTAAACTGTCAGAAAGGCAGATGGGGTTACTGTGAACCCCTCAAGAACCCCCAAAACAGACATTTTCTGATATCTGGGACTAAAGAAATGAAATCAAGTTGTTAACATGAAAATTTTGGGTTGGTCCAGGAAATATTTACCATTCTTTTTGGAGGTCCATGGAAGTCAATATGTACCGGGAATTGGCACGTTACGTCAAATGACAAGTCAGTTGCACAGAAATGTTAGATTTTCATCTCAAATGCGACAATGAGCGATTATCCCCACAAAGACATACCCCAGACAAACTGAAACGTCAATTCATTACAATACAATTCTGTGCATAAGGAAACGCAACATTGTTTATTGGCATTCATAACAGCTTCACTCTATAACCATGGTATCTTTATCGCGGAAAGCCGCATTACCATGCTAGTAACAGTTCTGCAATGCTTGTTGAATGGCTAACCAGAAACCAGAGTATTCCGGGCTAGCACTGGCACGTTCAAGAACTTTGAAACTCTTTATCAAAAGCAAAGAAAATGTGTCAAAGTACAGAATGAAAATCCACATGGTAGAACGCCGAATGGCCAATCAGGAGTGGATTATTCCCTTCTTGGCTTTAATCTCACACTAGACACGCTAGCCCTGCTATAAAGCAAGCTGCAAAATAATGCAGTATTTTGGTATACCCAATAAATGGGCAGTTCCTAAAATGTGGAATACAGTATTGCATAAATGTCATGTCTTTGAAGGAGCTTAAGCTTTTGTCTGGTACTTGTATATTTAAACTCTATGGCAATCGTCGACAATACAGTTTCCCGTTGGCCTATAATAGTCCCCGATAATTGTGATATTAGAATTTTGGAAGCATTGGCGATTATCCCCGATAAACGCAAAAATGAAAACGACGTTTCCCGATGTTTCCTGACGAACAATAGCAGAAAAATCAATCGACAACATGGCCGTGGTGGATGCTAAACGTACAGAGGTTCTTAGTATGGACCCCGGCGGGTCCACTCTTCAATATAGAAATGGGTTCAATTTTGTCATATATCTAGGACATAGCAAATAGAAAAAGGGTGTATGATATGGGAATCTTAATACAGTTTCTAATTTCTCAATGTTTGGCCTTATTTCAACTTTGATTTCAGGGAAAAGGGTATAAATTTTCTTTGGTTTCAAAGAAAAGGGGAATCAAATTGGAATCAAATGTCAGAGGTAAGGGTCAGTTTTCTAGACCCTTAGACAGGTGTGTAATTACACTTGATAGTGTGAGATGACCTTGTCCGAATATTATTGCTCATTGAGACAACTTCCCGAACGGGGCCTTAAATTCAATAAGTTTTGCTTGATGAGAAGGGCTGCAGTCTTCACAACCATTACATCTCCTACGCGTATGATACACAGATACTTTTGGGTGAGTGTTATGAGAATGATGTCATGACTATTTTAAAGACCGATTTTCTAAAAACCAAGGTTATGTAGAAGAACAGTAGCGTAACGCAGTTTAGGGCACCTTAGTTGGAAAACTAACGACCGCTACCAAAAAACCTAAATTTTCGGATATCAATTTAATTACACCAATGTCAATACAAGAAATTACCAAGGCCATAATTGCACTGTAAAATTGTGATATCGGTTGTGATAACATTATGTAATGGCATTCCAATTTATTTGAAGGTGAAATTACTCACCATACACAGCCCAGAATGAAATATCACCCCGCGCTGAAATGGGTTCTACCATTGGGGATGACCCTGGCAAGTCGGCACGCCCTACAAGGGGATCACCGCCAAAGAATTATTATACATGTGAGAAATCTTTATACAGTGCACCGTGAAGTTATACATATGAAAAAGATTTTAGTAATTATATGCAATTAAAAAAAGTTTAATTCCATTAAGCTACCATCGTATATTTAAATATCACACAGTTCTGCTTCGAGGTTAATTCGAGATAACAATGCCCGATTAAGAACTATCTTAACATCACGTTAAACCTTTTCATTGAATTCTGTCATGAATGCAGGAAATCGATGAAAAACTAACAGTTAACTTCATGGGTGAACAGTTTTAAACGATATAGTTGATATCTTAAGAAGATACCCCCTTGAATGAAAGATAATTTGGATGAAGCAATGTAGCTGCATGGCCTAAAGATTCGATGAATTATTTAAAAGGATGATGGTTATTTTTCCGTGCACAAAGGGCGTAATAATACACAAAACAAAACATTTAAATAATGCACAAGATGGTTGTGATTTTTCACACATTAAGAGCCGCAAAAACTAGTATAAAGCTAAGTATGAATTAGTGAAGAATAAAAAGCCATCAAAAACAAGAAAAAGCCGTCAAAAGATTTGCAAGGATTTCAATCAAGCAAATATCTAAATATGCTTTAGTACTTTAAAGATCTGAAGATCCGTCGATCTGGCCTAAATTTGATTTCTAAGCTCCTTTCATAATCATCAAACTGTCGTAAAATGAGACGTGCGATTTAAGATGTCTATTGAAAACTGCTCATCCAGTTGACGCCCAGCTGACACATTTACAGAGATATAAATTTTTTTAAAACCCAAGATGGAAAGCGATAAACCAACATCTTGACGATGCTTCTTTCAATTAACAGTTTTTCAAAATCTAATTTTCACAAAATTTTCAAAACGGTACAAAACATAAACACAAACCAAAGATAACAGAAATGAGACTGAATAGAAAAGATTGAATATGATACTACTGGATTAGGTAAAAGTTTGTGACATATAAAGACCATTAGTTTAGCCACATCGAGCAGTGTATAGGCCTTTCTAAAGTAAGAAATGTACGGAGTTCGGATTTACATTGATTGAAAGTATACGACAAAATATCAAGTCTCGTTAGGAGATCTAATGATGTTATGCTTAATTCTTCACTGGCCCAAATATGTGTTCGTTAGGTTGCAAATAAAAAGATCGCACTAAAATAATATGCATCCTTAAAGCATGTGATTTCTTTGTTATATTTGTAAGAAATAGAGAACTAATACGCGTGTGTTTATTTATTTGTAAAACAACAATGTAAGAAATACAATAAATTTTGTTATTTATCTCTTCTAAAATCACCTTTACTCAAGCCCTTTTAGCTTACAAGGTTGGGGAGGGCTTAAAAGTACAAATGTTTTTAAATTTCAAGCTCATTCTCGATGAAAACCCTAGAAGTGGTTCAACTCTAGAAGAATTTAGCAACACAAGCATTCCAGTAAAAAAAGCTAAGTGAAATTTTCAGACGCGAAGCGCCCCAAACAGGTGATTGGACAGACACAATTCATCAAAATTATGGGACAAAACCTATCTGATAAAGAATTTGTCATCACAAAGACGAGGCTTAGCAGTCAAACCGAGGTGAGAAGGGGCGTGTCAGCATCCTTTGTACACAGTTTGTTCAAATAACTTTTCAAAGCTGCAAATTCTCAAATTGATGAATTGCACCCAAACAAGTTCAAAACACGAAATTCTTTGCACTGATATCTCTAAAGATTTGAAAGATGTTGATCCAGTATAAATAACTATACAGCAGATTTTTACCTCAGGCAAATTTTTTTAACAAAACGCTTCTATGCTACACCCAACTTCATAGAAAATCCCAGAATTGGTTCTCTATACATTCGCATATGAAAGATTTTTCCATTTAACTTACAGGCATTCATTTGCCGATACTCTCATCGTCAGACTCTTTGGCGTCATCTTTTGATTGGTCATGTAGTATGACGTACTCCCGCGAGCTGAATCCGAATTTCAACACGTCCTGCAAAGACAACAAAACCACAAAGTTCAACATTGTTAGCCTGGTTAAACGAGTTCTTGTTCATTTACACCAATTTCCAAAGGCGCGTTTGTTCCCATAGATTCTACTCGAAAAAATACTTCAACTTCTCCAAGATTAGGATATAAGGCTCTAACAAAACGATGACAACAAATAAATTCCTCTTCCTCTAGAATACAATCAAGTGTTCTTGCTCTCGCAATCTTTTCGTCCTCTCCGTCCTAGCTTCTTTTCAAACTCCTTCCCCCCTCCTTACACCCTCTCTCTGCCGGGTGTTTCTGGTGTTTCTTTCCTGAAGTGAACGATTGTCCAAATCCAAAGACAGGATCGAATTTATTTACGGATAGAACGTAGTAAGGAATTGAAGATTTTTAAAACTTGTGAAAGGTAGAAAGGAAACTAAACTTCTTTCTCGAGAGATACACGTTGTTCCAAGAAAAAACATTAAGCTTGGCGAGAAAGCAAAAACATGGTCAGAAGGTCAGATTTCTTCTAAAGAATGTCTTCAGACATGCTACAAAGAAAATTCAGAGCTTTGTTTTCAAAGCAAGACTTGCAAATTAAAAAATAACACCCTTAAGAATAAAAAAAGGGACTGAATTCGGCATCAAATTCAAACCTTCTCTTTTAACTCGAAATAGCGCCTTGCTTCAATTTTGTTGTTATTCAAAAACGTTCCATTTGAAGAGTCCAAGTCTATTATATATGGCCTAAGAAGAGATGAGAGAATTATCATACAGGTACTGAAAAAATTATAGTATAATAAATTATCTGATGCAGGAAAATGGAAATTGAGAGGTTCTTTGATAAAAAATCTAATGGAAGGCCAATTATAAAAATATTATGTCTAGATGTTTTTATAGGCATAGCAGGTAAAAACTAAAAAACCAATATGTGAATAAAAGTATAAAGCACAGACTCACTCTATGACATTTTGAAAGACTGGCTTGGTAATTATAAAACGTGCACAGACTAAAAGTGAATTTTCGAGAATATTTTTCTTCACATCTACAGTGCACATTAACAAATTCTTAGTTTAAAAATGAGATAAATAACTTCCATTTCATTGATTAATCAGTAGGATTATATTTCCGAAATAAGTTAATTTGTGGGGAAGTCATGATCGGTAACTCCACATGGATACAGTTGGTGGCATGCCGCCTTTATCATCTGCCTTGTGCTGCTTTTATATTGATACCGTGAAAAATTAACGAAATTGTCGCCAGCCATAAACCAAAGAGGCCAAATGAAAATGGCTGCAAAATAATATTTCTGCATAATGCAGCATTTACCCCTTCAAAAAGGGGCAAGGGGGAACACGCAGTTCACATGACAAAACAATTGTATACCTTTCGTTCAACGATTGAGATTGTACAAAAAACTAGTTAAAAAATACATTCTTATGTGTTAGGTTTAGGTTTAGGTTCAGGTTTAGGGTTAGGGTCAGACTTTTATATCTATATGTTCAAACCTCAGGATTGAAATATAATTGACGTTAAAGAAAAACGTTTGGCTATGATGAAAATACACAAGAAATTGACTTGAAAATTGCTTCTCTAAAGGAAATTGCTACCCCTTAGAAAAATTATTGCCCCTAAGCTTGAAATTTGCAGTCAAACAACATTATTCAGAGCAATTTCAAATTACTGTCTTATCAGCATTTCTAAACATTAATCATATCTTTCTTATCAACCTATATGCAGACTCTTAAATTTCTCTAACGTTGAATTTCTCTTGTATGCATGCTTTTCATTATATGGAAAAGATTTTGAATCTTGACAGTCAACTCACTTGACTCTTCTTCCGAATGATCCATCAGGGCGCTCATAGTCAACAAGTCGATATTGCAACACTGCATGCTGACTGGAACAAGAGGGATGATCAACCGGAATATCCGCAATCTGTGGCAAAAATTTACAGAATCCTTAGAATTCGAAAAAAATAATTAAAATTCCGTTGCATAAACGAGGAGTTTTTTGCCTTCATGGGTGTTTAGTCGGCAAATTTTTAATCTTGTCGGCAAAAAAAGAACGGCTCATCCACTTTGTCGGCAGATGGGACCTGGAAACCCTCCTTGAGCACCATAGCTAGCGACGGACCTGCATTTTGCAGGAAATATGGGCCACTTTGCATACTGAAAATATGTTCTCTTGCAGGAAATGATCGGGGGTTTTTTTATCATTTTATTGAAATGTTTCACGTCGTTTTGGCCTATCCAATAGTAGTGGAAAGTATCAGGAATCTGTAACCACTTTCATCAGATCTTGTTTTGATGGTCTTTTGTAAATCAGAAAACATGCTGAACAAAATGGGCTTGGGGGTCTTCTCAAGAATTGTAGATAGAGATTCCTTTATCTTTGACTACCATATAAACCATAAGGTGGGTTCGTTTCGATACATCCTAGCCAGCTATCCTGGCTTCAATCTCAACAATGACTGCAAGCAGAGAGAGAAGTAAGATATCCCCATGGCGCTGGGAAAATCTCCAAAAATTAATTATATTTTCAGATTTCATCATATTTTTGAGGATAAGCTTTTAAAATCAAACTGTCCGAACATAAGTGCACTCCAGCAGTACAATTTAATAAGACTTTCCTTCCAAACAAAGCCAGAATTGTACTTCGAAATCCCTGAAGAAGATTTCCAAATATATAAAGTTTTAAGGCTTATAACAGATCCAAACACAAAACCTGACAAGAGTTTTGGAATGGTCATTAGAATAGAAATCTGTAACTGATAAACAAACTTTGTATGACTAGCAAGTTTAAAATATAATTTCGTAATTGAAGCGGTTCACATACCATTCTGTTTCTGCCAAGTAGATATGCACTTTGGCGGTGAATATGCAGGACAGCTATGGTGGGAGAAAGTAGCGACAAAGTAATAATAAACCAGTATCAAACGGACTTAGCTAACATATATAAATCATACTTTCATTCATCCCTCTACCTAAGGTCGTAAGAAAGTTGTAATACCTATTCACAGTGAACTGACAATGAAGAGATCATTGCAAATGGGGTGCTCTAAGTATCATCCTCCAAGCATCCCATTTCAATTCATTATTACTTCTTATCTGCAATCATTTCTCAGCTGTAATGTTTGCTGACGATACCAGGCGAGGTTGAGCGAGGCAGTTACTAATGACTTTCATAGTATTTTGATTTGCGGACAAGAGATTGTTTACAAATATGATAAAAATTAAAATTCTTTTGACATCGAAAATATTGAAGGACAGTAAAGAAGAATTCTCTTTAAGTGCTAAATATTAAATAAGACCTATCAATATCTGTCCGGAGAGCTAGCTAGGGAAAACTTCACGCTGAAGGGAACACTCGACGCTGAAAAGAAACATACGCAAGCTTTGGTCTCCTTTGAAAGGATAGAACCTCCATCTTGTTTTCGGCTTTCTTGCTTCAGGGGGCTCGTTGTACTTTATGACCACACCCTAAAATCACAATAGCAATAGAAGTTATTTGAGTTTGTATAAAAACACTGCTAGGTTCTCACAAATGAGTGAACTGCAGTTTGTAACATAAATTTAAAGAGTCAATAGAAACAGGCGTGAGAGAAACACATCAATTCATAAAATGAGGGAAAGGTAACCTGAAGATTAGGGACCTTTGGGGGGGGGGGGGGTATAGAGCAACTTTGATTATATTGAGAACATTTGAGTTAAGTGAACCAACGATAATTCATAAGCTGAACACCTGTTTTGTGAAATACTATCTTTAAGATAATAGATGTGTAGCAAAAATTACTTTATTAATTTTTTAATTTTTTGACATCAATCCGCTACTATTCTTACTGTTCTAGAAACTAGCGAGAAATTTAGTCAAGCGGCAATTAAAGTTTGGTGAAAATACAGCTGTAGAAACCACTTGGATAAATCGGTTGAATAAGTGGAAAAAAAGAATGCCTGCGTACCAAACAAAAGATGCCATTTTAAGGTAATAAAGCGATATTTAAAAATTCAAGCTGATAGTATATTGGTTTGCCAAAATCATGTAATATGTGGGCGATATGTATTGTGCGATTTGCATAGGGAAAAACCTGTGTATAGCCAAAGCAAAATGAGGTAGGATCAACTAAGAAGTAAAAAAATAAAAACAGTTAAAATGAATAGTGAAATTTCTTCTTGCCTTACAAATGTTAACTCTAAAATGATAACAATTACTCAAATTTGCAGCTGGGTGAATGTAAGTACAGGATAGAGTCAGGATATAACCTATAAGCTTCTGTCTATTTGATAGATTACCTAGCAAGGTTTCATTCGTATGGCCACCCCAACAGATTTCCACCGTGATAAAGAGTGCTGCTCAGTAATTTATTGAATGTTTTATGGTAAAAATAAAAATGCTTCATGGATCACTGAACTTTTCTATTGTATTGGGTGATATTGCATGTTGTTCACTGAAATGTTGTTCAATTTAGGCCAGTTGCCATTCAGCAACGGAATGACTATTTAGCAAAAACGTTGAACAAAGCTCTGCTGTAACTTTACAATGTTACAACTCTGTAACCTTACAACGGTGTAACCTTACAATGTAACCTTACAAAAATTCTGCTGTAACCTTACAACTCTGTGCTGCTCAATCAAAAATTCAATTCGTTTGACCAGGACTTAAGTATCTGGAAGCATCTTATAGAAAAAGTAGTTTAATATATTACTTTATAGGTGTTTGTGAATTCCGTCAGCTTGCCAGACAGTTCAAAGTTTGGTTCCTCCTTTTCGGTTTGGCTCTCTGGATTCCCCGACTCCACACTTTCGCCTTCGTTATTGCTAAAATTTCAAGCAAAAAACTAAAAGGCACACATTGTAATGAACACGTCCGTAAGAATTGGCTCTAAACACGCAAGCAAGAAACGAATACACGTCAATTTTTTGCTCCTTTTTAACTGTGCAGACCCAGTTGACGAAAAATGGCAAGAATACAACTGATTAATATTCTTAATGAAAATTACTGTTTACCGGTCTATCAAAGGTGCTTGATACCATATACTAAGCGATTTTTACATGTGTTTTGTGTATAGAACACGACGGATCTAAGCTGCTGCTCCAAGTTTCACCCTTCTCTATATGGGCAGCTAAGTACTTTAAAATTTCAATTACTCCAAAATACGTTAGATTGAAATAAATATAAGTATGAAATGCAGAAAATCACTTACTTTCTTGATCTTCCTTCCCCTTTTTCACCCCTTCTATCGTCACGTTCTTTGCCTCTATCCCACTCCCTAACATGCGCTTCTCTAGCCTCGTTATGATCATTTCCACTTCTTCTGTCATCTTCTTGATTGTTTGCAGATCTGTGCCTTCTTTGATCATGCCGTCTTGTTTCTTTCCTTCTGTCTTCAGCATTACCATGATTATATTCGCGTTCTTTTTCCCTATTTCTTCCCCTAGGCTCTCTAAAATCACCATCTTGGTGTCTCTCTCTGTGATCAAATCTTTCTCTACTGACATGCCTAGTCCGGTCTTTTTTCTCTCGGTCATAAAAACTTTCATCCTTTCTGTACCTTTCTCTATTTACATGGGTGTTCTGATCTCTAGAAGACAACTCAGATGCCTCTTGATGATGATGGGTATTGTATCTATCTTTGTTCCTTCTTTTATCATCTGTGTCATCTCTCTCATGGCTTTTCCTTACATCACTTTTTCGTCTTTTTTCCTCATTTGAATGATCTGAGCTATCTTTCCTTCTCCTTTTCTTTCTGTGATCAGAAATCTCTTTATTTTTATATCTATCAGCAGATTCTTTGGACTTTTGTTTATCTTTTGCTGTATTTTTTACATGTCTAGTCTCCCCCTCTTCCTCCTCACTCGAACTCTCACTTGACGCTTCTCTATCTTCACCTTTGTCTCTCTTTAACCCCCTCCTTCCATCTCTATTTTTTTCCATTACACTGGTTTTCTTTGCATCTGAATTACCAGTTGATGATGAAGAGGAACTTGATTCCTCTTCTGATGGCCTGTTGCTATTGTCTGAGCTACTATCATCACTTGATTCTTCAGACTCATCTACTGAATTTATTGATTTTCTAGAATTTAAGGAAAAAAATTGCAAAACTGTGATCTGAAAGGCATGCGATTCCACCCACATACCTGCTGCTTTCCAGGAGTACAAAATATCACGCACCTTCTGCTATTTTGAGAGGAACATTCTTAATGATTGGTTTTGTTGGTTTTTGAGAAAGGTTTATCCTTCCTTTGTACTTTTACTTCATGACACTTCAAAGAGGTTTACATCTTGCCAGAATTGCAGATCAAAAATAAAAATTTTTGAAATAATCATAGATATTATCTACAGTGGAAGCCTGATATTATGAAACCCGGATACAAGTATAACTAATTTTCTGGTATAACCAAAAATGTCTGGCCCTTTGGACTCTGCCTAACTCCGTACGAAGTCTCTCAGCAAAACAAACCCTGTATATGACGAACTCTCATCATTACGAACTCAATTGTAGTCCCTTTCAATGTAATTTTCCTCAAAAAATGACAGCCCTTTCTAAAAATGTCCACCGTTATTCTGGTCTCCTTACTCCTATTTCACTATTTCTGGTGGGAATCATTACTGCCATTGGCAAAACATATATTGGCAAACATGCATTTTTTATGATGCAGAAAATTGAGAAAAGATGTGTGCAAAAGTTGACACCTTTTCAAGGTTTATGATATTCCAATGAACAAGTCCAAACACAGAAGACTACAACACACCTTTTTGCCCCCCAATTTTATGAGGAACCTAAAGTGTTGTGAACAAGATTTTCATTTTCAGTCGCTTAGCCAATATTGTGTATTTGCCAATTATGCCATAAAAAGTTAAAGTAGTCGATTTGCCAAACTCTATAAATAATAGCCGATTTAGGGGTTTCGCTACCCCATACACCCTTCTCTTAAGGCTTGGATATGCTCTAAATCTAGACAACATTAAATTCAATGAAAAATCTTAATGAATTATCAACATCTGGCCAGTGAATTACATGAAATAGCTGTCATGCTTGATAACAGAGGACCCTTAGGGCAAGGATTTACCAGCAAAAATGGTCATTACAACCAGATGAAGGCCAAAGCATTGATGACTTTACTAAGGATTTATTACTATAGCTGATGAAAACTGTTTATGATGAAATGGCAAACATTTTTCTGTAATTGCAGTACTGTGTTTTTGCTAATATGTTAAATAAGTTCAGCTTATACCTGTGTAGAAAATTGCTCAAGTCTTCAGAAATAACACGTTAATTGTTAAAATGTTGCAGTGATGCTAAGAATTCAAGATGTTAAGAATTAAAGGAAGTAAATTTCTTCAAAACTATTGCAGTCATTATTTTCATGATGCCAATTTCTGCTTGAATCTATCATAATAACCAAAAATGTTTGTAAAAAATGTCATACACCACAACAAGCCTGGATGTTTTCAGACGTGCTGTGGTTAGCACCCTGCTACATTTTTCCCAAGAAAGCCTGCTTCAGTTTCAATGCATAAATCATACCACTCTCTTTCTTGCAGCCAAACCTTTTCCTTGGCTTAAACATGTTGGGAATTATCCAAACATTTATATGGACTAAAGATCAATGGCAATTGGGTAAGCTTGTCAGATGTTGGGGCCACAAAACAGAAACTTTTCTGCTGCCAGGTGAGCACTTGAAAAAACTATGACGAAGATAATCTTGTACAGTGAGAGCCAAGGTAAATCAGAAAAATCACCCAGTCAAATGATTTCAAAACAGAGGTGCGGTGTACAGGTAGACAAAAGGGGACAATTTCTTCATCATGAATTTGTATCAGGATGCAAAGTTTTTAAAGCCCCCTTTTCATAAATTGGGTACTTCAAACATTTTTTTCATAGCAAATCAAATTCCTCCAAATAATCTGACCAAATAATTTCAGATCAAATTTCACCAGGAAGGAAATTGGTTATGAAAACACATCTAAAATTAAAAAATGTGATAGCCTTTTTCAGTTCAGCTAGAATACATATGTGCTTGTAGAACATAAAAATACGCTTATGAACTTTCCAACCGAAGTTTAGCTAATTCTGTGATGCTGATGGGTGTCAAAAAATGCTGTTTTGTTTTCCTATTTAAACCGTCGTTGACATGAGTGAGCTGACCATCCTAATTAGTTTCAAACTCTCTAAATACCTGGTTTCTAAACACCCTTTAAAAGGAAGGCAACCATCTATTCTAAAATTTTTCAGCAAACATGGCTAGCTAAAAAAAATCATAGATTTTCAAACTTTAAAGCACTTAATCACTTACTTTTTCGATTTGCACTTTTTGTTCGCTTGCTGTATATCCGCCATTTTTAGTCAATTCCGTCAAAGGGAGGTAAAATTTCCGGAATGAGGTTTGAAATGTCCCGCAAAAAACGCGAGGTTACACGACCAGCATTGACCAATCAGCTCCCGCCAAATCCCCCTTGTCACGGAATTTAGTTGGAAGTTGGTACTCCAACTTATTAGAAAGTGTAAGTTCGATTTAGTCCACTAGGGGAAAATGCAGCTCCAATCCATTGCAGCAGCGTTAGTTGTTCTTGTTGTTTTTCTACAAGATGCAAGGGCATCATTAAAGCCTGGTGAATGTGAAGGTAAGATTTTTATTAATACAGTCAACTCAGTCCGCGTCATATAAATTTTAGACCCAACCAAATATACAAACTATTAAATTTAGCTCCGCTTACAGTCACACTCCGTTTACAGTCATAAGTTTTCAAACAACATTTGATGTGATTATAACCAGAGTCTACAGTAATTTCTAGGGATTCTTGCCAGTTATTTTTCTCAAAAAATAATTTCTTAATAAATTGTGGAACCCTAAACTGATGGCCAAAAACATCTGTTATCGTTGTCTAATTATCTTAGATAGTTATTATTGGAGTTTTTTGTATATCTTGGATAAATTTTTAACACATAGTTTCTGTTTCATTTTAGTATGTGTGAAATTCTTGAACAAATTTGAAGAGAAACTCACTGAGGAGGATAGAAAAGATAATAATGTATTAACTGAAAAACTAAAGAAAGTTTGTAAGAAGGCAAAGGGTAAAGAAAACAGATTTTGCTACTATGTTGGTGGAACACCAGATGCTGCCACATACATTCTCAATGAAATCACAAAGCCATTGTCCTACTTCATGAAGGCAGAAGCAATTTGTGAGAAGTTAAAGAGAAAAGATAGGCAAATTTGTGAACTGCAGTATGGTAGGTTATTTTTGTGTTTGCAATACTTACTCTTACTAAAATTAAAGATAGTTCTAATCAGGTAAGGTTCAGGGGCATAACTATACCTTCTCAGGCTTTGTATAGGGCCATGCAGAAGTGGATAGCTTGGTGCTTTTAATAATATGCTAAATTGCTGCAATGCTACTTAAGCAAACTATATTTTCTTTATTTTATCTTGGCTCTGTGACTTTAAATATAAAAGAAAAGTTTTCAAAACCATCAGGTGCCAATAAAGTGCATCAAAGTTTGATGGAAGGGTATTAAAGACATAAATTCTCATAGGAACATTTGATCTTAAGTTAAAAGTAAGTACACACAAATTTGCCGAAAATCCTTCCATACACTTGTGACTCAATTTAATGATAAGCTCCTAGTAGAAAAATAACTCTGTTTACTAATATGAAATTTGTTTATCACATTTGCTGGAAAAATAACATAGGTTGAGCCTTAGACTTATTTTATTATCTTTGACATATTTTGTTTATATTTAAACTTGTGTTTGAACTTTTCTTTTAGACAAGGAAATCGACTGGAAAACTGTAGATTTGAAGAAGATGAGGGTTAAACAGCTAAAGAAGATTCTTAGTGATTGGGATGAGACATGTGATGGCTGCTTAGAAAAATCTGATTATGTTAGAAGGATTGAAAGCCTGAAAAACCAACATGTTGAATTATAGCTCTCTAAAAACTTTTAGGGTAGTTTATATTTGAAAGATTATTTAAAGGGTTCTATCCTGAACCCGTATAAAATCATTTTTTCTTATATCAATGGTTGTCACAGATAACAAGTGTTGAGGTTATGTTTTTCATAAGTCATGTCAGTGTAAATTGCATGTTCAAATATTGCATGTTTTTTAGCTATTTGGAAATTTATCTCTGTCAAAACACTAAACCAACTGACTTTTATTTCTTGAATTATTCTGCAGAGGGGCAAAGTGATGACATCATAATTATTAATTTTTTAGAACTTCTGAATTTTGACCATATAATCTTAGAACCACAATAAAATATCTTCAGAAATGTAAAACCAAAAAATAAATAAGTCTGTTGCAACCTGACTGAGATAGGACCCATGGGTGAATTTAAAAACCAGTTTACTTTTATTGCTGAAACCTGACCATCACCAGATTGTTATGAATTTTTTTCAACAATTATGATAAAATTTAAAAAAAATGTGATATTCAAAAAAATGTCTTGCCTGAAATACTTATGGACTGAAAATAAGATGATACCTTTAAAACTGAGAGATGGGTGTTTTATTCTTAACATCCCAAGACACCTTGCAAACGAACGTAATGAATAGGAACACTTGACTAATCTGATTTCTAGTGTTGCCCAAGGTGAATGCAGAGAAAGTGTGTTTTATTCTACCTGACAATTACATGAAACATTTTTCAGAGACATATTCAAATAAGCCTGAAATGCTTTAAACAAGATGAATAAAATCTGGGATTCAAATTTAAATGATGATCTCAAGATAAAGTTCTTCCAGTCAACTGTTGAAAGTGTGTTGTTGTATGGCACCGAAACCTGGATGATGAACAAAAAAATGAGAGATCGTCTTGATGGTACTTTCACGAAAATGCTGAGATCTGTTCTTGGGTTGTCATGGAAAGACCACAAGACTAACAAGGAATTGTATGGAAATCTCTCAAAAGTGTCAACTGTGTTACAAGAGAGGCGATTACGTTTTGTCTGACATTGTTGGAGAAGAAAAGATGAACTGATCTTCAAACTGCTTCTCTGGCAACCAACACACGGCCAGCAGAAACCAGGAAGACCCTGTATCACCTATATGGACCAACTGTTAAATGATACTGGACTGGATTGCACCAACTTCAAATGTGTGATGGAAAACAGAGATGAAAGGAAGAAACTGGTTAAAGATGTTCGAGGAAACTCGAATTAAGTCAAGTAAGTCAAGTAATTCATTCAAATAAGGTGATTCAACCTTTTATTATAACAGAGTTTGTAATCAGTTTTAATTCATTGTGATAATTTCTAAATCAAAATCAAAATTAATTAGGATAGAAAATTGATCATATTCATATTTATAACCCCTCAATCTCATCATCATCTTGTCCCATTGCCTTCCAAAATGCAATAGTAACCTGTTCAGCATACTCTTTTCTTTTTTCATCAGAAAGTGACTGTGCATGCAGTTTCATTTCATGAAGTTTTCCAAATATTTCTTCAAAATTCTGCAGTTCTGTATCAGTTCCATTATGCAGAGGGTCCTCTTCTGTGCAATGAACATTTTTTGTTTCATTTGTGACAACTGTATCACAGCCAATGTCTTTATTCTCTTTACTTGTTTGCTTGCTGACTGCTTTATCACCATGCCTTACCATATTTGGCCACATATGTGTACCCAGTGCCTCCTTTACTCTTTCAAAACCAAATTTCTCTGGAATATCATCCAATTTGTCGTCATTTTGGTATAACTCAACCAGTTCAAAGAAATTGTCCAAGCACCACTTAGTGATTCTTTCTTTCCTGCCACTCAAAGCTTCGATAAACTTTTTCTCTTTGGCTACTAATAACTTGATATCAATATCCCCGTCTTCAAGGAATTTAGCCCAGTCCTTTGCCCTGTCAAACGACATTTCATCTTCAATCTCAAAGGCTAAGACTATGGCTTCAGCGCCACACACCACTTCCCATATATCTGATGTTGGTTCAAACACTCTCATAGAAATAAGACTTAAATCTGCGGTGTAATATTTATTTTCAAGGGTCCAACTGTACTCTGAAAATATTTCATTCTCTTGAACTTTTTCTACGGGTTCGTTGTTAGAGCAGTCATCTTTTTCAGAAAATATCAACCCTTCAACAAGAAAGTCTGTATCTCTATCTGAAGAACATGTAATCAAAAGAACTTGTGGCTTACTGCTCTCTTCCATTAGTACTTTGTTAATAATCAGATTTTACTTTTTGCACTTACTTTATACGAAATAACCAGTTTCATCAGTTCCTTGCCTACCATTTACAATTTACATTTCAAATAGAGGCTCTGGGCTTTTTGGTCTCGATTTCAGCCCGTCACTAGAAGCACGTTTAAAATGGCGGCCGAAGAAGGAGATACACAGCAAGCAAATACTGTGGAAGAGCCACTAGATTTAATTCGACTTAGCCTTGATGAAAAGATTTATGTCAAAATGAGAAATGACAGAGAGCTTAGGGGCAGATTGCATGTATGTAGGCTCTTTCTTCTGTCATTTTCATGTTTACTTGATATTAGGCCAGTGTGCGTGTGCCAATCTTTGAAAGATGCGCGGTGGTTCTGTTGCATGTCCATGGAAATTGCGCATTTGCAAATAACACAGATAAAATTTTTGTGCGGCTGAGACTAATAACAATAAAAACACAGTATGTAACTTTTGGGTACCAGTATGGATTCCCATGGCAGCTGCACTCCCGAGAAATTTTTCTAGAATAACCGGTGCACTCTTGCACCAGGAAAGATGGGCAGTGTTTGATTGTGTTTTTTGAGGCTCAAATAAAAAAGTCTTTTTCAAACATGGCAAATTAATTTGTGCGCCACCGAGATTGAAAAAAATGTGCCATTCTAAATTGAGTGAGCCACTTGACAGAGTAACGTATCAGTGTGGAATCCATGTAGCTTACGCCGGAGATATCCAGCGTAGACTAACGATTTACCATTGTCTCACTATTGTTTATTGGCGTATTTCCGGCGTGAGCTTCACATGGATTCCACCCTGGCGTTGGTAACGTTTTTCCCAGTATGGGGCGTCCCCGTATACAGTCAAGCCCCAGTATAGGGATTGTCAATTAAAATTATGTTCTAAAATGCTGTCAAAGCCGTTTTAGTGCGTTATCATCGCGGTGATAGATAGAAGTGGATTTGATTTTCAGATGACTGCACTTATCACAGAGATTGATTTGCAACCTTGAGATTATAGCGAAACCTTCTTTCTTCTAACTTCTAGTTCATAATAATCCCTAATCAATGCTCGTCATAAACAACGCAACATTTAACACAAGATTTAAAAGACTATATTTTGTATAAATTTTAATGGTACATATTATTGATCATATAAAGGGCATAATTTATATGAAAATATACAGAGGTCCGCATTTTGTTTTGATGTAAATTGAAGGAATAAAGCTGGCTTAGTTTTGTTTTTATTTAGTAGCTGTGAGCTTTGCGAAAGTCCTTCATGTATGCTTTTTAAAACTTGGTCGCTTGCTGAAAATGTATGGCTGAATGTCTACTGGTCGAGAAGCTGCTGTGTCTTGAAATAACTTCTATCTATCCTCGCGATGGTAACACACTGAAAAGGCTTTGGCAACATTTTAGAACATAATTTTGATTGACAATCCCTATACTGGGGCTCCACCGTATACTGGGGCGCCCTATATTGCGGGAAACATTACCAATATGGTTGACTTGACATCAGGGCTGCCAAAAAGTTTCAGTGGGCCTGGGGCAAAAGTAAAAAGGGCTTCTTGTGAGCGAAGCAAGCAAAAAACTTTTGTGGCCTGGTTTTTTAGATTAGCTCAAAGTACACTTCAGAATATTCTTTGCAGTTATTTTTTCATGCAATTGTTTCAATATTACTTTGTTTCGTGGTTTTGTTGTCACATTTTACTATCATTCTATAAACTGATTACTATCATTTAACAATTAAACAGATTAATTATATTCCTAAAATTAAGTTCCCCTCTTTGCGAGGTTCCCTAGACATCAAGGACCTTAGGAAATTTTCCCCCTTGTCCCCCTCTCGGTGGCCCTGCTTGAGATCATACTTTAGGTCTTAGGATGATCTTGTTTTTGGCCTTTTTAAAATGTTTTTAATGATCTCTTTGCCTGACAAGCCTTTAGGAATTTGGATGACTGCCACTGATGGTAGTGGTAGGTGCATAGTTCAACTCTCAATCATTAATTTCCCTGAGACGTAAAATTGATATAAAACAGGAAAAGTGACAAACAAAATATGCACACACTCAAGAATCACTGAGAAATTTGATGCACACTCAAATGTGCACACTTATCACAAATGCACTCTTGCAATCCCAGGTAAAAGCTGGTGCACTCTCGAGGTCTCGTCGAAAACTGCCATGAAATCCAGACTGGTTTGGGTATACATTTCAGAGAAAAACATTAGGAACATCATTAGTGGTTATAAAAACAATATAGCAAAGATAAACATTTTTCATAATTCCTAAAAATAAGAACGAGGGGAACCCAACCAGATGAGAACTGTTTCTGTAAACCAAAATCTGCTTAAACTTTGTGCATGGTTATAAATTAGATCATCCTGTTCCATGTGTATTTTACTTCCAGAAATGAAAAAAAAATCCTTCACATGTTGGCATATGTGTGTACAAAAACCAGCCTCGTGTGTACACAAGCAAACAATAATGATGATTTAGACAATCAGCAACTCTGGGGGTCTTCGAATTCAAACTTCATTAAAAGGGTCAATTATTAAAGACATGCAAGATAAGTTTTACATTTAAAGAAGAATCCTGTGCAGCTGGATGAATCATTTCAATAGAAATTGCATTGCTGCAATCGTGGCTGACACTTGATATGCACTGGGGATTTATCCGATTTAAGGCAAATATTCCAATCTGTTGCAGAGCATGAGTCATGGCAGTTCTCTGACAGTTTTTGAGGTGGGATTCTAAACAATGCCAATTTTTTATTTGGTTTTAGAGACAAAGACCACATTTAGAAAAAAGAATATTAAAGTCTCATCAACAAATCAAACACGTGCTTTTTAAATCTGTTATTTTCAGGCTTATGACCAACATTTAAATATGATTCTTGGAGATGTAGAAGAATGCATAACAACTGTTGAAATAGATGAAGAAACATGCGAAGAAATATTCAAGGTACTTCGTGCCAAATGTTTTTTCTCCACATAAAAACATGTGTCAGAACAAAAGGAATTCATTGTTGATAGCAAAAGCCAAGCACCGTCTTATTGTATGTCTAATTCTTAAAAATCAAAAGTCAAAGCGGCTCAACAGATTTTTGTCAAAAGTTTTCTATCAATTTACATAAATAGAATGTAACATTAAGTAAATTTGTTAGTTCCATGTCAACAATATAGGGCACTTGTAACTGGCATGGAAACTTTAGGAATCTCAGGAATATCCAGAAAGTAGTATTGTATCATTTTATGGAAAGGTAATGTGACGTGACAAAAAAAAGTTGCATGATGATCTGGTTACATATGTAGCTTAAAGTAGCAGAACAATCCAGTTCTACACACTAAATCTGACATCTGCTGTTGATACAGCATTAAACACTCTCTAACAGATTTGTTAATTTCAATTTTATCTGTAAAATGATGTATAGCTATTTTGGTTTCAGCAAAGCAAGCGTACATTACCAATGCTCTTTGTGAGAGGTGATGGGGTCATCCTGATTTCTCCGCCACTGAAGGTTGGATACTAGATTCTATTTTGACATATCCTATTCATCCAGCAGAGGATCTTGCGTTACAGGTAGTGATAAAGTTGCAAATGCAGTGACAAACTTGCTGTCTAAGCAGAACCTGTAAATGTGTCATTTGCCTGGAACATCTCTTTGTATTTAACGCTTAAACAAATTTGTGTTTTTAGAAGAAATGTATTAGAGTCATGTGTCAATGTCAACTAATGTGTAATTGTATGACATGTAATTTTGTTGTCAATATTCTATGTCAACTGTAATTCTATTACATTTTCTATCACTCAAATGAGGAGGTTTTCTAAATTTCTGAAGATTTACTAGCATGAAAAGTTTAAATATTAAAAAATTATTTCTTAATTCTGCCTTTTCTGTCAAAGTTATTTCCGGTAATGTTCATATAATTCATCAATTTTAAAAAAAGTAGCTTCTTAACTGCCAAAACGTAAAAAAACAAGGAATGCAAAGCAGTGAACTAAGATTGGAAATAATGATGATAATTGTCAGTAAGCAGTGAACGGATTTTAACACATATAGCTTCAAACAGGTTGATTCTCTTACTAATACTGCTCAATTCTAAAAACTGAATTCAGGTACTTTTATCTCCATTCTTTTAAAATTTATGAGAACAAAAACATTATTCAGTTTTACACAAGGTTAAGTTTTTTTGTCATGGAAAAATGTCCTGAGTTTTGAAGCTTCTATTGCCATATCTTCAAGGGATCTTGGTTTCCGGTTTTCCTCTTTATCATGTTTTTCTAACTATTGGAAAGATCAAAACAGCCTTTCATACTGCAACATTTCAAAATGGCAAAAAAAGCAAAAATGTCATCAATGGCACCAAATTATACTTTTGGTCTGAATTATCTCTCAGGAAATAAAATGTCTTGCTTTGGATATTCACAAACATTACTCTGAAATGCTTCAGAGAAGTCAGATGAAAAGTATACTTCGGTACCACATATTATTGTAACTCTTGTTGTATGATATTTTATAAAAATTTATAAAAAGTAGAAAAAGAGACAATATACTAAAGACAAAAAGGTGCCCAAGAAAAGTTACATCAATTATTTAGGAAAGTATGGGATCTGTCCTAAAAAATGCAGTTCAACTTCACTATCAATAATAGTTAAATAGTACTTAAAAAAGTGACAAATATGAATAGAGGAAATGTTTTTAATGTTTTTATATTTTATGCACAAAGTGCTATTAGGGCTTTACCATTTCTGGTTCATGAAGACTTGAAGTCCAGCATTGTTTGATAGGATCTCTTCAGTAAATTATTGTTTAATAGGATCTTTTGGCCCATTTAAAATAAACCCTGACCACTTTTCCTCCCTGTTTAGAAGTCTTATTCTCTTTCACATATTCTATGATACATTTGTCTAATTAACAGATAAATGCCTCAGCCATTAAAAATCAGTATTTTTTGACACAGTAAAGGTTAGAGTTAGTAAAGGCTACAGTGACCAGAAAGAATCAAATTCAATCAAAAAAGTACCTCGCTGTAAATATCATCATTGTTTGCAAAGTCCCCCTTGAGTCTTGGTAATATGTGAACATGGACATGCTTAAGAGAAAAAAGGCTTTGGATATGAACAAATATTTTTGTAATTTTGTTGTATCATAGAATCTGTATGGAGAATGTTACAGATAGATTTTTGTATAAGAAGCTTAAGAAGCTGTCTCCTTCTAAATACAGCAAAAAACAAATAGAAATAAACATTAACAAAATGTTTGATAAAAGACTTTGTGAAATACTTGATTTGTTTTACTTTTGTGATTAATGTCCAATCAACAATACAGAACCTATATCTTTATAAAAAAAAATTGAAGGAAAATAATCCCCGGCAAAACCCTGTTCAAAAGGTTTCTAAAGAGATTATAAAGCGATTTAAGAATTACTTACAGGAACAGTTTGACCAGCATCTGGCCCATCCTAAAACAGTTGGAAAGGAAAAAACCTGTTTTGAAAATACACACACTGGAAAGAAGGATAGACAACAACCTATTCTGTTATGGAAATTCCAAAATTACATTGTTACCATGTAGACCTAGTTTATCCATTCATCAGGTATTAGAAGAATTTTGCTAGAAATTTAAAATCTTTTTCCCATCCAAAAAAATTGTCAACACTGCTCAATGGACTACTTGGACTTTGAATTCAAACTCAAAACTTTTTGCTGCAATAATAAGTTACTTACAATATGATGAAACATAATAATGAGCAAGTTAAGAGATTTACTTAATAATGATATAATAGAAAACTTCAAGGCTGAAGGAGTCAGAGAAACTCCAAACTTTTGAAACTTTGGCATATTTAGCAATCTAGAATAAATTTACCATTTTACTAAAACATCCTGAAATATTGTAATATTGTATTAAAGTGCTATTTATATTTTTTTCACAGGCTATGCTTTAAATGTTTCTAAATTTAACACTATAAAAAAGCCAAATTTGGAAATTTTTTTGGGTGAATATCCCTCTAAAAGCAAAGGTGCCCTTGTATCAAAGTTAATGTCATTAATATTGTCAAACTGGCAAATCAAGGCAAGCTTTTTCCACTTGGACAAACAGCGGCAAACCTACCAAGCCACACACATTTTGCGTGAGAAACAGGCATTTCGATCATTTCTCCCGCTCACATTCATCAAAGCAGAATTCTCGCGCATTTTGCAACAAACTTCTTGGTTTATTTTAATTATTCAATTTCTACTCCAAATCCTAGCGAAATCCCTTATTTCTAACAAGGCTGTAGAAATAGCAGGTTAGCTCTTTTTCAACTATTCAGGGCCTGTGCCACCGATTCTAAAATCGGGGGGGGGGGGGGGGGGGTTACCTATTTAATACCAAAAAAGGGGATTTAATACCTATAGTTAGCAAGAAAAATGGAGGGCATTCCCCCCCCCTGTAGCATGGGCCCTGCTATTAAACATTTTAAATTGATTGGAAAAGAACAAGAGGAGCATAATCTCCCTTTAAAGTTTCCCTACAGCAGATGCAATCAGAGCGGTCAGAGAGAAGTATCTTTTCTCGAGAGTGATATTTGGGGTAGCAGTTACACAGTAGCACTTAAAATGAGGTTCAGCTGGGGCAAAGACCAAACATGTTCCCTTCTTTTTAAAAGAACTCACTCATTTTCAAAACTGAAACTTGACTTGTCTGCAGCAGGGGCATTTCCATTGTCATGAGCTTATCCTGCTTCAAGGCAGGATGACGGAACCTTTTGAGGGATTAGGCAAAAGTTGACAAATTCAGCAAGACTGAATTTTGCTGAGCCACTATGAACGTTACATAGCAGATGAACACCTATTGTTAGAAGACAATAAGGATTAAGTTTGTCACAATTTTGTCATGTTTTAAGTGCTAGTGCACCCAAGCCCTAAATGCCACAAAAGATTGCACAAAAGATTACCTGGACAGCTAAGGTTAAGGATGTAGCATTATAAACATCTTTCACAACATTAGAGACTTTTTGTGAACTAATAAAAAGGTCTGCAACTTCATCATGACTCAAGTCAGAAAATCTTGGAGCTTCTCTTATAGATGACACTAAAACATCTGTATGTTTTTAAGGAATTATCATTCATGGAAAACAAAAATAGTGTAAAGTATTGTCATGGAAACCCTGTTTAAATCAAATTGATGTCAGTTCAGTTTTCTTGTCAACTCTAAACTGGGCCACAGAATATCTGTGACTCAGCCATCAATGTTTATTTGTCAACATTTTCAAGCACAACAAAAAGAGCAAACCAAACTGTGCTAGTATTTCGTTTAATAATCCAATTAGTATTGTATGTCAGAATTCAATAAGACAAACTGAACAATTGATTGAGCAGTATCAGCTCTCTTCAATGTTGTTTTTATTATTTTCAGTTTTAGAATGATGTATGGCCTAACAATTTAACCAGGTGGCTTAATAATTGTGAATTAATTTATAATTATAATTATATATAATTATAATTCCTGCAAGACCTCTATATATAACTAACCATTTCATTACACAGTCGAATTTTCCAAAAAACACTTCCTTAATAAACAACCATTATATATAAGGCTCTTTAAAAAATGGATACGACCTGGGACCACCGGCTTGATGTTTACAAAAGCAAAAGACAACTTCGATCTGAAGAAAACAACGCTTTCGTGAATCACATGTTGCCCAAAATAAAAACTACCAACTTTTCCCGCCATTGTTTCAGTTTAGATTCTGGCCTCTTGTTCAAAAGTAACCTCCTATTCAAGAGCTATCACACCAATCTATCTACCGATCATGATTAGAAAAAACCGATCATTGATTAGCCATAATGATTAGCCATAATGATAAGCCATAATAATATAAACACTAGAACTTTCAACAATTTTTTTAGAAAAAGTATCTTTAGAAAACGTCATAAGTAACCTTAACCAAGGAAATTTGTAACAGGTTCAAAAGTCCTAGATTGTGATTTAAAAATTTAACCCAGACACCTTTTAGAGGTCTTGCAGGAATTTTTGACCTTCTGATTATAATTTTATTATTGTTTTTTCGGTCACTGGCTTTTTGGGTCAAAGATTTTATGAGATCCCGTGTGTGGTATGACAAATCACATTTCAGTAACTTGGTAACTTTAAAGTAAACTTTAACCATAATTAAAACACATATACACGATCAAAATTTCCGATTACACTAAAATACCGATTATAATTTTGAGTTATGTAAATAAAATTTATGATTTTGTAATTTCAATATTTCAAGACTTGACTCGATAGCAACTTGAACTCGACTGAAATTACGAAGGAACATACATTATTAAATTATTAAAAGTGAATTTCGAAAAGGTGGATGGCAAAAAACCACAGACGCAAATTTGCCGTTTAATCTTTGTTAAGCAGGTCCTTTCTCGTATGCTAATTAGGGGGCAATTGCCCCTCCGCGGCCTTCTATCATTTAAAGCCATAGGCTACCGTCGTCCTATTTCTGTAAGATGATAAAGGGCTTGCCCTCATAGCTAAATTCCTTTCGAAAAGGCTCGTGAAATCTTGTAAGATGTGAATAATTCATAAAAACAAAAGCATTCGTCGATGATATCAGAACAGGCATATGTAAAAACTCTGTTGGCTCCACATTCACAGTCCACTTTTTTCATGAACAGCGTTCCATAATAAAATATTCTTATCCATACTAAGAACTTATCTGAACTTACCTTTTTGAACAGACTTCGTACTCAACCAGTGCTTATTAACTTTTTAAGAAAAACTAAGCTCGAGATTAGCACACCATTTTTCAACTTTTTGTTGACTTCAGTGCTAAAAGTTCAGCTGGTTTCTTGAATATCAAATACTTAGAGCTACATTTTAGAAACACAAAAACATAAACCCTGAGTACCAGAACCACAAAATTTCAAACGCATTAATAGAATACCAAGCAGAGAAGCGAATGAGTATCTATTTTCCGCTCCTTCCGCGCTCGAATTTATGTGGCCTGGTAACCAAGGTAAAAAACTTGGTACAATAAGAAAGGAGCACTGCTTTTTATGTCAATTAAACAGAAAATGGATGCCTAATTTTCTCTTACATCTTATCAATAATGTAGGAGAACACGATGATGGAGCTCTTATTTTCTTTTGGCAAGTTAACTGATAGACTTTTTGATCCAAACTGGTAAAAATTACATCAAAATAAAATGAATAGAAAAAATTATATTTGTAACTGTAGCTTACAACAGTTGTATAACTTTTGCAAAGACACTTAAAGGCAATCTGTCTCGTTGTGGATTGGGTAACGAGAACAATAGCTGGAACAATAGCCTAACAACGATTCCAGCGCTCCGCCATATTTTTTACAATGCGATAAATTAAAGGGGGACTAGAAACAAAATAAAAATTCCTTTGTTCTTATAATCAATCAACGTCGTGATAGATTGCCTTTAATTCTTGTAAGCACCTCTCCTGTCCCTGCTATAATCATGTAAATTACGTGTTATTGAGTTTTCGGTTGTTCGATTAAAACGTGTTATACTTCTCATGCAATGAAGAGACTAAATTTATAGTTTTAAGCACCAAAGCCGCCCCCACCCCATTATAATTAAACACTGAATTTTCTGCGGCTAGTGTGATTCTTGTGTGATTCTATTTTAGCCACTCCTTCTCAACGGGCACTTCCGTTTCAGTTGGTAGTGCAAGCTCAATTGACATCGGTTTTTTCTCTCTTTAGTTCTTTGATATCTGTTCTCTAATTTCCATTGCTTTTTATAAACTTACCAACTTTTATGACATCTTTAATTTGTTCACTTTCTATATCTTCAGGTGTCATTTCTTTAATTTTCAAGATGTTTTTTATTGTTTTGCATTCATACGCGTGTTCTTTTGAGTCTTGTTCTTCTTCGCATAATGGACATTTATTTTCTTTGTCTTTTCCTTTGTAATTACAATGGAATGCCTCCATATTAAGGCTTTTTTTATCATGTTCTCTGTTTCCCTTGTTCTGCATATTTCCATATATTGTTTCCTTTTGACTTGGTTTTTATGTACAAATCTTAATTTTGTCATATTTTTGCTTTCATTTTTGTATTCTTGGTTTACATATTTCTGCATTATTTCTTTCATTATTTTTTTTCTATTTGGATTTTTTATACTTTTTTATGTCTTCTCTATCTTCTGTTATTTCACACTTTTGCATTTGTTCTCTGAGTTCGCGGTACCAACATTTATCTCTTCCCTGTTCAATTTGGTTCATTAGTATTTTCTTTGCCATTCTTTTTCATGCACTTGATTTCAACAAGTTTTGTAGAAGCATAAGTTTCCTGTACATAATTCTGCTGAACATTGGCCAACATCAACTTTCTTCTAATAATCCCCAGTATGGTGTGCTGGTGGGTAGGCGAAATAGTGCGGTGAGTATATCCTTCTGCATTTTTCACCCCTTTCCATTTTGCTTTGCGCAGGGAGACGACGAGATCAGGTTGCTACCTGCTTTCAGGAGCCTGGTAACTAACTATTTAGAGTGCGGAGTTCGTGCGAACATGATGGCAGTGTTTGAGTGATAAAAAGCTTCATGGACAGCAGAACATCGAAGCGGCTAAAGTTTTCTATCATTTTTGCGTCAATAAAGCAACCGTTTTAATATAATAGGTTTATCTATTGTTGGCTGTTCGAAGTAGAAGGAACTGTAATCGCTTAAATGCTATAGGAAGCGTCGGAAGGAGTCTCAAAAGGCATTTTTGTTTATTCGCATTATAAAGGCGCGCAGTTAACTGAGAAACTTCGATATGACAATTTGATGCAAAATGGCACTTTCCCAGCCTGCAGGTGGACATATACCCATTTGTGGAACCAAGAGGAAGGAGATTTATAAGTATGACGCGCAATGGACATTGTACGGCATGAACTGGAGTGTACGACCAGACAAAAGATTTAGGCTGGCACTTGGCAGTTTTGTCGAAGAATATAGTAACAAAGTGCAGATTGTGCAGTTGGAGGAAGAGAGTGGAGAGTTTTCTGTGAGGGCAAACTTCGATCATCCCTACCCAACAACTAAGATTATCTGGATTCCAGACAATAAAGGTGTTTACCCTGATCTTGTAGCAACTTCTGGGGATTATTTACGAGTTTGGAGAGTTGGTACTGAGGAAGTTAGGCTGGAATCGTTATTAAACAACAACAAAAACTCAGACTATTGTGCTCCTCTTACCTCATTTGACTGGAATGAAATCGATCCAAATCTTCTTGGAACCTCTAGTATTGACACAACCTGTACTATTTGGGGGCTGGAAACAGGCCAACCAATTGGAAGAGTTCAAGGACATGTCAAAACACAACTTATTGCACATGACAAAGAGGTTTATGATATTGCTTTTAGCCGTGCTTTTGGTGGCCGTGATCTGTTTGCCTCAGTTGGAGCTGATGGCTCTGTGAGAATGTTTGATTTGCGACATTTGGAACATTCCACAATAATTTATGAAGATCCACAGCATACTTCATTGTTACGTCTTTCATGGAACAAGCAGGATCCAAACTATTTAGCAACATTTGGCCTAGATAGCCTAGAGGTTATTATCCTTGACATCAGGGTGCCTTGTACTCCTGTTGCTAGGCTAAGCAACCATCGTGCATCCATTAATGGAATTGCATGGGCTCCACATTCCTCTTGTCATATTTGTACTGCAGGGGATGACCAGCAAGCACTAATTTGGGATATACAGCAAATGCCAAGTGCTATTGAGGATCCAATCTTGGCATACACAGCAGAAGGAGAAATTAACCAAATTCAATGGGCTTCAAATCAGCCAGAATGGATTGCAATTTGCTACGGAAATCATCTCGAAATTCTAAGAGTCTGATTTGTGCAAAAGACTCAAGAGTACCTTATGTGTATTCTTTCAATCCATAGGTCATATTTTTCTAGTACAGAGATAAGGTCAGAATTACTTTGGCTTTCTTAGCAAATGGACACAAAGACAAGCAAAACAGATTTTTATCCTGCCATAAGTATTATTGACCAAGACCATTCTGTACAAAACTTCAAGATTTGTTTCATTATGACATCTTCATAATAAGATGCATAATAGTAAACCTTAAGTAAAACTTTTCCAAATGATTTTTTGTTAGTAGGACTTGAGATTTATTTATGTTGGTCAGCTTCTTGTACAGTATAAATCATGTTGTTGGTGTCAAATCTTGGTTTTTACTATTCTTAGTTCTGTGGTAGAGAAAGATGTAATATGATCTAAAGCACTATATTATCCAAAGCACTACTACTAAACAAGGATTAAAGTTGAAAGTAGAAGCATTTAAAGAACTTTTGTGAAATATATGTCTGAAAAGCCAATGTAGCTTTCCCAGTTAAATAAAAATGCCATATAAAACTTATTATAACTGTCTTTGATTGAGAAATGATTATTATGGGATGCCCTTCACATCATTCACCCAGCCTGATTTTCACCATGAATTGAGTTTGGCCATCACTGCAATAATATTCTTTGTTCTGGTGCAATGTTTCACATGATGAAATCTCAATACAAGGATAAAATTCAGAAACAAAGCAAAACGGCGACAACAATCCAATGTTATAAGATAAATTTTCTAAAATAGAATAAATTAAATTAAACGAATACTATGAAATCTCAACCCTGGACAAGTTCAGCTCCCTTCTCAATCTAACTTGAAGTTTCATCCTAGCTGAAGTCTCCATGTGACTTTAAGTTTCTCTCAACCCAAGATAAGTGGATGAATCCCACTGACTAAACAATGAACTGAAAAAGGCTCTGGAAATGAATAACAACACAGCAGAAACAAATTCCAGGTAGAAAATCTCATGTAACTAAATGCCAAATTTTTAACACCAATAAAATCTCAACCTATGCTGAGGCTCATGTGAAGAGCCATTATTGAGTCCTTTATTGATGTTATCAAAGTAAATGCAAACAATTTTTTCTAAATGAGATAGTTTGCTTTTAATTAAAATGTAATATATATATATATATGTAGTATAACAAGAAATCCCAACAAGGCCACTTGCTCTCGACCCGTGAAACATTGAAACTAATATTGTCAGTGCTTGTCTGCATGCATATTATCACATGCATCAAAAAGCCTGACAGTTTGACAGATTATAAAGATGTCACAATGGGGCTCTACTGTCCTCTAATACATTTTATCAGTTATTAAATCACTCTGGTTCTACAGTTGAATCCCATTAATTCCAAGATAAGTGAAACATTCACCAAGTCAAATCGATTTTCATTTCACATTGGATTTTCCCACCTTATTTGTGTCAAACTGAACCAGATTCAACTGAATTTGAAAGTAGATAACATATAATCTCATTACAACAAATTTGTCATCCATCGTCTTTTTCTTGGGTTAAAGTTTATAGGAGAATCTTATAGTATTTATTCATAAAAATAAAACATTATCTTTGCCATACTTCCAAGTTTACGTGGAACTGATAAGCAGTTTTCAGGTAGAAAATCTATGAAATATACTAAATTTTGGCACCAAGAAATTTCTTTAAAAGTTTTGAGTTTCTTGGGATTTCATATGAATCTCATGAATTTCCTACAAAAGCGGCGTCAAGGACATTTCTGTGAAAAAGACACTTTAGCCCTCCTTGCCCCTCCTATCAAAAGGCAACAGGTGCAGTTGACCCCTGGCCCCCCTTCCGGGCGTCACTGGGTTCAGCCTTAGTTTGAGAGTTCACAAGGATTGCGACCTGTCTGAGATGAATTAAAAATTTTATAGGTTTTCAAGTTATTCATGCTGTTTTCAATTTATTTCAACTTTTAGAACGAGAAAAATGTTTTCATATTTTTCTTTTGGACCATCGTGATATTGTGAGAAAGAAAACTTTATTTGAAGTGGAATATAATATGGAACGTGTATGTAGTGTATATAAATTGAGTTCCGAAGGACAAAATTGAATTGAGGCTCTCGGCCCGCAACTACGCTACAGGGCCCTACAGAAATGTCCAGGGCACTTTCAGGCACCGCGTAGCAGGGGGCCTGGGGTGGTCTTAGGGCTTTTTGCAAAAAACTCCAAATATTAAGTAATAAACTACCAGCAAGGCCTCTTTTAATACGGTTTTAGCCCCCTCCACTTTTTTAGACCCCCACTTTTCTCAACGCTCCGCGGTGCCTGACTTTGGTTCGATTTCGATAGCTAGGGTCCCGGATCACAAGGTGTTTCGTTGGACAGCTATGCAAATAAAATAGTAATAAAAATTTAGCTCCATGCCCGATGTTTGTTTTTCTGCCAACTTTCGTGTATATTCTAGGCCCAATGGAGAAAATACCTCCTTCAAATTTACAGCAATAGATTTTCAGAGAGGACCATTAGCTGCTTCTTTCATAACAAACAAATGTAATTCAATCAGATTATCCATGGTTTGTGAGATAAACAATAAAAAATTGAATAGAAGTTTATTTAGAATCCCCAAATTACAGGTTGTGGTTTTGGTACAATATTTGGCGGCTAAATGCCCGGTTTTGGCATTACTTCTCGATTAAAATACGTCCGCGTTTCTCTATCTAATCATATTGGCTTCGAACTATGATTCAGGATTCACATAATGACCTTAAAATATTAATCAACAGCCCGGAATGGCCACTCAAGTAAGAAGATGTTCAAAGGAGCAAGTTTGAAAAACTCGGTAGCGGCGAAAAGGCCGCTTGTACGGATATCTGTCTATCAATCGCTCATACCATTAGTGGTCGGGGGGTTACATCATACAAGTTGTTGTAGAAAATTACAATCAGTTTCATGGCAAAGTACCTTGTCTTTAAACAACTCCAAAATTGAGAAAAAATAGCCGCTTTTTATACTTTCTTACACTTTTTCCAGTTAAAGGAATAAGAATACAGAGAGCTAATTCCATTAAATATCCCCTATTTTCTCCTGTTACCTTGATACTAGGATCTTGTAGGGATATATTTTCTAAGCATGTGAAGAATGTACTTACTATCGAATCGTTTAATCTATTTGCAGTTTTGGAGCTATTTCGTCAAATTTTCATCATCATGATCATTGTCATCATATATTTTTGTTAAAGCAAGTTATTTGTGGCTACAATACTGCAGATGTGGACCTGCCATCTACTACAAATTATAGTTAGAAAAAGAGCTAATTTTACTATTTATAAGAAAAATGAAATTAAAACAATTAAAGCATATTTACAAAGATTGGCATAATAAGTTAAATCTCTAAAAATGCACATAATTGTCGCTTCAAAATTTATCTTTTGTTTAATTTCTCTTTCAATTTCTTTAGCCTTTCTTTGATGCATTTTTACTCTCTATGTCTCTGTCTTCATTACTTAAACTATTCCATAAAATTGTACCTCTGAATTTCAATGTCATTTTCCCTATCTCTGTTCTTGGTAATGTCATCTTATTATTGAAACGCAATACTTAAACTTTTATATGGTTTTACTCAAATTTTAACGCTTTCTCCAATTTTTGAAACTTTAGAAAAATATTTGACATATCTTACAATACTCTAGAGCTACTTAACTTATCTTGAAGCCACTTCAAGTCTTTTGAAACCTCTTATTCTTGCACAATGGGTACCACAAAGAAAATAATTCTTAAACAAATTTTCAGTATGTGTTGACAAATGAAATAGCTGTAAATATTTTATATTAATCACTACGCCTCGCTATCAAACACTTTAATATTCTTGTTTTTAAGTGATTTTATTTTTGAATTCATATGCAATATCTAAATATACCGAATGTCATAAATTTACCCCCGGGCATGAGGTAACGCTCCTCAAGCATATGAAGAACGGTGGCCTAATTTCTTCGTGCACAATAGACGTGTCGGCCCAGCTGTGGAGTCGCAAAGAAGGGATTCCTAAAAGCGTTTGCCTCTTAACTCAGACTTGATGCTTTGCTGAGACGATGTTGCAAATGATCGAAGGCAACATTTGACAAGCTGTTGTTTACCACAGTTTACTTCCCTAGCCTTGTTTTCCCTATGATCAACCGGTAGCCTGAAGACCAATAAATTAGCTTCGAACAAACAAGAACACGACGAGCTGTGCGATGGGCTTCAATAAAATTGATGCTTATTTATGGATTCGTGGACAGTTTAAGCCTGTGAAGATTGGATTTTCATTCGCAAGCAGGAGTGACTTTACTAACCCGAAGGTGAGTATTTCTGGGTTTCCATTTCCATGAATTAAGTTTGTGGTCTTGTTACTCATGTAACTCTCTGCCTGTGGTTATGTCAAAGAATGGGAAAATAAGCGAGATATCCTGTTATGATTTAATGGAAATTTTTCAGATTTCTTGTGTTGCAGGATAATCACGGATTAGTTGATAACATTTCTTTGCAGCGTTTCCCTCCGAAACGCGAGGAAACATTGTCCGAGCTCTGTATGATCACGGCGATCGTTTGTTTTGACTTTGGCGAAGGCTTGTTTTTGAATTAGTATTCTGGTGTTTATATTTTAGAATTAGCTAGTAAAATTATCTAAATGATTACTTGTGTTTCCAATTAGTGAAAGTCTAAACATTTATACTATTTCAACTCATAAGAGCATGCTGCACAATTGAGATATTTCTCCAGGTTTTTATCGCGATTAATTAACTACCAGAAGAAGTCAATGAAGAATCCGGAGTTCAACCGCAAAATTGCAATGCGCCTGCAAAATGTACAGTCATTACTTGTATTAAGTTAAATTGAGTTACATTGTCTGCAGACGTTTCAATAATTGTTTAAAATATTAAATTGTCAGTAAACCTTGATCTTTGCTTTAAAGGACTACGAATGAGCTGAGATCTCGCTCCCATTTCTAGGCTGGATTCTAAAATATTGAAATTCGAATGGGTTCTAAAGCCATTGAAGTAATGTTTGTTTTGAATCTGGAAGAAATCTACAGATTATTGAAAACCAAGACTTAAATCCTATGTTCAATGTACAGCAAATAACAATTTTCCGAAGCAGGCTATCCCCAGACAAAGGACAAATTACTTCTCAATCTCTGGAAAAGTCAACTAATGTTGCCATGACAAGCTCCCTTTTGTTGGAACCATGTTAAACTGTTAGTTCGATATGGTGATTTATCAAACTAATGCAACAAACTCTCTGTGAAACCACAACACTGATCAGGACTCCAATCTGCTTCTGAAAGGGAGTTGTGGAGAAATATTGATCAGACTGTATTTATTCCATTATAAACACTTTTGTATATAAGCCACCTCAAATTATCAATGGGAGAAAAAAGGGTTCACAGAAAATGTAAACCCTTGGTTATAAGGTACACCCACAAAAACATGCAGATGCATCGTTTGAAATGACAGACGCAAAAACTGCTACTTGTTCAGAAACTACTTAGATGTACAAAATAGAAGTTAGAAGCAACCAGCAACAAATTGGTCCAGCCTGGGATCACCAAGTTCGTCCAGGAGTTCTTAAATCGGCTCCTCATCTTCTGCATTTTCACCATCACTCTTAGTTAGGAAACAAGAAAGCTTAGCAGGTTGCACAGTGTAATTTTATCCCAGGGATTTCCTTTGCCCTCAGTCAGAAAAATTTAATATATTCCTTTCCTTCTTTGTTTTAACACAGTTTCTTGTGTACATCATAAGAATCATAAGCCATTGCATGCACTTGATTTTCAAAGAGTACTTATTCCAAGGAAACACATGCACTGCTGAAAACAGCTTAAAACTAAGTTAGGTACCACAATTACTTCATTTAGACAATAATATCACTGCTATTTCTCTACTTTGTTGTGTATTGAAGGTATGGCCTCTTAAACTAATATTTTTATTAGCTAAGAAATTATTATGGTTACATGACAACAAACCTATAAATAATGGCTTTGGCTCGAAATATTAAAGCAGGTTTTGGTCTATATCTGTACATTCACTGGCTATGTTTATCCCCAGGGCTTTGTCAAGAAAAGGCCTTGAACACAATTATAAGATTATATCAGTTATAAGCATAATGTATTTTTTTATCCTCTAGGTCATGAGATAGTTTGGTATTCTTTGAAGTGTCTGCATCTGCCTTTCTGCCCATATTGCTATTAATATTTTAGGTACAGAAATAACACAGAAAAATATGAAATGAAACATTAATGAAATGTTTTGATTCATTATCGCAAGCTCTTTTTTTTGCTTGACATTAAGAACATCTGCGCAATAAAAGTTGAAAACTTTGCATATTGAAAACTCTGAAAACGTTTCAAACATTTGTTGCAAACCAGCAGATTGTCAGACTAAATGTTTGGGATTTGCATACCTCTTGGAATAGATTGTTTATTCATACTTCATGAAAGCTGTAAAGCTCATGGTTTAGGCCTTTCGCAAACATCAGATTGAACACCCAGTCTTCAGGTTTTTTGATGTTGTTGATGGGAACTCCTGTGGCATTGTTAATAATATTGATTGCCTCTAGCCTCAGTGGGAAGACATGTAGAAATTCAACTCACAGATTGGAACCTCACATCAAAAGGAAAAAAGTAATTTCAATCAGGTTATGGGCTAGGAAGGCATAGGTACCGTGAAACAAAAGAGTTTATCTCATTCTCAATTTGCTTGGTCTCAGCACAGGCATTTCATCATAACTTTTTAATGATTAATAAATAGAAATCTTTTTTGCAAATTTCTCTAAAAGTATCATTCTGGCTTATAAGTGGCAATTGAAAATTTAGCAAATAGGAAACACTGCAATGCGACGAGAATGAACAACAATAAATACACATAAATTAATGAAGGCAATCATTTATTTTTGTTCATTCTCGTCGCATTGTGGTATTTCATTATTTGCTACATTTTCATCAATTTTTCACCGCAAGCACTCCTTGGAGTCCGTCAAGCAGACAGTTATTGTGACCTTTTCTTAATTCACATATTAAAAATTTGGCAGTTTAACATTAGTCAATCATAGGCAATACCATTTTAGCTGGTTGGCAGTCAAATTGCTCTCCTTTACTTGTGCTAACCTTGAATTGAATTTAGATGTTGGGGAGGTACAAGAAAATATACCATTTGTGTAACAAAGATTAGGTACTGAAACTTGAGAGTTTTAGTATAAGAAAATCATATAAATATACTAACTAACAAAGTATATACCATGTTTTGTAAAAGCTATCAGGCCTAAACTGAAGCACAGTTTGAGATCAACATAAAATCTTGAAATCCTTCCAACTTTCAACTTGAAAGAAGCAAAATAGAAAATTAGGAGACATCTGGTTATTGGCTGCCAGGAACAGCCAGGTCTGCTAATGTTTCTTTTTTGTCATGAATGAATTTCAACCAAGGTTTTAATTATGAAGAAAGAATAAAATATGAATATATGAATATATGAATCAATATATGAATAAAGAAAAGAGCCTTATTTGGCAAAAGCATCAAATGAGTAAAACTTAGTTTGTCAAGCTCTGTAACAATGCCAAAGCCTATTTCAATTGCTTCTGTTTTTCAGCATTCTCAGCTCTCAGTCTACAGAACCTTAAATGCTATTTAATTATCTCCATTCAGTTTCCATGGCTGCCAAAACTTGTTCTGGTTGTCACAAGAAGTATTTTCGCATTGTACACAGTCGCCTTTGCAGTTGCAAGTGTTTTGGAGAATGGAACAGCATTCCTTCAGCAAATGCCTCAGTTTTCACAAGCACTGGGTGCCATTTATTTCTTTGTCAGTGCTATTTGTACTGAAGTGTCTTTCTTCAGGAAGATACGACGATTTAGCACACATAGAGAGACATTCTTTGCTAGCCACAAAAGAAAACTGAACAAAAGCCCAACACTGGAAACCATTTCTGATGCTGAACAACAACTACCATTCACAAGTCAAACTGACATTCCAGAAAGACTAATCGAAGCATCATTTCAGCCAGTTTACAAAGAGACAACACAGGTACAGGAAACAAAACTGATGAACCTTTTTTGGTATCACAAGCTTCAGTGGATCCTTTATGACCTAGCAATATGTCTCAATTTCAGCTTCACAGCTGCAGCACTGTTTTATCAAGAAAATATCTTCTTTTCAAGTTCAAAAGGTAAGTTGTTACGGATACACACATATGGTGTGACAACTGCCTTTCTCCTTGTTGATTTTCTTTTAAATTCTGTCCCTGTAAGGGTTGCTCATATCATTTATCCCCTGGCTTTGAATACTCTGTATTTCATTGCCGTTGTTATATATAACAAGTCACTGAATGGTACAGCAAGGCTTTTGCCAGAAGTGAATTGTACAGGAACTGATTGTCTGGTGCAAATAGCAGTCATTCTTGGAGCAGGCTCATTTGCAGTTCACATCACTTTGTTTATGATCAAGTCTTTGCTGGACCTTGGTGCAAGACACCCAGCAAAGAAGTCTTCAGAACCACCACAGACATCATCTCGCCCTACTTTAAGAAAGATATCTCGAGCCAGCCGAAATTCAGATTCCACTCAGATGACATCACTTGATGGCTACAAGACTTATGCATCAAAGTAATAAGTTGGAGTACTAATCACCTCACTCTTTAGCACACTCAAAAGCACTAGCATTAAGAGTCATCTCTGATTTATAACTTGTGACGTTGATATTGTAAGAACTAATTGAAGCCATCTTGTTTTCACTTTGGGCATATATACTAGAGTATGACAAAAGTATCTATTAAGTTTAAGATATGCTAGATCACAAACCTTATACAAAACGTTTACCAGGACCAATGCAGTACATTATATTAATGCAGTACATGGTTAGGAGCTTCTAATATCTGGTTATAAAAGTTTTTATCACATTCTTAGAAATTCGTCAATTTTAAGAGGTTAGCTGTGGCTTAAACCATTATCTTGCCCTATTATGCATTGCTGTCTTGGTTGATAAGGTTATCGTGCTTTTATAAAAAACAAAGCTTTGTATCCAGTCTTAATCCGATACAGTCCTAAGGTTTTATCTACACTAAATTTCTTTCACAAATTGCAAAAACCTTATCCTTTAAAATGCGATTTCCTGTTTAAATTTGAAAGTTCAATTTTTATCTCAAACTTGAAAGCTGTATTGTAATTCATGAAAGTAAATTATTGCCTTAAAGTACCATAGACACTTAATTGCCCTTACACAATGCAATTTGAATAGCATTAGATGAAAGTGTCATTTAAAGACCCGTGGCTTGTGTTTGGGAGGGCAATCCACCTGTTCATGTCTTTTAAATCAACTATTTGGTAAATTGGTTTTAAGGGTTTTAATAAGCATTGAGGAAAGTTGTAGAACGTTACTCACATTCATTTTGTCCATGAATGTATCATTATTAAGTATGTCGTTTAACACGTTTCATATATTGTACATACAAATCCAAAAACACATCAACGTTGGAATTTTAATTGGGAACAAGGAGTGACCATTTATTTTTTGACATATGTATTTTATTTTGAATATTTTATTTTGAAGCATTACGCATTTACGTTTTGTATCCAAAACAGTTTTTAAGTTGTGGTTGGTGTTTTGTATAATTCATTATTCACAGTTTGTATGGATGCCCTGGGAATGCTTTTTAACTTAGATATATTCTGAATCCCCTCATTAGTTTTTGTTTGGTCTGCGATAGTTAACAGAGACAGGAACCAAATTATACCACTAAGACTTTTGAGAGCCACAAATATTTGGGCTGGTGCCCCAAAGATGAAATATATCCAATCTCTTCTTAGATTTAAATGTTAAACCCCGGACATATTAACCCAACACAGGTCTGGCATATAAAAACAAGGCATAAGATTTCATCCTAACTTTTTGGGACCGCGCTCAGCTCTGGCTCTGTGACACTTAACCCTTCCTGCCCTTTTCTTGGTGGACATGACATCAGGAAAACGCTGACTCAAAGTAAGGAGGCAGCTCTTTTGAAAACTTAATGGTTAGATTTGTTTTTAAATGATCATCCTTCTTTTTCAATAACCTCATTAATGCATCGCAGCGTATCAGTAGCAGATTTTAGAATTAGAATCACCAAACACGCACACGTTTGTTCTTCTCTCACACAAAACAGCCGGATAACAGCCATTTTGTGCTGAATTTCGGACAAAGTCCTTAACGGAGGGGACTTGATATTATTGCTACAACTACCAAACAAGTAAGATCGGTACGCAATATTATTTCTGCGAATTTGAATTTCTTGAAATTACGAATGGAATTTCTGCTCTGATAGGGGGAGGGTTGTTGAAATTTTAGTATGCTCATGAGGCACCCTGTAACACTAAAGCCCATAATTGTGCAGTTTCTACGCATTAATGACAGCTAGTATGTTGTAATAATCAAAGCTACTTTCGCCTCCGTAAAGATCTGATTTCGTTAGCAATGGCCTCAAGATCCTTTAGGGTTGTCCTCAGCAGACGAGAAGGATTGCTGAAAATATTTATGGGTGGGGGTTGCAGTTGATATGGACTAGAAACCTGCCTGATTGTTCACTGCATATTAACGTAGTCTAATACTTACGTGTGTCTACGCGAGAGGGACGTGACTGTGTACGAGATTCGTGCAAAACGACTTTGTGTGAAAAGGAAAGCTTGAGAACAAATATTTACTCTCTTGAAGCATTCATAGATTGCGAAAAAAATTTGCCAAATTCGTTAACGGGGTTTCAATGGGAGGGGGATTAGGAGTAAATTTTCGCAATTGTTTTGGGGGTAGTTTAGGGTACGATACAGTTGCGTATCGGAGGCGGCTGGAGGCCCCTAGGTTTTTCATTTCGAGGCCCCTGGGTTTTTCATTTCGAGACCCCTAGGCTTTTCATGCGAGGCCCCCCAATAATAAGCGTTGGTAAAACAGTTCAGACAAAGCATGAAATGCTACTGAACAGACTTTCCAGTCATTCAGATTTTAGAGCGATGTATCATAAAGGCTTGGGGACCCATGAACTCATCTATCTTTTCCAGAATACCTACTTCATAGTCAAACAAGATAAACAATAGTTTTTCTTTGTGGCCCCTAAACGAGGAACCCCTTAGTTTTTTAACTAAAGGTAACTTTAGTCCGTTACGCCTCTGGTGCGGTAACTGGCGACTTTAAAGTAAATTATACTATGATGTACACAACTCCGTGGAAATATATTACACATTTACATATTGTTGCGTGTTAAAAAGCATTTCGTGTGATGGTGTATCGTGTTTACGTATCGAACTAGGTGTGTCTATGTTGTCGTGTTGCATAGCAGCATCGATTTAGGTGCTTAATAAATTTTAGCAAGTAGAATACCAACTAAGCTTGTTCTTAAGATGGTTTTAACAAATAATCTTCTGCATATTCAGTCACTATTAGTAATTTGTGTAAATAGAATCAATAATACCGACAAAATTCGTTTTCAATCGCCTTCTCTCTTGGCACACGTCCCTGGATTTCCCTTTCAGATTTAAAGAGAAAGAAGATACAACAATTTTGAAGTTGGCTCGCTCCCCTCGTGGGCCCTGTACTATCACGTGGGGCAAATGATTTTTGACGTAATTGACTACTCTTCTTTGAGACATAACCCTACCCACCTGCAAGCAGTAGCGGCATCCCACTTTTGTTAAAACATGTTTCTTTTATAAATTGATTAAAAGGCGCTAGGTAGAGGTAGATTATATTTTCGTGGATCAAAGGGCGTGGTCTCACTGCTCACGCCCATTACCCCCCAATTCTGCAGTAGCTGGTGCAACCACTGCCTGCAAGTCCCACAAGGTGAAAAGTTGGCCACTTGAAATGAGAACAGTGATAGTTTCGCGAACAGTGGAGGAGTATACTCGAACCTGTAATTGTTCGCACTAGCGGCGAGAGTTCTAGCAATGCACCTGTGTATCACCAGTGGGTGTCTTGTTTACTACGAGTGTATTTTGTTTACTACGTCGCAATATATCTATGGTGATGCCTTCATCAGTGATTGCTATTCGTACAATTTCTCTCGCTTGACTACCAAAAAGCAAAAAGATGTGAAAAAATTAGAGTGATGCAAAGAAAGCATTATTAAGAAAATCGAATGTAATAATAGTCTACCAATGTATGACGTCATCAAAAATCTATTTTTAAGAATTTCTTAATTTTGGTCACATATTTTGAAAGAAAAGCGCAAGAGATCTCTAAATATTCTCTATTAATCTCTAATTTAGCTCAATATCTTCAAGGTAGCTGAGATACCCACAATGAAAGGTTCCAAGTCTGCTAACGGATTACTATTAAAAAAAAAAGAAATACGAGAAGAAAATTTGGGCGAAACACGTTTCAAGAAAAAAGCAAAAAGGAAAGTTCCGTCCAGGGAACTATGAAATAACAAGTGTTGCTATGAAAAATACAAGAGGGGCCTTCTCGAAAAATTTCTCTAAAAGCATAGCAAAAAGTAGAAAAGGGTTCATTCTTGGCATTTACAAGGGGGCTCTATAACGCTGCCTCCTTCCACTGATGATAGGTAATACCATTTCAAGTAGTTCAGAATGACTGTGATTTAGTTCGAAGCACAGCTTGTTCCTGAAGTTATGACGCAATTTCTCGAATATGATTGGTTGGAACTCTATTACTTAAATAATTAACACATTCTTTACCCAAATCATTTATCAATGTCCTCTCTTCGTGTCGCATCGCTCTTTGTAACATCCCTCTTTTAGGGGCAAGAACTTATCGACAATTTGCTAAATATAGGATTTTTCGTCTGTACTTTGTGTGACGTCATTCCTATTCAGATCCCTAAGCTCCAAGAAAATAGTTCAAGCAAAGCAGTTTTAGTCATAACATTATAACAATGGTAGAAGTTTAAACTGAGAATGTTGATAAAGAGATCTTTATAAGAATACATCTCACGCGGCCTAAGTTGGTAATCCAAGTACTGAATTAAGGGATATTTCTGTGGGAATATGGAATTTTTTTTGCCTCGGGCTAACTGAGTAAGCGTTATTTAACTTAAAAATGACACCAAGGCCTCGTTCCGTACGAAATACTGAACTTTGCGATACTTAGTATTGCACTTGTTAATAGTGATTTTTTGGCTCGCGTGGACACAACTCCTTATCATAAGACAGGTATCAACATTAACTTTAACTTTAGACAGGTATCAACATATTACGGGTGACAGGACGTCGTTATTAAGTTGTTTGCGTGAAAGGCTAGGCCTTCTTTTAATTCACCAATGATATTTCAAGCTGCCAGTTAGCTTAATACAAAAAATTATGTCCTTTTCCATATATGTCATTTTTCACGTTCTTTTATGCTTTAACCTAAATTTAACTTGATATAAATATAAAATATATTTTAACCATGCAATAAAGGATTTATTTAATAAGAATTCGTGTCCTATTATTGAACTGTAATCGTAATTCCTTCTTCTCCTACAAGAGATGAGGTAGGTCCTCTTTTCGTCCTTTGCGAAAATTTTGGTCCTTTTCTTTTGCACTAACTACAAAAAACGTCTCTAGCGCAAGCCTATTTGGTGGGCAAGTCAGATTATTAGTTATTCCTTCTTTGTTTACTCGTAAGGAGATATTGTAAGCTTTTTGAACATATGTATTTTGGTATCTAAAATAAAATTATCCCTAAGAACTTTTCGTCCCCAATTTCTTGCTTTATCACAATGGCGGTAGCTTACTCTGTTTATGGAAGACAAAACATTTCGCCAATTTTTTCTCAGTTAATGAAGATCTAGACTCTATGCATCATTTCAAGTTCGTGAAAGATAGATAACCCCTTGTTATTTCACCAGCTTATCCAAAACAATCAAAGCCTTCTGTTTCAGAAGTGCTTTGTAAATTTGCTTGAGTATGAGACCGTGTTGAGCTGTTATTTGAGACTCAACTTAATTGAAGAATGAATTGTATTAACCGGCTCGGTATTCATTATCAGAAGATCCTTTAAAGAAGTAATCACTTATAATCCAACCAGTGATATTCGATCCGATACCAAGAACAAAGAAAAACGAAAGAGCATACTTACACCTACCTACAGAAATCCCTTTGCAAATTTGAGATTCTGTAGTCAACAAGCTACGCTTGCTGCGAATTGTTAAAGATCAGCACCAACGTAAGACGGCAAGACCGGTAGAAATTCCCTCTTGTGCCATGTATGAACGTAGCTAGAGGTGGTGGGTGTGGGTGTAGGGGCTGGCTGACATCACCAAGTTCATTAGCCCCTCGGCGAATTTTTGGCTTAGTTAGATAGAAATGATGCCAGAGATACCATTGTTATTAAATGGACAAGACAATAGAAAGAGGTCTGTCGTCCCAACCCAATATTACCTCAGTTATTTGAATGAGCAGATTCTGATGGCAGTAACAACTTAGCTGACTTCTAAACTTTATTGCAAAGTTACAAAATTAAGCCCCAATAATGTATACGAAGCAGGGGGCTGGGAAGCTTTAGCCCTCCCCCGCTTTTTCAAAAAATGCCAAATATTAAGTAATGAACTACAAGTAAAGCCTCTTTTTATACGGTTTTAGCCCCCCCCCTCCCATTTTTTTAGACCTCCCACTTTTCTCAACGCTCCGCGGTGCCTGCGAAATGCAATTAAAATGAATTACCAGCATCTACTTGTTTTATCCTTCAAAATTCTTGGCCTTGATATGGTGAGGCAATTACCTTATTGGTGAGCCATTTTCCATATTTTTCTACGAAGGTGAATAAGAAATAAGATAGTGTTATTAAAACTCGTCATTTTGCGCGATTTTCTGGTGCTCTTGTCTAGTGAACTTCTACAACAGTATTTTAACGATATCAAGATCGTCTTACTATTGCTTTGGTACAAAATTCAAAAGAAATACGGAAATAGGACAACCTTGTCGTACACCCTTTCCTATAATTCCCCGTGCTGTTTCTTCAATTGGTACTTGTCTACTCCAACCCTTTATCCCTTAAGTCTGTTTGAGAATTTCTACCAACTTAGGCCATCTACCCAACGGTCCCTCCCCCTCCTCTAAAACGTTTTGTCCTAGCAACAGCTCTTGTAGACCCTTATATCATGACGTAAGAAGGTTTGCTCGCCTCTCCATATGGTCATGAGCATTTCTACCATAAAGCATTTCCACGGCAAGGGGAATTATCACGTCAAATCCTACTTAGTTTCAATCAGAAAATGAAGACCTACAAAGCTTGCAAACATTATTAGAACACTTGCTCCAAGCTAATGGTTTTCTTAACCCCCCCCCCCCCCCCCCCCCACATCTCTAGCTTTCGTCACAATGTTGTTCAATTTTGCTGTCACTGAGAGTTGTGCGAAGGTATTAAGAAACAACATTGTGCGGGGGAGGTGCTCAAAATTTTGGAAGCAACAGCGATTCATTGATAAGGTTGTTTTAGACTCGCTTTGTCTGTTAACATGGTGTTTACATGGGAAGGCTTTCCAACCGTACTGGCAAGTATTGTAGATGCAATGCTTGATAATCTAAAAGTTGCAAGGAAAGGAACTGGCTACCATGGCACCAAATAAGATGGCTTTCCCTTCTTTCTTCAAGTTGGGAACCTTTACCCTTCATAGAGAGCACCAAAGGAGCAAACCGGGAAATGGGGCTTGATTTTTTGCTTTGGGGAATGGAATTAAGGCATCTGGGAAAGGAAAAATCATTCTGGGATTGGATTGAATTTTTACGACCACGCTGCCAAGGATGTCTAAACATATTTATACGTTAGGCTAAATTTGGGGAAATTGGCAACAGGCTGATATACTAAACTCATCTTAAAATGTCTTCGTTTGTGTTTTAAGTAGGATTGCCTTTGAATTTTTCACATATAGAACAATTTAAGCTTTTTGAAGAATTTTGAAACACCATAGTCGCAAATTTAACAAAAGCTGTTCACATTTCATCCGAATGCAGAATAGTCAACATTTTTCTACCTAACAGCTGGCGCCTTCAAGAAATATCCTCTTTATTTACAAATAGTAGGTAAATAAGCTTAATAATATTCATTTTTCTTCAACATTTTTCCATCATAGTTCCAATTTCTTCATTGTTGATACTTTTCGCGTCTGGGTTGGGGATCTGCGTAGACTTGGGGTTGATGGGGGCTGGAGACCCTGTGCTTTTTGGTTCTGTACCTGCTGGCTCTGTTCTGGTTCTAGAATCTCTTTCACCCACAACGAATTGTCATAAGGCGGGCATTTCCCACCTAGCTCCTTCGGTAGAATTTCCGGATCAAACTCGGCTTGAAACCGGCTAAGATCGCCATCGTGAATAAATATTCTTCGAGCCGTTTTCTGCTTTATTTTCTTCAGCGGATCAACCATTTTCCAAAGAAGCTTGAAGTGCCATGGTGGATTCAGCAAGTGGATTGCGTTTAGGCGGAATGGAAAATTACCCTAAGCAAAAAAGAAAGTGTCGTTGATAAAAGAAATAGCTGACTAACTGTTAACGAAGCAAATTTTATATTGATATTTTTAATGCATTACTAAAACTTCAACATAAAAAACATCATAATATTCACTACTGGGGATTTCTGAATGTAAGTAATAATCTATTGTAAGTATTCAACAGTCTTTCCAAGTTTTCAGCTTTCGGAAAGCACCAAGCTGAAGTTTCCAAGAACCATTAAAGTGCTTGGGGTTTTAAGCAATTTTCAGGACTTCAACCTTAGGCAAAGTTAGGCAACAGTACTTATTTGAAAAGCCAGTAGGAATAGATCCCTAGTCGTAACGTAATGAGCTGTGCATTGAAAGCGAGCCTCGATGCGGAGAGAAGACGATGAAGAATGTCAATGACAGGGTGATATTTTGTTAGATTTTATTACCAATGGGACTGCTGGCTATTATCTTGGTTCAAAAGTCTTTCATGATTCAACAATTTTGATGTTTCTACAAACCACAGTTTTGGTTTATTCAGATATTAATCAAACTTGTTGGAGATAATCCCCTGATGCAATTTATAAATGGTTAAAAGAGATTTGCATTAACTTTGTCGATAAAAACACAGCTACAAGGATCTTTCCTATCCTTTATCCTCTATAAATTGACAAGTGAAAACCTCTAATAAAAGGATAAACGACAGGACCTTGTTAAGCCTCAGGCAAACTCAAAAAGACAGATTCATAATTGTGAGGTGAATAAGTTTCTAACAAAAAGTATATGCGTGTGCAATGTTTCTGTATAGAAATGTGATGAATTTAGAGTTTGGCCTAATCTAGGATAATTGAGAGATAGTCATCACTGAAACGAACATGTCACTGGCTATGGACACCTTATAAAAGGTAAAGAGGTATATATAAGAGAGGTATATATAAGAGAGGTATATTTAAGAGAGGTATATATAAGATCAGAACCAGTTCAGCGATTGGAGGTAGCCTTTTCAAAACCATAGATATTATTTTTTTATACATCTTTATTTTTAAAAAAGAAATCCAAAAGTTTGCAAGTGCACAAGCACCTTGGATTGGTTTTTGATTCCAATTGAATTGTAGGTCATATTAAAAGAAGCTTTTTAATTCTGCCAATCTGATTTAGTTCCACACATCTAGAAATATCAGCGAGCCTGAACAAAAGATGCCAACACATGGTAATTTTCTATCTTCAAAGTTTGCAATTAAGGAATCCCTTCAACTGAGGAACGCAAAAGATTTTTTAAAAGCAAATTAATTTTAACAACCATATTCCTGAACTTCATCATAACTACATTTTATGGATAAGGCCATTAATATTCTGGCATGTTGACAGAGAAGACATTTCTGAACGAAGATTATAATCAAAGACCATTATTTCTGACACACTGAAACACTGTATGTATAAACAGTAATCAGATAGATATAAACTAGCCTTGTGGTACCCTTAATCTTGGCTACAGCTTGTTTACTAAGAGCATGACAGGTGAAAATTTAAGCGCGTATAAGCATTTCTTTGCGAAGTTGGGCCTCCGTGGTTTTCTCATTGCAAGCAGCTGAAGTTTTAAGCTCCGAAATTCTGAAATTTTAATCAACGTTGCAAAGAGATTATATTTCGGGTTTTGATTAATCCTATATGGCAGAGAGCATATTTGTCTTTATCCAAGATTTATTTTATAATATGATCTAGTTGAAGATTTTCTCTTGAACTCAAGGCACTGTTCAACAGACACCGGCAAGAAATCCTTAAGATGGCCTACTTGATAATAAACAGACCTAGGAGTGGTTGATGTTGCATGAAGGATGTACCAGTGCATACAAGAAGAATCCCCCATCTGGCTGAGTTTCTGTAGAGAATAGACAGTAGAGCTTTTGTACATGGCTGATGAATAATTTCACCTCGTCACATGACTGTGCCGAATTAACCCAAACTAGGTTTAGCGTGTGGCAAACACAAGAAGAGAAGATGACCAAGGAATTCTTTTCCAGTAGACGTGCCTTTTCTCCCTTGTATTTTCCCGACATATTCGCCCCCCCCCCCATTATTTTTCATTGACCACTGCGATATTAATTAACGATCCTTTTACACTGTTTTCTTAAGACTGAGACCAAGTTTTCTAACACTGAAGCTGTTTGGGCCTAGCTTTTTCGTTTGAAATGCAAAATTATACGTTTTAAGTACATGCAGTATTATTGAGGCCCCAAAAAATATCATATACGTTTATAAAAGATGTGAGCTGCCAAGGCTTTAGCTGCCGTGATGGCAATTGAGGCTTAGAACCGTGGCCTCCTAATGATTTAAAGAGCAGAGCCTATATTTCCAAAGCCATTGGACGAGGAAGTTTCGATGGCAGGAGACAAATTTTCTCATATAGCGGCGAGCGGGGCTGATTGAAATGTGTTGTTTAGATAAATTTTGGTGAATTTTGCACCATGCAAAGATGCATTATGGGGTTCTTTCGCTTGGATACGGCCTCGTTATCTTCTAATGAAGACGAAGCATGAAAACGCCTCTTCTTAATACTTTGCCCCCAAACCGTTTCTACTTGCCTTAGGCATTAAATATCAACGATTTATCTCTACTGACTTAAAAGCACCACATGGTCCAACCTACCTCGAATATTTCCAGCACTTTATCTATCATTGGTGCTCCCAAACTTTTTGTCTGCAAAACGCTGAGCTGAGTCAAATTGCATATGATAACAACTCCGTTGATTTGCGTCTCTTCATTTTCGAAAAGTTTTTCTAGTGTGTAAACAAACACTCTTAAGAGCTTCTCAAAATGAAAAGCTAGACTCATATTCCATTTGCTGAAATTGAATGTCATTATAACTCGCCCTTTTTTGTCTCTTTGCGGCAGTACACCTACAATGCCTTGTTCCATTGTTCGTTTCACGTTTTTTCGAGTTAAATTTCGAAAAACTTCGGGCTTATTTTCCCTGACGTTGTAATATTTCTCAAGTAAAGAATATGCTGCTTCGACATCAAATTTTCTGCTTCGTAGAAACTTAAGCAAGAATGCATCGCTGTGCTCGTCGAAATTGTTCTCTTCTTGGTGAATGTCAATTTGTTGTCTGAAGCCCCGTAAACATGCAGCTTTTATTTCGGGAGTTTCACCAAGCTCATAATAGGCCTTTTGCATAGTCTGGGCAGGTATGTACCCATGTCCTCCTAGAATAGGCCCATTAGGCTCAACGCTACCCTCCATTTCAAATATACCATTGACCGAATTGGGGACTTCAGTTCCTACGTTAGCAGTTACATGTTTAGGAGTATTTTGGTTGGCAAATGGATTTTCAATGTTTTGAAATGGAGATCCATCATTTACATTAATTGTCCTGTTTTGCTGTCTGATTTGCAAATCTAGTTGGATGTTCGCTACGTTTTCCGGCGTGCTTTCTTGATAGAATTGTCTACCATCAGAAGAGAAGCTCGCTGGTGAGATATTTTGCGATAGCGGTGCATATTCACCGGGAGATATATTTTGATGCACAGAGTCAGCATCAGTTAGGTGGTAGTCTTGATATGCCGCCTGCTGAAGGTCGTTATAGTCCGTGTTTTGATATTGAAACTGCGGCTCATTTGATGCAGAATACTGACCAGCATATGGATCAATGCCTTGACCATAGTTGTCGTATTCAAGATAGTTCTCTCCTTGAAGCTGCATGACCTCTCTTAGATGCTGATCGTAAGCCTCGTTTGCCTGATGTGTCTCGAAGTCGTTTGTATCATACCCATAGTTCCCTGGCTGGGAGTAATTAGATCCGTTCATGGTAGCTCGTTGTCTGAATATCAAAATAGTTTCAGTCAAATTTCTATGATTTGCAAAAACATTTGTTGTAGCATGTATAGAGCTTAAATCTTTCAAAAAGTAGATAAACAGACCAAAAGCCGTCAACTGCAAACAGAATGTATTCAAAATCTGCTAATTTGTGAATCCTTTTTGCAGCATCACACATCTAAGCGAAATTTCACCCTAGATATCGCTGGCCTAACACATCCACGGTTGCTACTTTTCAATCTCCTGCTTCGTATTGCTAGCAAGCTGACGGTTGGCAACTAATCTTCTTTTCAGATTGCTAGTCTGCGGTCTGCTGCAAAGCAAGCTTTTGTCAATTTTAGTTTATCGGCTTTTTACTTGTAGATAAATTCAATGATCAAAGAAAATTTAAGACGACGATATTTCTGATAAATCAGAATTTTCATGAATCAACTATGCCGTCTTGCATCGCAGTTTTCTTCTTGATTGCCAAGCAGTGAATGGCTTCTTCACTGTTTTGAACAAAGTAACCAATTTTCTCGCTTTTGACTATCAAAATTTCAATCTGCTGTAATAACACTGCAAGTAAATTTTCGCTTTCCTTGTTAATCAGTTTGCCGATTAACACTTGTTCTTACCAGAAAGTTAATTTGCAGGCGAAGAAGGTTTGCCATAGATTTCCATTAAGCTTCTGTTAGTTTGTAAACAGACTTTAATAGCCACACCGTAAATAGTATGGCAGATCAGATCACAATGCTTAGCATATTGAGTCCCTCTGCACGCTGAGATGTTATGAACAGTAAATACCACTCGTTGATTGACTTTCACTGTATTTGTCTGCATAAGACTTTGTCTCCTTAGAAGTCTAAAGACTACAATCAAACCCAAGGTATCTCTAGCGCCTTTGCTTTGAGTAAACACAAGAAAGTCAGACCTTTCTCAGCATGCACTTATTCGTATGTGAATAGATTCAAATGTATTTCTTATTAAAACCCGTAATATCGTAGATTCAACAATGACGTGGGCAGGTGCTTCTTGCAAGTTTTCTAATATCTCTTTCTTTATCAAGATCAAAAGAAAGTCAATTGGTGGTGTGTTTGTGAATTCCTCGCGAGAAGAACTTCAGTTCACAGCAAAACCTGTTTCCAAGGCTTTAAATGTTCAGTTTTTGGTTACAGGCTGTGCTTACTAATCTTGTTGTGATGATCACTCGACTTGATGTTTTATGCTCGTCAATGTTAATTAATATCAGCCTTTGCTTTTTTTATAATAAGGCTTACAGTCTTGATTGCCGCTGGCGTATGGATGTGATAATATTTCTTTTCTTGAATCAATATTTACCAAATCAACTGGCAGTTTACTTGTCTTTAATGAAGATTCTGATGTCCTATCATAAGTACATCAAGGTCTATTTGCACAGACAAAGTTAAATATGCTTTATTAAAAGTATGGTTTATTAACATGCAGTTTACAGTTGATGGCTCAGAAGAGATCCTTTTCTTTGATTAGTTTTCTGTCAACTGCTGTCATTTGCTTTGCTTCAGGTTTTGTTTACTAAATTGTGAGCATACTCCTGGCGAGGACTTGCTTCTTAAATGATGATGTTCTCGTTATTGGTTTAGGCAGTCGCGCGACTATTGCTTTCTGTTCTTTCCGCTATTCTGTTTCTGGTCTGTCGCCAACAAGCACTTGTTACCAAATTCAACGTTACTCTAATCTGCAAAATAGAGTAACGTAAAGAATCAACTGAGTGAGAGATGTATGAGACTCTAAAAAAGCAAAGTAACACTATTATGTGAGAAACACTGGAAATGATGTTTCTACCAACTACAGACTTTAACACCTGTATCAAACAATCTAGCAATTAAAGCTAATACCGCACCTGATGTTTCTCTTTATGTGCTTAGTGGGTGAAACACCCGTTATTCAGACAAGTTTTGAACACATCAAGGTTGAAAATCGTTTCTGTCTGAAACTTTGATTTTAAGATTATAGAAACAGCAGTTCATTCAAAATAAAAACCTCGCTGTTAGAAATGATACGCATTTCAATTTTTTGATTCGAATTTCGTGCCTTTCATATGTAGAAACTCCGTTGTTTTTAAGGAAAAAAGGCAACAAGCTATTATTTGCAACTGACGGAAAGGAGCAAGGCTGGATTGCCAATGGCCTCTCTAGTTAATGCCCTCCCTCGAATGCATGATTTATGGCTCTGGTTTGAAGACCGTTTTTGTGGCTTTCTTTTTTATCATAAGGTTTTCCCCATTCTTTATGGGTGTCAAACCAGACCCAGTCGAGAAGACGATCGAGCCGACATACAGTAGAAACCCGCATAAAAACCCTGTTTTAATTAGAACTTTAAGGCTGAAATATAATCGTTTAACCCCCTTAATAAGAGCCCCAAAGAGGCTGAAACTTGTATAGGTTCTTATATTTTTGAAAAGACTTTAAGACTTATCCTTATTCACACGGGAAAATTAAAGAAAAATAAAGTAAATTAGGTTTTGGTATGTTGCATTCTAATTGGACAACCCAACTTGAAATCTAACATGAAAAATATGAGTGACAATGTCAGTGAGAATTCTTGCGGTGGAAAACATTGTTTATGTATGCAAGGCCTGTACGTATATAAGAACCTTGTTAAGAACTTTACAGGCTTGATTTTAAAATAGCTGCCTGTTAATTAAGAACCTATTCAGGTTGCCAGAAAAAACCTAGGTTCTTTTATGTGGGTTTCTACTGTATTCAATATTTTGGTTCATTTCACGTAAAAAACAAATGATAGGACCACTCCCAAAATGCTATTAGGATATCTTCATACAGCATTAATTAAAAGTTAAGCAGACAATATCATCTAATGTGGATCTCTCTCCAGTGTCATCAGAAAGTAATTGTAGCTAGCTACTTTCAAAGGCTATCTATCTTTTTGGATTCAAACCCTAAGAAGATTTATAGGGCTGCACCAAATAGAGATATGGTGTTAGACTTGAGTCAAAATAAATGTGAATGAGAAATCCAACGATAATCTTTCTGTGGATTTTCCACAAAGCTGATTGCACAGAAAGAGGATCTTGCTTTGAATTCACACAGAAAAATTGAAAAATTGCAACAAATGAAGTCCTGGTGTTAGTTTGATACTGAAATAGAAATAGTTATGGTAACACCTAATGAAGAACTTTCTCTAAATTCATCACGAAGCAGGTATAGTTAAGGATATCAAAAGAAGATCTGGCTGTGAGATAATCACCGAGTCAGTTTATGTGGCACCTAATAAAGATTAACTTCAATTGTAGCTTATTCATAATTACTGTTCGAATAAGCTTCTCTTCTCTCGAGCAAGGCCCACCCCAAAATAATTTTTGGGAAATATGCCCCCGGGGCTTATTTGAGGATTTACGTTATATGATAAAGTCAAGAAAATTCTAAGTTGTAGGACGGTTTTAAGTTACTACTCAAGCTTTCACGTCATGTTCTTATTGTATATCTTTATAACATTTGTACATTTTGACCCAAAGATAATCTGGAGTAATGAGTTGTTTTCATGGAAAATATATATTGTCATTGCCCTTGGCTCTGTGCTCCAGGGTGTTCTCTGTCATTCAAGAAATAATACAAAGAGGTGTCAAAACTTGCAAGTTGACATGAAGGACGTATTGTGAAAAGTTGACATGAAGGACGTATTGTGAATTGAAAATTTGTATTTAAGTAATTTAATCTTCCTTATATTGAATTGCGAGTGCCGAGCAAACAATCAGACTTTTTGTGTCACAAAAATATACGCTTTATATTATGAAAACATATGGTAAAAATTATTCATACTCGGTTTTTGACACGTGATTTTCCACCTACTTCTTTCCCACAAAGCTTACATTTATGATGACTAAATTATAGACCAAATTTCCTAAAAAAGAATTTTTCTTTGGATATGAATGAAACGTCTTACTTCAATCGAAATAGCACCCTACCGCTCGCTCGCAGCACCTTTCTCCCACGCAGCTTTTCACTGAGATAGAGTCTGTTACTAGAAATAGATTAAGCTGCAATTTAAAAATAGTTTGTCACTGATGATTTTGCTAATATAATTTATCTGTTTGCTAATTTTCATCATTGCGAAATTGTGGATAGTAATTTTTGACATTTCACGAATGGTTAGTTTTTGTTTTGGAAAGTGCCTCAGACAAACATAAATTCTATTCGTATTTTCAAAAATTTATGTTGATGACTTCTTCGCCTGTCAAACAGATTTTGCTATCGATATCCTGCAGATAATTTGGCTCTATGTATTTCAAATATTTTTCTTTAGAAGTTTATAGAAAATGTTTAATTATTAACATTTTGAAATATCATCTTTCATTTGAATGGAAGTAGCAATTTTTCACGGAAGCAAATCGATAAAAACTTACACACTCTACATAGTCAGATAAAATTTCCGCTAGGTCACTTTATAACATTTATAAATAACGTTAAATCATTGCTCATTATTTATCAAGGTGACCGATATTATATCAGCGAGGCAAGACAAGGTTAAATCTAATTACGCTTGTAAATATGCAAATATTTGCTACAGGACTACGAAGAAAGTTTGCAGACCTGAATTATCAACGCACGCTTCATAAGCTAGCACCTGAAGACATATACATTCAAGTTATATGAATCTTTTCTTTAAAGATTTAGCTATTTGTGATATTACATGGACTATTTGCATGTAGCTTTCCGTATGCCTCGAATTTGTCGCCGTTCTTTTACTTCAATTCAAAGGATCTACATGCACACTCGCTACCTCTCACGCAACAAAAGCATTGCATGAATTCGTTTTGTTCTTAGGACTCTCTGCAGAAAATAAGCCTGAAACTACAAATACAACTATTACATGAAAGAGGAAGATCACTTACCCAGCTCAGTTTCCGGATCCAGTTTGAAGGATTTGTAAAAGTCTATTTTGCCTAAAAACTTGATTCGAATCAAAAGCTTTGCGTTCGCTGAATACTGACACGATATTTCAGCGCTTTGCCCAAGGAGCGTGTCTATATGACATCTTACATGCCACACAGTCATTCATAAACACTTACCACAGTTAAAATGAAGCTATACGACCACGCATATGCACCGAACAATTTCACATCAAATCGATTGGTTCTTTCTTTGCGCGCAGGTTCTTTGCTATGCCTGCCCACATGAAGACTACTGGCGCGCCTCAAGAAATTCTAGGGGGGCGCGTTAACGATCTTCCTAATCAACATATGCTTAGAAAACATCAGAAAAATTAAGTCGTGTGCAATTTTTGCAATTCATCGCCATAAATCAACTATCGTACACCTCAAAACTCATTTTAGTTTACTACTTAATAGTCCAAGGTATTTTTTTAACTTGTTGCTTCATAAGAAAACGCTTGATTTTGAAAGTTTTCAATTATAGGAAGTGCAGGCCTAGACAAAAAGGCACCATTTTTTACAATACGTATCCAACGCCTATTCATAATGTATGCGCTTATTCCGGCAATAAATTTTTTGGATTAAATTTTTCGGAAAAACATTTCATAATATAAAGCTCTTACATGTTTTGACTTCCTTCAAAACATAAACAAATGAGATATCTTTTAGTGACCCCCTGGATTTGTGAAAGAATGTCTGCCGAACGAATACTCTGAAACAGCTGCTTTTGCTACCATGGCAACACCATAACCACATGGTTTACACAAGGCGTTTATAATTACAAATCTCAACAGCTATGACAATGGTGAAAATTCTTCAAAGTTTTTCTTCGTTTCTGCACATTTCTTGTATTAATTCTTCGGAATTTTGCAGGTGGATTCTCAAATATGGAGCTGTTTTCTTTCCAGCACAGGATCCTTTGTTTTTATGAGTTTCGTAGGGCTGCAATCAAATAAGCTTTATTCAAAATCACTCACAATGATTTTTATGTAATGCGCACCATCTGATTGAGCATGCGATGAAAAGAATCTTTGAGCTTCTTTAACTTAGAAATAAATATGTATTAACTTGGCATTTGGATAGAAATTCTCTTTACATCCTTGATCTTCAAAAGCGAATGGCGCGTCTCCATCAGCTGCCAAACGTTTAACCTGCATTAGCAGAAAAATCTTTAGCTACCTGGATCCAAATCCTGACTGGTAGCTACCACTTATAGCTTTGCCAGTTTGAAGCAGAAGATGGAAGAAAAATTTTCATTTCAAACAAATAAAGAACATTTTTAGTTCCTAGGTACTAATGTAAAAAGGAAGAGATTCTTGAGTCTTGGTTTGATCTAATTTTCATTTATTTTTTAGACTTCACAATAAAATAACTCTTTAAAAAAAAAAAAATAACTCTTTAAACATGTTGTAATGCTTTTACTCAGCTTTTTCCTAGGAGATTTGGAATATTATGTTTCATTGTCATCAGTTCACTTTTCGTTTCCTGCACAACTTAGTATTTGACTGAACCAACCATCACATACCATAATATCATACCAAAGGCCGGAAGTAGATCCTTTATCCAGCTTTTAAGTTACAACCATTCAAATTATGAATGGCGATGTGGGTATGCCTTTTTGCTACAAAAGCTGTATCTTCAAATATCATAGTATGTTCTCTTTATTAATCCAGAACTCAACCAAACATCACAATTTCCCGCAACACTAAGAACTTAGATGTATTTGACATGTACAATATTTCAAGGTGGTGCAATACTTTTGCGAGGGGAGTGTGTATTTGTGATTTCATTTTGAGATTTTAACATGTACTAGCCCGGTTTTACTCTTTTGTGAAATTTTTTGGTACCAAAGAATTGTCTCACCTATTTAAAGTTGATACAGACCACACGAAGACAAAGAGTTAATGCAGATGAGTATAAGAATCTTTTTTCTGTGTCCATTATCATGCAAAGAATCAAATCTAGAAATTGAAGACTTTCACCTTGCTCAGATTTTCGATAGAAATGTAAAAGACTCCTGATTTAGAAAACTGAGTTCTGAATCATTCATTCGTGAAAAATGTTGGTGAAAATACATGGCTTTGAAGACTTAACTTTACTGTAAATGTTTAAAAGCTTTGGCTCGTTGGTCAGACAAAGGAGGAGCACAAATCTTGACTTTGGGAGTAACCATGCATGACATGTTTGTATTATTTGCTTATGAGGGATGCAAAAGTAGATTCCTTGTAACCTTGCTGGTTGCATATAGATCATCTTCTTTGAAAGCAAATGGTGGCGATGGTAAAAGTTGTCCCATTCAATCCATGCTTTAAATATCATAATGCCAGTTGAAATCAAAGTTTTGAATTCGATCGTTGCATAATTAGTCAGTGACATCTGGAAATTCACATGACCGTTGCGGCAAGGCTCTCTCAATGAACAAAATTGGTTTTGTGTTCTAAAATAAATATTCTATAAAAATCACCTGGCCCGATGCAAATATTCTCTTTTTCTGCTTGCTCGCATGAAGATTTGCAAACATCAAGTTATGGGCTAAGTAAATATAAAGTAAAAGGCAGATCCTAAAGAAGACTTTTTTAATCAGAATATTAATACATCAATAGAAATCAGCCTTGCAGACTGAATTAAATCAAATTAAAACCGAAATTATCACATGACGCACTTGATTCATCTAAAATACTTATCAAATTCTTCAGGTTTCGTAGAATTATCAATTTTACGCATGTTTATTCGGAGGCATTTGTAAATATCATTTGCAGCCATTGGATGTTATTTAATCAAATTTCATCGGTTGTGCACACAATTTTAATGTCAAACGTTTTGCTCCACGTAGAAGCCTTCCCCTAACAAAAACCTCTCAATAACGGACACCTTTAAAAAATGGACATATCTCATTATTTGACATCCCGACCAACGGACACCATCAAATAACCAAAACCTCTCAATAACAGAACCTCCCGATAGCAGAACCCTCCTAACAACGGACATCTCTCAATAATAAACACCTCCAAAAAATCGACACCTCCATCAACGGACACTTTCCTGCTGACAATAACCTCCCAATAACGGAAACCCACCAACGGACACCTCACAATAACAAAAACCTTCTAATAGTGAGCACCTTTTAATAACAGACACCTCATAATAACAAAAAACCTTCTAATAGGGGGCACCTTTTAGTAACGGACACCCCCCAATGACATAAACCTTCCAATAGCAGGCACCATTTAATAACGGACACCTCTCAATAACATAAACTTTCTAATAGTGGGCACCTTTTAATAACGGACACCTCTCACCTCTCCATAACATAAACTTTCTAATAGTGGGCACCTTTTAATAACGGACACCTCACAATAGCAAAAACCTTTTAATAGGGGGCACCTTTTGGTAACGGACACCTCTCAATAACATAAACCTTCTAATAGAGGGAACCTTTTGATAACAGACACCGCTCAATGACATAGACCTTCCAATAGCGGGCACCTTTTAGCAACGGACACCTCTCAATAACATAAACCATCTAATAGTGGGCACCTTTTAATAACGGACACCTCTCAATGATGGACGTCTTCTAATGGCCGACACAACCAATCAAATGACACCTCTCTGGTAATGAACACCCCCAATAACGGAAACCTCCCGATAAATTTAACCTTCTAATAGCGGGCACCTTCAAATAACGAACACAACCTATCTACGGACACCTCACTAGTAATGAAAACCTCTCAGTAACGGAAACCTCCTCATAATATAAACATTCTAATAGTGGCCACCTCCAAAAAGTGGACATCTCCTAATAATGGACACCTCTCAATAACGGACGCCTCCTAATAACGGACACAGCCCATCAATAAACACCCAAATTGATGCAATCAGCTTGAGACTCAATACTACCCTGGAAATGCATACAATTCTTTTAAAACTAAGCGCAATACTCTTTCTAGGATGCGAAACAACAGTTTTACAAAAGCATCATTGCTTAGATTTAATATCACGTTATTGTTAGCAAACTAAATCTTTAAATTGAATTACGAACTATCTTAGCAGCAGAGTTCAGCAGTGATAAGCTTCGTGGTGCTAGCTTATAAGTTTTTTAGTGTGGGAATCCCTCTAGTTTTGGCATTGATCAAGAAAGTGATTACTTCCAAGATTAAATTATTTTGCTTGCCTCAAAATGTCATTTTCGTTCCAACAATTGAAGATTTTATTGCAGTTGAGTGCTGCAATCAAAGTATTGAAAGCTTACTTTGACTGACAGCTCCAATGCTGTGACACGTGGAATGAGAAATTATCCTGTCGATAAAAACATATAAATATATTATTTCTCAGATTAATGGCAAAGAAACATTTCGATATTAATGATTCATTTTGCTGCATTATTTACTGATAAGAAAAATACCATTGAATGAGGCAACAAAGAAGTTTTGTAAGTCAATAGATCAAACGAATTAGATTTCTAGCTTATTTCACTCCTCCTTCCAAGTTTAAGGCATAAGTCAGCCTTCTCGCTGTTTGATACGGTCTTTACCTATTGTGCTAGCAATTTATATCCTCTGACGCAGATTATTTCGAAAAAATCTCCCCAACCACCCACATACTCTCAAAAGTTGTGCAAAAATCACCTTATACAGTTTAAATATTGATTAGAACTGGGCAGATGTTTCTGTTGGCATGTATCCTGCTAGCGATTCGCTGTACTCGTTGTATACATGTGGTGCACGCATGTATTTCTGTTAGGCGTTGACAAAAATAGACAGCCGTTGGTCTTCAAGAATTGAAAACATCGGTTTTTTCTCTCTCTATCTGGCTACAGTCATCAGTTTTTTGAAGGATTATCTTTACTTTATTGAAAATCTTCCATTGCGGTCGGCAATATTTGCTCAGATGTTTGTTTATTTCATTCTAATGTCATTTTTTAACACATGATCTACTATGTGAAATTTTTCATGTAGAAAATTTTCTTGTTATTTATTATGGAAGAAAAAGTTTAGTTCGCCGTACGTGATACTTTGGAGAAAATTTTATCATTTCATCTTTCTGTTTTGCATACAAACAAAAATTTGAGAAACGAAACTGGTTTCATGTATCTATAGTTTGACATAACGCTTTCATCAGAGGCAAGCCTCTCTTGACAAAGTTAATTAGGCAATTATTTATTATTTTCATAAAAAACTTTTTCGGAAATAAATTTACTTTCTGTAAAACCAGCTTTTAGTTAAAACGTTTTTCAACGCAAGTTTCTCTTCTTTTAGTTCACAAGCTTCTTTCAGGCACCGTGGAGCGTTAAGGAAAGTGGAGGGTCTAAAAAAGTGAGGGGGGGGGGTAAAACTGAGTAAAAAGAGGCTTTACTGGTAGTCAAATACTTAAATTTTAGCATTTTTGCAAAAGCTTAAGCCAATCAGACACCCCCTGCTCCGCAGTGCCTGTCTTTCCATTCAATGTTACAAATGTCCCGTAGGCTTGTTTTTACTTTTTACAGCCATGTACGTTTTGGACTATCTTTGGAAATATTTACCATGCCAAGAACTGAGCCTTGGGGTGTTGCTTCATCAGGCCAATAATTTCTTTACTGCATCACACATTTGCAATGAACAACACAAATTGTTCATAAGAATGTTGCTGCTAGAACTAAGAACGTGATGTTTAGAAACATTAGCAAACTTCAGTACTGAAAGCAAAAAAATTGAGAACAATGAAATTTGTGATTTCATCTCTGCTCTCACCTTGACCTTTACTTCCTTATGCTCCATAAGCTTCTGGGGCCTTCCAGAATAGACAAGGAGCAACAGTCTAGCTTGAAAATGGCTTTGACAAAAACAAACATTTGAGTTAACTAAAGCTTCGTTTTTTATTACCAGAAGATTGTTTGCATATTACAGTCTAACTTCTTAAACAAAAAAATGTAAAAGTGATGACGTCACAAAAGTAAATTTTTAGAATTTTTTAACTTGGATCCTATAACCTGAACCAAAATCATGAAATACGAGATGTTCTAAATCAGTTTAAAGTGTTCCGAATTGGCTGAGATATGGCCATATGAGCACAGTGTTCTGTCTCATCAAGCCTCTGTATTTTTGTCTCTGTTCCTTACTTTATGAACAGAGCCAAATCAACAGTAATCTGTTAGCAAACTTCAAATCTTTTATTGGCCATAGCTTACCTGATTTTAACAAATTTAACTGATTTTGCATATTTAGAAGAATTTTATAAAGTTCCTTTTTTTTGGAATTCAAACATTCTAAAATAATTTTTTGCAACGTCACACTTAAGAACTTTACTACTCGTTGTGCAATGTGTTCATAAATCCTAAAGTCCCTGCTCCATTTACAACTTTTGCTTTAATTTTTTAGTGATACAAAACCTGAAAATGGCCTATGGCTTTGAATAAGCATGGTCCTCGATTTTTGATAATAGCTATTTGAACAGCAATAATTTTGTGACCAAGCACAATACTCATAGCTGTTTTCAAGGTTAAAGTTAGTAGATCTTAAAATCTATAATAACTTTGATTAAATTTCATATCAGTACTAGCAGACTAGATACTCTCAAAGAATCCTACATCTTGCTCTTAGTTTCTGTTTGCTGCTCTTTTTATCATCAGAGCTAGTAATTCATACAACATATAAGAATACTATTTTATTTTTCAATGGTTAAAATTAATGTTTTAAATAAGGGTTGGTGCTAGAGACAAAAATGTAAGACCAAAACGCTAACATTTTATAAAGCAAGCGATGAAAAATGTATGCGAATGCCAGTAGAAAAGCACGAATATTAATGGACACATCCACACAGTTTTTGGGGCATGTTCACCTTTCAATGCAATTGATGTAACAAGATTGGCTGTTTTTAAGTGTTTTACATATAAAGAATGGCTAATGTAAAAAAGCAATGAACTTTGTTTTATCTTGCTTGAATCAAATTTGTAGCTGAAAATCATGCCCGGTAATTTGGTATAACAAACGCTTTTTAGTAGTGCAGAACAAAAATTATACAGTATGTGTGTATATCACAAAAAAACAGTGTTCCGTAGAAAGAGTGTACCATGAATTTAACGTTCATATCAAAATCAAGCAATGGAGATTTCACGCTAAAAATCTCCTTGCAAACAGCAACAATTTCCTGCAATGGATTTGTGCTAAAAATTTCCCGGCAGCTCAGCTGCCGGACATTTTTCGGCCCTTGCGATTGCACCCTGTATAGAATTGTGCCATCACTACGAGCCAAAGATCATTGTTTAACCTTTACAGAACCAATATAGTACGGTAAGTCGCGTTGACACATACAACTCTTATGATTCAAAGCAAAACTAATCATTTACTATTTTGAAGCTACTGCATTTTTGGTGATCTTTATCATCTACAATCAAAATAGAAAGGTTCCTGTTGACAACTTAGATATTTCAGGCTTGGAACATTTCAGTTCAGACAAAATTAGGCCGAACAGAATTAATCTTTTGTGTGGTAGGAACGCAATTCTTCTGAATAGATGGAAGGGCCCTTTCTGTACTGTAAACACTACATGGTTCCATCCAGCAGTTTTGGAACCTATCTACAGAAACAAGAAAAAATCCACTATTGTGTAGACAAAAGGAGTTTGTTTTCACATTAGGACTCCATTGGTAACATTCTCTATAGGCAAGCGGCACTGATTGGGCAGCCTCAACAGTCATGTGCTCGCGTTTCCGATTGACCTATTTCCATCCACAACTGGGTATATATATTTCCTAGCGTAGAGTTTTCGATCTATGTTCTGATGTTTTAAACTCTGAAGAGTGTCAAACGAAAAGCTTTAGTTTGCTCAAATGTTTGCTTTTTCAAAGCCATTTTGCCTTAAGGCCGATTTTCACTGGGCGAATCCTTTCACGCGAATCGAATTTTTGCCAATGTGAGCATACGTGGTGTAATGTTCTCAGATTTCGCAGCAAAAAAATTCGATTCGCAGAAAGTAGATCACGGTCCTACTCTATCGCTACGAATATTTATTCGATTTGCGCGAAAGAATTCGCCTAGTAGGAATCGGCCTTTAATGTTGAAGTAGAAGTTGCCAAAGAGTTATTGGCATAGAATGATAAGACAGACAGACCTTTCCGGAAATTTGAGTAGATTAACGATTTACTATAGAAAAAGCGTAAAAATTCTGAAAAAATATGATTCAAAGCATTTAATGCCAGTGTTGGTGATGTTGGCTGAAGATCACTTCATCTTTAAAGCGGAATTCATATGAAAAGTCCGAGACAGGTTTTGCGGTTGTGACGTCAGCCATGACCATCATCAGAGTGAGGTAGCCTCGCTTAAAGCCACCTTACGTGGCCTAGTTTGACCGAAGGGACGATAGCCATTTGGTTTCCGAAGATAATTCATTCCAAATTTAAGGAGCCAAATTTTGGTAAATATGCAGTATCTTAAGAGGGATAAAAAGGACGAGGAGTCAGGTAATTAATCTTTCAGTGCTAGATAGTAATAATTTTTTTCGTTGATTTAAGGGTATGGAGAGAAAGAAAATAGATAGAGGTGATGGCCGGAAAATGGATGGATTCAACATATAACGTCTATACTGCTTCGTATTTGTGTAAAGATTGTTGCAATTTTTTATAAAAGGTACATTAAGATAATGGAGTTCTGAATAACTGAAAATAAAGCCTGTTGTTTTGGCTAGTTAATTTTACTCTGCAGATTTTTTTAGCGTACGAGGCAAAAGATAGGAGAGGATTTTTTTCCACACGGGCGCTATCCATATAATATAACCCCTCGAGATTATATTTAACTCGTTATGTGGCTAAAACATACATAAATCTTCAGTAATTCAATTGGGTTATGTATCCTTCTCTTATTTGATATTGATAGCTCAAAATGGTGGCAGACTTTGTCAACTTTTTGACAACAACAAACATTTGGATGCATGAACTGGGCCAGACTGCAAAGTTTGGGTATGCGTTGGGAACCTGCTCCCTGCGCAATAATTTTTTGCTCACATCCCGTCCGCGCATTTTTGCAAATTTAGATTAATCCGAGCAGTTGGAACATGGACTTTCGTGGATTTTTTGCTCATAATCTTGAGCCCTAAAAGTGCTATTTAAAATTGAAATCCTGCAGCTTTTAACCTGTCATTATGCAACATGATTTGTTCCCGCGCAAGCATAAGCGACAGAAAATAATTCCCAGCGCACAAAAAATACTTTGCACTCTGGGAACTGGGTGAAATAGGCGCATTTTATAGCAAATTTTGGCAGGGAAATTCTTAAAAATCTTGCTGACGCCATAGAAAACATAGTTAAAAATGTATAAACTAGGCGAAAAAAATTTTTATTTGTTAAGATATAGACCATGCCTAAAGAGGAAGAGTTAACAAATGAGAAGCAAGTCGCTATAAAATATTTGCGGGAAAGTGGACTGTCTTATCGTAAAATTGTGGAGCAAGTTGGGTGTAGCCACACAACAGCTGTTAGAATTTTTAAAAGTTTTATTGAGAGTGGTTCAGTGGCAAAGAAACCAAGAAGTGGACGGCCAAAAAAACTGGATGGTAGAGGGGAAATAATTATCTGTTGCACTGCACAGCTATTAGGTTTCATGACACTAAAGACCATAAAACTTGAGGTTCAGTAGGGTTTGGCAGGTAAAAATCCTTCCAAACAAATTATAAGAAGGATTTTACAAAAATATAAAATCAAAAGTTACCTTAGAAAGAGAAAACCATTTGTTTCATTAAAAAACATGAAGGCACATCAGCTGGTCTCAAGCTCTCTGAGACTGGAGTGTGTTGGAATGGGAGGATGTTGTTTTCTCAGATAAATGCAGATTTGGACTTAAAAATGATTGTAAAACGTTAAGAGTCTGGCGTACAATGGAAGAGGCACACAACCCAAAGTTTTACCAGCCTGCATTCAACAATGCAATCTCTGTAATGTTCTGGGGATGCATTGGGCCTAAGGGTGTTGGAAAACTTGTCATTTGTGACCAACGACTTGACTCTGAAAAATATGTCTCCTTGCTTCAAGATAACCTCTTTCAAATTGTTGCAGCTATGTATGGTGAAGATGAAAAGCCATTTATCTTTCAGCAAGATAATGCACCACCACATAGCTCAATTTTCACCAAGATTTATTGCCAAACAAGAGGAATTAAAGTCTTGCCATGGCCAGCATCAAGTCTGGATCTGAACATCATTGAGAATGTTTGGCTTCGCATGAAAAACATTATTAATCATGATCCAAATGGTCTTCAAATAACTAGAGAATCATTAATTGAAAGAGTCGTTCGGGCATGGCACGAAATTCCTCAAGATTACATTTTCCAATTATATTCATCTATTCCAAGAAGGCTGAAAGCTGTTTTAAAAGTTCGCAGCTACCCGACAAAATATTGAAATTTGAAACTGTGAAAGAATGTTTTTTACTGTTATTTTTCAAACAATTGTTCTAAATAGATTGAGGTTTTGATTGGTAGTTGTTTTACTTCCGACCCACACCCATTCGCCACTTAAAGTAACAATTAATTTGCATAACAATAGCTTTCGATCTTTCATGCACCATTACTCCCCCTTCGAGGTGGTGCAGTACTTTTGATACCCTAGTGTAGTTGACTCTGGTTATAACCACATCACATGTTTGTTACTTTAAAAGCTGTGACTGCAAGCAGAAAACAGCGACTGCAAGCAGAAAATTTTTCTGGTCCTATCTTGGATACTGAATCTCAGTACTCAAAAGTATATAAAAGCATCAAGATAATCTCGGTTAGGTGAGAGATCAGATTTTCACAGCCTAGCCCTGCTTTTCTCATACCTTAGGAATCTAAGGTAGGACTGGTGCATTGGCTCCCTGGTGGGGAAAAGTGATCTTTTCTTGTCCACTCCCTGCCCAGAACTTAAAACTGCTTGCAATTGAGTTAATCAAGCTATATCTAAGGTTAAGGGTTTTTATTTGGGTTAGGTGGAGCAACTTGTGAGGATGCACCAACGGCCCAACGTTGCTTCCTGTGACGAGGGAATGTGGCCTCAATGCCAGATTTCATGAGGGATGTGGCAGTGTTATTTCTGAGGGATCTATTTTTATCAAAGTGAAAATATTCCTCTGTTGATGTTATTCTCCAGAGTAAAAAGTTAACTTAATTTGAAAAAATGTGCTGATGGCTATTTGAGGAAAAAATCAATTGGACAATTTTGTGTATTTGGGTCTAAATTTTGTTAAACTGCAGGGGCAGCTGGGAGTCAAATTTTTCTGGTATTAGTTCTTTGAAATTTTGAACAGCTAGAAAATGATTGTAAAGAGTATTTTTTCTCGTAATGGTGTCAGGGGATTTTGCTGCCTTCACTTATGCTGCAATTGCTCTAATAGCGGGCTTAGGGGAAGGCTGGTTGACATAGAAAGAATAGTGCTACTAGAAAATGCAGACGGTGCACAGCACTTGCTGTATCACCACCTCAAGGGCACAGTATGAGAGTCATGATTCTAATAACATAGCCAGTGATACAGTAAAGAGGGTTGAGCCATGGCTACATTCATTGCTAATTGCCTAGAGCTCTCTTGTAATTCCCATGTTTTCCTAATTTTGGGAGCAATTCGAACCCAATGCTATGTTGATGTTGACATTGAATTATCATTGACAAGGTAATGTGCCTCCCATACTGTGTTAATGTGGTACAAAACAGCTCCAAGCTTACAATAACATTAATGATAATTTTGAAGTTGTATAATATTAAATTGTAGTTATTGAACAGTAAAAACATAATTATGGTAATAATTTGTAAAAAATTTATGAGAAATTATGTTTTGCAGTACTTCAGCATCAGCCTTAATTTGCTTGTATTTTTTTGGTTGATGTTGAGGCTCCTGTTTTCATAGAATTGTTCTTATAAATAAATTTTACTTGCATATTAGGATCTGGTGTTAATCCATTCCATACTATTGATAAAAGCACAGTATTGCAAGAGGTTTGTACTATTGATTTTAAGCTCTGTCTTGGTGTAGTAGCCCAGTTTGCATTTCTTGATTTCAATATGGTAACATGCATTATACTGAAAAATTCTAGCAAATCTCAGGTGTAGATCCAAAGAAAATTACCAACATGCTTTTTAGATTGGCAGAGATTGCCTCTTTTTCAAAGTAATTTGTAATTCCATTAAGATGTTTATTTGACTTAAGATTACATACCTTTTTATTTAGATTACAGTTTTACCAGTCTGGTATTAAGTGCTCGATTTACTATTGGCAGGCATAGGTCTTTACATTTTACATGTTTTGGTTCATAGAACAAGGCAGTTCTAAGTTCTGTACTCACTACCAAAGTGTTCATATAAATTTAATTAAATGTTATGTCTATCCACATTCATAAGCAATGAAATTACTGTTTGCTATTATGTATATCATCATATAGTGCTCAATGCTGGTCATTTGTACTAACCAAGTATTTTTTAAAAGTACGCACTTTTGTGTTTAGAACAAAGCTGTACATGTATTTATATATAGAACAAGACAGTTTTTAGCTGCTTCTTTGAGTTTCACATTAAATTTTACCATCAGACAACTGCATTCATAGAAATACATACAGTTAATTTTATCTAAAGTCATTTTTGTCAGTTTGAGTTATTTTCCCTATTAATAAGCTGTTAGCCATTTACAAATAAATGATTTGCAAAGTATTTCATATGAATTGAAGCTGGTCTTGATATTTGGGATGTTTAAGTGTTGAGTTTTGTAGCAAATTTCACCAAACTATCAAAACTTTTTCTCATCATATGCCAAATTGTTGATTTCGTATAGCCAAGTTCACTTCAAATTAAGTTGTTAATAACTTACCTTTTGTGATATTGTTATGTGAAAGTAAAATCATAAGAAACATGGCCAGTAGCTTACTCTGAGTATGTTTCAGAAAAAACTGGCATCTGTAAAGAGAGGCAACTTATTTTTAGTTTAAGATAATTGTTTGTATATTTTTCTATTAAAAATTACTTTTTACTGTCTGTTGTAATTGCTCTGTAAGCAGATGCCCTGTAAGCAGAGCTATACACGCTATTGTTGTAGAGAACAGGATGCTTCCCACGTTTCACATTTAATGAAGTTGTATAAAGATCAATTTAAGCGTAAAACTCTCAGCAGTAACTTGTAATTGTCCTCTTGTATACTCCAAAAGCCTAGTTATTGTATATTACAGCAATAACATTTCTATTAGAAAGCATTTTGACTTTTAATGCAAATCTGAAGTCTAATTTGAAGCCATTCTGTTTTAGTCTCGAACATTTAATGATACTCCAATCAACACCAGAAAATGCATCCACATACTTACAAAGATCCTGTATTTGCTGAATCATGTAAGATTGCTCAAATTATTCTCCTTACATGACTTCTAAATTTTACCTGACTTGATTTACCTCTTTATCAATATAACCTGAAACCTGATATCTCTAAAGCTAAAAAAATACTTACTCTTTGTCTACAAGGGTTAATTAATTATTAGTCAGATAGATTTGCATTTCATTTTTCTTTAACTTTGTCTTCTTTTTTTTACTGGTCACATTGTTTTAACAGGGCAGCCATTTTGGGACTACAGAGGCCACAGAAGCCTTTTTTGCCATGACCAAGCTGTTCCAATCAAGAGATGTATGTTATGATTAGATTCAGATTTTAATGATCTCTAGTTGCCCATTTTTTATAGCTTATGCCCACTTAAGTTTTATACAGGATCAAGCAGAAAATCTATATTATAAATGTATGTAATTCGCTCTGTACAAATTTTCAGATTTTTTCATATTTACATTACAAAGTTGAATAATTTGGACCAAAAAATGTAGAAGTACCTAAGAATGGTAAATATTCATGTTTCAAGACTAATACTGCTTGAAAACCAATCAATGGTGTATATAAATACACGTACCAAAGGAATGTGGTTACCTGAGTTATACCTTTTTTATGTCCTTTCTTTCTGATTTTGTTCTAATCCAACCATTATGCCATGAAATTGGTTCATTGGCATCTTAGAATGAGCTGAAAACAAATGTTAGCATGTATATTTTGTATAAAATAAAGAAACAAATAAAGAGTTAGGTTAATGTATATGAATTTTATATTTCCCTTTCTGTAGCATACATTGAGGCGAATGTGCTATTTGGCAATCAAAGAGCTGGCAAATGTTGCAGAGGATGTCATCATCGTAACAAGCAGGTATGAGAGCAAATAAAGAGAGGAAAAGCAAATCTTGACATCCCTGGATCATTTCCATAATCTCGTCTCATTTAATGATGTTTCTTTTTTTAAACAACAAATAATGTGAATATGCCAAATTAAAGCTTTGCTATTCAAAAAAATTCTTTGCTTTTTAGTTTAACCAAAGATATGACTGGAAAGGTTTGTATCTATAACCTGTTCTTTCTATTTTTTTCACTTTGTTGTAATATACAATCTTGTTCAATAATTCTAATACCCATCGGATCAGAGTTTGTATGCTTTTTGGAAGTTGCATTTACTAGAAATCTTGGACAGACATTTCTTACCATTGTTTGGAAATTTTTGGATATGTCCGTTAAGGGAGTTTTGCTTCAATTATTTACAACATAAAGCATTTCATTATAAAACCACTAGGGGGAGAATGTTTCATAACTTAAAATTTTTTTTTGGTTTCATGAAGTATTGTTGATTTTAATGTAATCAGTGATTATGACTCTTTGGTTTATGAGAAGTTTTGTGGATTTGCCCTTGTTCATGGCAAAATGTCTTGACATCATTTTTTCATTATGAGGAATGCCATATTTTCTTTCCAGCAATCTGCTGTAGATATTTCTTGTATTTTTATCTCAATCACTGATAAGACTTGCTTGCAAACAAAAATCAATTCAGATACTGATATATTTTTTAGTAGCCCTTCTTTCTTGTCTTATCGACAACATTTTTGGCATAACAGCATATTGGGTAATGGACAATTTGAAGGAACTCGGCTTCCATTAATAATAATGTGTCCTGTTTATCATCTAAGTCATATACATCTTTCAAAAAATTAATTTCCCATATTTTTTTTAGGAAGATATCTTCAGAGCCAGTGCAATCAGGGCGTTGTGCAAAATAACAGACGTGAGTATTAATCAGTTGCTGAATTCATATTTATATTATTTAGGTTCATTCAATCATCTTCGAGAATGGGGGAGGGGGGCTAGCCCATGAAGTTCAACCAAGAGAAACACACTCCGGCTCGTGCTTCAGGGGGATTTCCTGTCCCCATTTGCCGAACAAGTGGATGAGCCACCCTATTTGCCGGACACGTTTTAAAATTTGCCAACTATGCTCTCCTAGATGGCAAAAACTCCACGTTTTTGCAACAAAAAGCGTTTTGAGGATAGCATGAAAAAGTGGAAACATAGCATACTAAAGCCATCCGCCATCCGTTAGAATATAGACGTCGGATAATAGCTAAAGGTAAGCAGAGATTCAATCCAGATGCGGGTCGAAAGTTTTTAGTTTTCATAATTTTTTACTGTTGATTTCATCTCGTAGAGCACAATGCTAGCTGGCATTGAGAGATATTTGAAGCAGGCGATTGTCGACAAGAATCCGTCAGTTTCAAGTGCAGCCTTAGTTTCATCTCTGGTGAGTTTCATTCAAAATGTCAAACCTTACTTGATGAACACACAATTCCCAGCAAAAGGGCGGGGATGGTCTTCATTCAAGATGCCAAGTCCTATTTGATAAACACAATTCATCATTGGTTGGCAGAATCCAATATGTTTATACTGTTGAACTGGAACCCCCTGGCTGGTTTGGAATTATGATGTTCGGTCTTGGAAACACAACATTATAGAATTGATGTCGAGAAAATGAATTTATTGCCTGAAAGCAAACATCATAAATGAATATTATGGAAAAATAGGCGAAAGGCAGTTTAGATTCAAAGTATTTAGGAAAAAAGGAAAGGAGAGAAAAGGCTAGAAAGGAGTACGAGTGAAAAAGTAAATTGAAAGAAGAGAAAAGAAAGTGAGGTTAAGATGGAAAGTAGAGGGTTGAATAAGAAGTTAAGCATAGAAGAAGTTAGACTATATTCTGTTTATTCCTTCTCGATTAATTTGTTTTGAAGTAAAGCAAACTTTTTGTTTTGTTTTTGCGATTCGCTAAGTTTACGATTCATCAATATGATACCAAGTTGTTTTGGTTTTAGCATCTCCTCAAGCCGAATTTTGACGTCGTGAAAAGATGGGTGAACGAAGCCCAAGAAGCTGTTTCTAGTGACAATGTCATGGTTCAGGTAGGGGCGATAAACAGATATATTGTTTAGTGCGAATCCAAGGAAGAAAGAAACAGATACCCCGTTACTAATATAGTTGGAGATTCAATAAGACTTTTGCCACCTGTTTGGAGGACAACGAGTTCGTGTTCATGCGTGTTTGACAATTTGAGCAGCCATTTTAGACTACTTGGTTTCTTGTAAGATTTGATTGAATAAAAGTTTGCTTAGCCTTATCAAGGAAGTCCCAGATTCGCAAAACGTTCTGTTAAGCAGATGCTGAATTACGTAATTCGTTACCAGTTCTTTAAGTGATGTTGCCATCCTTGCACGTTGATAAGCCTCTTTTATTTCCTCTCCCCCTCTTTAAAGCTCAATCGTTTTATGTTAAAACACTCTCGATTTTAGTACCATGGACTTGGTCTTCTTTACCACGTAAAGCAACATGACCGACTGGCTGTATCTAAGTTGATTGCAAAGCAGTCGAGACAGTCACTGAAGTCTCCTTACGCCTATTGTCTTTTGGTAAGTACAATATATCGTACAAGCCTGTAGCTACCTAGAACCTGTAATAGATAAAGAGGAGATACACACAACAGAGGAAAACAAATCTGATTTGATTCAAAGATTTGTTTTAAGAATTTGCCTTTTTACATTTTATTTTAGACATTTAAACAATATCGAATAAATATTGTAGATGAAAATTGAAATATTAAGGGAAATGTAAAAGAAAATATTTCAAAGTGGTATCAAATCTTGCGTGGGTAGGGTAGGGTAAAGTCGGAGTGGTTGGCTAGTGTATGGTATTATTTCTAGTCCTATCTAGTTTTCCTGTTATTTTAGAAGCGCGTTTCCTTGTAAACCAGCATTGACGATGATGATTTAAGGATGTAGCTACCTAACCAGGATTGTAGCATGGTCATAAGGTTTATTAAGGCCTAATGACTTTCTTGCGTAGCCCTGGAAGGTGGATCCCGGTGGAGGCTGGCATAGTAAGTCTGTATTGTATCCCAAAAAAGCTGTACTGATTAGCCAGCACACAGGGAAGTCCTTGGGGGACACTGCTAATCTTTACAACTGAGATTTCATTATATGCAATGCGTTATGCGTTAGAAACAGACATATGCAAACTTTTCATAAATCACAACTACACCAGGTCTTACCAGTTCTCAAGCTTGCACAAATATTTATTGATATCTCTCAATATTTTTAGTTGTTAAGCCGAATGAGAATAGCACTTTCATTTCCTTTACCTATGTCGCATCTTAATAAGTTCTGTTTCAGATCATTGCCTTTCATAAGATAAAATATCAATCTTCTAAGATTCAAGCATGTTGTAATTCAAGGTTCCTTTTAATTCTTTTCCATCTTCTATTGACTTCTTGATAATTTTCCAGGAGTATTTGTATTATTAGCAAGACGAGCTTTCCGCTCATTTTGCAATCTGAGACCAAATTATTTCTGTTTCCTGGCCGTTATGTAACCCAGTGGTCAGTGACATGATTCTTTAATCTTTGTTTGTAAACTGAGTTTTCGACTCTGATAAATTTTTAATCCTCCTTAGTTTGCGTGGTTTTTGAGGATAATTTTCTCAACCGTAGATTCGCATTGCTGCCAAATTCCTAGATGATGATCCAGATAGGTGATTGCTTTCATCATTTTTAGTCATGTGTTATTTCTTCCTTAAGCTTCTTTCATTCTATCCCCGATTTTTAATGCTCAAACATAGACAGAGAAGAGCGAATATATCTAAGTCACTCGTACCTTTTCTCAACCAGCTCTTCGATTTATCAGTATACAGAGTTACTTCTATGATGTCAATACAAATCCCCATGTATAGCCATAGAATGTGGGCAGATGTCGAGCTATAGATTATTGCTATTTTTAGGTAGAGAAATTTTTGTAAGAGTTGATTGAAGAAGAGTTCAAAAAATTCTAAAAACCTGAGATAGTGTTGACATAGATCATTTAGTGAATTGATTTCCCTTTATGTATATACTTGATTTTTTATTTATTAGGTAGGAAACTTCTTGTAAGATTTGATTGAATAAAAGTTTGCTCAGCGTGATCAATGCATCCCAAGTTCCTAATGAAATATGCCCGCCGGTTAAAATTTTATGAGTTAAAATGATCATTTTTCCGGAGTTCGCTAGTATTAACTTTAATTGAGAAATTCCGGAAAAAGACCAAAAATTCCAAAAAAATTAAAAATCTGGGTTATGTCACAAGTTATTTTGGGAGCTCAAGCAGTGTTTAAATATTTCGTTTGGAAACTATTTCTAGCTAACAACCGCTTTGCGTATCGTGAATTTGTTTTCTTTTATTTATTTGATTGCAAATCTTCAGCTTGTTCGTCATATCATTGTTGAAATCAAGAGAATTATCAAGAATGGGTAAGGCTGGTTACCAAATACCAGGAATGAATACTAAATATTGTTTTATCTTTTTCTAGCCCTGAAAATGCCAGGTTGTATGATTTCTTGGAAAGCTGCCTGAGGCACAAAAGTGAGGTAGGAAATTAATTGTGGTGAGGGATATTGTAAAGGGCGTCTGTGCTGTGTAGGAGTGGTCAGTGGAAATTGCTAAACCCCAGATGTTCACAATCAGAAAACAGGGTTTGCAGTCCCTTCATAACTTAGGAGCAACAACATGCTTTTACTTGTCTTTTTCTTCAAATAATGAAATGAAACAATTTACTAAGGTTTTGCTGCAAAATGTGCCAAAGACACCTTGGCGTTGCATGCAAGTATCCTCACAACACAAATTTCTGGCTTCAAAAGTTTCTTTGGGTTGTCTCAGTATTAGAAATGTGGATGGAGGAATGAATACATTGGCACACTCTGAATCATTTTTCTTATACTTCCCTTTTTTCTATAAAGGTTGCCATCGAATATTTGTTTTATTCCTTTTCTTCAAAATTCAAAATAGAGCCTTATTGTTCAAACTGGCAATTTTCTGTGTTTGATCGGGTTGACTTTTAATCCCTCTCATATTCAGAACTTTTCTGCAAATGTTTCAAATAGTAGTTATAAACATAATTTAATCATCAAAATCATTCAAAAGTTTTAGCCATTTCCCTTATATTCAGTTTTTTATCATCTTCTCTCTTTGTAACAGTAGCTTTACACTGGCAACGACAGGGAATCTTTTTCAATGGGCCATAACTTGCAATCGATCATTCTTACTAAACTTTAACCATATATGAAAATGACATGCGGCATTTTGAGCAAGGAAAGAAACCCACGCCCGTCTGTTTATAAGCCATCTTTGAATGTAAGCTTCCCAAGACAATGCTGAAAATCACTCATCAAGTTGTGGCTTGTACAACAAGACACAAAAAAGCGAATTTATGGCTCAATTTTTGCCTTTGCTTATCCATCGCGAATATATGCATGTCTAATGACAATTTATAGCAATTATAAACAAGAAAGAATTGTATAATTTCGAAAAATATGGAATTGGGAGAATTTTTCAAAAGGTTTAAAGAAAAGAGATTGTTCAAAGGTAGACATCTTGGACTGGATGCTCTTGCAGTTAATGAAGAAATAGAAGTTCAAGCAAAGTGTTTTTAGGTTTTCACGCTTTTTGAGATCAGCCATGGCGATATGTAGCCGCTTCTATGAAACGTGCAGGTTGATTCAGTCTTTTTAAAACTGTTTTATGTTGCAGATGGTAGTTTACGAAGCAGCAAGATCTCTTGTCAATTTAAAGAACATGAAGTCTAAGGATTTGTGTTCGGCTGTTTCAGGTGGGTTTTTCATTGCGCTCACTTCTAATCTATCAGCTTTGACCTCGACCTGCAGCTCCACTCTCTCAGTTGGAAAGAGGATTTCCTTCAAATAATAAAGATTTCGGTCACAATATCTGCTCTTTTTGCCTCGTTTATATCCTACTGTCCGGTGATAGATAATTGAAAATTTAGACATAAATTATCGACAAGCTTTTCCAATTAAACCCATGGTGTGTGTTTTTATGAAAGTGTGAAGCCGCATAAAACCATGTTGAATAATAAAATGTTTGATCAGGAAGATAAATGCCACCTATTTCGATAATTCTTCGAGTTGTTAGCATATTATTATCTTTGAAAGAGGCGGCTGTAGCACCTAACCTTTCGTATTTAAAGAACCTAATGGTTTTGCCAAAATTGCGCTGATATCGGGTTAATAATGTCAATGATCAGATGACAATGACCAGATCTCCCGATTGATGAAAATCGTGGAGATAATTTTGTAAGAAATACTCAAGGTCATTGCATTTATAAGAATATCCCCCTAGATATATGTAATATTTCGTTTCGATAACATTTTGTGTCTATTCCTTTGCTCATTAGATTTGTGAGCCAGACCTTTTTAAGGTTTTTTTTATTCAAATTAAGCTCATCAGACAGCTTTTAGTTCTCGTTCATGTTCTATTAGATCCCAACCGATAAAATAAATTTTTCGTTTGGATTGGTTTCTTTTATGTGTTCCTCCATTTAGATTTTCGAGATCTTCAAGAGTTCAGGTCGCCAACGTATTTATTCATGTTTTGTAAGATCTACGCCAATTAACGGATGTAGGGTGACACTGATGAGTTAAGATTTTGCTTATTATTCTTTTGTAGTTCTTCAACTGTTCCTGAGTTCTCCGCGACCCACATTACGGTTTGCCGCCGTGCGTACCTTGAATAAAGTCGCCATAATGCAGCCTACCTCGGTCACAACATGCAACCTCGATCTGGAGAACTTGATCACCGATGTCAACCGCAGTATTGCTACGCTGGCAATCACCACCCTCCTTAAGGTAAACAGATCTCTCGCTAACACATTTCCAAATCATTTTCAGTGGATTTATAAAATCAAGATTAATGTTTTTGAGTCATGTCGACTATCCTATCCTAGGCCCCTTTGCTTGAAAATTTTTAGTATGATTTTTAACAGGCTTATTACCACGTCCTTCGACTGCAATATTGGCACCAAAAAAAATTTACCTTTTTGTTTTGCAATGATCTTTCATAGCTGTCTTTTCTAATATTGACCAAATGCATCTGATGTATATGATACAGAGTCATATACATTTTCATTAAAAATTTTGAGAAGTATTGATCTTTTGGAAACGTGTCTGTTAATCTTGATTAGAAAAAATTTTATCTTTGCCTAGACTGGAAATGAGAGCAGCGTGGATCGCCTGATGAAGCAAATCTCTTCGTTTATGTCTGAAATATCAGATGAATTCAAGATTGTTGTTGTCGATGCTATCAAGTATGTATTCTGTTAAATTTGAACCCAATTTTGTGTGAGGATGACTCGATGGTTAGGGTTGCAGACTAAAAATCCAATGGTCTGTGGTTCGAGTTTCTGACATGGCAAGACTATCACTTAGAATGAAGAGAGTCGCCAGCTCTCTGTAATTACAGGCGTATGAATCACAAGGTGTGGTCGCACCGTGAAGAAATACCAGGATCCAGCTCGATGAGCATAGCCTCTTAGTGTCCTAAAAGCTACCTGCGGAAGTTAGATAGCAGCAATTTCAAATAAAAAACGTTTGAGAAAGTCATACCTAATTAGCCGTGGGATACGCCTTCTGCTTCATAGGTTACCCAAAGTTATGACAGGATTTCCCTTCTATAAGTACGACATTAAGCAACAAATTTTATAATTTTTAGGTCGTATTCTGCTATTTCTGCCGCCATACAGGTTGTCTTGCCGTAGCCTGTCATTTTCAGTGTGGCCACTAGCTCCATTACAAAGCTATATTGTTGAATATAGAATAATTTTTGGGTATTGTAAACTTCAAACCGTATGGGTTGAGAAAATCTGGCCAAAGAAAAACTACCACAAAACAAACAGGAACGATTTCATCATCACTAATGGTTAACCAGGGTCATATTATATCATCTACACTGCAACAGATGATCGATATCTATACAGTAAATAGCTTATAAGGCAATTAAAATTGCAAACAAACATAGTACCGCCTGTCTCCGCCTCCTAATAAGCCTGAACTCTTCTCCTTCCCAATTATATTTTCACTGAAAAAATTGCTGGTTTGTTGATTCGCAGGTCCTTGTGTCTGAAGTTTCCAAGAAAGCATATGGTTATGCTGACCTTTCTCTCTTCCATGCTTCGTGACGAGGTTTGATAGCTTATATCTTGGCTTATATTTAACTTTCAACACTCCCTCATTAGGCTTAGGTGCGTTACTGACCACCAAAGATTTTTGTTACTCCTAAAATGACCCAAATAGATAGAAGTAACGAAAGTGTGTAATCCGATAAGTTTGGATCGTACGCAACGATTTCTTGTGAAATCGAGAAGGTTACCGAGCTCTCTAGACCAAGCTCTTATCCTCTTGTCAAGCACTTAATTCAACTCTCCAAACCGATTTTCTACTACCCATTTTAGGCTTTAATTCGTTTCTTTTTCAGTTTCATTTTTTGGAAAATTGTTAGCAAATTATGATATTCAATACATAGTTCAAATAAATTGGAACAATTTTAAGAATAAAATATTTGATAATTCAAATTTCTTAGAAAGATTTGATTTATTTTTGAAGATTTTCAATCCCGGATAGATAATTTTATTTTAATTTAAGCTAAAGGAATTTGATCTAGTTATGCAATTTACCTGTTGATTCATCCATCAAGGTGTACTAGTTCCTCCCACCTCCCATTCGAAATGGGGGCATATGAGTTTAAATAGTAGGGGTATTAACATTGAATATACTAAAATACGTGCGGTATAATATGATGAATTTAAATAACGATCAATGTAAGTAAATTGTACCAGGAAACTTTTTTCTAAAATAATCAACGACGTTTCGAGCATAGCACGTTATCGTTATCGTTGACTTGATTATTTTAGAAAAATTTTTTCCTGGTACAGTGTATTAACATTGAACCCAGGAGAAGGGGATGAAAAATCTTAGCTCTTTTAGTTCAGGATGTTAGATCATCTGCATTTAGTATTTGAGCCTGTAGAACTTTTATGACATTTTTCATAGATGCAAAGATGCCTAAAGAAGTAGACAGACCGAAAATATTTGGTCAATAAGTTCAGAAGAATCGATACCAAGTGCTAAACAATGTTTTTGCATTTAGGGTGGATTTGAATACAAGAAAGGCATTGTTCTGGCAATAATAAGCATCATTGAAGAGAACCCCGATGCCAAGGAGACTGGATTGTCACATTTATGTGAGTTCATCGAAGACTGTGAGCACGTGTCATTGGCTACACGAATCCTGCATCTGCTCGGCTGTGAAGGGCCTAAAACATCGAATCCTTCAAAGTTTATTCGTTACATCTACAATCGTGTGATTCTTGAGAATGCCGAAGTACGAGCAGGTAAGGCTTTGAGAGATATCACCCGTCAATGATGCATTTGAGAATTTTGTGAAAACTGTAGATGCAAGCTAAAATGTGTAAGCACAACCGATACTTCCTTAAGAGCAAATGAGACTTTTAGAGCGATCAACCCCTTTAGATTATCGATTGACTTTTGATGGTCTTTGAATCTTAGCGTGTGTCAACTTAGGCCAAGCATGATGGGTAAAACATAATTAACCAAATTACTTGAGACATGAAAGCGATAAATGCTTCTTTTCTCTAAAGCAATTTTTCTCAGTTCCAAGAATTCCATTTGTATGCCACTTGGTATTGACAATGACATTTGCTTTTGAAATTTTACCTATAGTTACACCAGGAGAGTGTATTTCAATTTTCTTATTTATGGCTTCGTTAAAATCCAAGGCATCATCGTTTTTTGTTTTTGGTGAACTTCAATCGCTACGTCCTCTCGAAGGAAAAAATTCGAGAAAATCTACTGAATTTTCTATAATAGTAAAAATGTTTATATACAATTATATTTTTATATTTGGAAGATAATGGTAAATTCAAATTCTATATTATTTTCAACTGATTATGATTTGGTCAGGCGTCGGCTGTCGAACCTCTTAAGGCAATAGGAAAATAGTTAACGAAGAGAAAAATAGTTCACAAGTTGAGGAATCTAGCATTTTGTATTTTGTATCGCATTTTGTATTTTGCATTTATCAAAATTTTCTACCCTTGTTCTCAGCTGCTGTCAGCTCCTTGGCCAAATTTGGAGCACATTGTGACTCTCTGCTTCCAAGCATTCTTGTGTTGCTATCCAGGTGGGGTGCCTTTTTAATTTCTTGTAATCTATTTTTAATCCAAATATTTGACGTACAGGACGCATGTAGCCTATAGAAAAGCAATCAGAACCGGTATTCAGAATCTGAGATTGGTGGTCAGAAGGACGACCACTCAAGAACGGTCGAGGAAAAAACAACACTTAGACTATGCCCCATTTTCATTGAATTTGAGGAGAGTTTTGAATGTTACTGTACGCTGACCAGGGGTGGTATTAACTGCGAGAGACATTGAAAATCGAGAGACAATAAAAGGGATCTACATGTTTTTTGCATGTATTTTATTGCTATTGAGAGGACGCTTGCCTCCTGGTCATCCACTTGCATACAGGCGCTACTGGAAAGGCCAGCGTGCCCCCTACTTTAACTTTCCAATTGCACAGGACAAGTCTAATCTCATCTTTAAAAGGCACTACCTTTTGCCTGCGCTTAGTATGTGAAACTTTCCTTTATCGTGGTCTCCGAGGGCATTGAAAGTTTTTAGTGTTTCGTAAAAGGCCTTTGTTAACCGATTATACGAAGGCTCAAGATGTATCTTCGTACTAACACCTACACTCAATCATTCTTTATTGTTTATTTAATATATAGTTCTATTTGAAGTATGAACTTTATATGTTTATGACGATTTTCTTGCGCATCTAGTAGTTATGAGCTCGATGGATGAATGGTTGCCATAAGACTAAGTTCGGATCTATCTGGTTCTGTGTTCTTTTGATTGACGTCATCGCCCTTAGGCCATGTAGTGCAACTTACATGGGAGATGGAAACTGAAAAAATCGCTCTTGGAGCAGGAAAGATTTCGCGTTTTGGCATGTGACTTTTACTAGAAATTGTCCAGGGAATCTGATTGGTCGAAAACGTTCCTGCTAATCAATAATTTCTGCCTGATTGGCTGATGTCGAATGACCGGTCACGATAAAGATGGCCATACTAAAAGGAAATTTCCAGCGCTCATGTGGGCTAACTATCGTTTTTCCCTTTGCAATATAGGGCCTTAAAAAATATTCAAGAATCCTGATAATGATAAAAGATAGATATTTTGTTCCTTGCGAAAGCGACCCATCCTAAACGTGTGAAACGTGTGAAATTCATTTCATGTTACTCGGTAATGAGTGAGTAAGCCAAGGTAACCTGTAGTTACTCTTTGTAACTTCAATGTTTTGAACCAAACCTTCTGCTTTTAGATGCATGATGGATACTGATGATGAAGTGAGAGACAGAGCTACCTTCTTCTTTCATGTCTTAAACGAAAAAGACAAATCTTTGTCCTCAGCTTATATCCTGAACAGTAAGTTACTTTATAGCTTATGTTTATTAAGAATAAAAAAAGTAATCTACTTTAACCATTTCCGACATCAAATTACAAGAGCTTATGACAAGCAGAAGTTTCCTGTAACATTGATCGCTAATTGTGTTAATAGCATACATTCCAGTGAATCGGTCTTTGATACTCTTTTATATAGACGATCAATGTAGTATATTTATGGAATATTTTATATTGGTATACATCTATTTTGTATATTATTAGGGATATATTTTAAATCGTATATTTCAAATTGACAGAGCAACATTTTAAAAGAATTCTGAAAAATTTTGAACTGTTTCGCTAAGGTTTATTCTCCCGAATTCAGTAGTTTAGGTTTCCCAAAGCAAAATCAGAAAACCCAAAATCCTCTTAGAGTCTGACAGAGATCCCCATTTGGCTCAGGGAGTCTTTATGTTAAGATATGTTTCCCCAGATCTCCAGTCTGAAATACTTACTGTCTCTCTCCAACAGAGGGGAAATGCATAAAAGAAGTAATCGTGGAAAGAAAGGGGAAATTCCATTCTCGAATCATTATATTACACCTATATTTGTGTAGATTTGAGAGCAGAATTCACATTAGAATTAATAATGCTATTTATCTCCAACTGATGGGCAAATCACTGCCTCTTTTGCAGCCTTGAATGTTTCTGTTGTTGGCCTCGAACGTGCTCTAGCAGCGTATCTTGGCAATGTGTCTGACAATGCATTTGACTTGAAGACCGTGCCTATTTCAACTGCTCCAATCCACGAACAAAAGCCAACCAAGAAAGGTATGTTGTAAATTGAAAACTGTTTCAACCGACGTTGTCCAATAACGGACAGCTGCAAACAAACACCCCCCCCCCCTCCCCTCTAAAAGAGACAGTAACATTGTTCACTCCTTTTTCTTGTTGAATAAATCTTGCACAGTGCATCAATATTCATCTTTTTTCTACCATATTTCAACTCATGCTATTATACACGACTGGCTGTGATACTGTTGATTTGCAAGCAATCCTCATCTCAAAACAAGAGCCCTTTAAGAATCTTAGCAAATGCTTTTTTATGATAAACGAAATTCATGTCTTGTGCCCGCAAACTTTTTTTCATCCATGCAGCTTCATTAACGTCTTCCCTTCTGAAAACCCAGTGCCAAAATCAATAAAATTGATGATACACAACAGCGTGATTCATTTTCCTAGTTTCTTTGCCTACCAGATCTGTGGCAAAGGCATTGTATTGATTATAATGTTAACCTACTTATTGTCCAGAAAAGAGATGATCATATCCCTTCGAAATAGCCCCCATCCAAAAATATCCCAAATTTATAAGCCCCTAGGGAGTTATCCATGGAGATTCGAGGAGCTGCAGTATATCTTATGACTTTTACTTGTTGCCCCTTTTTAGCCTGACCAACAAGCCCTAAATCCAACTTGACACCATATTGGTTGCAATAGGGGGTAGTTATAATGCGGACCTACTCGGTGCTCAGAGTAAAGATGATTTCTGTAAGCCCCAACTCTCTTTTAATTTCATCCAATCGAATAAGCCAGGGAATGTGGTATATCTTATAACTTGGCTTTTGTTGTTTTTCTGTTTTTAGCCAAGCTCCAAAGCCCCATATAAAATTGCAACAAGACCCTAAATTTTCCTCTACCGAAAGGCACAAACCCAAATGAGGACGAATTAATTGCCTGACAGCAGAATCTGAATTTTGAATAGTTTTTAGAATATAAATTTCAAATCGCTCCTGCCCTTAAGCAGTTCATAAAATCTTAAGTTTGATTTTCCGATTGTTTTTCATTAACTGTTAGCTTTTTTCTTACTATTAACGAGAACCTATCATAAATCATAATGCTTTGTTTTTCAGTTAACGAAGCAGCCCCTGCGAAGGCTGCCCCCGTTGCCACAAGCCAAGATGTGTATGCAGGTAGGCAAAATTTCCCCTTCAAAATTGTATTTTTGACGGCACCCATTCGAATTTTTATAACAACCATCTTCCTGTATTTCTTCTACAACAATCCTCTTGTATTCTTATATCTTATTAAAAGGGGATATCATTTTATCCATTTTCTACATATTTGAGTTCACAATACAAAGTATCTACCATTGGTATTCAGCATTCATCTCTGCCTATGAGACAAACCAATGTTTCAGCCAGCCCTGTTCCCTAGTAAAAGTTATATCTCCTCCACAGAACAAATGGCATCAGTACCAGAGCTTGCAAGACTCGGTCCTTTGTTCAAATCTTCTCCCAAGCCAATTGATCTCACCGAGACTGAAACGGAGTATTATGTGCAGTGCATCAAACACACATTCCAGGAGCATGTTGTCTTCCAGGTAAGCAGCGTTGTGTTCTAATATATAACCCTAAACTTTCACCATATTTCCCATCACAAATCTAAGATATTTTCCTTTACCCTTATCTTGAATTTTCGTTTGCTATGTTCTCAAACTATTACTTTTGCAAGATTGTTTCTGTACTTATTATAACATATTTTTGAGGCCTTATTTATGCTTTCATCCAGTTTTGTTTCTACAAGCTTCCATACGGGACCTCCGCCTCGCTTGCATTCCTATTGAAACAAGTTTAGCTACATCCCCCGCGAAAACTGTATTCTCTACGGATTCCTATCGACGCTTGTTTGCATTGGGTTATTCACGCAGTCGACTGCCAATTATTATGTATTAAACTACCGCTAAAACCTCTTTTTATACTGTTTTACCCCCCACTTTTCTCAACGCTCCGCGGTGCCTGGAAACTGCCCTTGTTTGAAAACCAACTGTCACCAAGGGTTTTGATCATGTGTCTTCCACCTCTATTAATAGTTGCCAAGTTGTCTTTAACATTCCATTATCATCATTATGTTATCAATCAGTGCTTTGATGTTTCAGTATGAATCACAAAGACCGCTATAATAGCATCATTTCTTTCCCGAATTCCGATATTTAATATCATTGCTAAAAATCGTTGCTATTCCTATCCAGTTTAATTGCAAGAACACCCTCGATGATCAGATTCTTGAGGATGTCACCGTTGAAATGGAGACTGGTGACGACTTCCAGGTTGAGACCTCAATCCCATGCCCTAAACTTGTCTACAATGTTCCTGGAACAACATACACGTGCGTGCGAATTCCGGAAGACCCTACTTCAGGTCTGTATCTTGGTCAAGACAATGTAGTTTCAAGCATTGCTTTGCTGTTTGTTAATGCTTACGGCGTTCATTGACCTTATTTTTCAATGGTTCAAAATGAAATCTCAAATTTTCGCCAATGGTTATTTACATGAAAGCAGATTTTTCTCTTTTCTGGCTACTTAACGTCCTAACTAGCGGTTTTTGCAGCCAAGCATATGAAAATTTAAGATATCACAGTCTTCACACTCTCGCATCAGATGTTCCTCTAGTGGATGGCATTGTTCCATTGTTCTGTTCTGTTGGAGTTTCATGTCTTTATTTTTTCGCCACTCAGCGCATAAGCTTTTATTTGCATTTAATTATCCACCTTACACAGACTTATACTGAGTCTGAGAGAGGGAAGACATCAGAAAAATGTTTATTGATAAAATAAATGTTTATTGCTTATTTACTTTTGTTATTTTTGGTTCTGAAGTTTCTCTAATGATTAATCATTCGCTCTGTACCTTTTAGTGACTGGCTCATTTTCCTGTACAATGAAATTCGTTGTCAAAGACTGCGATCCTACAACCCAGGAGCCTGATGATGATGGCTACAACGATGAATATGTGGTATGTATACATTTTATGCTTACCTTCAAATTATCATCCTCTTGTAACTGGGTACCAAGGACTATTTGTAAAAAAATGTATTTGCAAAAATTAAACGATGCCTTGTTGTACACATCAAATCTCTGTGATCACACCCCATACTTTCTGAGCCCAAAATCATATACAATTTTTATATCTGCCCTCGGGGCATTAATTAGAAGTTAATCCTCAAGATTTGCTATTAAACAAGTTTTTATTTGTTAATGCAGATTTTTTTACTGTATGCAGGGTTGTAGAGCTAGGAAACTCGTTGGGGGTAAAAGTTGCCTTATTTTAAATGTTGCTATCATTTTTGACGAAATTCTTTCCAAGGCACTGCACACCTAGTTGTAGGATGATGTTAAGTTTTGTTAATTGTAATGTTGTCAAGATATACATCTGGCTTAGATAGTTTCAGGTGAAAATTTCCATTTTAGTCACCACACAGCATAATGATTTTAATAAAATTTCCAATGTTATTTTCTGACAATAATCGTTAATAATAATAATCGAATGTTTTAACAGGATAACCTATCAGTACAATATATACTGTTATCATTAGGGTCCTGATACTTAATAAATTAATGGTAAAAGATCTAAAAACGGATTACAAGAGTTCAATACAGTCCAATCTAAAGATAAAATAATTTTACATCAAATAAAACGAGTTTCTAAAAATCGTCTAAAAATAGTTCTAGACTCAATCTTTCTTGCACTTAGTGGCAAGTCACTTAGTTAGCATTAGGAATTGAAAGTTCCGCCTTCAGACTGAATTTGGGTGATATCACATGTATACTTTAAGCTTGTGCGCGAAACTTCTTTTAAGAATTATTTTTTTAAAGCAAATCTTTCAGATGAATAAGTCTGCAGCCATGCTGACCCCCCTAGTAATCCCTGACTTCGTCAGACTGGCTCGCAAACCTTAACAAATCATCGATGCTTTTTTCAAACTTGCAACTTATACTGTAAACTTGCAAATACCACTGTAAGCGAATGTTTAACAATATTATACAACCACAAGAAAATGATTGTTTTGTGTTTTTTTTAGCTGGAAGATGTAGAAGTTGTTGTAGCAGATCACGTGCAGGGTGTTATGAAAACAAACTTCCTGGCCTCGTGGGACGAAATCGGAGACTCCTGTGAAATGGAAGATACCTACGTCCTCTCATCCATGAAAGATCTTGACGGTATGTTTGATTGCTTATCACTTAGATCACATTATTTCATATTCAAGCTTCTTGAGGGGATCCCAGAAGCAAATACTGCTATCAAAATTTGCATCAATCTTTTTCAGTATTACAGGGTTACAATACTGAAGCCGAAGAAGCCGGCTGTTGTGGGAAAGCCTAAGAATTTTGCAGTAAAATGAAATGAAATCTCATTTGATGATTCCATACCAAATACTACTCCTAACACCCAACAGTATTGCCTCTATTTGTCGCTTGTAGTATTGTGCAGTCCAAACTTGAGCCCCTCCCAGAAACATTTAGGCTCGCGACGGATTCGGGAAGTTCTTGGAAGTGTCGCAGTTTAATGTTAAATGAAGCACGGTTAATTTTGTAATCTAAAATTGAATGATTCTAATTGTTTTGTCGTGTATCCAACGGATTTTTTCCTAGTATACAGATTGAATTCAAAGTAAATTGGTCTTAAGTTTAACTCAAGTGAACTTCAGTTGACGGTAAATAACTTTATTGAACCCAAGAACTATTGCCCTCTAGATGCTGTCAAGAAAATAATACAATTCATGGGTATGCATGCATGCGAAAGATCTGATCGTGTACCAGCAGACAAAAACTCGCACACGCTTCTTCTTGCTGGTGTTTATCGTGGTGGAATCGACGTGTTTGTTCGAGCTAAGCTGGCCTTTAAAGATGGCGTTGCCATGCACCTGACAGTTCGTAGCGCGGACCCCGTCGCCAGTGAGGTTGTGATGTCGGCCATTGGATAAAAATCTAGTATCGAAAGACAATATGATAGCTACATTTATACCTAATGAATTTATGTTTAGTCCCTGGGAAATTTTTTCATTATATGTGATGTGTCACCTTGGTTAATTACTGTTATTGTTGTGTCGACAAGGTGCTAATGTTTGTACTCCAATTATAATTTGAAGTTTGTTTATTGTTATTTTTTTATCTCAAGAACAGCTATAATCCCAAACTCAACTTGTTGCATTTCTGTATCAAATTTATTCGAACAAAATTCAGAAAATATTCATCTAGACTTGAAAGAAAAAAACCTAGCTTTACGTATTTGCTAGCCAAACCATTAACAGATTTCGACCAGAGTATTCGAATGAAACTAAATCTTTTCATAAAGTACATTAGAAAGATATCTTGAAAGAATAGCTAGTCTTATATGTGGGGATTTTTTGCAAAAAAATGAATCCAATGGCAATTGCTTTTTCCCAGGGGCTAGTTTAGTGTTCTTCTTAGAGATATCATAAACTTGGAGTTAGATAAAAGTGATGCGAATTATAAAAAATCTCATATATACACTGGCTTTTTTATCGCCTTTTTCTATTTGATTTGAAGAGCCATGAACTGAGAAAAGCTAAAAGAAACAGTGTTTTCCAGTTGTTGATAAGTAGTGTTTATCAATTTATAGAAGTCGTGTGATACAGTTTTAACCCTATCAGAAAGCAAAAAAGAGAAATTTTGTCTCTATGCGCAGATAAGTATAGAGAAAGTCTCGAAAAGAAATAGATTAAGTATATATCTATGTATATCTAACTGCTTAGATTGGGACGCACGGTGTTAAAAATTTGCTAATTTTATGTCTGATCTACTTTTCTGACGATCCTCTCGTTTTACGCCACACATTCTAACGTTAGATAAAGTAAGTCGCCATTTCCTAAAATCGTTAATCGGAAGTTTGGCAAATCTTGTTCTAGTCATGGCGCTACGCTGTACATAAAGAGTACTTCTTATTTCCACTTTTTGCTTATCTTTTTGTCGTTCAACCAATTTGCATCATCGTTATCGCTTTCCTTTAATTACCAGTTGCATTTCACTTGAATATCAATTAATGTGGTCACTTTCTTCAGCAGATGAATTCCCCGCGATTCATTTCTAAGCGTCAATGGCATGCATAACATTTCATAAGACGGATTTTGTCGTCTTTGACGTCATGCATCATTGATGTTCATTTTTGGTACAATAGGAACTTTTAGTCTCGTTTTGTTAGACCGTTCTAGGCCGGGCTTAAATGTTTTGACTGTATGATAGAATTGAGGCAAAGAACTGAAATGCGTATATTTGTCAACACAAGTTTGTGTTTGTTTTCATTGCAATTTAGCCCGAAAGTACCTACCTTCGGCAAAATGTCTGGTCGAAATATAAAATCTGTAAATTCATTTAGCCCATTTACCGTGATATTTTAAATGTTTGGTGCTCAACATGTATATGGCATTCTATCATAACCAAGTCTATCTGCTAAGGAATCCACGACTTTTAATGTAAACATTTGTAATGCTGATTTCGAGACAGACCTCGTGAGGGAATCCCCTTAATGCATGTTGGCGAATATAGAGACAGAATTCTGCGATAGAGACCACAAAATGTTAATTTTAGAAAGCTACTTATTGCAATTTAGTTTTCAGACATGTTCGCACTCTGTTCCGAAAATATCTTAAATCTATTTATGGTTACGAAAACAGTTTGACGAATATAGAATAGAAAATAAGGAAATTGTCGTCAATCGTGTTCTAAGAAACGACCCACGCTCGACAACGGCTTCACTTCGCAAGTTTGGATGTAGGCTACTAACCCCCCGATTGCCCCCTGTTTTTGTCCCAAACATAACAGCATCCCCAGCTGTTACCGGCGAGCCAGGCGTGAAAAACAAAGTACGGATAATTACAAGTTTACACGGGAGTATCAAGTGGTCACTGAATAAAAGGGTCGCACATGTTAGGGCTCGTGGTTCTATTATCCACGAGTTGTAGGAAAACAATTAGTTACAACAACAGCCGCATGAGACGCGTTGCAGCTAAATTTTGTGTATAATGAAGTTTTTAGTATTTCGAATAAATAACATGGATTATTTTACCAAAGAAAAGCTTGAATTAAATGACATCGTTTATTTCCGAAATTCCACTGATAGTTTGCAAAAGCAATCGCAAAATCACCCGGGGGTATGACAGATGATATAAAGCCTCTCTATACTGTTGCTTACCCTACTTTATTTCAATTTATTTCCAAAATTTGCAAATATGTATTGAAAACTTTTATTCATTTTTTAATGTTGGTCTTAAAGATATATCAAAAGAGTTGTTGACACCGTGGTCTTGTTTTTCTTACACTTGCTTTGTTATAACCCCCGTGATGCTGTGAATCATCAACAACAGAAGCGCCTCAACCAATCAAATTTCGATTGAAAAACGTTAATGCTACACGCGAGATTCTACTCTCGCCATCTTTGTGGAGACGAAGGGAATAACGTCGAGTAGGTCAACTTCGATCTCAGGTTTCTGCATCTTAAAAGCAACTAATTCCACTAAAACATTTCGTCATTAACGAAGGACAGCTTGCCGAACAATTTTGAAATCAAAGCGCATCAATTGTGGCAGAAGGAAAGAAGTAAATTGCATTCTCATTTTCATTGCAAGGAGTGGTCGAAGGCCGTCTTGTCAATGGTGGATCGATCTGTACTTTGTTTTTGATTGAGTAAAGCTCGTTTCATACCGTTAAGCCGTTTGTTCAAAACATAAAGATACTTGCCTGGGAACGGTCAATCGGATATTTGCTTCTTTGGTAAAGCTAAGGGAAGGCAAAGTGAATCTATCGACCAGTTCAAGTGTTGTTTGAGTTGAAACAAGTTCGAAGCAACGGTTGAAGAAGGCCTGCTTCTCCGCCATAAATCGAAAATAAGAAGCAAGATTCAGCAGAACGCAAGAAGGAAATCGGTTTGTTCAATCTTGTTTTGTGTGGATTTAAATCAAATTTCTCATTTAATGAAAATGGTAATTTGAAAATGAGGAAAAGTTGAACGTTGAACTCAAACTTTCTTGGCGCCTTCTTTTCGGAAAGTCGGTCCTTGTGTCTAGCTCCTTGAGTCACGATAACTGGTCGTGGCAACGTTTTCAAGCAGGAATACAAAACCTGTTCACTTGGTTTCGTTGAGTTTAGAAATCGTTTATTTAACCGCGTAGTTTGGATAAGTCAAGTTGTGCATTTTGACTCTGTCCAACTCGCGCTATGAACGTAGAAATCGCTCCAGTTTCACGGGAGAATAATTTTCTAAAGGACTGGGAAGAAGAATACTTCCTACTAATTCGACCAAGTTGAAGGGAGCTTAAAATAATTTGATTTGTTGGGAAACTTTCTAAAGAGCATGGAAGAGTTTGATGTGGCAGAAGCTCTTAGGAGACTACGAGGGACGAAAGCTCCATACGAATGCCCCGTTTGCTTCAAAATTTATCAAAGTTTCAGTGGAATTTCGTACCATATTTCCAAAGCTGATCACAGCAATCAGAATATTCAGTACGATCGAAAAAATGGAGAAGTTCAAATGACTTTTGAGGGCTTTAGTCCTATAGGAAGTGACAGTGGTGATCAGTCCCCCAATGTTTATGCCAGAGTGGAATCCCCCTTGGTTCGTGCACCAAGTGTACGACGCCAGCCTTTGACGTATGCAGAGGCTCAAAAAATGGTGGAGTTTGATCTAAAAGGTGATATATTCCGATTTCTAATAAAGGAACCAATGGACATGGAAGTTAAACAGGAACAGGTTAATGATGTTGATGAACCTAAGTCACCAGTGAAAGCTAAACCAATTTGCACCCCAAGAAACAAGAAGCCAAAGTTTACAAAAAGAAAGGGCTCTTATAGTATAAAGAAAAATGCTGCAAAGCTTGCTTGCAAAGAGAGTCCAAAAAAGATAAACTTGCCAGTTCCACAGTTTAGAGAAATTGAACCAGTTGTTGAAGGGGATGTAGATGAAAGGGGTGCATATTATAGATATGTTGAGAAATCAAAGGATGAGTTAGATGAAGAAGTGGAATATGATATGGATGAGGAGGATTATGCTTGGCTAGAAATGATCAATGAGGAACGTAAAAGAGAGCAGTTTTCTGTAGTGTCAATGGAAGTTTTTGAATTACTGATGGATAGACTTGAGAAAGAATCACACTTTGAAACACAAACAATTAACGGTGATCCATACAATTTTATTGATGAAGATGCTGTATGTTGCATCTGTAACGATGGAGAATGTAGCAACAGCAATGTGATCCTGTTCTGTGACATGTGTAACTTAGCTGTTCATCAAGAATGTTATGGTGTGCCATACATCCCTGAAGGGCAATGGCTTTGCAGGAAATGTCTTCAGTCGCCATCAAAACCAGTAGACTGTGTTTTATGTCCTAATCAAAACGGAGCATTCAAGCAGACTGATGATAACCGCTGGGCTCATGTCACTTGTGCTTTGTGGATCCCAGAAGTTTGTTTTGCCAATACGGTCTTCCTAGAACCAATTGACTCAATCCAGAACATACCACCTGCAAGATGGAAGCTTTTGTGTTATATCTGTAAGAAAAGAGAGGGAGCGTGCATCCAATGTTTTAAAACAAACTGCTATGTTGCCTTCCACGTAACTTGTGCACAACAGTCGGGACTTCATATGAAAATTGAGCCTGTCAGGAATGAAAACGGACAGCCTGGTATAAAGAAAAGTGCCTTTTGCGATCAACACACACCAAATTACTCTGACAATGCCTCAGCTCTCAGCGATGATGACAGTATTGCATCCACAGATAGTAAGCTTTCAAGCAAAAAGAAACCAATAACACCAGCAGCAAAGTTACAAGAAGCAAAGAAAAAGTCGGTTGAAGAAAAAAAAGTTAAAATGCCAGTTGTTCATATACCATTCATACCACCCCACAGGTATGTGAAATTTGCATTATTCCCTTCTTATCTGATGTATATACTGTGTTTCCTCCAATAAATGCTGCCCTCTCTCTGATAAATGCTGCCCTCTGATAAATGCTGCCCTCTGATAAATGCTGCCCCCATTAAACACAGCACTTTTAGCCAACCATTTGTAATAAATGCCGCCCTCTTTCAAATGCTGCATCATGAAAAGCAGTGTTCATTAGAAAACAGACCAAACAAGAAATAATGAATAGTTTATATGCTTACTATTCAAAAGCTATGAAAGTTTTTATGTCACAGGCGAGAAATCAGATGGAGACAGTGACATTGACATGCCTTGACACTTCCTCAACACATCTTTTGGAACTTTGAAACTTTTTACACAAAATCTTTATTACATGTTTTGGGAAAGGAAAACGTTGTTTAAAGTCTGTCTTATTAATTTCATTGCATTTTTCGTGTCATTTTTCAATTTCACACTTTCCATTTTGTATTAAACATCACCACCTGATAAAGGCTGCCCATTTTTAAACAATATTTTAATAAGCACTGCAGTGCTCTTTAGAGGAAATACGGTAATCTTCTTCCATTCATTCATATGCCCATCTTACGATTTTTTTGTATTTTTGCCTTTCCTAACATATGCTCAAGCTTCCTTTAAATATTTTGAAATGTTGAATATCAATTATGTTTTAATAGGTGTATTCGAATTAGTAAAATGTTAATAGGTGTTTTGTTTTTCTTAATGATTTAGGGTTTAATTTGAACTTGCATAAGTTTGAAGAATTAAAATAAAGGAGCTTTGAAAAACAGTGCGTTTGACTTGTTATGTTGTTAAAAAAAATTTGCATTTAAAGAGGTTTTATTTGTTGTTCCTAAAGACTGGCTAAAATTGTCAATCGAGTTGCTATTGCCAAGAAAGCACATTTTATACAAAGACTTCAAGGGTATTGGATGCTCAAAAGGCAGTCAAGGAATGGTGTTCCCCTTCTAAGGAGACTGCAAGCTAACACTGGAGGTACAGGAAGAGGCCAGAATGAAGAGGTAATCAAAAAGCCCTTTAGTTCAATTTGCTCTGTGTACATAGCTCTAGTGTTTATTTTAGAGCTCCTCCTTGTCTTTGTGTAGTTCAATTAAAAATGAGATATGAATGTAAAGCAAATCATTTTGCAACTGTAAAAGCCTTCTAAAAATATTATAAAAGTAAATCATTAGGATTAACATTAACTATAAAAGACTTTAATTTGTGCTGCTACGAAGAATTTCAACAATTTTCTTATTGGCTGACAATTTTCTATGAACTGATGGGTAATTTTATAGACCAAGTAAATAAAGGTTTTAGCCAACCAACAATCACAAACATGATGATGTCACAGCCATAAACCTCCCAATCAGATACCCTCTTGCCCAAAGCATAATGTATTCTCATAATTTTTCTTTCCAATCATCCTATTTTGATTCTCTTCACAGATTGAGATCTCTGACCAAGCAAAAGCTTTGAAGGAACAACTCCGATATTGGCAACAGCTACGGCATGACCTGGAGCGGGCAAGGTTACTAATAGAACTAATTAGAAAGAGGGAAAAAATGAAGAAAGAGCAGGTAAATCCATATATTGACTATTTTTGAAAGTGCATCTAAATAAAGAGTTTTTCCATGTCTCTTTGAAAAGCAGTCTGGAGCAAATGGTTACAAATATTTTGCAAGAACGTGCTTTGGGCCACACAGGTTTCTGGGATGGGAGAAAGCTTCTTTATGTTAGGCAAAGTTATGGGTGATAGAAGATAGATGTAGGAACTTGGTAATAGCTACAACATCAGTAATAATGTATTGTAAAGAAGAACTCAATGATAGCATGTTTTTGAAGGATAATGAGCACTGATTCTTGTTTTAAGTAATGCCAATAACAATTGCATTGTAACTATAAAAATATACAAGTTACTGACAAAATTAAGCATATATGTTTGGCCCTAAAGTTTTGTGGATCTTTAAAATCCCATTAAAATATTCTTTTCCTGAAATATACCCATGATTTGAAATATTTTACAAAGAGAAAGAAACCATAATGAAAATATTTGATAGTTAGAGCATAAAACAAACATGAATCATCAAATCTAGTAATAGCGAATATTTGATTTTGATCCATTAGTGAAATTAGCCTGTTTATTTTGGTTTTGTTTTTCTCAGTTCGTGCCTTGCACTTTTTAACTTTCTGTTTGTATTTCAGTACAAATTGAAGCAGCAATATGTTACACTTCATTTGCAACCCTTGAATATCTTAATGCAAAGGACGCTTGATCATCTCCAAAGCAAAGACACTTCAAATATTTTTGCAGATCCTGTTCAACCAGAAGATGTAAGCTTCATTTTTCTTTCCCATTTTAACTATCTATGCTTGTTTTTTTAACTTTTTAGCCAATTTTCTTGAGTAGAATCTGTTATCAAAGTTCTTGTAATATAAAGCCATTTGTCTGTGGTTTTGGGAAATTCAAACTGTATTGAAACTAGCCAGGATCAGCTTTATATTTTTGAAATCTAGCCAGAATTGATCAAATTTAGACCATTGTTTACAGTTTTAATTGTCTGTTATACTATATCAATTGTTGGTCAGAAGACACATCCAAAATGAAACAATTGCTTGGCTTTTTTGGAAAGAAAACCAGTCCTTTGTTTTCCAAAACCAATTTTTCAAAAATCATGAATTTCCCCAGTAGCTGTATTTTTGATCAACTTTCAAAAAGTTTATGTAACACCAGTGTAAAATCACTGGTCCTGTTCTTTGTCTCCTTATTTTAAACATTATAAATTATTAAGCTGATTTTTTCGCTTTTTCTACAATACTTCATATGCATATAATCACTACAATTTGCCTACAGCAAGCAAAAAAATTTCTAAAAAATGGCTTTCTCCTTGATTTGCCAAACAAAATTGAGGATTACTTTGAGTGTGTCTCAGGAATGATTCTGTTCTTGTATAATATGTCTATAGTTTGACAAACATGTTATTAAACGTAATTTTTCAGTAAATTGTCGAGTCATTTCAATGCTGAGATAATGGGCATTCTGTATCTTCTCTCGTTGAAATTGAAAAGAAGTCGTGAATATTTCACAATATCCTATAGCCAGTTATAAATGATAAGGGACAGAGACAATTTAGGGAATAGGATGGTAAAAATAAACTTTTCTTTCTAAGGAAAATCTAGAAGCAAGTTTGTAAAGGAAAACAAACACTGAAAAAATAATGTAACAATGCATTCACTGCTGAATCTTAACGTCTTTTCTTAATGCTTTTGGCGCAATACCAATGAAGTGTTGGCTTATTTTACAGGCTCCTGATTACAACGAATTCATAGACATACCAATGGATTTCTCAACAATGAGAACAAAACTCGAAAATCAAGAATACCAGAATTTTGACCAACTTGAAGAAGATTTTGACTTGATGGTGAATAACTGCATGACCTACAATGCAGAGGATACAATTTTCTACAAGGCAGCAGTACGTCTGAGGCATCTTGGCAAGCCAATTCTTAGGAATGCAAGAAAGAGAATGAAAAAGGCTGGCATTGATCCTGAAACTGGACTGCATGCAGCAAGACCGTTAACCATGTCTGACAGTGCAATGTCAGAAGAAGGTAATTTTCATTTGTCAGTCTTAAGAATTCGATACAAAAATAAGACTCAATGTAAATGAGTGACTCTATTCGGTTAACCTCGTGATATAAACTGCTTTTCGTGTTATTACGTGTAACATTTGAGAGCTGTGCCTAAGACATGAGGTAGGTATTCTCCTACAGTAGCTGATTTTATTTCAACACAGATTGATCCATTCATCTGTAGGCAATGCCATTTTTCTTCGCGAGGGAAGGTAGACTTAAGGGGTGTCTCTCATTTGAGCGTAATAAGCAATCAAGGTTTTAGAGTAGAAAGTGTAAATATATGTTTAAGTTAGGCCTAAAGCTATCTGTTTATCTGAAGGGTTTTGTGATAATTTGAAAAGATAACAGTACACCGTTCTCTGACAACTTGTAGAAAACTCTGAAAGTTAAACGAATGAAATTTTGATACATGCAACAGAATGCCAAAAAGTTTGACCAAAGGTAATGGAGCACAAGAAAAATATAATCAAAATTTGGATAATCAAGTAAAATAGACTGTCCAACACATCTTTTCCCCAAAAATTTAACTTTCATGTCTTTTCAGATGGTGTCTCCAGCGAAACAACTGAGCTTACTTATGAAGAAAAACTTGCTGATTTAGAGGAAAAATACGAATTGGCTTCGACCATTAAAAGCCCAGGTGAGAAGATAACTGTTACCTGCCAATTTTTACAAGTGATATGACTCTTTTATTCTGAATTATTACTTGAAATTTTTTGAAATACGAAAACCTAAGGTAAATATTTTCGTCATTCATTTATCAAATCGTCCCAGCTGTGAGCGTTTTCAATGCAAAAATTAAGACCATAACTTGGTACCATGCATGGATTGTGAAACACCACACCCTCTTCCCTTCTTTAAAGTCTTGTAAACGGATTTCTTTCCTGTTATACACCTAGCAACTGCTTACAACTACTTTTTTATTTAGCATCACGATCAGGCAAACAAAAGATGCTCCGAAAAGAAATCGCCAAAATCAAGCGGCTTATACGAAAAAAAGTGAGTGTTGATGTTTTTGTGGCATATTTTTGTAGATTAAATCTTATATTGTTATTTAAGCGAAGGGTGAGGCAAATATTAATTTTTTAAGTAGACCTCTACGTCCCATTTTGATTGTTATTTTGCGTAATGTTTTAAGTTTTTGGCTTATGATCTGGTTGAAGAAGGAACAATTTTCTGGACTCGATACCACATTCTTTTTTAACTGTAATAACTGTTATGTGCTGGAATTTCTAGTTTTTTGTGTGTACTGTCTCAAGAGGTAGATTTCTTTTATTTTATTTTCACTTAAGATTAAGTGAACCCTTTCTAATTCAATTTTCATTCAATTGAATGCTTCCATTTACCTCAACAGAACCAGAACAGTGTGTCTTCGATTAATTCACCAGGTATGTTTTTATGTCTTAGCGTATAAAATTTTTTAGCTAATTCATTTCACTCTTTTATTTTTTCCTGTTTCTATTAAATGTTACTTCTACAAAGACAAGCTATTTATTTATTAAAATGATTCTAAGCAATTAACTTCGACAATTTTATGCAGCGCAAATTAAAAATAGAATATGGAAGAATTGCTGGGTCGATCCAAGCTAAGGGTAGCTTTGTTGTTCTTTAAGGTCACCAAACAAGCCCGCAGCGGAAACGGAGCATTTCACAGTCCAGTGAGGAGGAGGTACCTAAGAAGGCAATAAAAACTGGCGAGGATGATGAAGATGCACATATTCTTGAAGGCGACCCTGCGGAGCCGAAAGAGGAAGCACCAACAATCACAAACCCATCCCCAGGGAGAAGCAGACGAAGTGGGATTCTTTTTAATAAAAGAAAATACCGGCCGTTTGTGGTGAGTCCACTAGCCAGAGAAGGGGCTAATATCAGCAGCGAAAGTGACGGAGAAAGCGGTTTGAGGATACGGCTTCGGGTGTGCCGACCAAATGGAAAACCGTTCGGGGAAGATACCAGGTACAGCAAAGAACGAGGATATCAAGTGAACCATATCGCCCCATTGAATGGAACGCACGAAGAGCTACAGTCAAAATTTGACAGGAGCGGGTCGAGGCTAAGCAGAAACGAAAATCACAAAGTAAACGGAATTTCAGAGGTGTATTCAGAGACAGATTCAGACTTCCCTTTAGAGAATCCGAAATCTGTTGAAAGTTTAGATGGGCCTTTTGATGGTAACGGGGGGTTGCCTTACAATAACGAACCAGTACCACGAAAAAGAACTTATACAAGCAGCTCTGCTAATTCAGATTCAGAAGGTATCACACGACGCCCGGCTGTGGTTGGTCGTCGGAGGGGACGAAGGCCATCCAAAAAGTCGTTCTCGGATGATTGTGGAAATGTAGATAATGTTGAAGGAATGCAGTGTGGGATTTATTGGACAGGGCCAGAGGACAATCATAATGAGGACCTTATCGACCCGAAAAAGCATCCAACGAATTTTCTACCACTAGACTTGGTCTGGGCCAAATGCAGAGGCTATCCTTCATACCCAGCCATGGTGAGTCTATTTGCTTTTGTGAACTTCCAGTGTTTATGAGCTCTGTTGAGCCAAACTAAAGTTCTTTATTGATTTGGGTATCCCTAGAGCTCTTGATACCATTTAAACTTACCCTTGCTCTCTTTTGAAGCAACAGTAATCTTCCTGTAATAAAAAACCATTCACTTGGACTCTTAATCCTTAAATTGGACGATCTTCTTCGTTTAACAAAGCATTGTGAAGCTTTTGCACCAGTGGTGTCTTTTCACATTGTGTTTGATTCCGCTTGGCACGAGTGAAATCCTAATTTCAACTTGGTCATAAAGTGAATGAGATTGTGTATATTTTATAATATCGGGAATGGTATAGAAAAATTGGCAATCTATCAATCCTGGATTGATTTTGTTGTAAATTCATTTGTGTAGTTGGCTTGAGATGCCTTTATAAGTAATTAGCTTCCCTCTTTATCTAGTAAGATTTGAGTTGCGGTCACATCAAGAGGAAGGACCACGTTGTGACACGAGCCTTTCTTTTCATTTTCCTGAAATCCACCTACTAAAGCTATTTGGAAATAAACAATCAATCTCTCTTTTTTCGGTTAAAACCTTTGCATTTAGATGCTTATTAATATGTTCTGGATCAGCCATGAAATATGAACTCGAACCACTTGTTTAACTACGCATTCTCCTAAGACCACCAACAAACCAGCCAGACTACTTAACTAACCAAATTCTCTTAAGGTCACCAACAAGCTTCTGTTTTCGTTAAAATAATAAATTCATTTTTGAGAGGAAATGCCAATTTTCAATTCGTTGGTAAACTCTTTAATATCTATCTCGGTTACTTATTCCCAATCTTAACCTTTGCAGTGTACATTTTAGGAATTGCTTAGATTCTCCTTTGCATCGCTCACTTCATAAACCTTGTCCTTTCTTGATGAAGTTTTTACGTTTTCAGTCGATCGATCCCAACATGCCGCGCAATGGCTTCATTCACAACGGTGTACCGATTCCTGTTCCTCCTATTGAAGTACTGAAAAAACGAAACCCTGATGAAGAAGAGACTCAATATCTTGTTCTTTTTTTCGATGCAAGAAGAACGTGGTAAGTGGCCTGGATAAGCTAACTACAAATTTATTTGGCATGTGGCAATTGATCTAAACTTTATTCCTTTTTCTATTGTTTTTCGATAGTGGCATCTTGTAGCTGATCTGTAAGCCATTTTACTAAGTTTGTCTTCGTGAAATTTTGCTTTTTGGAAATTTGGCGTTAGTTTGAAGACAGGACATCTTTCTTTCTTGTTTCCTTTGCTGTTTAAAGACAGAATCCTTCTTTTCCCCTCAATTTCAAGATTAATTGAAGCCTTTTGCTTTCACCTTCTGTCTGCTATTTTTAAATATTTTTTTTCAGTAATAATGCAATTTCAAATGTATTTAATTGTGCTGCTTTTCAGCCTTCGGTAGCCACCCTTACGTAAACCCTGATAGTAAATTCAATTGACTCTCTTAGCCCTGAAAATCTTTAGGCCTAAGGCTCCGGTTGATACTGCTTTTTATAAACTTTTATCCTTCCGCATTGCATTACAGGCAATGGCTGAGCCGTGGAAAGCTCGAACCCCTTGGTGTCGATTCGCGCTTGGATAGATCGAAGTTAATCGAAGGCAGGAAATCGTCTATTCGAAAATCAGTTCAAAAAGCATACGAGCGCGCAATGATGCACAAGAAACGGGTGTTAGGCCATCTTAGTGACAACACAGACGCGGAAGAAAGTGCCAGTGAAAGCGATGAATACTGTTGAGGACTCATGTTTGTAAATCATAAATTATTTCTCTAAAATGGTTGTAAATTTTAAAAGTATTCACAGATTCATATTATTTTATCGACGATGTATTTCTAAGCTACTTCATATTGGGTCGTGTAACGATTTAGGCTATCATTTTTACGTCAGTTGCAATGCTGTTAGGACCCTCCTCAGCGAATCTTTCACAAGAGTTAAGCACTTTCCAGAGGGATTTCAAAGGATTGTCCCTTTTTCTTTCTTTACCATTAGCCAGTTGCTAATTTGTTGTGTCTATTGATTTAAATACTTGCATAGGTTCGCTTCAAGTACGTCAAATTTAGTTGTTATCGAGCATCCTTCTAGCCAAACTCCACTCTTTGAAGGGTAAGCTACCAAATAACTGAAGACTTAAATCAAGTCCTTATGTAATCACGCTTACCGCAGTTAAGTTAACAATAGAAACATTAGTATATATGTTAAATGAATTTTTATAAGCCTTTTTAAGCATATTTTGCCCAGTGTGAAGTCATCCAAGCCTTTAGTTATGTAACTAAGTCGTTATTTTCTGAGATAGTTTTCAATATTGGATTTCATTTAATTCAGTAAAAAATACTTTAAGACATTTTCACATTTCTTGAATCTCATTTCTTAGCACATCTGTAGTACTTCAGTCGACATTGGAAAACGAAATTGGCCTGGCTTCTCGGTGTGGGGGATTTTATTTACACCTGCCCATCGTAGATTTCGTAATACCCTAAGAGTGATGCACTTCGAATAACCTTATTTTAAACCAAACTGCGCTGTTTATAATCGGCTGCAACCAAAACTTGCGAGGAAAACATGATGGAGCAAGCTTACTTTCAACCTTTGTGTTCATTGTCCCCTTAGCTTATTTCCTAAACATCTTCTGCGGTATCCGTGGACACGATTTCTCCTGCAAATCTCTGTCAGTCGTGTTTTAGCATCGCTGTTATTACCCTGTTACTAAAGGTTTGTTTTAATTCTATTCAGCATATGCGAAGAACCGTTTTAGGGCTTTTTGTTAGCTGAGAATCTTAATCAGCTATAAGTTTTAGCTTTACTGGCCGTATTTCATTAGAATGAATTCCTATACCTGTGTAATTAAAGATCTCATTACCCAGATCGATGAAATAATTAACTGACTAACAAGCTAGCATGAAACACCAACTAATTAACGAGCAAACCAGCTAACTTAATAAAGATTAAACTGTGTACAAAATAACGTGCACCAATATACTACATGTGAACAAGTCGTGTAGACAGTTAACCCAGAACTTCTTTCTTCCTGAGGATAACTAGCTACATACTTTAACTAGCCTGTTAAACGACCAATTAACAAGTCTAACAAACTTACTGATCAGACTAACTAGGTATCTAGAAGGTTTGTGAAAACGTTTTATTTTTTCAAGATTAGGCACAACTTTTTTCTTGAAGCACGCAAAATTTTATTAAAATTTTCTAAACAAGCAGGACACCCCCTTTTAACTTAAGCCGATCAGAACTATGCTTAAAAATGGCCCGTTTATCAATAAATATTGAATAACCTTATGAGCTGGAAAATTAAGGCATTCTGGATCACTCTTTCAAAAATGTTTTTTGAAAGCACAAGCTTTGAAGAAAAGATTGTCCAGAATTTTTAAGCAAGTATGCTGGTCTATGAAAACAGAATTGAATTATCATTGCTCAATTACTTTCTTCAATTAACATCTTTCTGATACTCACAAATATAAATGTACTTCTAACAACCACGAATTCACCCTGCTTGTTTGCTGTTGTTAGCCTTTTCAACTTTCTTATGGGAATTCCCTGTTGACAAGTCAACTTCAGCTGCTTTTTAAACAATTTTTGCCAGATCTCTTCGTAAGAAGATCATTATCGATGTCAAAGGGGATGCTTGTATCTCAGGTAGATTTAAGTCTCTTCGCATTAAATGTTCTTTCCACTTGTGATGTTGATAATCTCATTATTTAGAAAAACCTGGTAGAGTGGAATAATGAGTCCCAAAACACGCAGAAGACCTAAGAAGTTAGTGCGAAGTACGAACTACGTCCCTTAGAAGGAGCGTAGCTGCTGTGGTACTTCAACGCAGGATTTAAAATTTAAATTTGATGGAAAATCAACTCAAAGATGGGAATCGTGCGATCAAAGATGTCAAAATCAGGTCCAACTGAAAGAAAAAGTGGCAAAAGGGTTGCATTTGAGGAACCTACCACTCAAGAGGAGCCAGGTAATAACTGCAAAATCCCTCGTGCATAACGATGTGTTGTTTATAATGAAAGAGAGATGTACTCTGTACTTTCTATTTGATAATTGTTCTGATGATATGTTGACCGATTTACATAATTTCATGCTTGCAGCCCTTATTTTTCGTTTAGAATTGCTTCGGTGGAGTATGTGCTAGCTTTAAAAGTGTAGACTTTTGTTTTTGAATTTTCTTCATTTCTATTTTTTGGGAAGCAAAACAAAACAATAAACCAGCTCAAATTAAACGAGAATATTAATCATAAGGTACCTAGATAAAATCATAAAAAAATTTGACGCGAAATGATCAACGAATCAATAGCTGTCCGTCTGGTTGATTTTAAGAAACATAGGATAAAAGGCAACGGTAATTGGAAAAAAATCATTTTGAAAAGATATTGATTTAAAGTTATATAACGCTATGAAGTAGATTGATAACCACAACAGTGCGGATCAGTGATTATAATTATTTGTCGTAATCCTCTAATCCTTTGTTTTGAATTGGATTTCGAAAAAGGATAAAGTACAAATTATATTTTCAAGTGTTTGTAAAAAATAAGTGTTGAGATGGTTAAGAATTTGTGGGAACAATCCTACTTATCGGAAAAACAATTGAGCATTCACCATGACAAAAATATAGTTAGGGGCCACGTCCAGCACAGATATCAGACAAGCTCTCTTTTAATAAGGAAGCCAGGACTTTGGTCCATTAATTATTAAAACTTTTCATAGGCATTATCCTTATTGATTTATATCCTATTAATTAATATATCAAATTAAAAATAAAGTGTTTGCAAAAACATTGACTACAAGATAATTTTTACAATCCACTTTGGTAATATATCTTGAAATGCAGCCCAGTTTTTTGTTTATTTTAAACGTCTTGAATCCTTTGAAAGAACATGTAAACATTTGTTTGTCATTCGCACCTTTTGCTGCTTTTGGGGCTACTGAATTAAAATGCATTTCAATTGTGTAATTTGCTTCAAGCCACCAAAAGATTAATTAAATCTTAAATGTGATTTTCTTTATGGTGAATTGATTGTTTTTGCACAAAGAGGGGAGTAGAAAGGTTAGAAATGTTGCCTAATCAATAAACAAGCTGCAATTTTGAAAACTGTCGTCATGCAACCAATAGCAACCATATGGGCGCATGCGCTTTAAAGATGGCGGGAGTGACACTTGATGAGCAGCTTTCATGAGAAAATTTTGATTTGCAATGGAGTTCGTGGGTGCGTTAGAAAATTAGTCCAGAAAGCGAAGCCTGCGTCATTACTCGTTAAATTCAATGCAAAATGGACTTCCAAATACTTCCACGCCTCACGGACCTCTTACAAGAATTCACAGTGGTCGTGTTACGCGAAAAGCCGGAGGACATAGTAGATTTTGCGGCCGAGTACTTTGCCAAGTTGAAGCAAAGTAAGGAGAAAACTCCCCCTAAAGCAAAAGGGGTTAGTTTTCAGATTGAAAATGGAGCCAGAGATTCAGATGGAAGTGACGACGAGCCAATTCCAGGTATAAATTTGTTTGAAAGAATTGAATAAGATTTGTTTGTTTTTGAAAGATTCTTCAGGTAGGCCGTGGTGAGTTTTATTATTTCAGCGAGTCCCTGAGAGAATCATTATCCACAAGAGGATAATCAATGCGTCATTGAGCAGAGCCATGGATTTTGTGGCAACAGAGAAGCAGATGCTTCCCATTCGAAAATGAACCGTTCAATCATTTATTTAGAAATGGCTACCCGAGCGAAGCTTGGACACCCAAGGCTTATTACGTAGAACACCTGCCAGAGGGCCGTTTGACAAGGAGCTCTTCTTCTGGTATATTGGTTGGGAGACACTGCTGGTTGAGTGAAAAATGGGTTTTGAAAACAAAAAATTAGGAGCCAATAAATCCGACTTGAAACTATTGCTAAAGTATTTATAAGTCCCAAAAACTCATTGGCTAAAACGTAATTACATTTTTTGTTAGTCATCATATGACATCGACTTGAAATTCAAAGGCTTAAAATTATAATAATTTTTTTAAACATCTACAAATTTAATACTTTTTTCATATCTGTTTGGTTTGACAATTGCCCCATAAGGTTAAATTGTAAATCATTAACCATTGCCCCCATAAGATGTCCCCTGACAACCAACAAAATAAATCATTGCTATTCTCAGAATTTTAATAATCAAATGTAGGAAACAATTGCAAATAAACTTATTATATATCAGATGTAGTCATGTTAGCTAGAAGTGAGAATCATAATAGAAATTGCGGCTTTTTGCTGATACCTAAGCTAAACTTTTCATGTTGCAGCTAAAAATGAAACAAAGTTCCTAGATTTTTAAACTAAACTTGGTTTTGTTTGTGTCGTGTAGATAAATGAAGTCATCTGTTATCTGATCTAGTTAGGAACTGCAAAACATGTTTGTGTTACTGAAAAAATGCAAAGTACATCATATTTGTACAAGCATTTGAATCATTTCATTTTTTAAATGAAATTTGGATCAATTGCCTTTGCCAGTAGCTGGACAGTAGTATTTAAATGCTAGCTAGTTTTTTATGTGATATTGATTTCTTATAAATTTTTCAAGAAACCAAAGTCATTAAGTTAAGTTGAAGCTAGCAGGATTGGCAAAATAAGAACACTATGATAAATGTTTTGCATGCTCTCTGGTAAGCAATTTGTTGGCGAATATAAAGTTTTTCAGTTTTTTCAAAGTGACCCCGAATCCTAAAGACCTATTCTGGCTCAAATTTAAAAAGAACATGTTTTAGCTTGTTCTCTGTTTCCAGATTGCCCACCTTCCTGCCCTGAAAGTAACCTTTAGGGAGACAATATACCCAAATATAGTAGATCCATCTTCTTCTCTCTTATTATCTAGAATGTATAACAGCAAAAACATTTTGCATGTTTTTTCATACCTGTTCCTGCAGTAAATATTTCACAGTAACAGCTCATAATATAGCCTTTGAATTAATCTATTATGTTACTTACGAATAGTGTTTTTTTGTCTAGATGATTTATTTACCCAGGTGGACTTTGATTGAAAGCTGAGTCACAATGAACAGGTCTTCCTTCTATTGACATAATTTTTTATTTCTTTGGCAGAAGAAAACATTTATTTGAAAGAGGTTTCTTTTTTGTACCAACAATGATACAATTGAAAATGAGCAAACAGAGTTTCGTTTATAAAGCAAATTCTTCCTAGTAGCTTAATTGCCTTACAGAGCTCCTATGTTATTCTTTAACCTGTCCAGAACCTGAAACCAGTTAAAGGATTTTATGTGTCATGATTCTTTTTTCCACAGAACCTCCAATGAAACAATATGGTGCAAGACGAAAATCAGGTGAATATTATGCATATGTATGTTATCAAAAAAATCATTTATATCGAGCTATGAACTGAGTAAGTAAATTAACTATAAATTCAACAGTTTGATGTGAAATACATAATAATCAAATATTTGCTCAGCAATTTTGGTGTATAGAAAAGATGGTTGTAAGTTGTAGCTCTAAGTTACATTCTTAATTTGATCATCGTGTTACTGTATTGTAAGTTGTATATGATGGGAGTTACTTTGAATAGAGGGGTTAAGGTATCCTGAGCAAGTCATCTAGAGCCTTTTTGTTTCTGACAAAATTTCATTCAGCAATCTTCAATATTAGACCAACTAGAAGTCAATCTTTTCCTTTTTTAATGAACCCATATCTGCTTATTTCACATCAGTTTGTGCTGAGCCATATCACCCTGATTCAGACTCTGATGATGAGGGAACATGTGTAAGTGATCAGCTTAAATATAAATCTATTCTCACTTACTCATATCTTAATTTTTTTTCTTGCCAAATATTTGAAACAGCCTAAGATATAGACATTTTGTTACCTTTCTTGAAAGTATAAGCCAAGAAGCAGGAGTGCCATTTTCTGTATGTTCTGTTGTTTATACAGCAAGGTTTTTAGAATAGTCTCAAAGAACCAGATTTTATAAGAGTTTACTATTTTTCCATGTTATATTCATGTTTACCTGAATTGAGGTTACTTTCATTTTTAATATCGATCTGCTTCATTTTTCATCATCAAAGTTAATGAAATGTTTAAAATCACTTATGTTTTTTTCTTTTGCATTTTTAACATTTCTAGGTTATCCATCCCAAGTCAGATGAGCAAAGAGTAAGGCTTAATGAAGCAGTCAAACATATCCTTTTGTTCAAAAGCTTGGATCAAGTGAGTCTTATGTCATAAGTTGCACATTTTCATAGAAATATTTATATTATTTCTTTTGGATTACTACCTGACATTTGGATCAATGTCATTTCTATCCAAATGTGATTCAAAAGTTTTTTATATTTACTGTGTAACCCATAAAATAGGAACGCTGACCATTTTGTTTTTTCATAAATGTTGTCTGATTTCTGCAAGTTTTTGTCTGTTAATTTGCCTAACTATTTCAGCTAAAAGAATGCAGCCTTCAACACAATCAACACTAAAGCATATAGCTCATTAGTCTGTGCTTGGTTGATCAATCACCCTGCTGTGGTTTCATAATCTCAAATTCTGTTGATTGTGCATTCCTGTAATTCATATTACCAGAATTTCTCTAGCAGGCCACCTCAGTATAGCCATAGCCACCTGCCAGGTTATAACAAAAGCCCTTATTTTGACTACCAAGGTCTTGCTTCTCCATCCAAGTTCGTGATTTGGTCTTACCAGCTTGAAACTTTTATTTCTTTGGTTATCTTACATTGAGTTTGAAGAAGATAGTTCCCTCAAATGATATTGAGGTTTATCCTGCAATAAATAATTTATCCGCTAACTAACCAATGCAGTTACCTGAGATGTAGTCATTCCAATATTTATTGTAAACATTCATATTTGATTTTGAAGGGTGATAAGTTTTAGAGTTACCTTGAGAAACTATCAAGCCATTTTTGTCTTCATCATAATAATGATCATAATGATAAACATGATTATAATGAACACACTTGTCATTATGATTAATAAATAAAATATTCTGCAATAGTTATTAACAGTTTCCTTGACAGCAAAAAATCCTTTAATATTTTTCTTTAAACAGTCTAAGGCGTTCCATTGTCAGGATTTTTTCCTTTGTACTACTTTACCTGGTTTTTTCTCAATTTTGCTGATTGTTTTCTTTGTACTATTCTATGTGATTTTTAAGCATTCTGTTTTAAAACTGTTGTTTTGTCGTCATCTTTATTTTTCCCTAGCTGTTCTTAGAGGTTAATTTCTTTGATTATTATAAACCAACCAAAAGAACAATGAAAATAATTTATTTCTATATGTTATTTGTAATTTTGTTATTGCCTTTCTAAGCTTGCAGTTTTGTTTGGGAAATTTTTATTCACCCCTTGAATACCTGAACCTGCCTTGTAATTTTAGGAGCAATTGTCACAAGTCCTTGATGCCATGTTTGAAAAGAAAGTTCAACCTGGTGATCATGTCATTGATCAAGGAGATGATGGTGATAATTTCTATGTCATTGACAGGTTTGTGAGCTAATGGTATTCAAATCTGCATTTATTCTTTTGCTTGTGTTTTCCTTTTATTTTATACATTATTTTATATGAACAACACTCTCAATATGTACTTATAAGCTTTATTGCATTCTATAAAATGTAATAATATTTTGAAGACCATCTTTTTGGTACACTACTTTTTAGTAATGAAATGAAACCTTGTCATTTTACATTATGATCACTTTCTTTGAAATGTAATACCAAGTATTCACATTCAGTTTAACTTAACAGCAGCTTGTATCAACTGTTTCTTTACTATTGAAAATGTTCATTGACATTGTAGAAGTTAGGTTTAATCTATATAATTGATTATGGATCACTATTCTGATGAGTCTGTTTGTCTGTCTGATGAGTGAACACATCTGAAACTCAGAGTAACTGCAATAGTTGATCATTGGTTAATAGTATTGCTATAAATCAGTGTGGTGTTTTTATCTCTTAATGCTGATGTAATAATTATTCTTTCCTGTCATTCTTCACATCAAATATTTCCATTGCAGTGGGACTTACGACATATTTGTATCAAAGAATGGTGTTGATGAAATGGTAAGAAGTCTGTCCCCTATTGTGCTCAACTTTATTTTGATGGGAGTGAAATTCACGTACCATTGAGGTTGATTGATAATTAGATGATTAAAACCAATCAGAGACAACTTTGATGCCAGAGTGAGTGTGCAGCCTGAGTGAGCAGCGTAATCCATTGTTTATTTTAGACCTATTGTCAGGACTTGAAAAAAGATTTTCCTTCCTGGCAAAATAAAAAATCAAGATTTCCTGCAAAGCTTCAACAGAGTTTCCAGCCACTGAAAGTGATATTTTAAGTTGCTTGATTTGTTTAAACTTTTGTCTTAAAAGTAAACTGTCAAACTAAGAAAGACCTATTTGTTGGTCCTGGATTTTTTATCATAGCTATTCGCACAGCAATCATTTTGTTTATACTCTATTAGATGATCAAGGTTAACGTGGTCGAGCACAATACTCATAGCTGTTTTCAAGGTTAAAGTTAGTAGATCTGAGAATCTATAATAACTTTGATTTAATTTCATATCAGTACTAGCAAACTAGATAATATTGAAGTATTGATGTATCCTACATCTTGCTCTGGGTTTCATGTATGCTGCTCATTTTTATGATCATAGCTACAACATCTAAGAATACTATTTTCAATTGTTAAAATTACTGTTTTAAATCAGGGTTGGTGCTAGAGGCAGAGATGTAAGACCAAAAAGCTTACATTCTTTAAAGCTAGTGCTGAAAAATGTATGCGAATACCAGTAGAAAAGTATGAATAATAATGAACACATCTAAACAGATATGTTTACATTCAATACAATTGACGTAACAAGATTGGCTGTCATTAAGTTTTCACTTATCTAGAATGGCTAATGTAAAAAGAGAGATGAACATTTTTTCAACTTGCTTGAATTAAATTAGTAGCTGAAAATCATGCACAAATTGCTGGAAATTTGGTATAACAGACGCTGATAATACCAGATGATTGTATTTGGAAAGCTAATCTTCAGTTTTATTAGTAGCGCAGAACAAAAATTTTACAGTACATATGTATATCACGAAAAAATAGCGTTCCATAGAAAGAGAGTAACATAAATTCAATGTTCATATTAAAATCAAGCAATGGAGATTTCACACTAAAGATTTTCTGGCAAACAGCAACAATTTTCTTCAATAAATTTGTTCTAAAAATTTCTTGGCCTGGACATTTTCCAGTCCTGCCTATCCTCACATTAGCCAATCATTAAGGGGACAGACTGCTTTTAATGTTATGATAAATGCTGTGAAGGTAATCAGCTTTATATGAGTTATGATGTTCTTGTTCCTCTTTTATCAAAGCATGAAATGACTTTTTGTTCAGATTATTTTCAGTTTTAATGTAACTTAATCGTGCTGAAATTTTATGCCTCATTCCCAGGTTGGCTGCTATGACAACAAAGGTAGCTTTGGAGAATTGGCATTAATGTACAACACACCTAGGTATTTTTTAATGTTATTCAAAAGGAAACAGTTTCCCCAAACTTAATGAGTGAATCTACTGCTTTCAAAATTAAATGTTAATGCTTGTGACAGGGAAAAGGGCCACCCAATTTCATTTCACTTTTTTTGGGTATGTGGTATCTTTTATAACAGTTGTTTCCAGTTGCAGTTAAGGCATCTCCCTGGAGCAGATCACTATTGCCACTTTATAATATTACTCCAATATAATTACTCAGTTTCATGGGATTGGTCAATATTCATAAAATAATTTCAACAAAAATTCCAACTATACACCAGCACATGAGACATTGTTCTTAAAGGTTGTGAAAAATTGAGTTTAGATGGATAGTTTAGTTAAGTAGAAATGATCTATAAGGTTAAAAAGATTTATAAAATAAATTTATCGAAAAGAGTTGTTCATGATTTTATTCATTGTTTAGTCAACAAGCACCCTCCTCTGTTCTCATAAGCTGAAACTACTTAAAAGTCTTCAGTGATAATAACACTATTGTTGGTATTCACAGACCAATAATTTCTGCAAGGAATTATGCGGATGGGGATTTCTAAACAACGATATCCTTTGTCTTTTTTGTAAAGAAGAAAAAAGAAAAGTATTTAGCAATTGCAAATGCATTGTCAAGTCACTGTGTTGGTTTGCAAGTTTTTTACTAAAATACCCATCTATTTTCCATGCAGGGCAGCAACAATTGTAGCAACATCACCTGGAATTGTGTGGGCACTTGACAGAGTAACATTTAGGAAGATCTTGCTCAAGAATGCATCCAAAAAGGTTAGAAACTACACCATGATTTGTTTGCTTAAGTGGCAAATATTGATGATAGCAAATATTCGCCAGCAGATACTGTATTTTCTCCAGGCTTTTTGTAAGAAATTTCCACACAAAGCTGTTACACTGCAGAACTCAAGTGAGGCTTAGCTCATTTTCCGACCACTGATCCGATTACGGCCTATAACTTATGATTTAGTCTAGACATAATAAAATGGTCAAATTTTTCAGATTCTTTATTAGATTACCTTTCATTTCATGTCTGCAAGTTGGTATATTCGAGCTAATCTACGCTTTAGAAAATTTTTTTGAAGTTAGAATTACAACAATGGTAATTTTGGTTAAGGTATTCTGTGGAACATTTATTGAGCCCTAATATCAAAAATTGTACCTCTTTGTGGAAATAAGTTTGTTTCCTCAAGATTTACCCCTAAAAAGAAATTATTGAATTAATTTCAAGTTTTTGAGGCAATATTTATATAAAATCGTACACATAGAATCCCAATGAAGCTTTGGGCCACTGCGTAACAACTCTTCCTTTGCGATTTTGAGACAAAATTGGTGGGGTGGCCAGCAAAAAAACTGCTCACACTTCTCTCCAAAGGTAGCTATTTGAAAACAAAAACTAGGAAAAAATAGTTTATTCCTTTGTTTTTTGTCCTTTTTCTGATGTTAAAGTGATTCTCAAAAGTTTTGATATCGCAATCATGTGTTAAAGTTGAAAATTTTATTTTTCACAGGCTTAACCAATCGGACACCATGATATTGTTATAGATCGATTGTTCTTCTATTATATGCAAAAAATTCCAAAAATAAATATGTGCTGGCATTTTGTAAGGGCAAATAAAATTTGTAAACAGTAGCCTGTAAGTCAGGGCCTAAACCGAGTGAGTTGATAAAATTTGCAAAAGTGGCTGCATAACAAAAATTTGTATATGTGATACATCTCTGCAGGTTCGCAGATCCTTAGTCTGCTTATGTACCAAACCAAACCTCCTCTGAAAAATTTTTAACACTCAACTGTATTCTTTATCATATCATTTTAATACATTTTATATGAAAGCAAAGTAGTGTATTTTATGCTAAATTTAGTTTGCAGGTACTTCAGATTTGGAAAGTGATTTTGAGATTTTTATCTTTCAATAAAGAAATTTTGTTTCATTACAGTTATTATTTCCCAGAATTTTTTTTTGGTTCTAGAAATAACAAATTAGGGTCTTAGGAACTCAAATAAAAATTTTCATGATGATGGGAAATTTCTTATGCTTAACGAACTTTGCATATTATAACAGACACTTTATTGTGTTCTTTTTGTCCCATTCAGAGAAAATTGCATGAAGAACTCCTAGAAAATGTTCCAATGTTGGCACATCTCACGGTAAAAGCTCTTTTACTGTATCTTAATAAACCACTCAAAATGTCTTGGAAATTCTATAATTATCTTTTAAACTGATATTCAAACGTGCATTTGTTTAAAGTTTGAAATTTACAAATATTAAGCTATAAGTTTCAAAAATGCTCACAGAAATGGAGTAGAAAATACCTGTAGTTGTTACCATTTACACTGTTTTTATTTTTCTAAATTTGTTTTTGAGTTATGAAAAACCTCCAAACCTCCAACATTGAACCAGTGAATTTTCAAAAACCTCTATTTTGATAGCCAACATTTGCTAGATAACCCAAAAAACTATTGATAGCATTTCACTAACCTCCATATAATGTTACTTTTTTATAATAAAAATTGCAAAATAGCTTTGAAAAAGAAAATGTATACCCTTTTTTGTACTTTTAATAAATTTTCATGAACAATACCTTTAGATGAAAGTTGTTAAATCGTGAACTTATTTGACAGAATAACTGTTATTTTAGGTTTGTTAAACTAGCTAATCCGTTCGGCTTTTTATTGTATCATTTGTTTTACAGTTTGTCAGTTCCTTTTAACATAGCCAGGACAGTTGTTACAGATAAGAGTGCAATTTTTCTTTACCCTAATTTTCATTACACAGAATTATGAAAGACTGAATGTTGCCGATGCCCTAGAAACCAAGCATTTTCAGGAAGGAGATAGAATTATCAAACAAGTAACTTGATTTTTGCAAATATGAGTTTACTTATTGCTATCTTGCCTACATTTGCTTCGGAATTGTAATAAGCAATGTACATTTATTACCATGTTTATCAAAAAGACAAACGTTATAAATCCTTTCTCAAAATGGCTTTGAAAAAAGCAAACATTTTATGAGATACTAAAAGCTTTTTCGTCTAACACTCCTCAGAGCATAAAACGTCAGAATAAGGTTCCGAAAGAACACAATGGAAAATATATACCCAGTTGTGGATCGAAATAGGCCAATCAGAAAAACGCAAGCACAAGACCGGTATAGTTGACCAATCAGTGCTGCGAGCCTAAAGAAAAATTACCAATGGAGTCCAAGAGAGAAAACAAACTCCTTTTTTCTACACAATGGCGGCTTTTTCGTTTTTATGTAGATTTACTCCAAAACTGCTAGATGGAAGGACGACCGGGCTCTGCCAATTATCCGAAACATGTCGTCATTATAGAGTTTTGCACAATCTGGGTTGTCTAGAAGATGTTGACGGATGGCAGAATCACTTGTTTTAACAGTGTATCTAAAACCTTAGAATCTCCCTCATTCTGATGACCTAAATTGATTTAGCTAATGATTTGTTACAATATGAAGATTTGTGTATGGGTGATGAGTTAGTCATGTGTTTACCTTATCATATATCAATATAATATGCTCTTTGGATGAATTACCAAATTCTTTTTCTTAAGGGTGATGAAGCTGATTGCATGTATTTCATTGTGAAAGGAAAGGTGTCAGTGAGAATGCTCAGTGCAGTAAGTCTATCCAGTTTGTTTTTGTAAACAGAGATGTTTCTAGATTTTAACTGGAACCCTCCTGCTACTATACACCTGCAAGTTAAAAAAACCTGGACTGGAAAGCCGACATTGAGACATTGACTGAAATTATTATAATATTTTACCATTTTATGAATTAATTCTCTCATTCTTAGTGACATACAATAACCAAAAAATCTTCTTTGAGTGACTTCCTCAGCAAAATCTAAATCATAAAGGCTGAAACACACAATAATTTTTTCGTCAGTTTTTACTCATCAGTCAAAATATGTGACGTTTTTTCGACTGACAAGGCAAAACTGTCAGTCTTTTAAAAGTCTGACGTGTTTAGTCAAACTGATCAGTCAAAACTTCATTCACACCGGAAAGCAGTGGTTATCACACCAATTAACATATTATCTATGACGTATTTTGAGTGAGCAATTGCATTTTTTGAGGCAAACATCAGGAAGCAAGTCTTTTAAAAGTAAATCTGATTAAAAACAAGCTTTAACATGGCTACAAAAACGAAAAAGGTTGAGCCAAAAAGAACATTATGCTTCAAGGCCAACAGTTCATCAAAAGTTTCTGGTTTCATCCTTAAAAAATTCTTGTATTCATCCTTCTCCTGTTGGCGAAATTCCCTCAACGATGTATCATACATTCCAAGTTGTGAACATTTTTGTAGCCATGCTTTAACCCATGTGGACCTCTGTTTTCTCCTCCTTTTTCAATTTGAAATTGTGGCAATAATAATTGCAGCTGCAGCACATTCTGTGTCTCTATTCATCACAAAACTGAAAAACTGAAGAATTTTGACTGATTGTATAAACACATGCTCCTTCAGTTAAACTGATAAAAAAAGGATGTAAAAATTTTTGGGAAAAACTGACACAAAAGAACTGCTTGTGTATATCAGCCTTAACCCACACAATATCATCCTTCAACTGATAGACTTCCGTTGTTTTGACCAAGATTTGCTTTAGTACTAGGAATAAGGATTAGTATTTATCCATGTTTTCATAAAGGTTACCTTTATATATATATATATATATTTGTTAAGGTCCTTTAACTTTTAGTTGTTATAAACAAGCCAATGTTAAATCTTATTTCTATTCAAAGTATTTAAAAAACTTCATTTTGTATTCCATTTTAGTCCATAGAATTTGAGAATTAATTGAAAACAAGAATCAAATAATTTTTTCCTAATTTTCCCAGCATCGTTCATATCCCTCCACTTAACTGTTCTACTTCCTTCTCTAATTGCAGGCAGATCCTCCAGAAGACCTTGAAATCACAACTCTAGATGGTGGTTACTTTGGTGAACTAGCTTTGGTTACACACAAACCAAGAGCTGCCTCTATTTATGCTGTAGGAGATCTAACTGTTGCAAGTAAGTGTTATAGCAAGGGTCAGCTTTTTTGAGCCAAACAGATGACTTCTCTATCTAATCATCAGTTGTTATTTGGGTGTTTTGTTGTCTTGTGGGGCATCTCAAGGAAAAATATAATCACAGATTTTCTTGGCGATGAAATGTTTTTTAGCAATGCAAGCAATTTGGAATATTTGATCTTGGAAGAATTTTTATTAAATTTTCTGTTTACCAGACATTACAATGTCCCATTTCTGAGAACATTTGAATAACTTTAATCACATGAAATCCCTTCATGGGAAATACAATCAAAAAGGAAAAATTTTGCCACCTGCAATATGACATGATTTTATGCAAATGTCTTTCTCATAGCTCTTGATGTTCAAGCATTTGAGCGACTGCTAGGTCCATGTATGGATATAATGAAGCGAAGCATTGGTGATTATGAAGAGCAACTCCGCAAACTTGGATTAAGTAATACAGATCTAAGATAAAAAAGAACTCAAAATAACTGTTCATATGTTTTTGCAATTATTTGTTAGTCCTATGACAAAAGAGTTGATAAAGAGGTTAAGTTCAAATTGTAAATCCTTGGTAATATTTGAGTAAAAGGCTTGATAATTCAGAGTTGTATCAGTTTTATGTAAATACAAATTGAGTGAACTATATTTGAAGTACAATAACTTTAAGGAAGTATCAAAATCAACTTCAAGTGTTAATTGTCTTTAGACATGACAATGACCAGCAGTTAGTATTTAGTATTTAAGAAAGCATTGGATGAGATATTCACAGGTCAGCTTTTAATACTAGTAATACCACTGTATGTCCCTGTATATATATTTATGACGGATTGGTCCCAACCACTGTAATTGATAGATCTAATTGCAGAATACAGCTCAACTTCCCTTTTTGCAAAGGAAAGTTAGATTAAGTGAACATGTTAATTGATCTTTACAGAGTCAAGAAAGTGATACAGCCCTTTTATGGTATCTCTTCATTTATTCTAATATTTAGTTCACTGCTAATTACATCAATGTTTTCAAATTAAGGTATCTTTCATAAAACATTACTCCTAACCCTAAGATAGATCATCCTTATTAGATAGATTATAAGATAGATTTATCTTTATTAACAAAGCATAATTTAATGTTAATGCTGAGATCATTTAATGCATCCTAATCCCATACAGCTATTTATGCATTTTGTTCACAAGAACTCAGGTTGTTGCAAAAATTATATGTATATAGACACAAGTTATCACTTTGTCATATTTGATATGACTATCCAGTATCCTATAGCTACAAAACCCTTCCTCTTAAACTTTGTTCACCAGAGCAAGCCATCTATTGATAGATCAGTTAGATTTGAATGTTGAAAATCTGTTGTATATTTTTAGTTAAACCATATTTTCCTTGTAGTATGTTAAGGTGTTCATAAATGCTGTAAAATTGTATTTTCAATTGCAAATATGCAATGCAGTTGCTTGCTGGCAGTTGGCACCTTAAAATGACTATCTACAAATATTTACAAGAGATCATACTTCATGATCCTTTATGTTTTTGTTGTGCTTTTTCAAACAAGCCCTGGTTCTCATTTTAAGTTGGTTATTTAGATTTATATAGTTCGTCAGCAGATAGAGTTACCTAAAGGGGGTTAAACAAATATTTATGTTACATTTGTAATATTATAATGAGAATTACGTTTAGCAACTTCAGTCTCTCTATTATCTGTGAAAAGCTCTTGTAATCCATTTATTTTATCCATTGAATCATAGAACAAGATAAGTTTATATATGCACCCATACTGAAGGATGTATATGCTGTTTTGTAGTGGGACATGCAACATTATAGCTGAAAAAAATATGTAGGCTTTTGAGTGTACATTTAAATAAGGAATGCAACTGTCAGTTTTGAATTTTAAAAAGCTTTCCACAGCTATTTAGCAGCAGGTGAATTGGCTAAAACCTTAACTGTGCTGGCAATTTTCATAATTTGTGTCTCCAAATGTGCCTATGATTTTATCATTTTTATCAATTTCAGATAGTTGTAGCTGTTTTTCTGATTTAGAATAATCTTTATGTTAACAGTTGCTCAAGGGGACTAGACACATAAAACAATTGAACAGAGAGAATTGCACTCTAAAAACAGAATTGCATTCAATAAAAACAGAATTGTCTTCAAACTAGCGAAAGACATCAAATCCATATTGTAAAACAATTTGATCTTTGGAATTTTAATAGCCTTCATGCTTGTAGAAATGTGTAGTTTAAAAAGGAAGACATATTAAAGAGTTTCTTAAAATTCAGAAAGCAAAAAATAAACATACATTACTGCAAAAAATAACAAAAAGAGATTTGTCCAGCCCCTCGAGCCTTTTATTGAATTTTCTAATCATGCATTCCTTCAAACGCCTAAGAGAATTCTAGATTTTAAAAGTCATCACCATTTTGGACTTGTTTTAAAGCATCTTGATATGACACAACTGATGGTGCGTGTTTTTTCATATACTTCAATGTTTGTTTCAGAGTTGTATATCTGTGTTTTCCAACTGCATCTGGTTCTGCATATGCTCTATATAGTCTCCAACTATTATCAATATGCTGTCTTGTTAGTTGCAGCTGATATTTTAACAGGTCATTTAAAGCAAGGACTGTTGGATTGTATGCTGCGACTGCATCAAGAGCTTCTTCACTGACAACTGTTGCTGCAACAGGAGATGGGTCTGAATACTTTAAAGCCCCTAAATTCTTTAAAATTGATTCATCCATACCCAAATCATGTAATCCAATTGTCAATTGCCCTGAATGCATGTGGTGTGGTTTTTTCTTATCATCCCTTCCTCTAGACTTAATCTTATTTTTTGTATGCCTCTTCTCTGATCTAGACAATTTGGATGATCTACTAGTCTTTGTTTTTGATGATGAAGAAGAGGAAGATGTAGAATTAGAAGTTGATGAACTTGAAGTGACACTAGATGACTGCGAATGTGAGTCAGTTTCTGAAAAATCTTTGCTTCTTTTCTTCTTCACATTTCTATTTTCACTTCTACTGTTGTGTGAAATACTTGAGCTCTGTGAGCTTAAAGTTCTGCTGCTTAAATCTTTGCTTTCTTTGTTAGTTTTAGTCTCTTTTGCACCTTTTCTTGGAGTTTCTTTGTGGCTAGCAACACTACTTTCCTCACTTGAATAAGATTCAAACTTTGAGGCAGTGTAATCATTACTTTTATTTAGTGGAGTATTAACTCTGCTCGTATCATGCATTTCTGGAATCTCTTCAGATAATTCAGTGTCCTCTCCATCACGATCTGATTCTGCAGTACCATCAACACCATCTTTATTTCTTTTCACGGGTTGCTGGAGACTACTAACTTCGCTGCTAATAAAATTTATGTTAGCGTTTCTAAATATATCACTCCGGGAGCTTTTGGACAATTGGCCTGAGCTTTCGTTCTTTGATTCGCTTTCATCAAGGTCTGGTTTCATAATAACTGGAATATAATCTTTCTCATCATCAGTATCAACTTTAAGCATCCCATAAGCACTTTTTGAAGCCTCTGCAAAATTGATATTTTTCATTAAATTGAAATCACTTTTTGATGAAGCGGTCTGTGATGGTTCTTCATGCTCTGATAGTACATCATACTCTTCATCTGTTAGATTATTGATGAATTTTTTCAAATCTTCCTCATCGCTATCAAGTGTCAGTTCTTTCAAGGTACCAGTCCTCAACCTTGGCTCTTCAGATAAGTCGATGTCTGGATCTTTGTCAATTGCTTCTTCGAATTTACGCCCACTCCATAGCTGATTTAGGCCAGTTTTCTTCTTAAGTTTGGAAAGGTAGTCTTGCATTTCATCTTCAGTACCTTCCTCGTCCATCAGCGAATGGCTTGTTTGCTGGTCTCCAGCAGAAAACTCTGACACCGTACTCTGGCGCCTCAGTTTCTGTAGGCCCTTCTTCCACTTGGCCTTTCCTCCAGAACTTTGTCGTATCATTGCGCTTATTTGCATAAATCAATAATACATGTCGTTTATCGTCTTAAAAGCAAACAAAAACCACCAAAATTTGATTTCGAGTGTCCGACATACTTGTTTTGCTTCATCTTCTTGACAAATTACTTCCAACTGTTTCTTAGCAACACGAGAAGGAGGCAGTGAACAAATGGTAGTGGCACATGATACAACCATTGAGAGAGACGTTGAGCTTTTACTGATGGCCTGGCATGCAAAAAAGGCTGAATGCTAGAGATGGATTATTTAATTTGATTTAAGACAACTAATTAAACTTGCAGATTTCTGGTAAATTTCATGGATTTTTAATACATCAGTTGCTGCCATGGGTAACATGCGACTGCTTTTGGAAATCAGCTTACTATATTTTTTGCAAGGCGTCCCGTATGGCATGCAAACGAAATACATTCCTTTGATAATGAGGAGAAGAGGAATCGGTCTTTCTACAATTGGTCTGTCAAATCTAATCAGTTTGCCATGGATTTTGAAATTCTCGTGGGCAAATTTCTTTGACAGATTTGCAAACACAGGAAGAGAATGGGTTGTGACCTGCCTATGTTTGCTCTCATTTTGCTGCCTCTTTTTGGATCTAAACTCAAGTAGCTCGTTGTTTTTACTCCCATTGATCTTTATGAATTTCTTATCTGCATCTTTGGACATAGCAGTTGATGCCTTAGCCATCAAAAAATTTGATGCAAAGGATCTAGGTAAGAAGATGTGTATGTAATATATAAAGATGTATGTATGACTTATAAATGGCTTTGAAAAAAAACCAACTTTTACTTTTGTGAATACCATTTTTAAACTCTGTACTGCCAAAAGATTAGATGTATAATCTGTTTGTAGTTAATGATGAGTCTTAACTAGTAGCATGTCAACAGTCTGGTTTTAATCCTTAAAAAAAGATGTGCACAATCAAATATTGTTTAATGAGAATACCTGCAAATCACCTGAAACTGCCAACAACAATCATAAATCAACTGGCATTGTTTTTGTGAATAGGAAAAATCCTATGGTCTCAGGTGATTTCATGTGATTTCAGGCGCTTTCAGTTGATTTCAGTTGATTTCAGGTGATTTTAACTTTTCTTCATACCCCAATCTGGCATGGTAATGCTTCCCCTATTCAAGGTTTTTGTACTGATACAGTTGCATAGATAGTTTGATGTGCAGCCTAAACATTTTTGTACATTATAGTTGTGATGGAAACCTCAAATACTTCACAATGCAGGGGATGTTATATTTTTTAAACTATTACCTGCTCACCTGGTTTGGAAACTCTTCGCTATTAAGCTCAGCCGATAAAGATTGTAGTAACTTTATTTGCTTTCTACTACATTTCTAGACAGCATGGTACACATATGATCACTAGTTAGGGCATTTTCCATGAGAGAGTCTTGTTGCGCCTAAGTTCTCTGCAAAAATTAACACACTTTCTCACCTTATGAAAGTATTGTGAACTTGATATCCTGATTTTGATTCATTTAAAGTAGATACAAATTATTCTATCAACTATTCCTTATTTCAACAAATCCTTTTAGTGAAAACATGTAAAATTTTGTGGTATTTTTATCTGCCATTCCTGTTATGCAAGATAAAGGCAAAACAGTCTTAAATTTTTTGCATACATTTTTTTGTGAAAATGATTTTTTCATTTCCAGGTTATTGCAATATTTGCCATGTGGTTGGATACAAAATTGGAATTCTATTTGCTGGTGGATTTTTGACAGCTTTGAGTCACTATATAAGTCTGCCTCAATTCATATATTTTCAAAGTTTGGTTTATGGCTTGGCTGCAATTTATTTTGCGAAAAAATCAGACTTGTTTAATTCAAAGAGTGGATTTAAATCAAAGCATAACCATCAAAATAATTCTCAGTACACAAGTTGGAAGTCATTTTCCGTATTATTTGGAAATAACCAATTATGGATTCTGGTTTTTGTGTTCTTTTACAAAATGGGAGAGCAAGGGTTCACTTCAATGTATCCCCTTTATCTCATTGATAACGGTCTTAGTTTGAGTCGTGTGGGGATGGTGACTGGAATTTTTGGTCAGCTTTTCTCCATATTTGGATCATCTATGGGTGGTATACTTATTTCAAAATTCAGGTAAATTCTATTTTTGCTATTTATTTTTTTCCATCATATTAGATATAGGACATATTCTTTATCTGTGATTCTGAGGGTCTGCAATTCATGCTGAGTTGGGCTTAATTGACAAAGCCAACTGGCTGTAACTCAATATGATGTTAACTGTGACTTGCCATTTTAAAATGCTGTTGCCTCTGTAAAGATTTAGAATGTACCAGGCTGGGTATAAAACTTGTGGCAAGATTTGTAGATTTGTTGTGAGATTCATGTGTAAATCTTGTTCAGGGTAAAACTTTGATTTATGACCGTTTATCGTGCATGCAAATGCTGCATTGATTTTTCAATAATTTCTTTTCAGGATGGAAGTCAATCATCTTCTTTTCCTGGTCGCATGTTCAAGATCAATTATATTGATTCTATACAGTGTTTTTCTTGTGATTATTACAAGGAACTTAGCATTACATATAGTTTTTGAGAGTGTTTTCCAGCTGCTAGCAGGTACAATGACTACAGCAACCTTTACAGCTATGATGATGATGTCAAAAATACTTCCTGATAATATTCATGCATTGCATTACACATTAATGGCTACTTTTGAGGTTCTTGGAAAGCTGCTACTGAAATTGGCTGCTGGTTTAATCACAGAGTATGTTGGATATGCAAACTTTTTTGTTATTTGCTGTGCTATAGAATTATTTGTTCTGTTTTTGACATATGTAAATGTTTCATCTAAACATATCAAAAAGACATCAGTGGTTGAACTACATCAGAAAGAAAGTTAGGTATACTGCAGCCTTGGCATGTTTCTCTTTTATAAAATTTCTGGATTTATTTGACTTAAAGACATTATCTATTTATGCATTTATAAATCACCATGAATTCTGAATTCTGTTATGAATTCTGGAAATCGGTTTAACCCCTGCATAACGAAACTGAACCAGATTTTAAAAATGCAAATATGCTATTAAAATTACATGTTTCATCTTAACAATTTAAACACCCATCGTTTTAGGGGCATTTTTGATTTTTTTTGGAAAGAAAGAATGCAGTTGAATTTAGCTATAAATGTAGCCATCCATGTTCCCCATGGCCTTAAGGACTTTCTTCAGTTTGTTTACCATATTTCACTGTGCGTATGACACCTTTTTGAGCCATTATTAGCTTTGTTTTTGAGGGTGCATCTCAGGTGACATCAAATTTCCCATCATTCCTGGGCTCTGGTTCAGCTACTTATATTGAATAACCTCACTTTTAGAAGAAATAATCTCCATGCAGGATTAGGGATGAACGTCCCTGTATAATTGCCAGATAAATCTACCCTTGATAATGGAACAGGAAACAACCATGAAACCACAAGCAACATCTCAACGTAATTTGAGAAATCAGTTGCATTTGTTGAATAGGGAAATAACTTGGTCACAGATGATATATCCAATATAACACATTATTTTGTCCAAAATACCTTCATTAACCAAGTTTGGTAAAATAACACACATCCTATCTTGCTGGTTTCAAACTAAAAGTCCTCTTGGCACATTGAAATGGAGACGCTTGGAGAAAATTTTGAATCATCGAAACTAACATTGGCAGGTGGTAAAAAACAAGGATGATTAAAAGTGTATGCTATGTTTCCTGAGTTTTTGGGGACTGATGAGCAATAGTTTGTTGATGTTATCTGAGAAAGGCTAAGGATTTTTCTGATGAAACAGATAGTAACAGAGAATTTTATGGATTTTAAAACCAATTGTTTCTAATTTAAACGTAATGGTACATACTTTAGGTTTGAATCCTTCCATAAAAACCACACAGAGTTTCTTTAGGATTCTTGAGTTTTTCTTATTTTTCACTTTAATATTTCATGCTTTACCAGTACTGATAAAATGGGGGTGCGACTTATGCAGGATAGGACAAGGCAACAACAATTTTCCTAAAATTTTACCATGGAATTAAGGGTGTGTCTTTTACAAGAATGCTCCTTAATCAAGGCAAAATACAGCATATAGTTTAAAGGACAGCTACCCACATAACCTTGACAATGCAGGCAATGACAAAAAGGTCTAAGGTGTTTTAGAAAGAAAGTTTCAGAACAGGAATTGATTTATAAGCAAATAAAATTTATAATATCAAGTAAAATCATTCATAGCCAAAGTCGATCTTTGTTATGTCTAAATTTCAACTTACGTACACCATTATGATGCAAAGTAGATTTTCAAAACAAGTTATTGTCTTTTATATTTATCTTCAAAAAGTATGTTTAAACTACATACAGACAATTTCTTTAAAATGGGCATGAATTAAGAATCATGCATCCAATAAAACAATGCAATTTTACATCTTGAAAAATGTTTCTTAAATTACCTATTATTTATACTTTAGTTAAAATGATATCCCATAAAGATTCTCAGCATTCTTTTGACAAGTTTCTAAAACTTTGTCTAGTGAGCACTTGTGAAATTCTGCTAATTTTCCAGCAACGTACATCACCATGCCTGGTGTACTGAACCTTGTTGTCCCCTTTAAACGGCTTGGAACAAAATACGGAGCATCTGTTTCTAAGACCAGCTTTCGCAATGGCAAATCAGTGGCATCATGGTGCACCTGGGTGGCAGTAGGGTATGTTACTAGATTTGTGACACCAAAATAAAGGTTTGGAAAATGTGAAGAATATTCCTCAGCCTGGGCTAAATCACCAGTGTAGCAGTGAAGGTGGATTTTCCAGTCTGAAGGTAAGATGTCCTTCATGATTTGGAAACAGTCAGTTTCAGCTTCACGACAATGTATCACAACAGGCTTGTCCAACTGAACAGCAATTCTGAGCTGCCTTTTAAATGCGATATCTTGCTTGTCTTTTGGTGATGCACTTCTGACAGAATAATCCAACCCACATTCCCCTACAGCCAATGCTTTTGGATGCTTAAGACATGCCACAATTTTTGCTTCAAGCTCATCATTGTAGTATTTCGCACTATGTGGATGTACACCAAAAGTACCCCAGACACCATCCTCTGAAAACAAACTCTCCCACATTCCTAATGATCCAAAGCAGGTAGGATCACTAAATGATGAAATACATCCACGTACGTTGGGTGGAAAACGAAAAAGTGTTTTGAACTGTTCATAATTCCCTCTATGTCTTATTCTTTCGAAAAGTGCATCTATGTGACAATGGGTGTCAACAACGTTAACATCGCTTAATGGTTCCCTGAATTCAAAATCTTTGCCATTCTTCGACTGGGCTGCCACCAAATTAGCTTTTGGCAGCGATGTGCAGTTTTTCTTCAGATGTCCTGGCTCTTCACAATTATCACAATATGTTTTATCCATCTTAATCTACAGTTTCTTTCAGCCCCGTAAAATCCAATCACAACCTAAAGAGAATACCAGTAATAATGTGCGCTGCTTCCACCAGTATTATTTTGTTGTTGTTGTCTATTTGCCTCGCATTGAGCAGCACAAGGGCTTTCAAGATGGCTACCAGTTTAGAAAGTTACATGGGACGTATCCTTTTTGTTATTTGTTCTTGATAGCGAAATGCAAATAGTTAATTTGCAACTTTGTTGGTGTTTTAAAGCATAGGTTTTCGCTGCTGCTCATCTTTTTGAAATTAATATTTTGTAACAAGTAAAAATCGAGCCACAACTATGCATGCTTTAATACACACCACAAATCTAAGAGAACAGAATGTGAGGAGCTTTGGTTAGGCTATGTAAGTGTTAGTGTTGAAGGTAACCACAAAAACCCAGGCATTGAATTGCGGAATAGTATCGCAGTTGCTACAGATTGGATGGAGAGCTTGCATTTAGCGGCTTAGAGATGTAAATTATGTAATGATAAAATTGTGTTTACCAATATTGGTCGACAACATTTATATGCATATTACACTATAGTCTTGTATATATAAGCGTTGTTGCACGTAGCTCAAAGGCCTTTGTTCACTGTTCACAGTGTGCTGTTGCTTGCAGCTACACTAAGCCAAAATCATAACATTGTCCTCTAACCTGGTGGTTGGGATTTTTAATGAAATCTTAAAGAAAGTTTGTTTGAAAATGGCTTTGAAAAAAGCAAACATTTTACAACATACTTAAAGCTTTTTCGTCTGACACTCCTCAGAGCATAAAACGTCAGAATAGGTTCCGAAAAAACACATTAGAAAAATATATACCCAGTTGTGGATCGAAATAGGCCAATCAGAAAAACGCAAGCACAAGACCGGTATAGTTGACCAATCAGTGCCGCGAGCCTACAGAAAAATTACCAATGGAGTCAAAGAGAGAAAACGAACTCCTTTTGTCTACACAATGGCGGCTTTTTCGTTTGTTATTAAAAGCAGATGCATCTATGAAACCAGTGCAGTACTGCATGCCAAAAATTGAAATTCACAATGGTCTTTTGCTTTTGTTTGCATGATTGGTTAGAGAAGATTTTTATGCAGAGATCTTGTCTCAAATAACTCTACATGGGCATAACCTTATGGACAGGTACCTTACCTCAACTTTATTTAGGGCAGCACTTGCATCATACATTAGCAGAGCCTTGGCAGAGCAACTCTGCGGAGATAATTGCCCTCCGCACAAAGAGGTGGCGGTTAATGACCCACGCGACAAAGCCTAACACGCTTAACGACCTGATGTAACCTTTTCTCTGGAGAGGCAATCAGGTCCGCAAGCAAGGCAACTTCCGCCGAAAAAAAGTTTGTTTCGAGGAGTTTTAGGCAGGAAAGCCGACTCAGATTGAAATGGAAAAGCAAATGCCACACTGTTCGGCAGTGTTCGGGCCAGGCGGGCCAGCCGGAAGGGGAGGGCGCAGGACGGGGAGGAGGGATCTAGGAGGCTATTTTAACAGGCGATTTGTGACCGTCCGACCGCGGGCAGCAGAGCTTGCCCTGATCTGCATTTAGGCATATTAGTATATAGGAAATCACTTTAATATGCTTAGAATAATGGAGAGCTGGCAACTCTCCTAATTCTAAGTGTAAGTTTGATCATCTCAGTGACCCAAGTATCTATAGCCCAGAACTCTAAACAATATGACATCCTTGCACAAATTTAGTCTGGAATGTATCAGATTACTCCAGCATAATGTAATTTCATTCAGTGGCAGGGCCAGCACCAGCCTCTATGCTTTGGTGGGGGACAAAATAAAATATTTTAGGCAATGCCCTTTTACTGTCAAAAAAGGTCCCTTTATCAACAAGGGATGCCAATTTTAATACCTAGCAAACTACCATGACACACTTTTGTTTACACAAAGGAAGTTTCAAAATCATAGGATTAACATGTCACCAAAATACTATTCCTCCCCCTAAAATTTTCTCATCAAATTTAGACAAATTATGAAACTGTTCCTGCCCAGAACTGGGGGCATGTCCCCAAGCCCCCCCCCCCCCCAATGGCAGCATATTGTTTAGGAACAACACCATCTCTGCCATTTTTATTGTTACCATAAGTATACCCTGGGCTCAATCTGTGATATTTATCTCCCATGCTCAACCAACTTACTTACAGTTTTAACAGAAACTCTACATGAACTCAAATCTGACCAAGAAATTTCTTTATCTCAAGCCTTAATCTTTAAATTTTTTATGTTCTTTATGATCAAAGATATCTCAGGCCAAATCACACTAATGATCAATCTCTAGTAATTTGTGTTTGGAATTCCCGCATTATAGTTTTTGTTAACTGACTTAATTCTTGCATGATTTCATTAACAATGTGTGAACAGATTGTGGCATGATTAATGAAAATAGTAAACTATGTATTTTTGCTTAATTGTAATGAAATAGCTGTTTTGCATGTCCTTGACACATTCCTTCAGATATGGTTGCAATTGTCACTCAAGATGGAAGAATGATAGTTGTATGTATATTGATATCTTTTGACCTGCCTCTACTTATTTCAATCTGGGGTGAAAGTCTCACAACCTTGGAATCCCAGCCAACTAAACCTCATGCAGAAATTTACATAATTAAATAGCTGAGCATTTAAGACACACAGGCATGGCTGTTTTTTTTGTAGGTGAGCTGTGAATCGCTCCCTGAGGCGAGCTAAAACATTTTGAAACAAGCTTTTCATCTGACTCTCTTTAGAGTATAAAATGTCAGAACGTAGATCGAAAACTCCACACTAGGAAATATATGTACCCAGTTGTGGATCAAAATAGGCCAATCAGAACAATCAGAAACATGAGCACATGGCTGTTGAAGTTGCCCAATCAGTGTTGCTTGCTTATGGAAAATGTTACCAACAGATTCTAAAGTGAAAAAGAACTCCTTCTATCTAGACAATTCTGGCTTTTCATGTTTATATAGAAGGATTCCAAAATTGCCAGATGGAACAATGATCAGGCTCTACCAATTATCTAAACATGTTGCCATTTTAGTTTTTTGCACAAACTGGGTTCTCCAGTAAATGCAGCTCGATAGTTAAATTGCATGTTTAAGTCGTCATTTTTGATCTGCATGACCGAGTAGGCTGTTCTCTTTGAGGGAGAGTTTTTTTTCTAATGCTGGAAGGGATCTGCTGTTTTATTTTTCCCCAATTGAGAATTCTTACCAATTTTTTCGACTTTCCTACCAAGAATTTGCCTGTTTTCATAAGATTGAAAGGTTCTAAGCTCTACAAACATAGATTTAAGTTTATGACTATCATAACAAAACTGCCCGTCGAGCAAAAATTAATTGAGAAAAGGCAATGATGGGAGAAATCGCTCTTACAAAAATAAACCGATTTACCCTTGTACGATTTTCAGGGTTCTGTGAGTACGGAAAAAGTAAATGAACATAAATTTTAGGGGTGCGCATTTTCCATCATGTTCTGTTTAGGAGAGCAATTCATAGCTTGCCTCAGGTTGGAAGGTGAGCACCGAGGCAAGCGCGAGCTATTGCCTTATCCTAACAATATCCAGACTAGCTGTTTGTAGATTAATATGAATAGAAACAAGGCAATTGATTTCAAGGTGATCAATTCGCTTTTTGGAGCAATTTAGAAAATCAATCTGTAGCTCCACTCCAGCAATTGAGAAAAGCTTAGAGGGGAGCCAGAGCAATGGCTCTTCTCAAATGGCCAGGCCTGACAGAGACAGACTTTTCAGGTTTTGTAGTAAGAGATGTCTTTTTATTATATTCATTGTTAATAATTATTATCATTGGTTGCATTGAACAAAGGCTTTTGTTACATTTTGTAATTGGTTGCAAAAGTCTGGTTTTCAATGATTTGTTGTCTGACAGGACACACTTCATAAAGATATAAAGATATGAAAAATCTTGATGACAGAAGCTAAAATTTGATCGATTTTCTTCAAGGGAACATTGAAAGGATTTGATCAAACTTGTAACTTGATATTAGATGAAAGCCATGAAAGAGTGTTTTCCTCGACAACTGGAATAGAGCAAGTTGTGCTAGGCCTTTACATCGTGAGAGGAGACAATGTGTAAGTAAAGTCATATGATGTTTCATAGATTTCATGAGTGACTTTTTCCTAGTATGTTTTTTGTTGCATGTTTATATATATTTTAATTTAATTTAATTTAATTTATACATATTTTAATTTATAGCTTAAATGTAATGTGAGCTTTGATTTTAATCAATGTGCCCAGTTTTCTGCTAATTTAAGGGTGCTGCGAACTTTTTTTAGTTTTTGTCCTTGTTGTTTTCTGTTTAGCTGTAAACTGTGTGTCTGTTCTATTTGGAGGATGATTCTATGAACTGTTAGAAAGAACTCAAAGAATTGATCTAATCTTCTTTGCTATCTAAAATATGTGGAATAATTGAAGCTAACGGAAAGAGATTTCTTACATAATCAAAAGGGCTTTGGAGTATGTGGTTGATGAAATAAATGGCGCATCTAAGCAGGGAAATTTTTTAATGAAGAAGGATGATTGGAATATTGATAACATTGTGAAAATACAGATGCTGGAGGTTGGCAGGATATAATGTTAACGACTGCTTTCTCCTACTGTGGAGGGAAATGAAAATATGATCTGGATAACAAGTTTTCTAAATAACAGATTAAACATTTAGATTTGGGAAACTGGCAATTTTCATAAGAAAAGTAAATTACCGCAAAACTTGCAGCCGGAAAGTTTAAACGGAAAAAACATTTCTTAATTTTAATAAAGATAAATTCTTAAACTGAGGAGTGTCTCTCTGAAACGTTAGGAAGTATTACTTCCTCTGCCTGAAGCAATGCTGTTGGAATTCGTTATCAGAGGGGTTCACTTTTGCATTTCTTTTCATGTCTTTGTCGTTGTGACACAGTATAAAATCTTGTTCTGAAAATATGATCAAAGAAGTCACTAGCATTTCCAATGCTTCGTAAATGATTGTCCTTGGTAGTTTCTCCCTATTGCTTTTAAATCCTTCAAAAGCAAAATAATTCAGTATTTTTGCTTTCGAAACGTTTAACTAAGCTTTGAAAACCTTTAAATTAACTTCCAATCCCAACTATTATGCATATTCCAATGCTTTAACGTTGATATTCTCACCGTTGATATTCTCACTAACGTTGATAATCATTATGCTAATGATCATTTTTGTGGTTCAAATAAGATCACTTTGATAGTGATGTCAAAATTACGACAGTATGCAGCTGAAAGAATGTTAGACAGGCTTTTTTAATAAGGTATTAACTTTTTGCTGAGTTCTACAGCACTGAACAAACCTTAAGCAATCGTTATAGCTTGTGTACTGAGAGCTACAGATCAAATATTTGACGTTATTTTATTTCTGTTGTAAATTTTGTAGCTTTTAATCAATCTGTTGATCATCTGTACTCTTGGTTAAGATATGTTTTTAACTATTATATTCTTTTGTTACAGGGCAATTGTAGGAGAAATTGATGATGACGTTGATTCAGGCTTGGATTTAGGAAATGTCAAAGCTGAGCCACTAAATCCTGTTGTTTACTAAAGCCAAGTGTTTCAACGAAAGATACACTGTAAGTGGATGACTTCAGAACCAAGGAAAGCTAACTCAACGAAGTTTGAGAATAATTATGTTTTCAATCTTGAACCAAGGCTGCAGTTATAGTGAAGAAAAAGATCAGAAGAGGAATAGAGTGCCTCCGTTAAAATGCACCAAGACAATTTTATTGACGGTTTTTATTTTATATCCTGTACTTATATTTACTTAGACATCATTTGTTTATATTAACAACACATCTTGTTGTTTAGTGGTCATGTTTGCTTTGTAAAGATTCCATCTCGATGCGACAACGCTAAGATTTTTGCTGAATAAGGCACAATAAATAATAATTTGAAGAGTTCAGATGAAGATAGGAACAAAACGCAACATAAATATATTCTGTTGAGCTGAATGCTTTTTCATTTTTATTCTATACTCACAATTTTTCAAGCTTCACTTGGGTATAATCCGATGCGGGAACGTAGCCTCGTGACTGACCTTCTGATGTCTATGGCATTCCCGAGCTAGAAAATAAATTTAGGTATTGTACAGTAATTTCATTTCACTGATAAACAAATTATTTCTAATTCACATAAGTTTTAATTGTCTGCATAATAATTCCCCCGTTTTTTTCGTATTTAACGGGTTTAATGATTGGTACCTGCTACATCTCTCGGAAAACGATTCCAACCTTGCACAGTGCCTGACTCCATAGGCGTGCTTTCTGACATTTGTCTTAAATCCTCTATAAAGATATTTACTTTTTTTCATGGTTTCTCAATGTTTTTCCATCTTCAGCACAGGCTTGACCATTTATAATATATATCGTAAATACCATTTATATATTCGTATGTCTCCATCATATCACCCCAGAACTTTTTTACAAGCTAAACTGAGAGACTCTTTTCATATTCAAGATCTTTAAATACCATCTTGCTTCTTCTACCCTGGATATTTCTGATTAATTTTGTAACCGATGCACGCAGCCAGTGAATAACCTTTTGCATAATCTGCTGTTATGAATCATCAATTTGCTCATGCTCTCTCTACTTTCCAACTTGCATCAGAACCGTTCGTAAATGTCACATTCCACCAGAGAATAATGTTTCTTGGAGTTTATTGAACTTAGAAAATGTGGAATGTAGTGGCACGAAGCTTATGATGCAAGACCGTTTTAGGAATAAACAGGGATAATGTCCGCAGCAACATCTAAACCTGGGTCGAGAAAGAATCGTCTAAGAGTTTGTTGCAACAGATAACCATTTTTTGGCTTGCTAGAGAAAAATTCAAACATTTTCAAATCATGAAAATTGCAAGGGCCGTCGCTAGCTATTGTGCACAAAGGTGGTGCCACGATCCCACTTGCCGACAAAATGGGTGAGCCATCCTTTATTTGCCGACAAATCTGAAAATTTGCAGAAAAAGGACCCCTAAATGGCAAAAACTACACGTTTTTACAACGAAGTTTTTTAATGAAAACGAAACTCTATTGTGTCACATACTTTTGATTCTTACAGTCTTTTTTCGATAAGTGATTTATGTTTCAGAATGCTACTATCAGCTCTATGCTTTTGCAAGATGACTAAGCATTTCACTAAACATTTTGCAAAACTTTTGTTTAGTGAAGTTGAGCGAAGTTTAGCGAGGGTGGCAAAGCGTACTAAACATTTCACTAAACTTCACGCAACTTTTTTGAACTGCGAGCTGCGTAAGACGCTAAGGGTTGTAGGGGATCTTGTCTAGGGATTCGCTTTCCGTTTGGTTTGTTGTATGTTAGCAAAATAGACATCAAGCCGGGCTGTAAAAGAGGGGGGCTCAGCCCCACCCCTTTTACTTTTCGAAGGTAACTAAAAATTCAGTAAATGCTGGCAAAATTTTACTACTTTAAATTCTATGGTTTTAAGATTTTCTGCTCAAGTAACAACAGTTGGGCATTGGAAGCTGATTTAACTCTAGAAAAAGTGGAAAGGTAAAGAAATTGATGTTGAGGAGCAATGCAAACGAAAACAGCTGAAACGTTCATTTTGTAAACAATATGGAGAACGCGCTATGGCCCCCTCTACATTGTTTGGCTGTTCACTACTGACATCAAGTACAAGAAGTGGATTAAGGAAGACGCAATTGCTTACAACGAGATGACGCAGATGTCTCATGAAGACATTCTAGAGATTTTTGGTCTTGCAGGGACAGGAAAACCGAGAAGAACCGACGAAAACCTTTGGATTTCCACAGCTACGTCGCACTAAACACTAAACAATAAACACGGTAGAAATTTTTGACCAGAATCAAACTTTGCTCAACAACACTGAACACAACGAAACAACACTAAACAGGGTGGCAAAACGACTAAACTTTCCACTACATTTTTCACTAAACAAAAGCTAAGTGAAATTTTTCATAGAACCTAAATATCGTCGTCATAGAACCTAAATTTGTCTTCAGCTTAAATCGTCGTCAGTAAATTTTACTATGCTTTTCCTATGTCTAAATATTCTATGTTATACAATTCAATCCTTATGTAAATATAATAGAAGCTGTTTTCAGACGCAAAACCAAGATTTATATCACTCTTTTCCTGTCTTTTCCCCCAAAAAGCTACCCTCGTTAAAATTTCAACTGCGTTTCAAAAAGAGGTTTCGTGAGATACTTTGTACCTGTACCTGTAAACTTCTTGACGTGGCTATCCACAACGCAGCTTCCCACCCGTGGAACTTCCTGTAAAAAAGTTGTATAAAATCACAGTATTGTATCTAGTTTTTATTATTTGCGTGGTTTAGTACTTTTCAAACCAAATAGGAACGATGGGATTGACAATTTCCTCAGTTTTCCAGAAATTTTTCGGAAAGAAGCCCGTGAGAATTCTAATGGGTAAGTAGGCCTAAACCTATTTTTGAGATGTGCTGGTATGATTTTGCCAGTCTGATCTCTATCGCTGTTTCTTTTTTAAAAACGTTTTCTAGTAAAGCCAAAATATGAATATATAGCTGTAGTTTTGTAGCAGTTACGAATTATGTTATCTGCCAGGCTACATGTAACTTAGTCTTAGAGTAATTTTGTCAATGATATTCTCAAGTAAATTAGAGACATTTTCAAATGAGCAATAGTGGCATAAGCCTTTTTGACTTCTAACACCAAGAATTTTTAAGATCTCCGCGTAGTGGACTGGGATATACCACAAGTCCAGGTCGGATGTATTTCTATATATATCTATATATAATACAGGATACAAATTTGCTGATAGACTCCAGATTAAAAATGACAGCACTGATTGTTTTCCTTCCTGTTTTTAGTTGGACTTGATGCTGCTGGAAAAACAACCATACTCTACAAATTAAAGCTTGGAGAAGTTGTTACAACCATTCCAACAATAGGTTAGTTGTTTATTTCATTTGAATTTGTGATCAACATTTTAATGGCAATCTTCAGTAGCACATACTTTTTGGTGTACTGTATTCTGTTGCAAGCGACATGCAAGAGTAGTAAAAGTGTTTGGCTCATGATCTGAATATTTTGGACTCAAGTCTGGTTGGGGTTATTTTCTGCTAGCCTCCAGCCAACTCAGCTGCCTAAATTTATGAGGTTGGTAAATGAGTTCCGAGGGTATTTATTTAGAATATCAATCTTAGTGCCATCGGAACAAAATTCATATTGGGGGGGGGGGAGGGCTGTCCATTGTATTCCTTCTCATCCAGTACACTGTTATAAAGGAAATGTACTACAGTGTGACAATTATTGGGGGGCTCCAGCCACCAGCCACCCCTCAGCCCCCCTTCCCATTTCCAACAGCCTTGAATTTAGGGGCGCAATCTGCAGGTCAATGTCAGCTTTTACCTGCCAGAGCCCTAACTTGCGTTAACAAATCTTGCTTGCACAATTTTTTTTAAATGCTAACAATTACTCTTTTTAGGATTCAATGTTGAAACAGTAGAGTACAAAAACATCAGTTTTACAGTTTGGGATGTCGGGGGTCAGGACAAAATTCGACCTCTTTGGAGACATTATTTTCAAAATACACAAGGGCTGATTTTTGTTGTGGATAGCAATGACAGAGAAAGAATACAAGAAGCTGCAGATGAGCTTGATAAAATGGTGAGCATTCTATAAATAAACATTCTATTTATTTTCATTCTTGGGATACATTCATACTTCAACTTTGAAAATAAGTCTAATATTTGGTGAGGCCTTGAGCATGTTAAATTTTCTGCCAATGTTAGCAAGTGTGTATATTGTGTTTTTCTGTGCGTTTGAGTTCAGGTCACTGTATAATAAAAATGGTGATAATCACACCACTTGTTCTGGCTTTGTGTCCATCAATTGTTTAAGAATGAAGACCATCTGAAAGGCCTAGAATGGGTATGGTAGTCAATTTTCAAGTTACAGGTAGAGAGGGTTGTAGTGCTACTGGCCTGGAAAGAATGTCCCCTTTCCCATGAAATGTATTTAGAAAACTATTTCTTTAGACTCAAATGATTATTTTGTTATTCTTTAGATGAAGGAAGAAGAACTTCAGAACTCAGTATTGTTGGTTTTTGCAAACAAACAGGATCTACCAAATGCTTTGTCGGTGTCAGAGTTAACAGACAAGCTAGAACTACACAAATTCAAAGCCAGGCCGGTAAGTTTTATTGTTTTCGCAATCTTTCAAAATAGCTCAACCATGTCACTTTTTTGTTGTGTTTATTACATGCTTTGCAATATATACCTATACAAAATGTCGCAAACAATGTTTACAGAATTAGTTTGTTTACAGTAAGCCTTTTTTGTGTCAAAGCTTATCCTCAGCAACACATGATTGCCATATCGAGTAAAAGAATTAAAAAATGAGTATTTTTCAGAGTATACCTATTATGTGCAAAAACAAAAATATATAAGCACTTTTTGTTTGTGTATATGTGTGTTTGGTGAACCAATGAAAAAGAAAGAAGTAAAATTCATATCATTGTTTTGATCAAAAGTGATTGATATAATTCCCCTGCTTTTTCAGTATATAGCAAGTCCAAATTGAGAAACAACTCAACATAGCTCTCTCATACAATGATATTCAACTTTGCTATTGATCTTTAATGATATTATGGATCATTGTTGTAATGATATATATTATATAATGATATTGGTGGAAAGAACAGGCCAGTTCTAAGTTGCTGCCACTGCTTCCTAGTTTTGTTCTCAATGTGATCATAAGACAATTGATCACAGCTGCACTCCTTCTTAGCAGTTTCCTTTGAAAAGTCAGTTGCACAGGCTTACATCTGCCCTCACCAGTTGGTATCTCACCTGCAAAAGAAACAGCATAAAAGGAAACAATATTTACCAAAATAGAATGATATTCTGCCCAGCTAAAGGGTTAAAATTCAAACCCAACCATATTTTTGCTTTCCTTTGATTTTGTTTTACATTCCTTTCCCTTCTGGGTTGACATTCATCTTAGTTCTGGACATGTTGTTTACAAGTATATTTATACTATGTGCTTAAAAAGCCAAAGTTTATAAAAACATGGTCTGACCCATGGGTCAATCCATATGAAATTAACGTCTTTATCGAAACTATCGTTGAGCCATGAATGTCTTTATATGTTCCTGAAACGTTTGTAGGCTTTGTTGGTTTTCTTGATTGCCTTCAAAGGCAGTTAATTGCCCTTGTGAAAATTTCTTTCCGAAAAGGCCCGTTTGGATACCTCTTTATAATATCCCCATGTTTAATTTGCATAAATAGGCTGGGGTGAGAAATTGGGTGGAAAAGTTGCCAAGGGCCTGTATCCATGTTTCCATATAGATGCAGTGTTTAAGTAGCTACTAATCACTGCTTGGATTATCATCACAAGTATACAAAACTTTATGGATAAAGGGTCATTGGCCATAGTTTTACACCAAAGCTTTCTCAGTCCCTCCAGATTTCAATTCAAAAATATATGGTATGACTGCATAATGTGGACTAAGTTTTATGTTGTACTGCGCAACAATTTTTGCCTCCTGCTTCTTCTGCTGTTTCCACAACTGGAGCATTGTTTTCATAAGTAATGAATGCTTCTGCAATTAACTCATTTTTTCTCCTTGTAATTTTGAGTCCTCTCAGACGCAGGAAACTTTTGAGCTCTTGCATTTTTATTTCCAAAAAATTCTGTTGAGATCGAGCACGCATTGTTTTTACGACGAGAACTTGCCTTGCCTTTTAGAGCATGATATTTGACAGAATCTTTTAAAAGCTGTTTTCGAGAAGACAGCTTTTTGATAAGTGCATGGATATCAAAAAGGTTTATTGTCCTTTTCTCCTGTCCTCTTCTAAACACCTGTCTTTTTCTGCACCAAGCACTTTGTGGTAGACCAGTGCAATTATCTGTAGTTTTTCATAAAAGTTAGCTTTTTGGTCTAATACAACCTTTTTCATCTACAGTGGTATGTCCAAGCATCATGTGCAGCACAGGGAACCGGATTATACGAAGGACTTGACTGGTTATCAGAAGAACTCTCTAAATTATCGTGAAGAAATATATATAGCCCCAGGTATTAGTAAGAGATAGACTAGAATATTAATCTGATGGTTTCTTCTTTTGAATACAAAAAAACCATTTTCAATCTTGTTACAGCTGGGATAACAAGGTTCCCATTTGTACTTATAATAGTAAATTAAAAACCATTTCAAAGTAACTAAGACACAATGGTAGTACATGTTAAGAAAATACATCAAAACATCAGGGGTGTTGTTGTCAGTGCTTCTTTAGATTGGTTCTCATTGATAGGAAGATATTGAGCTCATTGCATTTCTGACAATTTTATTTATTCTGTTTTGTGTCATGAAAGAATAAAAGAGGCTCAATTCTGTGGAGCTTGTATTTGGCAATTGCATGTCAACTTTAAATTCCCAATCATCCAGTTTGCTGTTTTGCCATTTTTTGATACCCCTTCAGTAAAACAATTTCTAATTGCTCTGTCAACCTCTCTCACTTGTCACTTTCAGCCATTATTGTCATTTTTGTTTATATATTTTAAACATGTCAGGGGAATACACACGTCTGAATACACATGTATAGGTGAATAGTTGAGCTTGCCTTGAGTAGATGAACCTTGCAAAGAAATAATGTGTTAACTACTAAATTTTGTTTGAGTCACATTTTGATAAAGGTTATGTATTGTTAGTTGTCATAAAGAACTTGTGGTAACCTTCATTGATTGTCATATTATAGTTTCCATATGTTATTCCTTCAAATTTGAGCACAAGAATTTCAGTTTTTTTCATCATTTTACATTTTCATCAATCAGAAAATATTCTCTTTTCATTCTCTGTATCTTTAAGATACAGCACAATTTCTATATAATTTTTTGTTGCTGCTACTAGTGTAATTACCAACAGTGAACAAAGTGTCCAGAACAAGAAGAAAAATTTCCTACCGTCAGCATTCTTGAATGACCAGAAGAGCTTTTTGAGACATCTTAACAGAGACATTAAGGTGGAAACCAATTGAAGATTTTGGTATTTATCAACCAACGGTGGATTTTTGAGGTTCATTTAAACCTCTGCTTCTTTTAGATCGCAAAATGTGATAAATTTTCTGCCCGTTAGTTTTAGATTGATTTACATCACCCTGTCCAAAAACTCATATTTTGAAGTCTTATCATTGTAAACTCGTTTTTGCGGGTTCGTTCAGATAATTTAAAGGCTTTCTTTCTCAAAATTAAAAAAACAGACATCATTCATATGGAGAGATATATTATCACATGCACCGAAACGCTATTTAGAATTAAGAATCCTTTCTGGCGTTTGCCTTCAATTACAAACATATTGTAGGGTCTTCAAGGGTTCCAAGGTACCTACGAAAGGGCCTCAATCAAACTGATTCTGAGGTTGGGTTATAACTCTGATTTTGCAAAAAAAACAGACATTGTCCCTTATGGCGAGATGACATTTTTCAGGAAAATATCAAAACCAATACTATGAACAACAAATTGTGACTGTAAACGTTATATCTTTTATTTGAATGGTTAATATTTAAAAAGATTGTCGTCTTTTCAGCTAGACAGCCAGTTACCAACTTTGTTTATGGTTTTGCATTCAATTCCCACGTCGTAAATGCTGGCTAGATACTGTATGCCTCCTTCTTTCTCTGCTAATATTCTCTTATTTGCTGATGAAACCTTTTCACTTCATTTCAAACCACCTCACCACAGTCCTAACCCGGTAAATAGAATCATGTTCGAAAACATCTACTATAACGACAATTATTCAAAACTTCCTCGATTATCCAAACTCCTTGTGCACACAGAATATGTAGAAAAAAACAGGTTATCCGAAGTACTGGTCAATCAAATTTTCCGGAATATCACACGATGGAAATGTAATACAGACTTATAGATTGCCTCACATTTTTCGTTGGCCAGTCATTGCAATTCAGTGCGGGTGGGTAAGATGTCGTTTATAGAAAGGGGTGCACTTTTTTCTATTGACTATGGTTTTATCGAGGGACAAATAATCCAGACAAAACTTGTGTGTGCAAAGTTCAAGTATAAGGCGTTCCAACCCTTGCCACATGCTGGGTGGCATCCGTATGCAGGGCGAAGTATCTCAAAGTTTGGGCGTTTAGGCCTATGTGTTTTAACAAGCGAAGTGTCGACTTTGATCAGGGGTGGTGGGGTTACAAAAACGAAGTACCTTCTGTCGAGGATTGCAGTTTTCCACTTGTTTTTTGTCGGATATAAGGAGGAAACAAAAGGAAACCGCATCCCTCACAGAAATAGAAAAAATAAAGATGTAAAAAATACAAGAACTCAAGCATGAACATGAATTTGTTATACATGAGCACAAGTAAAGCAAATCTTCTCTTCATCCTTCCTCGCATAATTAAAAATGACACTGATTACAGCATTTTCCAAATTTTGAAGTAAAAGCTTCTTCCTTGCTGAAAAAAGCCTCGTAGAGTGTTGATATGGAAAATGAAACAGAATCTCTGCTCCTGGTACCAAACCTTTGAAGGCCTGTTAGTGTGACAACACAAAACTATACCTTTGTTGAAGGATTGCCAGCAGAATGGAAATGTAGATTGACAATTATCAAAGAGTTAAGCTGCAGATTATTGAGAATGAACTGCTTATTGTGTTGAGATTATTAAGAATTAATCGTTAGCAACAGATTTAACCTAATCAACAATTTGAGATTAATTTTCAAAGATAATAAGACTCAATATAGTTAAATGATTCAGTTATATGCAATTAATGATAAACTAAGAAATTGATTTGAATTTTTTCAAAAGTAATCACGCGACAGAAGTCTTTAAACAAGATCATTAAAAGATATCGAATAATAAAGTGTGGAAAGAAAAGCCAAGATAAATCACCAATGGTCAATGATCTGACTACATACAATGTCTGCGAATTCATAAACTTCCTCGATTAACAAGCGATGATAAATAGTTCAATGGTGTTTTGCAGGAAAGTTTTGTTTTTCATAAGATTAACACATCCTTTTCTAAGAGAGTTTCTAATATAAATTAAAAGGGAAAACATGTCAATCACAAGGATATATTTTTATTACCCATGTTTGCTGTATCTGAGGCAGGGGCGTCGCCGCCAGAGAGGAGTATGGGGGGTTGCGGTACCCCCCCCCCCCAACAATTTGTCCGTCGGCACATAAAGGATTTTTTGCCGGGCAAAAGAAGCTATTTTTGTACTCACCCTAGAACCTTTTTCAACAATTGTAAGGTATTAACTTTTCTGTCAGTATATAAGAGTATTTATCTTTTGACCGCACCCTTCAAAAGTGAGACACGCCTTTTTTGTCGGTGTAAAGCACTTCTTTACCCCTCCAAAAACATTTTTTGGCTTTGCCCCTGATCTGAGGTAGGTGCTCATCTCCAAACGATTGCTTGTAGCCTGTGTCCCAGACCCCTAACTTGAAAGTAGAGGGTCGGCATCAGTGTAGAGGGTCTGTGTGGTGTAACCGAGAGCAAAATTGTGTGCAAGCGTTTTCCCAGGATCTCTGGGAAAATTAATTATGCGTAAAATATGCGGCATCTACATGCTAAAAGTGAGCAATGGCGTAAACAGAGCGCGGTTTGCTGTAACAGTTTACACATTAAAATAGCGAAAAGAAACGAATGCATATTCAAAGTTTTATTCATATTCAAAGTTGGACCAGACTCCAGAAAAGTTGTTAACCTTCCTCCAGACAAAAACATCCCAGAAGGCAAACCTTCCTTACAAAACAATAGAAAGTGGGCGTGGCTTGGGTGTGTGATAGGAGCTTCTATTGTTTTTCGTGGACCTTCCTCCGGTCAGTGGCCGTGCGACCGTAATGTTTTCATTGGTGGGCAACCTTGAGCACAGGAGTTGACCAATATAATATTTTAGGAAGAACAATAGCTTTGTAGACTGATTCAGCTGCAAAAGTTGATAGCGAATGTCTCATTTTCTTCAAGAGCCTTAATCGAACAGCCACGTTCTTTAGAGTCTTTTGAAGGTGGTCATTCATGTTAAGTGATGGACCCATTGTCACTCCCAAATACTTCTATCTACTTACAAAATTAATGATGATTCTACCTGGCACGATGCCTCGTGCTACCTTTAAGGCACTCGTGCACCTGCAATTACTAAGGAGCTCTTGATCTTAACAGTCTTACAACATCTATCATATACGCGATTCTGTCAAAGACTGAATGTTGTAAGCATTTTCTGCTTCCTGTTCTATGTAAACATGTTCCCATTGGGCGTTCAATAGCTCTTGTATAGCTTTCGGGCGTTCAAAATTAATAATGATATCTTTCAGCAGGATAAATTCTTGACAACGGACAACAATTCTTTCCATGACTACCAAGTTTAATGAAGATAATCTGATTCTGAATCGATATGTTTCATTGAATATGCCAAAAAAGTATGATTTTGTTATCTCGCGGGCCACAAAAATTCTCTCCCTGGCAGGGTTGCCAGGTGGTCTAGGTACGAAGTAGTCAAACTGTTTATGAAAATAGGCCAAATCACGTCAAAATAGGCCAAATTTACCCATACCACAGTGACATCTTAATGTGCAAGCGCAGTAAAAAACAACCTCAGTTTGCAATATATCCGTTGCCCTTCCCGTCACTAGACGATGTAAGCCAAACATATTGCGCTTCCCAAGACTTATTGTACTTCCTTGCAGTGTCATATTTACTTTGCCACGTTGGCTATCATAGATTAAAAATTCGAGAAAAATAAAGCATTATTCACTATTTATTGTAACTTGTTACAAATGTGTAGATCAATCTGTGCTACACTCTTTTTTTATAAGTACCAGTAAATTTAAGTTCAGGCTGACTGTTCTTAATTTTTTCGAAAATCTGAGGCTGGATTGTTCTTAATTTGTTCTTAAATTAAGAGGGTGTAAGCAGTGCTATTGCTAGCTTTTTCGCTCTAAGGAGGTGTTCATTTGCCAACAAAGTGAGTGAGACAGCCTTAATTTGCTGACAAATTTGAGTATCACCGAAAAAGCACCCACACATCGCTAAAAATCCTCGATTTTGAGAAAAAACGTTGTTCGAAATTGCATTTTGCAGAAGCTCAGCCTCAGCTTGTTTTTAATTTGTTCTTAACTTTTGACCAGTTTTGAGGCTCGTGTTCTTATAAAATTGTTCTTATAAAAAAAAAGAGTGTATTAAGCGATTTATATATGACCGATAAATTGCTAATTTTATTTCAAGATGGGTTTGAAAAAAGCAAACATTATGGGTCATACTAGTATAGAGCTTCTCGTCAGACACTCTTCAGAGTTTAAAACGTTAGAACATAGATCGAAAACGTTTTAAAACTTGTACCACCATAAGATTGTTTGCAAAGTCTATTTCAATACATTATGTTAAAAGGAAATACTCAAAAAGGTTGGTCAAGAAAGTGCTGAAAAAATAAGCTATAGCAATGATTTCCTTCATGTTATTACATGAGAAATTCAGGCACTGGCCCATTTGGATAAAATCAATGCCACCTCGAGTGTCTGTCTGGTTCATTGACATATTACGGTCATCCATTTTGTAATAGTGCTAGTTTGGATTTCGTTTGTTTTGCATCCTGTAACCTTAGTAATTTTATCACCGTTCGCACATTCGATTGTTTATAATTCCTTTTGTTTTCTAATTGCACCTTTAGATTCATTAACTATTTCTTTTGGGATTTTTAGTATCATTATTCAGTTTATGTAATTAATCTTGGGACTAATATATTTTGTATTCACTATTATTATGTAAATTTACGTAGCTATGTAGCATTACAATAAGTTCTTGTTTAGTTATATTTTGGGCGTGTTACATATAGAGTTAGTTTTTGAGTTGGAGTTGGAGTTGAAGTTGGAAATGGAATTCGGTTAAGAGCGATTAGGTTAAGTTTTGAGATTTTGTATATCTAGGTTCTCGACGTTTCACTTATGTGGCAAGATGCTTGTGAAAGATCTTGTCGACATGAAGTATGGATTTATAGAATACGTATTTGGATTTGTGGAATCGCGCGTGATGATTTATGGATTGTGTATTACTATAGTATAGTTTGAACGGACAGTGCTTGTGAAAGACTGTGCCTGTTAGAGAAACATTGTGAAGTTTATAACCTTTCGCGGAAAGATCACATGATCGGAAGATGGACGTTTGAAACATTATTTATTTGTCTCTTTGTCTCAATTCTCATTGAAGGACTAGTTTATATCGTCGGTAACGATAGGGTGGATGTTTTCTTTTGACAAAAATAACCCTATTACAATTTTATAATTATTTGTGGTTTTAATCTCATTTTCGAACATTCCTTTAGGAGGCCAAAAACAGCCAAAATTACGTAACCAAACATTCTTAAAAAAGGCCCGATTTCTCAAATGGCCTCCCAGTAGGCCAGTTGGCAACCCTGCTCCCCCTGCTTGCTCCCTGGGCCGGATCACAGAATAGGATCCTATTCTGTGGCCGGATTCTGGGCCGCGGGCCGTAGGTTGCCCGCCCCTGCCTAGCACACGGACCCATCTCAGGGCAGTTATCAATGTTTCAAGTCGTTTTCGTACGGAGGGCGTTTTCAAAAGGCATTGTTAGAATCAGCGCTCTTACCAAAAGAGATCAAATTATAGGTAATAGTTCTTTTGAAATAATTCGTCGTCGTAGGGTGAAAACAAAGGAGAGTATGAAATTTCTTGTGTAATCGAGGAATACCTATGAGAGTAAAGAAAGACTGTTGAAACTATCTTCAGAGCTCAAGAATTCTCGTTAACCAAGGCTTCTGGAAGCGCGTGCCGAGTCTTTCAGCTTAATAAACGCAATAATGGCAGCCGAATCGATTCTTTTTGCCGTGGCCATTTTTGTGCAGTTTGTTTACGGGAAGAAGTACACTTTCGAAGTTTCCATGCAGTACAGAAGTCCAGATTGCGTAGAAAGGCCAATCACGTTGGTGAATGGTTTGTTTCCAGGACCCACAATCAATGTCACAAGCGGTGAAACTCTAGAGGTGGAGGTGAGTACCAATTAATCCATGCCTTGTTTGTGGCCTCTCCAAATGCAAATCGAGAGGGCATGACCACGATTGCATAATCCCGAGGTTTAGGTTGATCACTGGGGCATGCCTAATCTAAACTGCATGATAATGCTTTATGAATGACTAAAATAGGGCTGAAAATGATGAAAGCAACAATTCTCGATGATGAAATAGTATATTTGAAGGTTTTAACTAACACTAAACGTGTTGCATAAGTCTCAACTTAAACGATTTTCAAGAACCAGCCATTTTTCATCATTATCTCAACGTACGTATCTTACTTTCTCAAAGTTTTATTTTCCTTAATGAAGCTCTACTTGACACAACTGATTAATGTGACAACTCCTGGCTTCAAGATCACTGTTCGTTAATTGCAAGAACCTTTGTACGGAATTGGTGGAAAACTCCCCTTTCATCCGAATGTGGAAAATTCATCTCAGTTTTAAGTCATATATTGTGATGAGCAAATTGCTATTGTTACCACCATAGTGCCACTGAGCCTTTTTGTCCCTCTTGTCGCTTTTCGCAGAATTATACCAACCAAAAGCTCACACAAGTTTGAGTAAGATTTGGCACTTGGAGATTGTTTTCATCCGACACGCTCAGGCTTATTTCGACCGTTTTCAAATTATATAATGATTCCCCAGTAATGATATATAGATTTAAACATATATGTTTGAAAAAGCTGCAATCGAAAGATCATTGAGTTGTGGCAATAATTTAGCCTTGTTTTGTTTTTCTCACTTCTTCAAACACGAGCACAGGGGAGTCTGTTTTGTTTAGCAGCCAGAGAATTTCTGCACTCAAGGGGGATGTGACGGTTGAAAAACGCCGATTTTCTCGCTAGTTACACAAAATATTACCTACGCAAAAGAATAAGTTTCCGACACTTTTGATATAGTATAGTTATAAAAAAATATTTAGTTATGATTAGAATTTGCTACCATTGAGTCACCACCTATATTACTTTCTACAAACAATGAATTACTCATGTAGATATTAATGATTAGCATTAATGATCCATTGTCATGCAATTGTCAAGTTTCCCAGGGGAGGGTAAAACATAGACCAAATAGCGGAAAAACAATTCGGGTTCCAGAACTGGAGTCAGGTCAGTACCAGTCTGAAGGCTCATATGATGGACGTTAGTTTAATTCGCAGCTGTTGCAATAAAATTATGTTTCCAGACTTCTTAGTGGAGGCCATTTAAAAGGTTTGCAGCCTCAACTTGGGATGCCGTTCAACGGGGGGCACGGGGGCCGTTACCTCATTGCCCTTGCTAAATTTAGCAGTTTATTTTGCCATTGTTTTGCCCTTTTTTCTAGGCGCATTGCCTTCCTTGCCCTTCCCCTCTTCCGGCAGCGAATCCGATGCGGTGTAAACGCAGGCTAACCCCCTATGCCGAAAATTGGCGAATTTCTATTTTTGCTGTTGTTTTTTGCAACTTTTTAAACAAGAGCCCCCCTTGTTATTTTGATAGCACTACACCGCTATGTAAACGGGATTGGTAGAAAGAATAATACTGATCCGGACCGTGAATGTAAATGCGCCAATCTCACCTCTACAATTACCGCCAGGCAGACCCACAACTACGTTAGCAAATTATTTTCATTTTTCATTTACTCAACTTAATTGGCTTGGCCACATATGTGCCATAATGAGAAGGGATGACCCTAAAAATTCTCCCATTAGGGGGCCTTGTCGGGTCCCGGCCATATTTCTGTCACCTTCATCCGTCGCCCTCATCCATCTGTGATGACGGTCCGTCCTCAAGGACGAAAGCAGGTTTGTCGTTTGTCGTTACCTAGCCGTTCCACCTTTTATTCATCTGATGCTTAAACTGCGGTTTCCCCCCTGAATCGCCTCCGAATGAATGCGATTAAAGCGTTATTAACTGAGGGACATAATAGGTCTTTCTACAGGGTGCCTGTGTCTTTTGTATTTGCATCAATAGAGGAACGTTAATGACCTAGGGTGGCACATCCTCTAAATTGTTAAAGAATCCTAAAATGACAGCAGGGAGTAGCGACTGGGAAAAAACCTCCACTACAGTAGAACCCCGTTAATACGGCCACCAACGGGCCACCAAAATTGGCCGTATTAACGGGGTGGCCGCATTAACGAGGAAGGGTCGAAAGGAGCTGTTTTTTAATAGTGTAAAATGGATGTTTAAACCGAGAGAGATACTGCGAAGACTAAAACTTTGAAGAATGACGACTTCTTGCGAGCGGCTATACTTTTCCATTTCCATCTTATAACAGCCCAAGGCTAAACTTTAATCTAAACAGCTAACATAAACAACGACGGTTTTCCGCGAACTCTAATACTAACAATCCAATGAAATATATTACGAAGCACAGCGCAGTCTTTCTCAGGCACTGCCTGTCCCAAATGCAGACTGGGCCGCAAGAGCTTTCGCAAGCCTCTTGGGCGAGACGGTTAGCTTCTTTCTGATGTTTAGCCTTGCATGCCTGATACCTTCTAAAGCTCTCTTCGAATCCCCTTGAATCTAACTAACCACGTATATTTATATGTACAAGGAAATTACCAGAAAAGCATAACCAAGCATGAAATGTTACTAATAATAGACTACGAGATAATTCTAGAAACAGACGAATACGCAATATGATGTAATCCTAATGAGGGGTAATCCTACAACAATATAATGGAATGCAGTGTAATGCTGCGTGGTGCTGTGTCACAACGACATTCGAGACACAACGGGGAGTTTCCTAAGAATTACGTAATATACAAAATAGCTACGTATACAAAACATAGCAATCCTAATGCTGGGGCTGGCACTATTTTAGCTCTATTACAATAGACAACTGGAAATGTAAAGATATGTTGAATAACTAGTCCATCAACAAAACGAAACGGAAATCCTGGGATCTTGTGCCTTAATCACCAGATCATGTTCATGATTTTGCAAAAAAATCGGTGACTTTTGACTGGTTCGTTTTGCGTTCCAGCCAATCATTTTAAGTGGGGGCAATCACACCTGGAAGCAAGCGACTTTGATAATGAAAAGTTCTTTTGTAAAACGAATGAGATTATTGTGATTTTATTACAGTTTTGCTAAATACAAATGGCCGTATTAACAGGGTGGAATTATAACGAATCCTGCTGTCTGGGATCGCAAAATGTGGCCGCTGGCCGTGCTAACGGGAGGCCGCATTAACAGGTTTTTTTATGAGACTATGTATGGCCGTTTTTCCGGGCCAACAAATGTGGCCGCAATAACGAGGTGGCCGTATTAACGAAGTGGCCGTAAGGCGGGGTTCCACTGTAATTTGAATAGTCGCTATAAAGAAGGCAAAGCCTAAAACAAATATTATAGTAAGTCTCCAAGATTTGTGCTCTTTAATAGTAAATGTGTATAGCTGATCTTGGTTGATCCACATCTAGAGTATAGCAACGGCCGTGATGTTCTCGTGACCCACACTCCTGGCAACAAATAGCTGACACATATGAACGAAAAAGGAATTCGCGTGCTATATCTTCATATAATGTGCCCTGGTGACCTAAACCCCCCTCCCCCCATGGTCAATGTTGTTTAGGATGGTTACAGAATAAGTGGGGATTACAACATTAGTTACCAATCCCATCACAACATTGATTCGGGGGGAGAGGGGGTGGGTGATTTGTAAGTAGCTTCTTTTTTTGCAAGTGTCTCAGCATTTTTTGCCAAGATTGCAGTAACGGAAATTCAGCTTTCATTTTTTAGGCCTACGATTTTCCGACAAGATAACATCTTGGATCATGTTTAATTTTAAGGAAACTGCACATTTTGATAAAAATAGGTGATTTTTTGGCGGGACCTTTTAGACATATTTGCTGGCCACGCCATAATTGCGCAGCAGGAAGAACAATCAATTCATGATTTTTGATATCAAGATCGATATCTCATCTAAGGCAATTGATGATACAAGAGGTAGACCGATTACACCGAGTACACTATATACAAGTCGTTCATGATAACAAAATAATTGTATTGTAGTTGTAGTGTTCATTTTATGCATTTTATCGTGTTTTCTTCAGTGGGAAATACGTTTGAAAATAAATTTTATTTGGAAGAATCCGATGAAAATTTCGGCTGATCTTTACGGAATTGAAATTAAATATACGATTCACAACAGTTTTGATTTTGGTCATATATTGTTTGTTTAATTATTTAGTACTGGCTAATAATTTATCAACTATACTATGTTCAAATTTTGCAGAAAGGGGGGTCAGAGAGCTTATAGAGGCCCCTGTTATAAAAAGGGAAAATGCGGATAACCTGCGAGCGAGATTCTCTTGAAATACATTTCAGAACGATCTCTTGCAGTAATTTCGACACGTTAAACGGTTGTCTATTATCCAACAAAAGCCCGGATTTTCCGACGAGATTGCTGATTAGAGGGGGGTGGCGAGCCCCCCATACTACCATGATTTCCGCCACTGTCGGGACCGTTTCTTTTCGCTAATTAATAGTTTATATTACGACGCATGTCATCTCGCTGCTATTCTTGATAATCTACAATATCAGACCTTTGAAATGTTGATTATCAAAACCTGGAGGTTCATGTTTATTGAGAAAATCCTTGAGACTACGGAACACCAATGTGTTGTGAACTAGTATCAGCAACGCTTTGGCCACGTGCTCAATGCTACTGTTGTTTATCTGTTGACCTAGGTCATAGTACAACTCCCCAGGGGGCTCGTCACCAGTCCATTTTTATGCCTACGTAGATGTAACGACAGAGTTGGAATGGATAGGTGTGTGATCGAATGCCAAAAATGCTGTAAAACATTGTAAAATATGTATACATGTATTTATACTAATTATTTCTTATGTTAGATATATATGTATTTTTATTTTTTTATTTTTAAACAATTTTACTTTGTAGTAGGCTTGAATTAGCTTTTATTTTGTAGCTATTTTTATACGCCTACTTTGAATAAATAGATAATACAAATAATAATAATCAGTTAGAGTGATAAACTCAAAGTAGTATAATACTCTCGCTCTCTGTGCTCTTTCTCACCTTGCTTAAGCCCAAGACACAACACCCAGTGAGACCCTGCAATACCACAGAAACTAAAACTTTAATCATTTTGTTGTTATTTTGAAATAATATAATTTTCTCTTTTCACGCGCAGGTGAAAAACATGCTAGCGACTGATGCTGTGACAATACATTTCCACGGGCAACTGCAGAAAGGAACCGTTTGGCAAGATGGTATCGGCCTGATATCAAGCTGCCCAATTGCACCAAAGACTTCATTTACTTACCGGTTTAAAGTCAATTCAGAACCGGGCACATACTTTTACCACGGGCATGTCGGTGGCATCCGATCTGCTGGGCTCTACGGTATGTTCATCATAAATCCAAGTTCGGGGACATCTCTAAATTATGATGAAGAGCAATCGTTATTGCTTAGTGATTGGTATCATGGCAGCCATCTTGAAATTGCCACAGGTCTGTTGGAAGAAAAATTTCGCTGGGCAGGAGACCCCCAGTCTGTATTGATAAATGGCAAGGGTTATTACAACTGTACGGCCAATTCGGTGCCGGTTAATACAAATTACCCATACTTCAAACCCAGTAGTACTGTATACTGCGCAGATGCGCTGTGTCCGGGCAATGAAGTGGTTGAAGTTTCACCTAATAAAGTAGTAAGGCTGCGATTAGGGAATGTCGCAGAGCTATCCTTTCTGAACATAGCGATCCAAGGTCATAATATGACGGTGATTGAAGCGGATGGACAGCCGGTATCACCCATAGAAGTTGAAAACCTTGATATCAACTCCGGGCAGAGGTATTCGGTACTCATCAACACAACTCAAGCAGTGGATGCTTACTGGATAAGCGTCAGATCGCGCCATCGTAGTGGTATTGTTACTGGATACGCAGTTCTGAAATACAGTGGAAGCAGTTCGTCTGTGCCTAGCGTTGATCGCGAAACGGTTTCGTCAAAGCAGCCGAGATGGGACGACAGCGCATTCAGTGCCAAACAGCAAAAATCAATGAAAGGTACAAAGCAGGCGCCTGCCAGCATAACACGAAGGATTGTCTTAATGGGCACGCAAGAACGGTTTCGTTGGAAACAAGGTGAAAGCTTCAACGACCACCGGGTGAAGAAACCTTGGCAGAACTGCGATGCTACAGACAAACACTTGCGATGGGCATTGAACGGAATTACCTATAAATGGGAGAACACCCCTGTTGCACACATGATGTACTATAATATCAGGACGAATAGCTTGAATGAGTCACGGGGGTATTACACAATCTCACAAGGAGATGTTATTGAAATCATCATACAAAATTACCCAGCATGCAACAAGGTAAGTGATACTGATTCTCTTAACAAGTTGCCAGCGGCTCCATTTGCTGGGAGCTTAGCACGTGTCAAATTAGTAAGTTGAAGGAAAACATGCATTAGAATAGATCATTTAGATGATTCAGTCTAATACACGTGTTCGATATCCGGGCGTTTTATTTGCATGAAGAGACTGGAGCGAGAAATTAAAGTTTTCATGAGCAACGAATGCTCTTGCAACTAAATCCTGTTTTCTCCATGATTTTGAGTCCTCTCAGGCTCAGGAAGCTTTTGAGCTCTTTCATTTGCGCGTATTTGTCGATATTCATTGTGTGCCGTTTTCTTCGATCAGCGACTCTCCTGGCCTATAAGAGTAGAAAAACTTGACAGAAGCTTTTGAAAAAACGGTTTTGGAGATGACTACGGAAGATGTTTAAGAATACGGAAGACTACGGAAGAAGTCCTCAAAATTTCGAATATCTTTGATGTCAATTCAGGCAGTGATTAGTTGATAGTAAACGCCGTATCTATATATAAATATAGGCCCTTGGCAACATTTTCACCCAATTTCTTGACCCAGTCCCTCTGTACAAATTAAGCCCGCGGATATCGAAAAGATGTATAGAGGACTCAGTTATGACGTTGTTTTCATGACGTAGCTGCTTGCAACTCTGTTTGTCGCCTGGGCACAAAGAGAAGGTTTTGGTTACTTCGACATTAACGATTTTTGGCTTTACTTTGGGAATATACCTTGCTCATTAATATACACAAAGCATGGGAGAAGCACAGTGAATAGTAAATCCATTACAAAAATGAATCTGTCTTTAACTTGAAACAGTCTTTAAAACTCGACATATGGAACTGTTAGTCAAAACACAAAGCTTGAATTGCTTGAAAATGTTCCCTTTGCACATGCATCTCTGATGGTACGAAACAAGCTCATGCCTAGCAAGTTTCGCGGACAAAGTTTCAAACTCAAAGCAAAAACTTTTTCTCGTTTTGTCCATTGCACAATTCAACTGGGTGAGAAGCAAGCAGTCGCTGATTGATCCAAAACAAGGAGCCTATCAAACATGACATTCTTTTTCTCACGTTTCTTTCGGTTCGAATGGATATAAACTTCTAAACTTCTATATGCTTACCTTTAGTCATTATCCAATGTCTATGCTCTTGAATATCGGACGAAAAGTATTAAGTATGCTTTTTCCCACTTTTCCGCACACATTTTTTAAATACTGCAACGTGAAGACGCGGACTGAAAAACCTGAAGCCTGTCTGAAGCCCTCTGAAGTATCAGATTGGTCGGCGCCGTTTTCCGTAGCTAAGCGATTTTTAACCAAGCAAAACACTTTTTCTCGTCTCCAGAGGTACTCAATGTTCTACCGATAAAACAGAATGAGCAGTAAATTGTTTGCTCAACAGACTTTATTGACTTTCTGTTTTCTGTTAAGTCTCCCTAGATTGTAAAGTCGATCAATGGTATTACATTGCTGCAGCTGCATTCTAAACCTTTTTACTCCTCGTTTAAGCAGGGCCACAGTGAAATTTCGGAGGCCGTGGGGCAAAACCGAAAATTTTGCGACAACGCCCTTCAGATTAACATAAAATGCAAGTAAGAATATTTCTTGCAGTAGTTTCTCGCAGTCGTTTAAAACGTTCCACTATTTTTAAGCTTACATTTGATATGCTTAATTATTTTCTTGAAATGGAATTCATTGCTTTATGAGGTCCTCTAGACCTCAAGGCCCTGGGCAAATTGCCCCCTCTCGGCGGCCGTGCATTTTATAAATATGGAGCTTTTTTGTGATGTAGGTATGCGAACAACACCCTTGGCATCTTCATGGGCACAAATTCTGGGTTGTTGGCATGGGCAATGGACTTTGGAATGGCAGTGATGCCCAGTTGGCCTCACTTGATCCAGTGAACGCCATTTATAGAGACACTACAACGGTACTGCCCGACTCAGTGAAGCCATTTGGAGGCCAAGCAGAACAAGGAGGCTGCGGGTGGACAGCGGTAAGGTTTGTGGCAGATAACCCAGGAGTTTGGCCATTTCATTGCCATGTGACTTGGCACTTCATTATGGGCATGCAAGTTGTGTTTCTTGAATCAGCCAATCAGATACAGGCTCCTGGTGACGACATACCAATATGCGGAGAAGTGACACCTGGAGTCTGGAAACAAAAGAGTGATGCCATGACATCAAAGAAAAGTTCAGATAGCTGTGACATATCTGTAGAATTGTGGGTTGCATTAATTGTGGGATGGTGTTTTTGTTTTGGATTGATAATAGCATTGACTTTTTTCTGCAAAAAGTTAAGAGCAGATGAGAAAGCTGCTGTAGAATTTAACCTCCAAGCCATAAATACATAGTTGTTTACTCAGCAGTCCGCACAAATAGGCTCATAAATTTTTGTCTTGAGATATTGGATAAAAATGACTTGATGACAAAGAGGGAAGCAGGTCATGGGCTGACTGCCTATCAAAGAAAACGGTCACCAGTCCAATGCTGATCCCTTAAGGTAATTGCTGTTATTTACTGGAAATAGGCTATTTGCAATAAGCCTGGCTTAACATAGTCCATTGTGCTTTTGGGTTGCTAAAATTAGCAGAAATGTCACCATTATGACCCATTTTTGGATTTTCGAAGGCTACTTATGTTGCTGCCTCACAATATAAAGGTATTTTACCCCACAAGGGTGTAAAAGACCATAAAAGGAAGTAAAGTACCTTAGAATTAATCGTAAAATGTTAAACCGTATTTATTTCTGACACATGAACATTTAATAGAAATACACAGGGATGATGGATGCCAAAGGACATGAGGAGGGGACTTGACTTTCTAAATAAAAACAGCTTTGCAACTACAGCAAAACAAAATTACAAAAAACCTCAGTGATTAGTCCCTCACTTCCAAATTAGTGTTGCCCTTGATTGTAATTTAAGACAGTTTTGTGTCTGTTACTTACACAAAAATTTTGCTTCCATTTACTTATTAATGTAATTATGCATTAAACGATTTGATTTATTCGAATATTTATAATCTACCAATGTGTAGCAATACATTTTTAAAGTTTTAAGTTTACATATCATGACTAAGTAACAAGAGATGGGGCTTGCCATCTTATGGCACATAAATTTCTAAAAAATGAACCTCTTGGAATTCCTTTGCTGATATTTCTGATATTCCTTAAAAGTTATTTTGCAAAACAAGCTTGGGTTATAGAAAATAAAGCTCTTTGATGACTTTTAGAAATCAATTGATCAAATTAGAAATCAACATCTTTAGATCTGGTATAAAATGATAAAATAATAATTTTGGTAAAGATTGCAAGTAAAAAAACATAATTTCGCTTATATTTTTTCTGTAAAATGAGTTTATACTCACATCTACATAAAACATCAATAAAATTAAATATAAACGAATAGAGGATAAGCACAGTTTTCTGTCCTTGTTGCAAGTCTTAAAATATACAATTGACCAACACAAAAGCCCCTTGCTTTGTCCATCTGCTACTTCCAAATTATTATTGTGCACAATAACGTGACCTGTTTTGGCAGTTGATCATTACATAGCTTTTCTTAGCTTCAAAGGAGTCTTCAGCTGTCTATTCACTCCCTCATTTCACCATCCTCTTCTTCTTCATCCACACCCCTCACATATAGCACATTGTTGCACCTGTTAAAAAGTAAAAAGAAGCACAAATGTTGTACTATGTTCAAAGGTTATTGTGAAAATTTTACCATTTGTTGTTAAGTATTTCTGTAATCTTACTATTGCACTTCTGCAAATATTTTAAATTGTCAAAATTTGGATTTTTGAAGAAATGTTTCTACCAGTTCAGTTCAGTTTTATTTTAAATTCCACTGGATACATACACTTGTTGCAAATTAGAAATAATCCAGGCTTAAAAGTATAAACAATGTAAAAGGAACTTAAAGAATATAAACGTAACATAACAAATACAGAGTAGAGGAGAAACAAGCTAATATTGTAAACAGGGAATTATTTAAAGGAGGAAACTTTCCAAATGAACCAAAATACGAGAGATTATTTGGTTCACACCCAGATCACCTCTCACTTTCCAAACAACATAATTTTTGGTTAAACCAGGTTTGCAGGTGCGTAGCAAAAAGGAAAAATATATTTTCTTTTCACTTGATATGTAACAATATGCTGCTTGGTTTATCTGCTGGATGATTCAACTGATCTTAGTGTTCCTTCCTTCACAATTTGAAGGTTGCATTGTGTGATTTTGAATTTGTGCAATATGGCAATGTATATGTAAGCTAATATTCCCTATAGTGTGGAGGGGTTTTTCAGTTTCAGTTTCAAAAATGGCAATTGCCCAAGAAATCCTGCACCGGATGAAAAATAGTGCAGAACTGAATAGAGCGTGATATTTAAGAAGAGTTCATAATTACTCGAAAAAAAATTTATTGGTATTTTTAAGTAAATAATAGCATTTTCAAGGTTATTGTGGTGCATTTCAAGATATCTCTTGGCTGGAACCTAGCTTAAGATTATATTAACACACTCATACTATTCCTTCGATTTGGAGAAAAAACCTTGATCATCATATTGAGAGACATATGCGTTCCTGTTTAATTGTGCTAATTTTCATGATAATGTTGCAATCATAGAATATGCAACTACTTTTTGATGCTGTTGATAAATTTTATATAGTAATACTTCAAACCCTTGAAAACTGATAGAACTGCCTTCTTGTTGCTTTAGAAATCACAACTCATGTAACAAAGACTGTCAGGGAAGAAGCACGGCCAAAATAATTAGATAGCTTTGACTTCCTTATTGTAGCTGTTAGATGGAAAACCTTATTTGTCATTCAGAACTTGACTTAGCTGTCAAATTTTTTGTGACATACAGAGTACTTTTATTTGCATTTTAAATACATATTTTATAAATGGATAATATTTTTACCTAATAAGCACTTCACCAAGATTTCCAGTGCAGCTACCATCAATGAACTCTTCAGTATTAGCAAGCTGAAAAATAAGTGGTTGAAAATAGAAATATTAGAAAAAATATATAAAATTGTATTAAAACATCTTAGCGCAATTAAGCCACCATTTTTATACTTCACAAGGTCCTAGAAATGTTCTTATTCTTTTTAAAGAATAAATAATGTAGCAGCTGTAATTCATACATCTATTATCATAATAAAAATACAAGGTTTAGGTTTTAATCATGTATAAATGCTCTGTAGCAAATTACCTGCAAGTTCATGTACCCATCCACTGACACCAGATACCCTTTGTATTCCATACCCCATTTCAGTTTCACCATGACTGGTTTTCCAGTTAGTCCATTTAGAAATGGCTTTGGGTTTAATGGTAAGGTCTAGAGGTAAAATGTAAATGATATAACCATAATGGTTTAGTAATTGTCAATGTAATATAACATGCAATGACAGAAGGCAACCCCTTTTAATCCAGGTTGGCAATCAGCAATTTTGACGTAAAAACCAAGCCAGGTACACTCATGGTTGACTTCTCTTTGCTGACCTTACTATTTTTTCTATGCTTCCTCTGGATTCAAAGTTTAAAGGCAATGTAATCGTAATATAACTTTAGGTAGTGAAGGTAACTGTTTTTTGTTGTGTCTTTTGCAGAGCGGTTGATGCCTTTAAGGCAGAGCTGCACAGACTTTTGGGTGTAGGATAGGATGGCTTTAATTTATAACTTAAAGCAACCTTTTTCTGCACACCGGATGGTATAGTTCTCTATATAACAAAATGTCTCAACAATGAGAAAAATCATCATTTTGATCAAGTAATTTGGGGTCTCCCGTAACTATGATTAAGCCAGACAGGAAACTTTGTTTCTTGCAAGAACAAGTTCACACACAATTCCAGTCTGGTAATTGAGCATTGGGAAAACCAATATGATGCCTGATGCAGGTTCTTGAGGAAATATGATACTTCATTTGCCTTAAGCAATAGGAAACACCTGTCATGCCTAGATCTAAAAAATCCACACCCTTTACTAGGTGTGCAGGGGCATTTTAGCAAAAAATCTCTGGTGTGCACTTGCCCTACTCTGCAGTCTAGTCATCATCATTCAACTGACTCTATCACAATATATCCATTTTTGCCAAAATAACGGGCTTGAAAGACGGTTTTATAATTACAACATAAACACTTGTTCCTTTCTAAAGGGGTAAACCAGTTATTTCCTTATAAGATACAGGGCCACAAAGTATCATTCTTCCCATCATTCGCTGTGGCTAATATAGGTAGGCCTATTGAGTTGAGAGAGCGATCACCAGTAAATGGCCGTCGCAGTTACCAGAAAAACACTACTAGCTTTTGGGTAAATTAAATAAATAACTCAATCAAAATGTGGTAATATTATTGCATTAAGAATTTAACTCACTGCCATAATTTTCACGACTTTGTGAAGTGTCCCCTTCTCTTTATACCCCGTATCCAAGAGAACGTGCGATGAGTCTAGAATGTTGTATCTGCCTCGTTATAGAGCAATCTCTTTTCGGGAGTAATATGGCGTCCTATAAACAAGCAAGGAATCAATTCAAATCTCATGCCGATTCACGATATTATTTGAGTCATGCAGCAAAGAGATTCTATCAGTTTTCCATTTCCTCTTTTCACAAAGATAAATGCAACGTGGAAAGGGCAATCTGTAGTTGATTTTGGTACGAACGATGGAATTGACATTGATTTCAGCATCGACAGTGGTATCCAAGTGACCTCAAGGAAAACCTCTGGCGGTAGATGTAAAAGATACCTAGCCCAGAACACATGCTTTCCATTAATGCCACCGAACGAAATTGAAGTTTCACAAATTATTGAAGATGTTCGGGATGTCTGGGCCTGCCCTCACGATACTTGTGCAGAAAGAACTGCGAGCAATTTACAGACTACCAATCTTGGACAATTGAACATGTTGTTCAAAGACCATCCTGAACTTCTAATTGGCACCACGTTAGATGAGCTCAAAGGATTTGACATGGATATTCTTCATAGACAGTTTCACCCTTTAAAATACGCTTATGATACAATTATGATTTTAAACCGAAGGCAAGTACCTCCAGAAAACTTCAGAGAGTTCTACCGGCAAAGTAACACGAGGAAAACACGGACAATGACCAGATTTACGCGAAATGATACCCATGCACTTGAGAACCGACATTTTGTTAAAAGATTAGATGAGACCCTAGAAACAATTTTTGAAATTCCAAGAGGTCTGCTTCTAGACTTACTTGATGAAGAATTGGTTAGTAAATATGATTTGATAACTGAGAATGAACATCTTGGAAATTGTTTGTCAAATTGTGAAGATTTGCTCATATACCCAAAAGGTTTGTATGCCAAAAACCTATGAGAGTTCAACTGCTTCCTTATTAGTATAAATACTTAAGTTTAAAGCCAGGCTATTTTGGTAAGTGCCAAGTGCTTAGAGGCTCTTTTAATGACAAATGCTCATGCCCAGGAGCTATCTGTGTCTCTTAAGTTCTCTTCTTACATGTGTCACGTTCTGCAGAAATAAAGTGTAACCCACCTGGAATTAGTTCTTGGTCACATTAATTGTAACTGTAACAATTGTAATTGTAACAAGGGCAGAATGCAAAAGAGATTTTGCGTGGACCTTTCAATGGGCAATTCCACTCTTTCTTTGAAATGGATATGAAATGATTTCAGAGTGACACTTCTTACTAAAATTGTTCTTATTCATTTCAATCTTCTTTAGATATATAGGTATGATTAAGATGGCAATGGCCCATTCAAAATTTAACCTTTACGCTTGTGGTTTCAGTTTCATTTCTTTTCTTTCAAGGTACAATGGATACACTATGTATAAATCCTATCTCTTGCTTTGACAATGGGGATGGTGCATTTCCTGAGTATGATGGTACTGCAATGCAAAACATTTCTCTTGATGAAGCCATCCAGGAGATTGATTGTAAATGTTTTAGTGATGGAAATGCAATTATTGGTGTTCGAAGTGATTATTCATGCTCATTTCTGACAAAATCATTTCAGGTATGTTCCATTTTACACTCCTATTGCCCAATTAAAGTTTTCAGCTCCCATGACAGCTGACATTTGAAATGTCAGCATCTTTAACTTAAACATTGAATGCCAGAATGAATATTTGAAACAGGCCAACTATCTTGAATTGTGTGATTCTTTTTTATTTTGTTTTCATTTAATAATCTGTGACATTTTCATCAGTTTTATCAACTGTGTTGTTTTACCTAAAGTTATCAACCAACACAATTTTCTTAAATTGAATTGTATTGGGGAAAACAAATAATCAGAGTGGTGAGCTAATAGGATGTATGAAATGAACTGCATTGGGAAGAGAAATTAAACGGTAGGGATCAGCTGATATGTTGTATTGCCAGTGAAACTAAGGATGTCTGTGCTATGGTATTATAATATGAGGTAATGAGTGAGAAAAAAAGGAGCACTTTGCTACATAATATTTGCGGGAACAATGCAACAAAGCAAGGAGAAAAATGCTATAGGAGCAATATGTTGGAGTGCCTACTCAAAAGCTTAGTTGGTTTTTTCCATGATTAAGCTTTATGATAATGATAATCATTTCTTGATAGTTAGTATGAAAAAAGATGCTCAAGCAGAACTTATCACCATAATCACCATCACATCACATCATCATCATCTTAGTTTAATGTTGGTTTTACATTATTGTTTCCATTGGACAAGATTATAGTGACTTCCAAGCTGGCAGTTTTTGCTAGGTCTTTACTGACCCTTTTTTCTCTAAAATCATTTCTTATCACTTCAGCCTCAGTCTTTGGCTTAACTCCACCATTGCTCTGCATTCACTTTACCAAGCCCTCTCATCTTTTTTCTCAATATGACCAGACCAGCATCTGCACGTCTTCCATTCTGCACACCAGTGGTGGACACCTGGGCCCCCCAATACTTTAGAGGACAATGGTATTTTGTTTTAAAACAATGGGAAATGTGATGTCATCTCATTAGAACAATAGGCTTGCCCCCTCCCCCAATATTTTACTAAGTGTCCGCCTCTACTGCACATGTTTCAATTCTCTCTAGATTTAGAATACCCCTAAGTTCATCAGATAATAATAATAGTGATAATAAACATACTTAAAGAGGAAGCCTCAACCACTTGAGAGTGGTTTTCATAAGGGTCCTCTATCTAATGAACTGTATAAAAATTATCTAAGATATTTATTTACATTTAATCAAAATAGTAAAATGAATAATTTTTATAACAAAAAGGTCTAAAAATATATGCTCATACTGTTCAAAACCTTTGTTTGATAATGTTAAAGTTTGCTGTCAGTTTAATACTAGTGTCAACTTTATTCCAATCTTCATTAAACAAATATTTAATATGTGATATTTAATATAGATTTAAGTTTGCAGTACTGTAAGAAATTTTGGCAAGATGGAAAAATCTTTGCTCATGTGAATGATTTTCCTTTTTTACAGTGGCAAATGATAACATGACTCTTTTGGATACCAAGACCATTCTTGTCATTCAATTTCATTTCTAAAATATTTTAAACCCTTTGCAAAATCTTTTCTGCTTTTTTTGAGCCAGTAGATAATCTTGATGGTTTTGGGCTAATTCAATTTATTTATTCACCTTCTTAAAGGTATTAATCGTTGCATTTCTCTCTGTATCAAACATCAGTCGTGTGGCTCTTATCATTATAATTATTTTAAGAAAATCACAACTGCTTCATTAAACTAATCTTTTATTGTGCGACTCTTTTCACAACATATCGAGCTGTCAGTGAAAGAAAGTGGTGGCTTCTGATAAGCATCTTTTCAAAACTGATCTTTGAATGACCTAAAGAGACAGCCATGAAAAGTCTACTGTAGATCGTTTCTTCAGTCTTTATATCTTTTTTATTCGTTTGCAATTCATATCATGCTCAGGCTTTTTATCTCTGATGGCCCTATATCTAACTTTGTGTGTTATTCTGCTTTTAGTTTCAGTATAAGTTACATGTATTAGTCGCTTTATTTCCCCCTACCATGGCACCATCACTTCGAAGTAATTCTGTTGTTGTCCTGTTTTCTTCATAACTTTCTTCAAATCCTAGCATTATTATCTAATCTAGAATTTTACACAATTAAGAGTTAGAAATTCAAAGAAGTCTAGAGATATATATTCATTTTTACATTGTTTATGTTGCTAAGCGAGTTATTTTTCTATCATTGTGCGATTCTTGGTTAGTGGTTGTTTAAAGTTTTACTAATTTTACTCATTGAGTCTATATTTCACTTGTTTCACGTTGTTGATCCTCTGCATTCTGATATGCTTTGCTCCTCTTCTGATTTTAATCTTTTTATCTCTATCTTTTACCCTTTCGGTGGATTACATTGGATGGGATATATCCCTGATTCATCTATGATCTTATAATTTTCAAGTGTAATCTTCCTTTTGTATATATGCTCGATGTTATCCCAGTCTACTCTTTAGAAGACGTCGATATTTTTCACCATTGAACTATCCTTGTCACTTTTCTATGCTTGCATTCGATCTCCCTTTTGTATATATGCTCGATGTTATCCCAGTCTACTCTTTAGAAGACATCGATCCCTTTCACCATGGAACAATCCTTGTCACTTTTCTATGCTTGCATTCGATCTTCCTTTTGTATATATGCTTGATGTTATCCCAGTCTACTCTTTAGAAGACATCGATGCTTTTCACCATTGAACAATCCTTGTCACTTTTCTATGCTTGCATTTGATCTTCTTTTTGTATATATGCTTGATGTTATCCCAGTTTACTCTTTAGAACACATCGATACCTTTCACCATTGAACAATCCTTGTCACTTTTCTATGTATGCATTTGATCTTCCTTTTGTATATATGCTTGATGTTATCCCAGTTTACTCTTTAGAACACATCGATACCTTTCACCATTGAACAATCCTTGTCACTTTTCTATGTATGCATTTGATCTTCCTTTTGTATATATGCTTGATGTTATCCCAGTTTACTCTTTAGAACACATCGATACCTTTCACCATTGAACAATCCTTGTCACTTTTCTATGTATGCATTTGATCTTCCTTTTGTAATATGCTTGATGTTATCCCAGTTTACTCTTTAGAACACATCGATACCTTTCACCATTGAACAATCCTTGTCACTTTTCTATGTATGCATTTGATCTTCCTTTTGTATATATGCTCGATGTTATCCCAGTCTACTCTTTAGAACACATCGATACCTTTCACCATTGAACAATCCTTGTCACTTTTCTATGTATGCATTTGATCTTCCTTTTGTATATATGCTTGATGTTATCCCAGTCTACTCTTTAGAAGACATCGATACCTTTCACCATGGAACAATCCTTGTCACTTTTCTATGCTTGCATTCGATCTTCCTTTTGTATATATGCTTGATGTTATCCCAGTCTACTCTTTAGAAGACATCGATACCTTTCACCATTGAACAATCCTTGTCACTTTTCTATGCTTGCATTCGATCTTCCTTTTGTATATATGCTTGATGTTATCCCAGTTTACTGTTTAGAAGACATCGATGCTTTTCACCATTGAACAGTCCTTGTCACTTTTCTATGCTTGCATTCGATCTTCCTTTTGTATATATGCTTGATGTTATCCCAGTTTACTCTTTAGAAGACATCGATGCTTTTCACCATTGAACAGTCCTTGTCACTTTTCTATGCTTGCATTCGATCTTCCTTTTGTATATATGCTTGATGTTATCCCAGTCTACTCTTTAGAAGACATCGATACCTTTCACCATGGAACAATCCTTGTCACTTTTCTATGCTTGCATTCGATCTTCCTTTTGTATATATGCTTGATGTTATCCCAGTCTACTCTTTAGAAGACATCGATACCTTTCACCATTGAACAATCCTTGTCACTTTTCTATGCTTGCATTCGTTCTTCCTTTTGTCTATATGCTTGATGTTATCCCAGTCTACTCTTTAGAAGACATCGATACCTTTCACCATTGAACAATCCTTGAGACCTTTCTATGCTTGCATTCGATCTTCTGTAATAAGTTCTTTGAGCACGTTCCTCACACAAGCAGTCCGTTAGTTACTTTTGGAAAAATCATAATTTTTTAAATCTTTCTAACTGTTTCGCTCGGCAGGAATATAATATTTCCTAACACGGTAATATAAACTGTAAATTTCTTCCTAAGACTGACTGGGTGAAAGGCTGGGTGAAAGACTGGGTGAAAGGAATGATTATGTATTTGTACCTTTATTTAAACTTATTTTTGATGTACATCCCCAGCAGCCTGCTTTCCGTTTTATTGGCAAATGTATCATGGGCAGTTTTAATGGGCTTTAAGGGCCCAAGAAATGTATTCTTTTGAATGATCGTGGTGCCTGTCTTCTTGGCTTTTGTTGCCTTCCTTTGTAACCATTGCAATATTTCGTTTGCTAAACCTTGTGCTTTATTAACAGCACCTCTGTTGTTTGTTTTATAACAAATGCCATGATGTTGTATTGATATATCATTCATGTACATGGAAACATTCTTGTGCCATTTAATGTAATCGCGGAGACCATAAAGTTGTCATGTGATTTCGATTGCTTTTTCTTTTGTAATAAATTCTTTTTGACTGTTTTAGAAAAATCCTTGCTGCAGTCAATGAGCATAACTCCTATTAACTTCCCATCAGTCATCACACTTTCCTAATTCTTCTGATACATAAAGTAGCAAGAACACTGATGATTGTTTTATTTTTTTGTACTTTTTCATATAATTACTTTCTTGGTATCTTTGCCTCTCTAAATCTATCTAGTAAAGCGTGTATAACAGCTTTATTACACTCTTCTGGTAATAGGGAGCATGGCTTGGGGAAGTAAGGCGGGCTTTTCTACCCTATCCTCTCCTTCCTGTGCTGGCTTTAGCTTACCAGTTGTTCATGTTGATGGGATTTTCTCTCAAGATATCCTTGTCTAAAAAGTTTCAAGACATTTATTTTATCTATTTTAAAAATTTATTTTTTTTATTTTAAAATTCTTTACCCAGGGCTACAATTCAGTTTGAATAACTGATTTACAATAAACCCTGCAACTAAAAATAAAATAATCGTCTAAACTTATTAATATACGAAATACCTAGTAATAAAAACTTAAATAGAAAAGCGAAAAATTAAAACCAGCTTTCCTTGAATATTTTCAATTATGAGCTTTGAGTTTGGCTTTAAGTGACTGGATGGAAGGAGCTAACTTGATATCAGAATGAAGTTTGTTCCATGTATCAACTCTGCGGAAAGCAAACGAGTTTTGACCATAAGCTGTTCTCATTCGAGGTATAACTAGATCACATTTCGTATTTCGTAAGACCCGATTGTGAACATCAGATAATCAGGAGAAGATCTGACAATGTTTCTCGGGAGCAAGTTCATTTAGGGATTTATATACCGTGGTAGATGTTTCCCTATTGACAAGCCGATCAACTGAGAGCCATCCTAATCTTTGCAACAATGGAGCAGCTGTTGAACCAAAAGGGCTGCCCGTGACAATTCTTGCAGCTCTGTTCTGCAATTTTTGCAAGGTATTCAGTTTAGTATCGCCACAGCATCCCCATACTGAGCAACAATAGCTGAGGCGGGGCTCGACAATACTTAAATACATGTTCCTTAACGTCTCTTCTGGTACAAATTGTTTAGCATATTTCAAAAGCCCAAGGGCTTGTGAGCTTTTCTTTTGAAGGGACTTTGCCTGGCTTCCCCATTTCAAATTTTCGTCAATCATGACACCAAAATGTTTAGTTTCATGCACAAGTTCGATTTCGTTCCCGTTAACTTGGAAGCAAGGGGGGATTTCTGATGTTCTGTTTATCAGCCCCAGCTTTTGGGCTGAACCAATTATCATGGCTTGTGTTTTGATGGTATTCATGGAAAGCTTATTGCCCTGCAACCTTTTCTCGGGGCAGGCAAGTTCTGCATTGCGAACAACGTCAATTTCTTCGATTTTATCCTAAGAGTAGGAGATCGCTGTATCGTCGGCGTACATAAGAGCGTGTGCCTTTCTTAAAGCGGAAGGAAGATCATTTATATAAAGGAAAAATATAAGAGGTCCAGGGCAAGATCCTTGTGGTACCCCAGTATTATTGACATACTCCAGTGCTACCAGCGACCACTTTCAACTCGTTAGTTGTAATGCCATCATGTCCTGTAGCTTTTTAGGGTTAAGCATCTGCTGTTTTGTGTAATTTGCTTACCAGTGCTCTTCATCTCAGATGGTATTTGAATTACTTTAGGTATCATTAGTTTTCTCGTTGTTTTTTGCTAGTTCTTCTCCTATATTTGCAATGTAATTGTTGAAGCATCCTGCTATTTGGTCGTCGTTTGTCAACATGTATCTTGTTTCACTCTTAATTAGGCCCATTTTCTTTTTGACTGATTTTTCTGTGCGTGCTGGCTCTTTTACTATCCTCCAGAAGTCGATAGTCTCTTTTTCACTACCCACTAGCTTTGCTTTCAATATTTTACGTCTCCTTCAATCAATTCTTTGCTATCTCTGCCCCTGAGCTTTTCTATTCTTCCCTGAGTTTAAGCTTTCGTTGTATTTGCGGTTATTAGTAAGTTAGTAACTGTTTATCCATGGAAAGAATTTAGGCCTGATCATTGCCTTTCTCTTTGGTATATGCTCATTCGCCACATCTCTACATAATTTTTCCTACATTCATATGCATCCATCAATATCATTGTAAACGTAACATGTGTGCTATTGGACTGTCTGTATCATTTTCCTGTTCTTCTCGGTATCAAACTTTTTCATTTTTATGACAGGAGGCAACACCATTTTTGGATCGCTCTCTAGAAGAACATCTATTAAAGTTCCTTTTTATTCTAGCCTGGTCTTTGATGGCGTTGTGGAGGCGCTGGATTTCCACTGCTTTCTCGAGTTTTTTGCCATTTTTTAAGTTTTGCCGATTAGATGACAATTTCAATTCCCCTTTATCAAGAAATCTTTCATCTGCTCTATCTGCTTTTCAAATAGTTTGATAAATTATCCACTCAAGTAGCCCATAAACAACAGTAACACATATATTTTGTGAGAAAATGAGCAGCAGATATTTAAAGTGAGATAAGCCCAGACTGCTTCATGCCTGTGCATTGCTCTTTCTCCACAAACAAAAAATTGCTCACTGCAATAAAGCAAACATTCTTCTTCACTGTTTACTTTTCTCTTCCGTCGGATTTTACCGTTACAATGCCTGCCAAAAGTACTTGGAACACCCACCAATTTACGCTGCATTTGATATCTTTCATTCCTTTCATGAAAAAAAATTGCTTCTTCCGCCCCCTTCCCCCTCAAACAATGTTGATGATTTAGAGAAATATCATGAAAGAAGCGCAAAAGAAAGTGCTTCCTAAAATCCTAACCCGTTTGATAGTAAACCAAAATTGTTCCGTGGGGGAGAGGGGGGTGATTGGTTTTGACCTTGGAAATTGATATCAGTGTTCCAAGACTTTTGGCAGGCATTGTAGGTCTCTGTGCACAATTTTTTCATCCAATTTGGTTTCCGTTGATAAAATACCTTGATATAAAGTCCTGTTCTTCGTTATGTGCTCTGCTTTTCCCTTCATCTTTCATTTGCCTTGCAATCATCTACTTTTTATCTCCGCTTTGTTTTCATGTAGTCTCTTATTTTACTAGAAAGATATTATGTCTTATTTGATCCTATAAAAATTGATTCGTCACATTTTTCTTTGCATTTGTCGATTCGATGTTTTTACCTTTTTATTTGTTCTCAACTTATTTAATTTGCTTTTATGTATTTTATCTATTTCCAGTTTTGATCTTATCTTATACATCCTACTGCTTTGCGAAAATGCACTCTTTATTATAAAAATACTGTTAATGAGAATATTCAGGCCCAGAATCATCCAATTTTTAAGAATATTGCTCAGCCTCGGCTCTCCTATTTGTCACATTTTTCAGCAGTTACCGGTTTTGCGATGTTTATAACAGGGAGTTGTAGAATTGGCACATTTTTCGAAAATTTTGTTTATCTTCAAAAGCAGGCGGTGTTCCCCTGAAACCACATCAGGCTCACAAAGAATATATTCAGGCTCACAAAGAAAATTTCTTAAGAATCTCAATGCCGGACAAAATGTTTAGTATTCTTATAAAAAAGGATGTAAGCTATTTTAATAGCTTAGTGTCACAAATGAGCTAATTCAGCTCAGAATGAGGAGATTCAGCTAAGAATGAAGAGATTCAGCTAGGAATGAGATCACCAAGGGCTTTGTTCATTGCAGCATGTTTGCTTTGTGCACTGTTTTATTTTAGAAAAAAACATTTACAGCTAGACAAAAATAGTTTCCACTAATAATACTTTTATTTACTGTTCAGTTTTGTTGTTTAATCAGATCAATAATTGATAATCTGTTTCGATTATTTTATTTTTGAACCATCTGCAATCAAAACTTTTAAATTCAAATAATCCATCCTTCTGCTTTATCTAATTTAAACAAGAACTTAATTTTTAATGGAAAAAACCAAAATGAACGCCCATTTAAAGTGGGAGAAAATATTGGTTTTCTTATCAGAAGTGTGTATTTCATTTAGCTAACAGTTAAGTGGACGCAAACCCAAACATAATATGAATTTGTGATGCAATTTATCTCGAGAATCAAGAATGATCTGTCATTGAACAAAATTAAGAAGTGGTGATGATGATTAAGGGTTTGATAACATACGGAGTGGAATACAATAAGTTTATTGTCAATTGGCAGATAAACCAGTTTCGTAGTGTTTATAAACAGAGCTGTCGTTGATCATGATAGTAAATTGATGTTATGAATCATTCCTATGCTGTCTATTGCTAGGCCGTAGGGAAGAAAAACAAAAAGTAAGGGTACATTATAGCCAGAAGATGTTAGATTAAACATATAATGTAAATAAAACGCGGAAAAGCAAATGCCTTCTGTTCTGACTTAGGCTTTTAACTTATCAGAATATGCAACAACGAGAATGTGCCAAAAGGTGTTCTCATTAAATGTCTATTTAAGTGTGGAAAACAGCAGTTAATGGTCGTTCATGACTTGCATGGTTCCCTTACGTCAGTTGTCAGGGGACACTGATTGGGCAAAGCAAAGCAATCCAGCTGCTTGTAGCTTTCTATTGGCCAATTGCGACTTAATTCTCGTGAAGAACTCATCGATCGGTTTATTATGTGATTTCTGAATAACGAAATACATTTTTTACAGCATGCGCACCAGTTCATAAGCATATTTCTGAGATATTCTTAAGCTTTGCACAAGGGTGTCGAGGCAGGGTATCCTCAAACTGTGTATATCGATGATGCTGTCCTGGCTGTCTTATATTCTTCCATGTTTCTGCCAAAGACCTTGCAATGTCTAAATGGACTGAGTATGCGGAAAAGTGTAGAAAAAACAGACGATTTCATGATAAAATAAAGCATGGTCGTATTTTGAAGAGATATTAAAATTGAGAAGTTTGCCATCATGGTAACCTGAAATAATTGTTTGCGTGTCTGAGAAGAGGGGGTTGATGGAACTTAAATGGGTAAAATTGGTAGCAAGCCAATGAGGGAGGGATTTCCTTGTTGAAGATATGTCTAGCTACAGAACGAGTGGAAGTTCTACTGCGGGGCAGCCTAATGACAGAAAATTTGTAGGTCAACTTCAAAAATTTCTTCTGTTGCTCACACATTTTTCTTATTATCGCTGGTTTGAGCTTCAGCCGGACATTTTTGGACAAAGAACCGTTTAAACTATGGTCGTCCGATTCCAAGCTACAACTGCTAGAAGACAGCATCTGTTGATCAGTGTGCAGGACAGGTGTAGCATATGTTGTTTAAAAACGCACGAGGACCGGCTAGATACGTATGATGTATGTTATTTAGCGAATCAAAGGAGAACAGCGATCTTATAATGAAAGCAAGTACGAAGGGTGTGGCTTATTAACTCCTGCTTATAGAGTACCAAAAGATTTACGTCATCATTCTCAAACGCTATTGAACTACTGTTCCGTTAATAATTTTGCACATCAAGTCAATATTAAGGCGTTCAGGGATCTATTTCACTTGTGAATTTAATTTCACCATATCACCGAATGCAAATTAAAATATTCATAAATTTTATAAATGCTTTGTAAACAGTGAGAAATTAACTTAATACTGTTGAATATGGGTAATTAAATTAATAATAATAATTTGTGCAAAGTAAATTTTCTTTCACTGTTCTAAGTAAATTTTGTGCAAAGTAAATTTTCTTGTTTAAATTCGTTGGAAATGGAGAATGATTATTGGCTTAAAGCTGATGCTTCCAATGTAAGTTAATTTCATAGCATCTTATAACCATGACCATGCATAATTTGTTTAAGATCAAGCATGATGAAATTTGAATCATTTTCGCGTTTTACTGCTCGGATCAATTTCTGGCGAAATTGTTCAGCCTCTCTCCATGCTAAAACGTTGGCCTTCAAATGCAAAATTAATGCTATTTCGCCTTTGATGTTTTTTGTTTTGAGTCAACACATTTAAAAATAGAAGTAAGAATTGATTTTATAATATTTATTATCGAAGCTATTTCTAAGTTTCAAGTTAAGGTCTTATTTATATTCAATCCTGTATTGTCGAGAAATTAACAGCTTTTTATCCTACCACGTGACTCGCTTCAGTGTTGAATATTTGGCAAACAAATTTCATGCTGTTTACATCCTACTTTGGTCCTGATATGATGTAATTAATCAACTTCTATTTCAATGTAAAAGAATCCTTTAATTACTTTATTCAGATCTTTGACACTGTAAAGGATTATTTCGAAGCATTCCTTTGATCAAATACCGCTAATGAACGTGCTTTTCTGTTTCCATACCATTTGAGGCACTTCAGGTCATTGTATCAAATTACATGGAAATGACATAATATGATGCGTGTGCACAAGAGTTCATTGCGTTAGGTCACTAACTATTGCTTTAAAGGAAAAGCGCCCGTTTTCATCTCATTTGAATTGAATACTGTTGCAAGAACGTTTTAACGAGGCTGGTTAAGTAAAATTGAATCGAATAAGAGGCATAGTTAACGTTGTTGTTGCTGCAGCCTTTCCAACTGTATCTTTTTGAGCTTTTTCCTTGTAAATGATGCATTTTTCATTCCTGCTTGGGTTGAAGGCAACCGCTATGAGCTCTGTTTTCTACTACCCTGCACGTATGTATAGGAACCGCGAGGCATTAGCGCAACGGTGCCGTTTTTCCGCCCTGCGTTTGTGAAAACGCAGCAATAAGCTCATATAATCTGAGAAGTGGAAACAGAGTCATAGATGTTAACAAAATATTCAGTGTATTGTCTGAAGTCTAACTATTAGGCTCTGGCAGTGGGTTCAAATCAGCAACGATAAGGAAGTGCAGGATTTTTTTGAAGTTGGTGATCGATGCATAAGGTGTTCTAATGAAAAAAAATACTTCCAAATCAATTTTGTACTACCATAAGAGACCAAATCAGTTCCAGTTCAATTCAATTTAGTTATGTTCTGTTCCATCCAATTCAATTCAATAATTTCAAACTCACAGACAAACATTAGAGAACACCTCCGGAAAATTTTACCTCAACAGAGACAAAGCTGTCTAGATAGACCATCTCAGAGTTCGCGACGCCGTGACACCAGTGGGGCAAAAACAGCAGTAAATACAATGGCGGCCTATATCAGCGAGATTTGTTAATTCCTCTGTAGTTCAAACAAGGCCTATTGTTAATCAACAAAATGTCAAATTTTCATTCAATATTCTTCTCCAAGCATTCTTCTTCATTCTTAAGAGCAGGCTCTACCCACCATGAAATACTTGGTGGTTTGCCCCAACTAAGGGACTGGAACTAGTTATAGAACATGAGAATTCCATCATGGCGTTGCGAACTCTGAGATGGCCTATTATAGTTTCTTTTTAAAAAAAGGTCATAATTCTTTCTTTATATCTACAGCTGTTAAAATCTTCTTATTACAGGAATCCTCTAAGCCAAGCGAAAACCATTATTTCAACCTCAATCAAACGTTGACAGAAAAGTCGAGAATCTTATCAATGGCAGTTAATCCTCATTTTATCAACGATGCAGTGATTTGTCTTGAAAATGGGACTATCAATTGTTGGAGAGACGGCGTCGTGAAATGCTTCTCAGATCACCAAATTCACAGTCACCCCAACTGCGGCGAAATTCGATGGGTGAACTGCATCTATGGCACCAACCCAACTTCCTTCTTGCTTCTTCACCCACAGGACGTCTACATGTATGATACTAGGGTACGCACCTGTTCTACCATTATTTAAAAACTTCTCTAATTTTTGTAGTAACAATTGTTAGGACTGGCATCGTTGATTCCACTATCAGCTATTTAAGTATTGTCTTTTTGGAACTACCAAAGTCTTTTCATTGTCGAACTTTTTATATTCTCTTTAAAAGAATTCCCTTTAGTTTCAAGTAAGGAAATGATCTTTCAAAAATTTAACCTACAGCGAATAACAGATCTTTAATAAAAATTAGAACTAAGAATGTTTAGTAGTGTTAAGTGGTGTAGATAGGTATAAGTAGTGTTAGATTTCTTTTTTTTCTCTTCATTTATTTTATTCATCATTTTCTACTAAATTGAGTAATTCGTCATCGTCCTTTGCTCTGTTGTGTTTGTCTTTCATTTGGTAGTTGGCGTTTGTAGGTTTAGTTGCTTTCTTCTCTTCAATAATTTACTATCGTTCAGTAAGTGCGAGTCTCATAAGGAGGGATATTTGCCCCTCCCCATTGTATATCAAGGTGCTTACGGCAATCGCTTTAGCTGTATTTTCTCGCATTTTCCAGCCGCAATTCAAGATGCTTTGGCATATTTTGCTGTTAATAATATGACCCTGATGAAATTTCAGTCACTGTACGCAGGGAGAGCGACAACCAGTTAAAGAATCTGCTTTCTTTTAAAGGAATTTAATTCTCTTGATATATTTTTCTAATCGAAACATTTATTATACCTTAAATTTATCTAAATCGTTTCTACTCCGCCATTCAAGGCAGGACCGAAACCATCCCAGACGATTCTTCAACTTCCAAACATCAATTTAAATAAAATGGACAAACTAAGACGACCTGCCTCTCTGCACCCTGTGAACCCACACCAAATGCTGCTGACGTCAGAGCTAGGCCTCATCGTAATGGATGAGCGTTTCACAAATACTCCTCTTGTATCAGTCAATCACTACATGCGTAGCAGTCCGCAGTTTCTACGAGTATCAGACTATGATTGTAATTCCGAGTTCCGCACTTTGGCATTGCTTGGTGGGTATAGATACAGGGATACAAGGCTGATAGAACTGACTCAAGGAAGCCAACCCATTTCAAAGATGCTTCGGGAACTGACCTCGGCTACATGCAAAACACAGCCTCCTGCAAGTGTTGGCAGCCCAAGAAAGGTTTGCTTTTTACCAACTTCCAAAATTGTCATCTACGTAAATATCTTCGCAGCATACATAATTAAATGGACAACTAATTTTGTCTCAAGTTTCTTGCTAATGATGGAAGTCTAATCGGATAAAGCGTCCGGACAGCGGATGCCTCACTAAAACGGACCATAATTGGTCCTATAAGTGTCAGCTAGATTCAGGTTTCCCTCTAGCTTCAAACTTCGTATCAGCCCAAGAGTCCTTTTATTGAAAGTAGAAACGCCAATTATTTCATTTCTATTCTGCGGTTCTGAATATCATATTAATAGTATATGTCCCCGTGGCGTTTAAAAGAACTCTAATCGTTCTTTTTCCCTTTTCCTGTACCTGAATTTGAAGATATTAACATTTTTAATTGTTCGATAAAACCAGGAAAAAACAAAAATAACCCAAAAACACATCTCAAAATGAGGCTATTCTAACATGCTTTTTTTCTTTCTTTGTTTAAAGTTTGTACAATTTCTAGCTATGCATACTCAAGCTAATTAAAACCAGCTAATTTAAATTACCAACGCTAAATATAATGTAAATCAAATATAACCGATGTTGCATACGTATTTCTTGCAAAGATTACAAGTACAATTGAACGATGTAAATTCTGAGATTTTTTTCTTAAATATTTGTAAAGTAGAGGAGTATTTTATTTCGTTTGGAACCGAGTTCCATAATTTGCCACATCTGTATGATATGGTATTAAATCCATATATTTTGCAATGTGGATCCGCTGTTTTGAATTGGGAGTTTCTTAAGTATTATGGGCATTCATTTATGGAAAATATTTCATCCATAAAAGATGGATTCAAACCGTTAAATGTTGTGTAAATTTCTATCGCAAGATGTTGTAAATTTTTCTTATGAGAAGTTATTGTTTTATTCTTTATTAAAAGTTGTTCAAAAGTTGATTCATAATCATTATTACTAACATCAGCTGTCATTATTACTAACATCAGCTGTCATTATTACTGACATCAGCTGTCATTATTACTGACATCAGCTGTCATTATTACTAACATCAGCTGTCATTATTACTGACATCAGCTGTCATTATTACTGACATCAGCTGTCATTATTACTGACATCAGCTGTCATTATTACTGACATCAGCTGTCATTATTACTGACATCAGCTGTCATTATTACTGACATCAGCTGTCATTATTACTGACATCAGCTGTCATTATTACTGACATCAGCTGTCATTATTACTGACATCAGCTGTCATTATTACTGACATCAGCTGTCATTATTACTGACATCAGCTGTCATTATTACTGACATCAGCTGTCATTATTACTGACATCAGCTGTCATTATTACTGACATCAGCTGTCATTATTACTGACATCAGCTGTCATTATTACTGACATCAGCTGTCATTATTACTAACATCAGCTGTCATTATTACTGACATCAGCTGTCATTATTACTGACATCAGCTGTCATTATTACTGACATCAGCTGTCATTATTACTGACATCAGCTGTCATTATTACTGACATCAGCTGTCATTATTACTGACATCAGCTGTCATTATTACTGACAGTGCGGGTTATGGTACCTGATGTATTGTATTTGCTTTCTAGCTGTCGTACCCAGACTCCTGGCTTCAGGTTATAAAGAACGACTGCCGTGTTGTCTCACCAGCAGTTATTAAGAGAATGACACAACCTCTTATTGGCGTTAGTATTCTCCCTGTCAAGTCATCACCAACTAAAGACCTTCTGGCATTGCAGTTAACGAAGCCAGGCGATCTTTTCTACCAAATACTAAGAACTGGAAGCGAGGCGGATGAAACAGAGGCAGATAGAAACTTTACCGTCAAAGAGGAGTATTCATCTATTTATGAGGCTCAAAGGACTGAATGCGTTATTTCTGATAAGATGGAGGAAAGATGCCGGAATTGGATAAACAAAGCATGCGAAATGTATAACGAATCAAAGGAATTCAATGAAGAGGCTAATTTATCATCGACAGTCGTCAGTACTGACGATGGTGTTATTGCTGAAGTACAAAAATATCAAATGGAGGCTCGAGCTAGACTGGAAAAAACGAGATCAGAGGGAGCAACAACAGAAAATAGTAACTGTGAAAACCGAGAATATACCCAAGATGCAACTGGGGAGCGTGGGAGAATCTTTGATGTCGAGGCTGTGGATGAAAATGCGGATGAGGCAGATGAAGAATTGCAAGAAGAGAGGCGAGGTAAGTCTTCTATCGAATTGAATGAGATGGATCTTAGTGGATGTGTTTATAAGGTTTGTCCAGTATGTAAGACACCCCTCCAACAGGACAGCTCAGTATGCAGCGGATGTAATTTGGACACGAAGGTATCGACCCAGCTGAAAAGTGCATATGAAAAACGCTTAACCTTAACAAATGGCGAATTGGCTCTTCCTGGAGCCTTGCCTATATTCAACAGGTTTGTTAAAAACGTTGAAAAGTCAAGAGATCTTGTGAGTGTTGTTTTAATGACCAACTGGGACGATGACGAAAATTATACACCGCTTGGTTTATCACTGAATGTAGAAGGGGAAGAAAAAGACACTATAAAAGAAGAAATGACAACGAGAACACCCCCGAGAGAATCAAGGAAGGACCTTGAGGAAATTAACGATGATTGGTATCTAAGCGCATCAGGTCGGTTGGAACATAAAAAAGAAAAAGCAGATGTTATATATGGTAGAGAGAGAGAATCAAATATTTCGAAGAGAACTAGATCTTCTAATTTAGGGAGATCGATGGGTGATCTAGCAGGGAAACAATCAGGCCCTACACCCGCAGAAATAAAGCCTTTCAACGATGGCATTGAGTTAAACATCGAAAATAACACAATACCAGATGACTCTGCCTCTGTTTTGGAGCCCAAAGCTTATTCAATAAAAAACGATACTTCCAGCACTGATGCGCTTTCTAAAAAAACAGACAATCCTCACTCTAGCTTTAGCAAGAGCGTAAAGAAGGCACTGTTTGATCCAGAAGGTGCAATCGACACAAGTCACGTTGATCCACTAACTTTGTATGCTACAGACTTGAATGATATTGGTGTAAGGAAAAGACGATATTCAAATGCAATGGAAAGCCGTGACCCAGATATTAGCGTGCTTGGTGATTATAGCAGAACTGCAAATTCTTCACAGCTAAATTATAGTCCTGAAAGGAAGAAAGCTCCTCTTTCTAATGATCGGACGACGCCTCGCAAGAAAAAGATTAACAGAGAAATGGGGTTTTAGATTATTTTGTATCATAATGAACATAATTTTAAAGGTGATAGTTTCTTATTGTGTTCTTTGAGTTTTTTAAATGCCATGTTTATATATAAAAATTGAATGTTAATTTGCCTAAGAACGCATGTCTAAAGTAAGTGCTATTCGGACATTTGAAGTTCGCAAAGCACGCAGGAAGAATTTCTCATGCTCAAACCTAGATACTTTTCGTAGAAACAAAGCCAATACCAGCATTAAAAGTAAACAATTTAGCATAAGATTACAAGAGAATAAATCTTTTTGTGGAAGGGTACGTCTTACAGTATAGCAAAGATTTAGTTGGAAAACAATACGAAGAATTTTCCTTGTAAACGGGACCCCCCCTCCCCCCACCCTAATTTCAAGGTCAACAGGAGTCCTGTATACGATCCTTATGAGGTTAAGGGCCTGTTGAAAATTGCACTTGTCCTGCGAAATCTATCTGTTTTTGATGTTGTTTTATTTTATTGCCGTTTCGCAATTTTTCAGGACCACTGCAATACGCCATGAAAACCAGGAATCTGTCCCAACCCTGCCTCACAACCAGCCCTTAGATTTTGAATACAGTGGACACCACCCAATCTCGGATACTAGTGCTGTCCGGTGTAGGGAGACGTCAATTTATAGAGATTTCCGCTGTAGGGAGGTGTTTGTAAGGAATATGTCCATTCTAGGGAGATGCCTTTCTATTATAGAGAGGTACCCGTTTGTGGAGGTCTCTGTTGAAGGGAGATGTCCGCTAACAGAAGTGTCCGTTTTAGGGGGACATCCTTTTATAAATCTTTCAATGTTAGATAAACTTCTTTCAATCACCAAATATAAAGTTCTTTCTTTGTAAAAATTATTTATATTTTCCCTTTGTATACAGTTCAATTACGCAAGTTACCAATAATAATCATATATGTTTTACAAGTATCGATTCTATATCAAGTAATCAATTATAGTTTTATATTGTAAAGCACAAAGTACTATTTATTTCATTCGTGGTCCTTCCTTGTGAAAAATATTTGCCGTAAATGTGGACAAATATGGCTTCAATTGGGAAATGTTTCTAGCTACATAAAGTAATATGTTTCCAGCATTAGTTGAAGGGATTTGTTTATAAAAAGCTTTTTTCACGAGTTTTAACAAAGCCCGTGAGAAACGATGCAAAGCGAGAAAGAAACTTTTGACGCAATGAGAAATTATCCTGTAATGCGTGAATGTATAACTGAGTTGAAATGTATTGATATTATACTTCACACCTGCATACATGGCTTTATCACCAACGAACTGCCTATGTACCGCTTTATTCGATTCACGGTTTTGTCTTGAATGTTATTTGCCAAATCAAATTTTTAATGTTTGGGATTCCCATTTCCTGACCTTTATTGTCCTTATATTTTAATAAAAATTCCCATGGCTACAGAAGTTGTAGCTGTATTACGAATTGATAATTTTGTTCCAGCTTAGAAATACCGGTGCCATGTTGTACGAAATTCATTCCTTAGCCAAAGGATCTATTTAAATTGAAAGCGGAACAATTAATCGAGTGAGACACAACATAGGCACGGAGGCTGCTAAACGTTGAGGGTAGCTTAGTACGGACCTTGCCCGACCCGAATATTATTCCTTAATTAAGATGGAGCTGCCCAAATGGAACCTGAAATGCGACAAACTCTGCCTGACTAAGGGGGCTGCAGTCCTCAATGTCCCTATGTCTCGTACTGCTATTTTGTTAGTTGGTATTGCTAGGAAAAGGCTCTTTAGCTAAGCCCTAAGAAGGGAAAGGGATGAGGGATTAGGAAGAGAGAGGGAGAGAGAGGAAAGATCAAATATGAGACGGTGAATAAAACAAGAAAAAACAGAAGTGGATAGATCATACTTCTTAAATATCCCGAAGTATCTTCATTGTTCTTGAGAGGTTCTAAATTTTGAACTACTTTCCATGAAGTAACGAATGTTTAATGAATAATCAACGATCTACTTTAACCAATAGTCAACATTATGAATAGTCAACATAATGCTCTTTCATTCTACCCTTATCATTGAACGTAAGTTAAAGAATTAAAGAGCTCCTGAAAAATCTTGAAGTAGCAAACACACCAAATCATCATCAGCGGTTCACTATTCTAGTTCTCTCCAAAAAGCGCGAAAACCTTTCCCATACCTTTATTCGTTTAGGATTTTGAGCATTTTGATTTTCGCGCAAAATGTATGCGTGAACGTAACATCAATTATTTGCGCACTTTTATACGCGAGAGAAACTTTTGCGCGAAAAAGAATCGCGAAATGGAAAAAGGTTTGAGACCGGACATTCGTTAACGTAGCTAGCATAACGCTGTTGTCAACGAAGTTCTAACTTTTTCAGTCGGAACAAAGAGTTTCAAGGGTTTTTTCGTTTTCATTTTCAATTTGCTTATAAAATGTCCACATTTAACGCCTGAAAAATCGCGTCAATGGTATGGAAGTTTTATAAATTTTAATAGAGTAGTTGTCAATAAAATGTGTGCTCGCAGATGTCACGAAACTGATCAAGAGAGTTTTTCTCATCTACACCTACACCAAAATAATCGCTTTAATTAAACTTCTGTATTTTGATGATGTTTCTGGTTAGAAAGATAAACCAAAATTATTTCAGAAAAATATTATATTAATGAGTAGGTAGAATTCTAATTACAATAAGGTATTAGATTCTATGTAAACAAGAATACTTCTTACTACATTTTTTATTAAATTCGTCATCTTTTGTTGAGTTATAGAGGAAATGTTATGAAAATATAGCTGAATTTTCAAGTGAAAAATATTAACGCTAAGCAAAAATGGATTCTTTTTGTTAAGAGGGTATTATGGTCTTAAATGCAAGTTGACTGTTTACTTTTCTTATAGAAACAAATCTAATAGCCTTTTTTAAAATAAGAAATACAAAACGACTTTGTTTTTATATTGGTAAGTAGATAAAAGATAACAGATTGCTTTCTATCAAATGTTCAATTAATCATTAGTGACTGTGCATGACTTGGCTTTGATCCAGGTTTATCAGATTTTTTAATATTGATGTCCAGTGTTGCTTAAATTCAACTTAAATTTTCCTCTGGAGTACAGTAAACTCCGGCTATAGTCACATCAAATGTTCCCAGAAAAGCTGTACCTCTAAGCAGAGTGGGACTGTAAATAGAGCTTATTGAACAGTTTTAAATGTTTGGGTCTAAATTTTATGTGACAGAGAACGGTAGAGTGACTTTAAGCGGAATCAACTGTACATTATTTTTACATTGTTATTGGCAATCTTGACGAAGATTTTATTTCTACAGATATTTCGCGGAAGACATTTTGTAGAAGAAATTCTTGAGTTTTGGATGTTTTCTGAAAAATTGTCCGCAAATTTTTAAAAATCGATCAGCCTCAGAAGTTCGGTTAGCCGCAAGAAATTCTTCCGTCTATCGCACATCTGTCCCTTTCACTGGTCTTTGGGAAAACTAACACTTCTGACTCCACTTTATGATATTCTCGCCCCATAACAGGTATCACCAAAATAGACGTAAACGAAAAAAATACCTCTATTAGCTATATATCAAGAATATATATCAGTTTTATCAAGAAAACATTACAGTTCTTCTTTATTAAAAACGAGTTTTGTGACTTTTTTCTGATTATGATAATATCAATGAATGGAATATTGTTGATTTATTTGAGAGAATGATTGAGGGATCATTCAAGAAAATGTTCGAAATTGTTTACTACTAATTAGATACTTTTACCAAAAAGCGTTTTTTCCATCTTTCTATCAAACTTTTAATTATTCTATCTCTTCGTGGTTGTTTCGTGAAATACTGGAATTTTGGAAGACTCACAACATCAGAATCTTTTCGTCACAAAATTTAAACCTGCATGGTTTAGAGAAAACTTGTTATTCACATAAATCCATTTGGGGCAGCATTGAAGGGGAAGGTATTACCTGCATAAAGGTTGTTATGCAATTTTAAGGAATCTCCACTGCTATTTTTATGCTGACATAAATCTATTAAATACATCATTTTAGTTCCCTGGTTAAAGACATATTTTAGGGTCCATAGAACCAATTTTTAAGTTGGTAATATTAGGGGAGGTTCAAGTCCCTATAGCTAAGCCCCAACAACGGAAAGGGAGGCGGGATTAGAAAGGGAGTGAGGAAAAGTCAAGCTTATTTTTTTGCTTTCAATAAAGACAGAAATAAGATTGGAGCAAAGTCCACAGATGTTGGAGTGGAGATTGAAAAGGTTTAGAGCCATGCTTTATTCTTTATTGAAACCACTATACCACTATAAGAATAACATCTTAGAACCTTTTGCTTTCTGCCAAGTAAATTATGAACTTAATGTCTTTTTGCACTTTTTGATTGATGCTGACAGACAAAGTAGCATGACAAAAGAAATATTATTTAAAAATAATTAAAAGTGGCTTTTTGTCCTAAAAAACATCCATGCAGGATTATCGGTGTCATTCCAATGCCTCACAGGCTCAATCATTAGTGGATGACCTCTATTGCAAGCCTCAAAAAATACCTTGGGCAATTCGCTTACAACATTGTAATCAAATGAATTCAAGATTCCATTTATGATGAATCAGATTTGAGAAGTTTTAACCATTAGAAAATTACAACAGCAAAACTATGTGTGATTATTGCTTCAACAAAGAAATATTTGCAAACAATATCAAGTCATTGCATAAATGAAAAATAGTATCCAGATATATTGTGAATCACAAATCTTGATTCAATGAAAAAATCATTTCAGAAACAATTTCTTTCTTTTTGGAAATGCTTTATCACCAGCCAGTCATTTTTAAAACATATAGAGAATACTTTCCTGTAAACAATAGTTCTTTAAAAAAACTCACAATGATGGACACACACCTAACAAGGAAACTGAGAATTATAAACATCACATGCCTATAAAACTAGAACCTAATTAGCTCTTATCTGCAATTGTTTCATTTTCAAGATTATCAGTAACTGCTACTTTTTCATCAACTTTATCTTCCGAAGATTCAGTTCTAAGTTCCTCTGAAATTTCTTTTTCTATTTCTGGTTTGTCAGCATTTGTTTCAATGGATTCATTGTTAGCCAAAACTGGCACATTTTCAACGTTTTCTATGTCTTTCTTGTCACTATCATCATCCATAGAATAAACTTCGGGGTGCTGCACAAAGCATTCTTGCATTGACCTACAAATAAATAATAGTAAAACACCATAATTTGTGGGCTGCAAGCAAATTAAAAAAATATTGATAATATTGCATTGAGAAGGAAACCGAGTACTGTCTACATTGCCACAGATTGGCTAACGCTAATAAATCGTTAACAACCCATCTGATATAAATGTTGTTATCAACTTTTATCCCATAAGTCAGATTTTGTAGTATAGATATTTGAGCAAGCCTGGCCTTTTGATTTGAAGATCTGATGGGACCTAATGTACGTGGGTTTGATTGCATTCACAAAGAGTGGCTAAAATGATAGGAATGCTTCTAAATTATGGCAAAATAACATATCATTTGAAATGCAATGAGTATTTAAACAAGCAGAAAACACTTAAAGTTGATAGAGTGTGTTTACCTAAATTGATCAATGCAATCTGAGCCCTTAGGATCTGCCTCACTGAAATGAAAGCAAGAGAACGAGGCTCTAAATTCTTGGCCACATGGCCCATCTGCCATTCCTTGAAGACATGGACAGTTCCAATTAATTTCGCCATCAGGTTTGATTAGCCCCATATGCTCTTCATCTTCTTTTTCGTATTCCAATTTAATCTGTGATGGCTCATCTAATTCTTCTTTGGATAAGAAAATGATTGTATCCTTGCCTGTTAGCAATGGTAAACAAAATATTTTACTACCAAAAAATTCAATTAACTTTATTGAAAAAAATTTTGACATAGAAACATTAATGAGTATCAATTCCAAAATATCTTGCGATACATTATCTGATAAAAACTGGAACAGAAATTGCAACGAAACTATGTCTGATAAAAACATAGCACCTAACAAACTTCCAAATAATGAAATGCATATATATTAGATCAAATCAAGCAATGCTGAAACTTTCTGCTCAAACCAATAAATTTCATCTTAATATAAAATCCTGATTATGTCACCCCCTCATCTTTAGTTTCAGGCTCTTTTTTACAAAAAGGATACTTAGAAAAACTCTGCATACAATGTATTATCAGAGATATCCAGTGTGCACTAATGATTTCCCATTGCTCTACTATCTATAGCTAGAGTATCTCTGGTGTGAGCCTAAATGGATTCCACCCAGTGGCAATGTATGACCAAAATTGTCAGGGTGAAATCCATGTAAACTTCACACTGGATTATGAAGCTGTGCTGAACATTTTACAGCTGAATGTGAATGCCAAAAAGTTGTATGATATACAAGCATGATCAAATCTATCAACCATCCTTTTCACCAACAACAGTTGTTTTTAAGTCATACACTGCCTCCCAAACACTGGCAGCCAACCCATCTCCACCTTAACACAGACGTATTATTATTTCTTTGTTATACAATAGCTAGTATGCCAAGGGAGTTACGCAGTTTTTGCCGAAATCTCTAGCATAAGTTACATGGAAACCATCCTGCAAAATTTCAGGAAAATAAAGAAATGGCAGTTTTCAACAATACCTCAAGTGTGCAAGGTCTTGCCCCTTAAGGGGCAAAATTACTCATAAACTTGAACAGTTTCATAGATACCAACAGTTGAAATAACATTCATATTTTTTCTACCATACCTTAATGATAACAGCCAACTTTACTTCATTATTCATGTTTTTAAATTACAAATAAAATTTCGTTTTAATTTATAAAACTCAAACTCAAAATCTTTATCAGCAAAAACAAATGTTAATTACAATATACCAAGAATTAAAAATTAGAATAAAAAAGTTAGCATTTTCAAAAATTCAATTAATTAAGTACATCAGATAAATTGGTTTTGTTATGCTGAAGGACACATGAGAAAAACTCGCGAGGAGCTATCGAGTCATATGTCCTAGTGACGTATTTAAACTCAAGATTATAATTTCCATTTCAGTTTGAAGTAGTGTATAACAGTAAAAGTAAAAAATTAAGGATGTAAGAGTATAGAAAAAATATATACATTTATATAAAGGCGTTAGGCTGGTAAATTTCACTGGTTAGGGATATGTTTAAAAAATGTAGAACGAATTCTTATGGCTTAGGAGTTCTGTAAAAGGTATAGTTTCATCATTTTTTTAAAGGCATACTCTGATATGAATTCTGCTGGTCATGTCATATGCAGCAAACAGGATATAGGAATTGTTTATACCTTGCTGTATCTGGCGCGACATTCTTCTGGACTTCTCTCTCTTTATTTTAATAACGAACGTAATAATGTTAAAGTTACGAAACTGTCTGAAATCCGGCTTCCATCTTACATCGAGTCCATGAGGTCAAAGAACTTTGTTGTTGCAGTTGTCATGTGCTGCACCACAGTTACATTTATTTTGCCACGCATTGTCCAGCAGAAAATAGAGAGCTACGGAAAGTAGGTATCCTTGTGGCACCCCGTGCGCTCCCGTTATTGTAGCCTTGCTTCCAAGTCATAGGCAACAAAATTGTCTATAGGCTTCAAATGAAGAGTTATCAAATGATGACGACACAAGATTCTATTTGCAGAACTTCTGAATCTGAAATACATTTTTCCTGAAAGTGCATCATCATTTATGACATACCCCTAAATGTGCACATCTGTACATGAGAAGAAATCACTGTAACTTTATGAACAGTGCCAAAATAACAGTAATCCGTTAGGAACCTTCAAATCTTTCATTGGCCATTTCTCACTCAACTTTTTGACACATTATTGCATATTTAGGTATCTCATGGCGATGGTGATCTTTTAGATTGTTTGGTCAAAAGGCAAAATTCTGATAATGGATTTGTTCTGACGTAACCTTGACGTCACCCAGATGGACCCTTTAGGCGCGTAATGCCAAAGAAAGATTCAAATTGTTGAAGGACACAAATTGAAGCTGGACCCTTTTACCAAGCTTATCGAAGTTTTTTTAAGAACATCAGAAAATATGATTTGTTAAACCCAATTCATGTGTCCCTCTGTTCTTGAAATTAATACACCTCTCTAAGGACCGAGATACTGGGGGGCCGTGGGGGCCTTGGCCCCTCCAAAAAACGTATGTAGTATAAGGAAAAATACTTTTTTGTAAAATATGGCTGTTTTTACACTTTGGAATAATAGGGCTGCCCCCTCCCAAAAAAATGTCTCTCGGTCTTTGCACCTCTCTGGCCTGGTTGTAAGCTTCAAACCTTTCAAAAAAGTTACTAATCCTACAACAAACTGGAATAAACACTAAAGTTTCAATAGATAAAAAATAGGAAGTCCATTTTAAAAATCGCTGGTAAGTGTGTCTGTATTTCCCATGGGTACCAGAATCACTCTATATAAAATAAGAGGGAGTCTTATACCCAGGGTAGTTTGTTTCAAGCCTGCACTTTTTTATAAGATATATACCAATTTCATGGACTTTTTTATAGCACGGGCCTTGTCAACGATGTGGAGCCAGGGTGCCATACATTGTTTATCACTTTTCAGCAAAGGTCTCCATTCTTTACCCCCCCCCATCTATCTTTGAATTTTGATGTACAGCAATGTGCTCTTATCGCTGGGCGTTGCGTGCTTTCGTATCTCTCAGCATATCTCTGGATATATTCTCGCAAATGATATCTTTGTAAGATAATTTTGTCAGGTGGCCGCTAAAATCGTGGCCATGTCCTTCGTCACCCTGTGTATGAAATTACAACCTGCCCTTCATTGGTCCTTCCTCTGCCCCTCTTTGCATACTTACTTTATGGATAATTAAAATTCTGAAAAAGGATGATATTCTTTACAACGATTCGCTCCTTGTTTACCGATAAGATGAAGCCTCTCTGTAGACGATGGCAAATAAAAGGACCGGCTGATTCAAAGATACTGTGAATCAAAGCCGACATGTTCATCAAGGGTCAAACGCAAGTTGTGGTAACCTCGGCTTACTGACCACGCAGTGAAAGCCTGGGAGGCTAGCCGTGTTTGCACAACCAAAGGACATAATCCAAATAAGTTGTTCAAGAAGATAATACGGTGATACGATTGTCCTGTTGAATGGTCTACGGATAGACTTTCAAACAAATTCTCGTTGATTAAAGTTCGCGCTGGGAGACAGGTTTGACAAGGAATTACAAGAACGTATCACTTTCAGAAATAAAGAGACAAACCTGGATGAATACGAAAATAGCCTTATCGTTGTCTTCTCTCATTAGTGATTCGAAAGGGGAGGGGGCGAGGTGGGGGAAAGCATAGACATTGGCATAACGGATGAAGATTGTTTTTGGGGTCATAATGTGGATCTTGCCGGAATATTATTGCTTCATCGGGAAAGAAAAGCCCGAACAGAGCCTGAAATGCGAAAAAATTGCCAGATAATCGAGGCTGCAGGTCTTCCAGCTCCCATGTCTCTTACGTATAGGCCAATCATAGATATCAGGGTAGGGTTGAATTGTAAAAGTCCTGTATGAAATTTACTAAGGTTGCAAGGGAAGAAATTTTCGATAACATAGGCGTGACAGGCCTGCTGTAGGTGTGGTCATATGATTAAATTCTTGGTGAAACGAAAATAAGTGACGACGCCCCACACGCCCTTAAACACAACAGTCATTATCCATCTGAAAACGTTTTGTTTATCATCAGGTTCTGTAAACAGCTTTTGTGAATGCGAGGCTACCCCCTAAAAGATACCGAAGAGTTTTTACATATCCGAAAGTCCACAGATAACTAATCCATGGATTTCTTGACTGAAATACAATTTGCTTGATGCACGATACGAATCAGTCATGTACATGGCTTCCCTCTCTTGATAATGGCTGTCAAACTATAAAGACAGATTGTAACATTTGTAAGGAAAATCGTCAAATGGCTTAACATTGTTCGTGTACTGAGTACTTTGAGAGTGCCGAATATGTCAGATTATAAATGTTTGACCCAACGTTTGCTATTTCTGAGACATAAGACTGAATTTTGCAAACAAGTGCAAGGAAGTTAGAAGTTTCAGTAAATATGCTATCACATAGAAAGGATCTTTGCCAGTGAAAATGGTTGTTCTAGTTGGTATATGAGGCACACTATCATTTCGATATGAAAAAGCCACAAGCAGTGTGGGAGTGGAATTTGGCCAGATTTTTATTGCGCTTAATATTAACCAGAATGATAGGTAATTGGAATCAGTATAGATAATGGAATTTTAACTGCCAGCCTTGAAATTAGCAAGTAATTAAGATATATGGGTGATAGTGATAAGGATGTTTAAAGCGCTACTTAGCCAATCATCGGTTGCAAAGGCCATTCTAGGCTATACGTCATCCAATCAAATTCAAACGCTTATCCTGGCTTTTGTCCCTCGTTTACTCCTTTACGAGGTTTAAGGACTTAATAACCGATGCATAACGGTCACCTGCCCTCGCCGCCAACCGCAAAGCCGCAAGCATGCCGAAGTCAGATGGCTTCAAAGAAACAGTTCCTACCCACATAAGGCAGACCTCCTGTGAAACTGATTCAGTTTCCAAGCTGAAAATCAATGCACGCAACTGCTTGTGGAAATTGGAGTGCTGGTCCTGTGTAAACTGAAACCACGGAAATGAAAAAATTCCCACGACAAACACAAAAGGAGCTGCAATATTTATTTTCACTAGCATTCATTAAATTTATATGGTGTTCCTTAAAATCTGCAAGTTCTTATAACTACACAGCTCCGGTCGATGCCGATCATTGTTATCTGCTTCAAACCAAAATATTCCTCGTCTTTTTCGATATCCTATCTATCATAAAAACAAGGGTCGCCGGAAGCGGGGAATTTGGGGGTTTGATAAAACATGATATATGATAAAATCTAATAAATATAGGTTTATTCTCAGCACCATGCTCCCTCCCCCTTATAAGAATTTCATTCATACAGTAAAGAGCAATGAAAACAGACTGGGACTGTGTTTTAACCATGTTACGTTATGCAAAAGATTATTCCAGGGAGTGCATGGCTACAGGGACCGCGAAAGCGAAGAGTTCTAGCCCCCTCAATCTGTGATATGCTCCACGGTCTTTGCCTGGCTACGAAACTCGATAGTGAGCTTCTCTTTCGAAATCTGCATAAAGCAAAGTGCAGTTTAAATACAAAATATGTGCATTATAACTATCTTCCCTCTTTCAAAATGGAATCTTGTGCGAGGGCGAAATTATGAAAGAAAGAAGGCGAAAGTAGGAAAGAAGTAAGTTGCCATTTGGATTGCATCTAGAGCTACTTCAAACTCCCATACCTGCTTGTTCCTTGTTTTATAGGGCTTCCTTTCAGATGAGAAGACAATAACTGGTTCATCAAGATTTAGTTTTCTTACGAAAAACATTATCCCCCTCTAGTTAGAAATGAATACTTTGGGGTTAGGGACGAGCGCACTGTTTGTATGTTGACCACATGACCAAACACTTTATCTTCTAGCTGATTACATGGAAGCTGGATAATCATATCTGAAATATTTTGAGTCCAATAAATCAAAGATATTCCGGGTCAGTAAAATTATAAATAGAAAAGAGAAAATCAGCAGAAGGCAGAAAATAACCACGCTAGGCCTAAGTCAAACAAACTGATAATACAGAAGTAAACATTGTTTGCAAAAGAAAAGAATGTTTAACAGGAAGATGGGATTTCAAAAGTTGAAACAAAGATATAGGGAGAAGTGCAAATTCATTTTTGTAAGGAAAACCGATACAGTTGTAGGAATGCTATGAAATCACTACACAGTAATTATATACCCAGGGGTCAAAAAATAATGTATCCATGACGTCCATGGCAATACTGTGGGTGTCACGATTTTCACGATTTCTTTCTAACGATCGTGTCCCGGTGGTTGTTAACTTGAATGCCGAAGACAAAATTGTTTACATAGAGAAATCGTTTTTGCGACAAATGTTTTGAAGTAAAAGTCAAAATGTTCTAAGAACTCTGAATTATGACAGAGAAAAGAGTGGGGGGGGGGCTAAAACAGAACAAGAAGGATCATGACTGGTGATTCATTGGTTAATTTTTGCATTCCTAGCGAAAAGTGGGGAAAGGCTAAAACACCCCAGCCCCCTGATCCCCTGTCTCATTAACTGTATTTTTTTACCACTAAGCTGAAAGGGTTTCTTCCGCAGAGGAATGATTTCTGATATCCAGAGCAATTTCAATTAAAGAGTAAAAGAGAGGAGACATAATGCCTATCCACAATTAAGAGCTTTTCTGGTTTCCTCTAGGTTGTTTCATTTTGAAGAATCTTATGTTGTTTCTTTGCTATGGAATAGCTCAAGAGCGAAGACAGTATTCTTAAAGAAAAAAATTCTAGCTGTGGGTAACATTTGAGACAAAGTCAATCCAGCTTTCACTAGAGAAAATTCCCTCGATAAAAATTTCGTAAAGAATTTCCTTAAAATAAGAATAAACGAAATGATGCAATTTTATATCCCCTTTTTATTGTGTCTTAAGTTGCTGAAGGAGTAAAGGAGTGTGGGATTAGAATCGTGTTTCATTAGTTTTACTGTTTCTATGAAACTTGGTTTATTTTCAGCAAAAAACTGCATTACAAGCTCAAAGCTCATGATGAATGCAAATAACTTTCCTATCCTGTGTTTTTTCTTCTCATTTTATAAATCTGAAACTTCTGTTTATGGGTATGATGAAGTTCAGAGTGACCCTCAATTCATAGCTTAATACTTGGTAACACAACAGCTTATTGCAATATTTTGCAGTAAGGTATAATTGAAGTAGAAAAAACAATAAACGTACTTGATTATAAATTTCTTTGTTTCGGCTTGTAGCCTTCAAAAGTATTCAAATATTCGAAACCTTTTGCATACCAGGGAAAACGAAATTGCCTATCTGTGTACATAAATAAATGGTAAATGAAATTTGCTTTAGATGCTAGTCTAATGTTTATGTTAGGCAGACTTTGAATCCGTTTTTTATTGGAAAAATTTCCTGTGTCAACATGTGTACAACCTTAAGCCTTCTTATTTTCAAAAGAATTTCATAATGTGAATTTAGTTATATTTTTGAAAAGCTACGTTGCATTATTTGACAAGATACAAATTTGACCTGGCAGCACCGAGCAAGGAATCCAAAAAATGTAAGACTGAAGAGCAGGAGAATTATTTTGAATAATATTAAGTCGCCTTCAGTATTTTCCAAAATTTTCCTAAAGGACCTTGTTGCCTTTGCATATATTTAGGCTATTAAACATTTCAGCATTTAATACCCTAATAATTGATTAATTGTTGTGCTAAAAGTGTTTTGGGGGGAAAGTGTATAAATGGTTTTTGTGTCGTAAAAAATAAAGAGGGTTGTTGAGGGGGTATTGTCTGAGGGGCCACGGGGCGATGTGCTCCCTAGTAGCATCCTATCAAAGAAAAATTTCGCTTTTCAGATAAACCAAAAATATATATTTGTGCGCTTTTTTTCAAAAGATTATTTATTTAAAAGAGGTCGACAAACTGTTTCTCTGATGGCTGAATTGGACTAATAAATACACTGCTGAAATCAAAAACACAAACTTCCTCCAGAAAGCATTTACATTACTGATACATCTTTAAAGTTCTTCAATCTCTTTGCCTAGTTGTTGGCGAATGGATTTCTCAGCAACTCCATATGTTTCTTTTCATCATAAATATCACATGATTGATAATTAACATTTATTTGCAATTTAAATCTTATGTAAGGTTGTCATATAATAAAACTCAATAGAATCAGTTTCGATAGTTAAAGTTCCTTATAGAGTTTATTATTCCATTGCAATAATTGCAATTCGTTAATGATTAATTCATACTTTCCACATGTGGCTTGCAGTTCAGCATCTTTGCTTTGATAAAACTTAATACAGCAAATTGATATATTTTTTAATATATTCTTATGTTTACATTGGTAATACAGATGAGTTGTTAAATATTTGAACCATTTCAATATTACTTGTGAAATCAAGGTTTTTTGGATTGGATTTGTCAATAAGAATACGCCTTCTGGGCAACTTTGATGCGTAACTTATTGAACAGTTTCTTAACAGATCCTTGATCCAACTCTACAGCTTCTCCATCTAAAATATGTTTTCATAGGCATAGAAGGTGAAAACTAAAAAACCAATGTGTGAATAAAATTGTAAAGCCGTAATAGACTTGTAATAGACTTTGATGTTGGGTTCCAGATTGCGGGGCTGATGGCAAATAGCCCCACCTTTTTGCAAACCCTTTTGTATTGATTCTTAATTTTCCCTCAGTCCCCCATTGTCCAACTTGTGTGAAGGCCCGTTGTGATGAGAAAGATTTGTACTACTGTGCAATGAGGTGACGTTGTAAGGAAGAGCGGCAGCCCATCCGAATGGCTCCTATTCTGTACATTGTCATTAAGTAAATAGAATTCGTTCGGCAGTCGGATGCTTTTTCAACAACATCAGGCATCGCAGAATAGGGAGGCTTGAGGGGCTTTGGCCCCCTACCCACTTTTGCAAAAAATGAATAATATTAGGGAATGAGCCACCAGTGAAGCCTTTTTTTGTTCGTTTTTAGTCCCCCCCCCCCACCTTCTTAGACCCCTCATTTTTTTCAACGGTCCGCGGTACTTGAACGTGTGCTGGTATCTACTTGCTTTTTCTGGTTACCAAACATCAAGTTGGTTTATCACTTTAAATGGCTTTTTGAAAACACTTAAGTGTTGATAACTCCTTCATATCATTTGGAATATCGTCTTCAGTACGGGAACTGCATACTTTAAGCATTTCCTGAAAACCAGGAAGAAGGCATGAGTTTTCAGCTCAACGCCAAAAACTCTCTTTTTAGAAATAGCTTGTTCCTTTTTTAGCAAATTTCAGTCTAAGATATATTGGCGAATCAGAGACCGTGCCTTGAACCTGAAAGACAGGGGCATCCAATGAAAAGAGTTTAGTTATCGTTAATAACCTAACTACATACCTTGCTGATAGATCTGGGGACATGGCCTCCCTTTTCCAAGGCCCCATGCATATCTTGATTCTTTGATTGCCTGAAAATATGAAATAATATGTAAGTTTGCGATTACAGTCGACTTCTTTTCTAGTCACTCCGCTAAAAGTTACACAAATAGTTAAAGTCACATAAAACTTAGACCCAAATATACAAGGCTTTTGAATTTAGCTCCGCTTACAGTCACATTCCGTTTACAGTCATAAGTTTTCAAACAACATTTGATGTGATTATCAAAGACCGAGATACTACTAATGTTTGGGGGGCCAGCCCTGATTAATAAGTGCCACAACAGCCGTATTTTACAAGATAAAAGTGCTTTAATTATGCTACTGAGGTTTTTGGGAACGCCAAGGCCCCCAACCCCCCCCCCCTCCGGTATCTCGGTTCTTGGTGACTATAACAGGAGTCTACTGCACCTTCTTTGGTGCAATTACATTCTTTGATGGATTGCTTAACTGCAAAGAGCTTCAATGTTTAAGTCTAATCAGAACAACTTGCTGCAGAATTAAGCCCAGGTATTTGGGAAATTGCAAAGAAACAAGCAAATGCTCCCAAAAAGAAAGTCAAAAAGATTGGAATCACTTTTCAGTTTTTGTAAAGTAAGTTTGAAAATTGGTATCCTTAAATGCAAAACGTGGATAAGATTCTTAAGCTTACGCAGCACATGTTTGAATAACCTTTAAATAGTAAGTTTTTTAAGATATGATTTTTAAGATATTCGATATTGTTTAAAAATTTCTGTCATGTTTGGTAAATTATTTAAAAGAATGAAAGGGAAAGATCATTCAGTCATTGAAATCAAAGGTTGTCAAAAAAACTTCGATAAATGGTTACTTTGGATGAAATTTGAGCATGATAATCTTTATTAACAGTAGAGGTTATAGCGTCGATACTTTTGTAAACTATATTCTTGCTAAAAATATTTTAATGCACGCAAGTTATGTCCTTCTGTTCTGTAGTTACCAAGGGATATCTGTGTGGCGAATACGTAGTGGGCATACAATTGGTCAAATACACACGATTTTTCATATTACGTTTAACCTGATGGTAAAATGATGGTTTAGAATAAAGGATAGAAGTTCTCTCTTAGAATTCAAAATCCAGAGATACTTGCCTTTTAGTGCTAATTTTTCGTAAAGGAGGGTACGCAAGGACGATACAGGAATTAAGTTTTTACAATTTCATTTAAAAATTTTACTAAGCTTTTATCCTATATAGCAGGAGGGTTTTAAGTTGTTGATGTTCGCATCAAGCGTGAAACTTGTAGTAGCCACTAGCAACGTCCTGTTCTATGCAACAGAAGTGTGTACTTTATGACATACCAGACGATTTTCATTAAAATTTCTACTATATGCAACACCCTTTAAAAACAACTTTTTAACATAATTGCAGTGATATTTACCCTGGGTACCAGACTCACTTTATATAAAATAAAATAGAGTCTGGTACCCAGGGTAAGCGATATTATAATGAGATGTCAAAGTTTATATTCAATTTTTCATCGTCTGCACAAATCCCTTAGTTAGTTTATTTTTATCCAGAACATAGGTCTCAAGGCAGTAAGTTAGCTTTGAACACAAAAAGAGATTCATGCAGTGCTCTCAGGCAGTCTTTAGGAATACAATACCTTAGTCTTAAAAACATGGATGAATAATTTCGTTTTCATTTCATAAATGTGCTTCTGCCATAAAAGTTTAGCTTTGATTTTGAAGTCAAGGTATTTGATATCGCTCACCTGTTTGAACGATTCCTCCATTTTGAAGACAAAGGACGCATAATTCAGTGGTTTGTCTGAGAGCTTGAATAAACTGGATATATTTTCAGAGTTTTGAACTAATTTAGTTAACTTGAAACAAACATGTTCCAAATCTGTTTCCTGGGCCATTGTACAAGTGTTTTGCGTCATCCACAAAAATTCGCGGTTTTGAATACTGTAAAACCTCGAATAAGCCCCCGGGGGCTTATTTACAAAAATGAATTTTTAGGTGGGGCTTATTCGAGGGGGGCTTATTCGGGGGCCTCTTATTTCAAAGTTTAATATTTTTCCAAAAGTCGACATAAAAACGACATAATTTTCTTTATGAAATATATTGAAAAATTACAAAAAGTGTGAAGATCTAACAAATATTATAACTTTTTATCGCCTCAAAAGTCGTCTTTTTGCTTTTTGGTCTCCAATCAAAGGAAGTAATACTGTATAGCTATTGAAATATATGGCTTTCTTGAAATAAGATATTATTCTGCAATTATGCTCCCCATGTGGGCTTATTCGAGGGGGGGGGGCTTATTTGCAAAAATCATTTTTTAGGTGGGGCTTATTCAAGGGGGAGGCTTATTCACGCGTGGGAGCTTATTCGAGGATTTACCGTATGTTGAAACTGTGATATCAATAACAAAGAGAGTAAAAAAGATTGGTCCCAGAAGGGGCCCTTGAGGTACCCTGTATCATTCTCCTTGCTATCTCTTCGATTTTGTAAAGTTATGGAATAAAAGCTTGAAATACTACTCACATTAGAGACCACGTAATCAGAGGGGCTAAAATGGCAAAGCCCCCAAAATCCCCTAAATATACTTGAACCAGTACAGAAGTCATTTTGCTTTTGTCTTCAGCATTTTGAGCCCCAAAAGCTGTTTACGCCCCGGAGAAAATACAAATACGTTGCAGGGTTCATAAAACCCAAGTGTTTTATTTCCAAATACGGACAAAGTTTGTAAAGACTCTAGTTGCGAATGCGAACAATAACGAAAGATATGCACACCAAAGTAGCTTCATTTAGAAAAATAATAGGGGTATTGCCTCTCCCTAATCGTATTTTGTGACTCTGTTTGAAAGCGTAGTCGTGTTTTATTTTTGCCCCAGAAGAAATAAATAACGGTGACCCAAACCAAATCTCGGCCGTCCTTCCTTTCGGCCTCCTGGCTGAAAGTTTATAGCGGCCAGCGGGTTCGAGTAACGCAAACGAACCACGCCGTTTATTCACGTTCGGCCTTATTAGTTTTTCTAACTATTTTTGTATGGAGGATGAATGCTGTCAGGTACAATATTTTCATCTCTTCATAGAGCACAGTTAGTCGTTCAGATGCATGGGGAAACGACGGTGAGGGACTCAGTCAGGAGAAGGTATCCAGTAGAGCGATCTGTTGTTCTAAAACAGCACGAATGTTTTCCTTTGCACAATTCGACTTCAAAGCTGATCGCGATGTTTCTTTCAATGTCATATCTTTCAAGTAGGCTTAGGAATTCACGAATTTTGTAACTTTCTGAATAAAAAACAGAAATTTGCAGCAAAATATTGATGATTTAGTATTTTGAATTGAATTATGCAGATTTGGCCTATTTTGTGCTGGAGAAGTATCTAAACCTCCATTTAATATTGCGTTTCTATACTGTTATTTGTATTATCCGATCGTACTTTTCAAGTGAATTAATTTGCATTTAACTAGTGTTAAAGGCAAATAGTATTATGCTTGTGATAAAATGCACTTTTTCTGCAAACAACCTTTTGTTTGCGAGAAGAATAGCAGCTTTCCAGGGTTAACCAGGCCTGCGGTTTGTCATTTAATAAAATTTGATAATGTCACCAGAGATTTTGTCATAGAAATTTGAAAAAGAATCTTTCAATTTCCAGCTACCTTAAGTTTATGCTCCTATTTGTTGCAGATCTTGAATTATTTTTCACGAAATAGATATTTGTCGGCTTTTGATTGTTACACAAAGAAATTGTTTTTATAGCGAGTCTTTTGTTTTTAACCAGCTCGGTGAGCAGTATGACAGATAGACAAAAGCTCGACACTCCGCCGTTCCTTCATCATTCAATGCCCAGAACAGTTCGAAGATAAACGTTTCTTTGTCACAGTTCAGTTTTAAAGCTTGGATTTGGAAAACATCTGACCAGAACGCTGGAGCTATCAAAGCTTAAACATGTCCAAGCCGACATTAAAGCCGAAATTATTTAGGCCTACCTCGAGATGGTTTTTGATTATGGTCGCCATGTTTGGGTATAGCCTGGTGTATTTGCCCAAGGTGTCAGGCGAAGATAAGTCCATCGGAACATGTCCAAGTATGTGTTCATGCAGCCAAAAGATGGTAGATTGTTCCAATAAAAAGTTGAAGAGTTTTCCCTCATCCCTTCGAAGCTCAACGCTAATTCTGTAAGTAGAATTTTGCGGTATGTTCTCACTCACTCTGTACATAACCTTGGTTTTCATGCTAGTTTAATTATCAGAAATATATTTTATGAATATCATTCCAACACTTATAGAATTTTGCAGAGTATTAGGAGATGTTGGGTTCTGATTTTAGCATATTAAGTTGATTATGGTTAATTTGCAACTTGCACCTGAGCAGATTGCCAAAATCAGTGGTTTGTTGATTGAGAAGGTTTTACAGTTTCGAGGTGGCATAAAATTTATGAGGAGTTAAACCATAAATAAAGTGTATCTGTAATCCTAAAGAATCACAGAGATAAATACAGTGACAGTCAGTTAGTTGTAGCTTCTCAGGCCATAGATATTTAAGAACCAAAAAACGCCGGCACGAATCACATCCAATCTGTCTGAACGTTTTCTAATAGTGTTGTTTGTGTTTGTCGGCAAGTACCAGGGCTGAAATTATTCTCGAATTTCTTGCAAGCTATTAGCTACTGCAAATCAAAACAACCGATATTGAATTATTCAAGTTACAAATGTTTTATTTTACACAATAGTCTAGGAACTGCTGATTAATTTAGGTTTTATAGAAAAACTTTAGCGGTGAAACTGAAATGCGTTTGTGTTGTCCGCTAACAGGCCTAGTCAATGAAATATGGTGTTATATGAAATATATTGATGTCGGGCGCTGATCCTACTTAAATATATGAACTTCCAGGTATAGTGTACTGTGTGGTTTTTGACATTGAATTACGTTTATCACAAGGAATGGTTGTAAACCTACATTGTTGAGGTCAGTTTTTTATGACCCGAAATCACAGGGAAGGAAAGCTTATCTATTGCTTACGGAATTCTTTGACAAGGCCACGATAACTTTAGAATTAATTAACTCGTGTAACTCCACATTATCCGTAGATATTTTGATAAGTTGTGGGTTTTGATCAACTAAGTTACATATAACAAAATGCACTATAAATAGGTAAAAGACAATACTAAATTTCCATGTCCAGATAGTCCTGTGAATTAAATGCAGAAATTGTTGCAAAATTAAAACACCCATTATGAAGTTAAACTAATTTATATTTCTTCTGAGAATAAATTGAAATTGACCAAAAATCAACATCATATTGTACAAACCAGTGTATATGTTTCATGTTAACCAAACAAATGATAAAATTAGCAAGATTAATGTTATGAAAACAAAGTTTTGAAAAAGTTCCTCTCTGTCCAAGAGAAAAATGCACTATGAAAGTAGTTTTTTTTAATTTGGTTGGAGCTTCAGCTTTTTACTCAGTTAAATTATCAAATTTAAGCCAAATCTTCTATTCTTTCAATCTCCCTGAACTGCACTTTTCAAAATATATGCAAAATTCTTTACAGGGTCTTAAAACCATTCTCTATGCTAAAAAGTAATGAAGAAAGTTTTTAAGTGAAACAATAATTTTTGTAAAGTAAGCTGGTTGAGTTTTCTAGATTGATTTCATAAAGTTCCAGAACAATAAAAAGCATCATTTACTAAGACGAGATTTTTAAATCTTGATATATGATAACTCGTATTATGTATTAAAGAAAATGATTAATATTCTACATTGATTTTTGTAAAACAAAACTTGAGCATGTGGATGCCAAAAAGATAAATTTCATAATCCTCTTATGTTGCAAGGTCCAGTTATATAATGCTGAATTTAATAATATAAATTTAAATTGAAAGACAAATACTTCAGATAGGTCTGTTTGGCTGGATGCAATTTCTAAAAACACAGTTTCTAAAAAGGTAAAGGATTGGTTTGTATTCACAAACAAAGCAACACAACAAGAGAAAACAGTCACTTAATGCATGGAATTCATGACTGATGAAAAACCCCATTGAATCCTTAAAGTTAATCATCAGTGTGTTGAAGAGACGTTTCAATAAACCTACAGAAATGAAAGTGAATAAAATTCATGATTTTATTTAAAAACTGTTATGAAATTTTATGAAAAAGGGCTGGTGAAAATGAAAAGAATGGGCAGATTTTGGTTAATGGTTAATATTGTTTATTAAATTGTTGTACCTAGCAGTATGAGCAAATGTGTAGTAAGGGGAAATGATTTTTAAATTCTTTTTAATTTTTCTAAAAAACTTGTTTTCTGTTTTTTTAAGTGAAGGTCCATCACAGAGATTTGTTGTCAGATTTATAATATAAAATATTTTGGACTGACAGTAAATAATCCAATGGGCCATTGTAAAAAATTTAGGTTGCTTTCAATATGTTGAATATTCATATGATAATAATAGTTTGTGATCTTCATCATAGGTATATTTTGGTAAGCAGGCTTAAATTTTTTATGCTAGAAGGGAAAAATGCTTTAAATTGTACAGGGTCTGAAGTTTTTAGGCCAGCAAATATTGTAATTCAGCCACTCTAGCAAGGCTACTGTTCAAAGGCTGGATGGAAATATATTTTGATTAAACGAAATAATAAATACAATACAGGAATATCAACATGCATTTATCTTTATGAGAAACAACACGAGTGGGTGTATCATTGTCATTCAATTGCCTTCTGGGCTTTTTAATTTCGCAATATCGATCCATTTTCAACTCAGTAGTGTTTCCATTATTAAATTTGGTATTTTCATTAAATCTTCTTAAGAGTTTGACAATTTGGCTTCTTTTATTTCCTATTTTTACAATTTGATAAAAATCCACAATCCAGTGGATTTTTATTAATAATGATAAGCAAATTCATGATTCCTCCATTTCTGGTTCCTTTTTAGATAATTAATCTTCTCGATCATCTGATGGTTCATTAGCTATTTAACAATGTCATTTATCTTCCTGCTTAGATTCATCAACTCGAATGTTTAAGAACAAATTCTGAAAGTGTTAACTCTAATAATCCGCACAGCGGTGCCTTGTGCGCAGAACAAAATTGCTCTTTGGTTTTTATAAAACACTCTTAGCTCTCTCTTCGCGTGCAGCTGGTAGAAGACTCACAAATTCGCACCATGTTGCGCCTCTTCTATTAAAAATAAGAAGGGAACCCAACTGAGTTGCATCTTGTATTCGAAGATGTCCGCTATTAATAATTAATAAAGGAGATTGGGAAATTGTGATAAGGCTGGATTGCGAGGATCTTCAAATATCCCTCGTTTAACTCATATTCTTTTACTTCTTGTAATCAAAAGTAATTCCTTGGTTTCTAGGCTCAATTCTTCATAGCATGTCAGCTGTGTCACGACGGTTTAGGTCTTACAGTTGCAAAAATAGTCGCACCGTTTGCGCTGGATCAGTCCCGATCGCCATATCTTGATAAAAACATCAACAGAGGCTCTAGAAACATCAAGTGTTCATTGCGAAATTGTTTCTGAGCTTACTCTGCTCGCTAGTATATGAACGGCAAATATCCACGTGGTTGCCAAAGTTCCCGTTGCTTGTAGTCCCATCAGCACAGCTGCTGCAGCGATCAAAACCATGTCAGAGCCAAGAACTTTTTACAGTTCATTTTCGTTAGAGGGCATTCCGCCAAAAAGCTTAGAGATCTTGACCATACATTGATTTCCCGCTGCTGTTTGATACCCTACTCACCACCATAGCACCCCTCTTTCCCCGCGGTATAGTTTTGTTTCCTTGAATATAGAAGGTAAAGTATGAATTCAATGTTGATAAAGGTTAGGCCGAACCGAGGGTTAGTCGAAATGGGAAAGCGGAAAACGTAATGATGTTCACTTTTGATACCAAGGAGTTCAGTCCCACGCAAAAATGAAATTTTTGAAGCCTCTGGGCAGGAAATCAAATATAGACTTTAATTTCATTACAGTTCGCAGGTTCCCCCTGTCGTCATTTCGAATATTGAAAGGGTTTTCGGAAACTGCCATCAATCGTTGATTGAAATAATTAAAATGTAATTGTCGAAAAGTAGTGGTTTAATGACACGGGTCATTATGGAGGAGAAAGTTGGTGCTTCATACAGACGCCCCACTCCCACATGCAGACGCCCCACCCCCACATGCAGACGCCCCACCCCCACATGCTTTAGATAATTGTCAGTGAAACCCTCATTTGACACATGGTGTACATTGCTGATCCTAAGTAAATTTGAATTAACAAGTTTGTGTTTGATAGTGGTTTTAGCAAGACGATTAGACCGTTAAATCATTCAACGAATAGTTTTAACACGTGTTTTAAGCCGTGCTGTCAGTTGTCAATTTGTCATTGATATGGTACCAGCAATGGGGGGATTTTAAACCAAGTCCATCAACCGTTCTAAAAGCCTTTGCTTCTCAAATTTACAGCAAGTGGTTTTCCTCGAATAATGTCCATTCTTTCTAGCTATTTTCAGCTGTCGTTATTTTTCATACTCTGCCAAAAATGATTTGTTTTAGGCTCTTTTTCACGTTTGCATCTTCGGTTGGTCGTCTTCATTGCAAAAACTAAGGTTAACCTTCACTCACAGAATTACAACGCTCTTGAATTTAATCTAGAGGACCATTTCTGTCAATATATCTAAACATCGACAAATGCTCCTCCCCCGTTTTTTTCCCATTTGCTATCTCGAAAGTGATCAGTACGTCTGCAAATTAGCGCGGTTTAGGCCATAAACGTATTCTCTCCAAAATTGATCAGTCGTTTTGTTGTTTCGATATTTTATGACCATAATCTATTCGTGCAATTAGACAAATCTGATGTTATCTCATCAGTGACTTGTTTTAGCCGGGGGTTTAATTCTATTCAATGACAGCTTTAAATTGTACCTTCATATCCCTGTTTCTGATATGAAACATCAGGCAACCAATTGATTTGAAAATAATTTAGGGATCAAGCTAACATTGTAGTTTATTGTTCAATTTGTGTCACCATACCGGAAAACAGAAATCAAGTTTCCCATTTTCCTTTTTTAGTGGTTGCTTATATCTAAGTAGCGCTCTTGATAAGTAGCCAAGTCGGTTGCAAATGGTTTATATAAACTTGGCCTTTTATAAAAAAGATGGCGGCCTATTGGTTAGGACTGTCTGTAGTCCAAGAATCAGAATCTTTATATCCGAACTTCAAACCACACCCTCGTTCCACAGCCTCTCAAGTAATGTTCTCAAAGTTTCAGCACGAGCTGGGGCCTGTAAGTGATGCAACAAGCGTTTGTTATTTGCAGCGGGGTCCAGGTTCTGTTGAGGCTTTAGTCCATCGGTGGAAGAAACAGAAGTGGTGATCTGTAGACTCTTTTAGGACTATCAATGACCAAAGGAAATTCTATTTTGATTAAAACTGTCGTGGAGTGAGATAATGCTCATTTGAAAGACAATGCGACAGTTCCTTCGCCGAGTTCCAATTCGTTTAACGTTTGCTAGTTTATGTATTTTAGATTTTCCCTCTTTTGTTAACTGTTGATTTCTTTGAACCGCCGTTCATTTGAAAAATACGATCAAAAACAGAAACTGCCATACAATTAATCTTCCTCCCTCTTTGTATAATTTCTAAAAATATTTGCTTTTATATTTCCTTTATTTTGCTCATTTTTGTTTGCCTTGTCGATTGTTTACTTAATTCGAAACAATAATGTAATTGTAATCATTGAGAAAAGACTACAGAATGATCAAATATGTTAGATTTTCCCGCGGTACAAGCCACAGCCTACCTTTACTCTTGCACACGTTCATTTATTATACTTTCAAAAGTCACTTAATGAAAATATTTGAGAATTTTAAACATCATAGTGGACCGCCTTTTATTGCGATGTCTTTAAGCAATTTTTGTATTCAAAAAACCGGTGATAAGGCTCAAAGGAAACTCGAAGTTCTGTTGACGCATTGGGCATTGTATGGTCAGAGAACCTCAGTTTTACCTGCAAAGGACAAAGAAACCGAAAAAGCGTGTTTTAAACGCCTTCATCGGATTTGAATTTAGTCTGCCTTTATCGACAAGTCATCTTGGGGTCGAAAAACAGCCCTTCGATTTCATGTCCCTGTACGGTGTGTCTGAGCCCTTCTCAAAATCAGCCATTACGCGGCAGGAAAGAATGTAATAATTATTAGATATTATTATGGCCTAGAATCACTCCCCACCTGCACATTTAGCATTGGTTGACAATTTAGGAGGCATTCGCAAAGGAAATGAGCGATCATGCTTTCCCTAAACCAGCGTGTTTTTGTTCTGTATTGTGCGATAATAGCAGTTAATGCTCCATGAAAAAGTTACTTTGCAAAATGAGGCATTGAAAGGAAGTGTAACGAGGCTAAAAACCCCATTTCTTATTGTTATCATTGCGTTATCATTTGGATTATTGGACAACCATTCTTCTCGCATCGCCAGTATCGGTAGTTTTCATAAATAAAATTGTTAGTTCCAACATGGAGTATGACGATTTTCAAAAATGGCTATCTGCTCTTGCTCGAGCTTTAGTCAGAACCTGATAGTGTCTTAAGCTATGCAAAATCTCAAACTTATGTGATAAGCCCAGTTAAATATTGTTTTTCGTCAGAAGAAAAAGCTTGAATCCTGCTCTTAAAACTCCAGAATCCACGTGTCTTTGACGTCAAATTGATATCAGCACCCCATAGATTTGTCTGAGACACTTTCCAATTTGAATTTCACCTTTTCAGTTAAAAGACCTGGTTTCAGTAGGTTAGATATGTAATATTGGTAAAATTGCGACAATTTATGCTCCACAGTTGCCTTTGAATCTCCACGAGCGGACGCTCAGAAGTGAAGTGCTCTTGACTTCACAATTGAATCCTAATTATTCAGGCTATTTTTCCTCATTTCAATTTCTTCATAGTGTCTGCGTTTGTGTCACATGATTGTTACATGCAGTCATACTTGAACAGGCTGGTGATTCATTTGTGAACTGTTTTTTGGGTTGTCCGTTTTCATGCTGTCACTAAGACGTTTACACAAATAATAATTTAAAACCAAGACAGGACAAAGTACTTCAGATGTTGAAAAGTTCTGTATATTAATTCCAAATATGAAATCACAGCAAATCGATAGGAAGCACGCAGTGACGTAACGGACAATAAATGATAGGGGTCTAGGGCAAACTCTCAAACACCTTTAAGGTCAGAAAACGTATTGGGTTGAAAGAAACTATTACTTTCAAAACAGTGACTGCTTGTGCTCTTTGGGACAAGTTACTATTTGGGACTGTTACCTTGCGTAGGAGAAATCTTAATGTTACGTTTGTGTCGACGGATACGTTCAAACTTTGCGTCAATTCGTTGTTTTCACGGTTTTTTGTTCCTCAAACCTATGAAACTTTTAAAAATATAGACCACACGTAAGACTCCAATCAGCGATTATTCTTTTTACGAAACATGATCCGTTTTTACACATGGCGGTATGACATAGGCCCTAGAAAAATAGAGCACTTTCATAACTTAGCAGCCAGCTCCACCACTCGACGCATCCCTTTAAATAAAATCCCGTGATACACTACATAAATAGAATTTCTTCATAATAACGAACTGGTCGTCACAGTCGTGATGTTAGCTTGCATTCAATATTGCCCTAAGCGACTCCAGAGTGACACGTTTTTAAAAGAGGACCAGCAGATTGGAGCTTTTGTCGTCCATTGTCAACCGGGAACCTAAAAGGAAACGTCCTAATTATTGCTCAAACCGAAAAAGAAGGGAGATTAAGAGAGGAAATTCCCGACTTTGATGCAATCACAGTTTTGAGCTGACTCTCATCGTCCTCCTTTGTGCCGATATATTTCCAGCTTATTGTCCTAAGGATTTTCTCGATCATTTATGCTAGCAGTGAAGTGGCTGTTTTATTATTGAGCTAGAACAAAGCACCAGATACAGATTAGCCGCATAACCAGACATGAAATCTGTGATACTGTGAGAATTCCCTGGATATCATTGTTTTCTCCTCCGTAGCTTTCTTACGTGGGGTTTTTAATTCAGATCTTTTTGTTCCTGTTGCATACTCACTTCGCCATAGCTGCGAAGCATCTCTTCTGTGAATTAACTGTTCTGGGTCAGGTTTTGTTCCTCCTGTTGTGTCATGTTAATCATACTGGGTGTGCTATTCATTTTTGCCACATAGATACCCCTTTCCGCGGGAACTGGTTCTCAGTTGCCAACCAAATATACAGTAGGATTGATTCCTCTTCCGAGCAGTGACCCAGGTAGTCAGCTTCCTGCGCTGTTCTGTGCGCAACTGTTCTATCTAGCCACATCGCCTCTTCCCCAAAGCGCGGCTCTCTTCAGTCTATAGTGCTAAACCCTTTAGTCAGTTGTTATGCCAGATTCCTTTGCTCCAATACCGTATAATTCTAATGCCAGGTATCTCTTTTACTGGTGCCCTCTTGATGCATAGCATCTTGATGTACCCTGGCATGAGGTAGCTGTATTTTGCAATTGAAAAAAACAACTGTATGCGCAAGATTAGGCCACGAGTCCAGCCTGGCTCTAGCCGGGTAGGGATACTTATTCAATCTCAATAGAAGCTGGGTATTTGAAAGCTTAGACTGTTCCAAAAAACATGAATAGGTAGTGCTATGTGTGTAACTCTGTTCCAGAGATAGGATGAGGGCTGTGTCACAGATGTGAAATGTCTCCAGAATTGCATATTTTGTCATAAGGCTGACTAGACGTTTTTTCTGATTTAGTTATGTCTTAGTTGGCAAGACGGGCATTGCTTTTATATTCGCGGGATCCCGCAGAATATCTTACCCCCGCAGAATCTGCCGACTCATCATCTCTGCGACCTGGTTAGGAGGAAGTTTAGCCATCGAATTTTTACTCTTTTTCAAGATATACATTTCAATCCATCAGATAGACGGCGTATTTGGTGTTTGAAATAGACAATTATTCAAAGATAAGTTTAAAGATAAATTTCAGTTCTCGTTTTCTTGATTATTTGAATTGTTTCTTGAGAAGCGATATCGATATATTAATTATGGATGATGAAGTTATTCACTTTCAACAATCTTGCTTTTCAAACGATGGTTTTGGTTCTTTCGAAATATTTCTGAATTATTAAAGGCCCTTCTGTTGTCCCCTTCTTTATAGCCGAGCTGTGAGCGAATCGTTCTTAAATATTAAAACACATCCACAACGGGCTTAACTGCATCCCAGCGGAATGCGGTAGTGTGAATAACCTAAAATCGGCCGTAACAGTTTCGGTGGATTTTTCAGAAAGGCCTAGCTGCTCATCGCTCGCCTCCTTACGCCCATGTAGTTTTCCATGTAGCTTTTCGTCGTTAAAGATACCCCGGTGTTTACGAGTCTGCAACACAACGATCTTCTTATCTTGAGAAGTATATTTATTGCTGATATCTTTAATTGTGTTTGCAACACAAGCGGGTTTGTCAAACGGGGCCATTCATTCGCTGCTCAAGCCTTTTAATAAATAGCCCATCGCCTCACCAGTATCTTGTATCTCCACGTATCTCCTCATGTTTTAAACTAATTGCACCCAGAGGCTATCATTGAAGCGCTTTTGCAGATAGAGGAGGGTCCACTTTAAATGTTCCGGACATGAAGAATCCGGATAGGTTTCATGCCTTGCTAGATGTCATATTCTTAGAAGAGCGTTTCCTCGCCGCTTCACTACATATTTTGGAGCAGTGGAGGGGTTGAAATCCACTTTTACATGTTAAGGAAATAGAGTCTGCGGGGCGATTGGGTATCTACCCCGAATTTTCAGTTTCACCATTTTTGACGTCGTTGAACACAAGGGTTCAGGGATCCTGATCGTGTTCACAATCACTGCGTCGAACAACAGTGTTTTTTCGGAATGGTTAAGTTCCTGTTCTGCTACTTTCAGTAAGCGGGGGCTTTTAGAGGTGAGGGCCCCGGTAGCGCGCTGAATCAGTATGAAAATACGCAGTGGAACAAAGCCAGGTTTAAATGATTAGCGATCGCGTTTAAGCAACGCTGTTAGAACACAGCCCTTGCAGTTCAAATGAAATAGGAACCATTGTCGCAGTCGCAGTTGGACAGGAAAGCTAGCGCGCAGTTCGGTTTTAACTTTTGTTTTTCATAGGTCATATTTTCCAACTCATTTTGGTTTCGCATATTGGGTCATCAGAATTAGAATTCCCTGCAAATACGTTCTCTGCAGACGGAGAGGACAAATAAGTGTTCCTAAACTGGTGACCTTGCAATGGCTGTGCTTCCTGAAGGGCCACGATACAATACATTCAGGTGGATAAAAGTTCAAACATACAGAACCCGAAAAGCATAGCGGTCACAGTTTTCATTGGTCGCGAGAGTAAGCAACTGAGAACAAAATCAATTTGCCACACCCAAACCCCGCCCCGTTTTTATTGTTTTGCTGAAAATGGTTGTCACACCCCAAGGGTATTGTCCGACCGAAGGGTAAACACAGCAAACACGTTTCTTTATGTCTCATTCGACAAAAGCGCGAGAGATCACTCACAGATCTGTGGAAAGCAGTGGCGTCACCACGGGGTGGACTGGGGTGGACAAGTCCACTCCAGTTTTCCCAGAAGACGATTTTCTAATTTCTCGAAATCCGTTGAAAAACCTTGGGGGAGGAGGGGAGTTGGGTCGATCAGATTAATTTCGACTTTCGCTCTGGCAAAAAGCCCCCGTTGCAAAAAATGCTGCTTGAGAAAGTTGCTTGTCCAAAAATTTCAAAATAGATAAAAATACCAAAAAAGGATTTTGTCCACCCTAGTTTTTTCGAGCTGGCGACGCCACTGGTGAAAAGCCATTTTTTCTTCCAATCATCATTTGTATTTCAAATTTTGCAGGGTATTTGTTTGCTGGAGTTCCTATCCCGTGCGAGTGGGCTCCTTCTGAAAATAGGGGCTGGTCCTTTAAATATGAAATCAAAGAAAAAGCAGCTTTTCGGATTTTTAATAAAACTTCTTTATAAGCACACCCTATAGCAATATTGTTGGGTCAAAGTTTGGCGAAGTTGTTTTAATCTTCAGTCGCATGTTTTACTGTTTTACTCGATGAATGCAAGTCGGCTAATAAAACAGGAGACACGAGCCTTACATTTTTGATCGGTGCTTGCCGAATATCGATAAAATCATAAATTTTTTGATTTGCTACCTCACACCATCTCGAAAACCTTCCTGTTTAATCTAACTTTTGGTCGATATTGAACGGAATAACAAACCCATTTGAATTGTAGGCCTTTTCAAAGCACATGGTAAAAGTCGAACTTTTCTTGTTGTTTTTTCCATTGAAACAAGCTGCTATTTATAATCGCAAATCGCTTGCTTGCAATAGAGGAAAATTGAAAAGAAAACATTGATATGAATTGGCTGTTTTGGGAAGCATGCGTGATCGAATTTTCTTTGTGATAGAAAATCGACTTCTTCACATAGTTTCCAGTAAACTGTTTTTTAGATCTTGCCGTCGAATAGTTGTTGTTTTTGTTATTTCTTCATCAAATATTCACTTTGTTTATGATTACAAATCTCAGGACACCCGCTGAACATTTCCAGCTACAAAACAAAGTCGAGCTTTCTTTATCGCCTTTGAATATGTATATTTTTCTCTCCATTCTTTGATTTTTTGTTTTCTGTTCAGTCCGTGGAATGTTTTCAACTGACTATGATTGGCTTGGCAACTACACTGCGCGGCTGCGCAATATTCTTCAAAGCTTCCGGTAGGCCTAAACTCGTGAAATTATCCGGAAATGCTGGCCGTTCCAGAAGCATAAATAGAAGATTATGATGTTGGATAGGGATTATTGCATCGCAGACTTTCATATTTTTTCATTTTCCTCCACTTCTATTCTGGGAATTTGGGGGTCACCACTATAGTCAAAACAACGTAGTCGCATTTTGCTCTGCTATTGAAAGTCAACGCCAAAGTTGTTTTATGAACAAGCATGTTTGCTCTGCTCAAGTATTCGAATGAGTTGTTGTTTTCAGGGCTATGACGATCGTCTGATATGCTTCTTAGAAAGCGACGTTTCTCGTATTCTCTTATGTTTTTTTATGGAAAGGGCGGAGGGGGCGGAGGAAGCATAGGCAATTGATTTGCTGCCAGATATTTCGTATTCAAATTCTTCTGTTTCAAAAAATACGAGCCCAGGCCTCCAACTTCGGGTGCAAAGTAGCATGTGTGGTTATGCACTTCATTTTTTTTCGCCCAGAATAGATAAAAATGGCACAAGGTCGAACACTGATAAAACAAGGGCAAATACGGCTTTCTTGATTTCTCGACAATTTGAGTTGTGAATACAGTATTGCGAATCTTAGGAAGTGACCAATATATATCGTTTCTTTCAGCGACCTAAGGGGAAACGAGATAACAAGAATTGATGATGACGACATCAAAGGACTGTCCAACCTAAAGGAATTGTAAGTCCCTTGAAATAATTGTTGTTTGTGCAAACCAGACTACGGATTCCAAATTGATCTTGTGTATGTTCCTTAGGAGATATTATTTGAATTGGTACCATAACTATCGAAGTGATTACACTTGCACTTGGCTGAAGAAATTCACGTTTTTGAAGTTTTGTAGCTTTGTATGAATTAATTTTTCAAAGTAAAGTGAAAACTATTTATTTCCATTCTAGTGAAACGTAACTGCTAAACAACTTTTTTGTTTAATATGATTTCGTCGTTAGTCAGGATAGCACAGAGATCTCATATCCACTTGTATACTCGTTCAGACGTATTGCTAATTAATGTCAACACTGGATATCTCGGGTAAGCCCTCCTTCACAACCACGCCATTTGATAAACCATGTTCCACTTAGCCAATCTTATGATCTGAAACTCGGTATATTTTCCCAGCTCTGACGTCTGCAGAAGCTTTCGGGACTAGTTCAACAATAATCTAATCTGCAGAACATTTAAAAGTGATCACTCATAGTTAATATTTGCTTTCCAATTGTTTCATTTCTATCCTGTTGCCGCAGGGCTTGATTTAAAGTGCGGTTTAACGCTCCAAAAGTATCCGCCAGCTAAAGAAAAAGGACTAGAGAGGACAGAAGTTTTCATAATTGGGTGAAGGGACAAGTGATCTTTTGCCCCTCCCAGTTGCCCCTCCCAGTTGCCCCTCCCAGTTGCCCCTCCCAGTTGCCCCTCCCAGTTGCCCCTCCCAGTTGCCGTTTGCAAGGTACAATTGCTGCTTGTTTGCGTTAGAAAACCTCATGTGACCTGAATATTTTTGCCATATTTGAATAAACACAAAGTCAAATTGCCCATGAGAAAATCCTAATCCAGTACATGCGAATCTTAAAAGCTTTTAGGCTATAATTAAAAGTTCTTGCTAAAATCACAAATTCTCAGTGTATCGGCAATACCGGCGTTAACATTGAATAAAGCGCACTTCGAATCCCTTTCTATGGCAACAGAACTCTTTTCTGTCAGTAAAGTATCGTTTGAAAGGCAGTTTTTCTCGATGAATTTTGTCGATGACCATTGGTGAGATCACAGCCTTTCAACAATAGCCTTTCAACAATAGCCTTTCAACAATAGGTTATACGATAAAATTACACTTTCTCCAGTCAGCGCTCGTTTTATTCGGGGAAAGGTAAGAAGTAAACGGAACAAGACACCACAACAACGGCAGGGAAGGAACAGCCTATTATTTATTTACTATTTATTCCTTCTTTGAAGTTGACAAACTGACTAGCAACTCGACTAACCATTTTTGAACGAGCCGTTGAACGTATTGATAACGAGAACCTTTCGCTGACGGAACGTGTTGCCAGGGAGCACTTTCGATGTTTGTTTGCATGTGCCAATTACTCGCATCTTTGTATATTCATACAATGTTTTATTTATCTATTTAGGTATCTAGATGACAACAAGTTGACTGCATTTGCTGCAGTTGGAAAACTGACCTCACTAGAACACCTCTCAGTGTAAGTGTAAAATAATTTGATAAGAACGGCCTAAATCTCTATCGGACATAATGATTTAGAAACATATCCAAGGGCAATCAAAGTACAGAAGAGACGGGGCTCAAAACCCTGGTGACGATTCAAGATTTTGTAGTCATGCAGACTAAATGAGTTGTGGGATTTTTAGATTTGGCAGCCGGAAGAAATATAATGATGTTAAATTGAGGAGACTCTGTAGGCATAAATAGTGAAAGAGCTGGGAAATTGATAGTAATTTTTCTTTATACAGAGGGTGTTGAAACCTTTCAAGCGATACAAGTGAATAGCTTGAAGAAGTGACCATACATATACTGTATCGCGGTTATAACCATATCGAAATTGATACCGTATTGAGGCTAAGACCATATCGAAGTTGAAACTGTGTCGAGGTTAAATCAGGTTCCCTCGTCTCACCAATAATTTTGTAAAGTTTTTTAAGGTTTGGAGCCGAAGAAAGTACAAGTAACGACCTCACTTTTTTCCTTTGCAGTTCAAAGAACAAAATAACCACCATTCCCAATGGATTGCTGTCAAATTTGTCCAATTTGAAATGGCTGTAAGTTAAATTTTATCAATGCTTTGTTGTTACTGAAATACTCTTAACTTTGAATAACGCCGTTAGAAAGCAGTGGTCACGAGCTTAGAACCCCCTATCTCAGAAGAATTAGTCTTAAAAATGCTATTGCGTTTAATAGTTGAATAGACGGAAGCCTGTTTAAATTTCCTAGCAATCTAGCTGTTATTGTGTCAAGGTAACGTAGGCCGTGTTAAGATGACATACTTCTTGTTAAGGTGACGTACACCGTTGTTAAGGTGACATACTTCTTGTTAAGGTGACGTACACCGTTGTTAAGGTGACATACCTCTTGTTAAGGTAGCGTACGCCTTGTTAAGGTGACGAACTTCTTGTTAAGGTGACGTACACCTTGTTTACTGGAATTCCTGCACGCATGCAATATTAACGTGTTTGTTGGGAAATGCCTACTTTAGTTCTGACACAATTTCATTAAGAGTTAATAGGTGCTCATGTTTTTTTAATCCCCTTTTAGTTCACCATTCATTGTAGGGTAGGCTTTTTTTGTTCTTACTGTACTGTAATCATGTTTAAAATTGATCACCCTTAAGACTAATTAGTGGTTAGTTTGTGATTGTAAAAGTTAAGAAAGAGTCCTTAACAAAATTTCTCACGGTTGCGTTAAGTCAGTTTTGACCAAAATTTTAGAATCGACAGCCACCGGCAAAACCTGGTGGCGATATGCTTATAAGTGTGAGAGTCAAACTTCTAGGTTTCGCTACCGTTGTTTGGACGCATTGACCGCTATTCTGCGAAACTAACTCATTAATAATTTGCTAGTATTCTTCGTTATCAGTAGATGAGTTTACATCTTGAAGATGATCTCCCATTTTGGTTAATTCTATTCTAAAAAGGCCTGATATGATTTTATGAAGGTAGGGTAAATTTTTGGCGCGTCAAAAATCACGTTCCCGTTTCGCGCGCTTCCAGTCCTGTTCATCTTAGTCTGTTCATCTAGTGTTTCCGTTTTCTAATTTTCATCATCATGGTTTAGGAATAGGCAACACTGCTAGGTATCATCATAATGCGCAATTCTTCTTATTAAAAAAGCAGTAAAACTCATTTCTATACATTGTTTAAATTGTCAGCACGGTGAAATATGCCGCTTGTTCTGCAGCTACCCGCGTTTTACTGCGTTTCCTCAGCGGCTCTCGGATGATTGTGAGTCATGTTTTCGACTCTTTCAGCGACTGTTGCATGGCACTCTTTGCATGCTCCGTCGAATGCTTTTAAACAGGTGGCATTTGGGCGGCTTGGGAAGGCGGGTCCTCAGTAAAATATTACGTAACAGCAAATAAATGCATTGCGCGAACAGTTTCAATTGAATTGAATACCAACACCAGTTTATGTGGAAATTTAATTTGCGAAAACATTTCCTTAAGAGATTAATTTCTCCAATTTTTGAATACCCGCGTATGAATGTAGAGATCTCGAACCGGTAATTAAGAAGCGTGCATGCATTGATTAATGGATTTCTGCGGTATTGGAATCGACCGCAAACGCAGCATTACAAGCCGTTTCAGCATTCACTAAAAGTCATTTAGTCATGGAAAGAAAAATAGCGGGCTAAATTGAAACCACGCTTGTAAACATTGTTTTTATTTCGTCATCGCAATGTCATCGTCTCGAAACGTTTTCGTGTTTTTGGTTTCGCTCTCTGTACTTTATTTTGCTTTCAAATGGGAAATCCTGCTAAATTTCGTCCTTTGTCTGGCCTTTATTTGTTAGTTTTGGTTTATTAAGGGACGTATTTTTGGCATAATATATCATCATTTATCGAATATACTGTGCATTGGCATGAACCAAGATCTGTTGATGCCATTTTAATTACGCTCTATTTCTGCACGTCGTTCGTGGCTTTTCTCTAAACGCTGCAAATCTTATTCCACATAATAACCGAAAATTGACTCGGTGTCGTGAGAAACCTCGCATTCCACCTTTAAGCTAGGTTTAGTCTACTTCAGGCTTATTCAAGTATTATTGGTCCCGTGTTTTGTTGATTTTTTCATCTGATTATTATCTCTTTCAGAGACTTGAGTCACAATGAGATTCTTGAGCTGCCAAGAGATGCGTTCCCTCCGGGCTCTTCCTTGGAGTATTTGTGAGTACATAATTGGCTGTTTGGTCTAAGAGGGGCAAAGGCATATGTCCCTATTATTCTGTGAAGCGTCTCTGCAGGAGCTTAGTTTTACCATAGAAAAAAAACAAAAATTTTGATGTAATGATATTGAAGTTAAGATGATGAAGTAAATAAATAAATATATATGAGCAATTTAAGCATAGAAGACATTACAAAATTTATGATAGAAGACGCTCCTCGGCTATCTACAGTTGAATGAACTGCTAGTCTCGAGGAGGGCGGATTTGCTGTTTAACATCCCCCTGCCCCTAAAGAACTGACTCCCAGATGTTTTTCGTTAGATTTTCCAACAATATTTGGCTCGCCACCTCTCCGTTTAACATAAAAAACCTTGTTTGATCTATCCAGTCACCAAATTTTGTAGGATAATTACCTATCATTGACTAGCTTTTAGTATAATTGACTCCCCATTAGCTATTGTTCAGTACTTCCCAAAGGTAATTTTTTTGAAAGAAATTGCAATGTCCCAGTATTTAATATTCGTGTATAAAAAAGATACCCAGTGCTTTTTCTTGCTCTACGTAGAAGCAAGGTGATAACTGGAATTCATTTTATGATTTTATTTCTATTAGCATCCTAGTGTTTTGATAAACCTGATTGCAATAATTTGTTCTTATTAACAGAGATCTTAGCTACAACAACCTTACGTCAATGATCAATTTAGTAGAAGTCCCTATGCCAAACTTGACGCATCTGTGAGTGAATATTGTCAAACGATTTTCTTGTTTTTTTTTAATTCTTAAAGAAAATAGCTGTAAAAAGTACAGTTTTAATTACAGTCTTATAGCCAGCTTTGATTTTATTGTCTTTGATATCAGAAATTGACAATAAACTTGGAAATATTTATTGTAAAAGCTAAGCTGGTGATGACGTTCGTCTTCGGATTGTACTATAGAATTGAAGAGGATCGATATACGGGATAATGCGGCATGATGCAATTATGGTGATCATTGCGATCTAACCACAATGCATGCTAAAAATACTTGGTAAAAAAGGTCGATTTTCATGCAATTGGAAGCTGGATATCCAAAGAAAGATTCGCATTTTTAAATAAATCTTTTTGCGTAAAGGGAAATTCTAGACTTCGCCTACGTCAGCAGATATAATGATGAGAATATCTTTCTGATATCTTAAACTTCAAAAAAGAAGCACACAAAAAATTCGCATGAAAAATTTACAGGTTTCAAGACATGACAATTTTAAAAGACATCGGCGAAATTTTAGGATAAGGTCATCGATGGGTATTTATGAGAATATTGTTTGCAATAATATTGATAACAACGATTTGCAAACATGATAACATTGCAATTGAAAACGTTTTTAAGGCAGATAGGAAACAATGCTTGTAGACTAATAAGTGGCAAAAGTCTTACATCTTACTTGTTTTTTTTGCAGAAAACTTGGTTACAATAAGCTAAGTTCACTGCAGTGTCAAAGTTGTAGAGTGGAACAACGACGACATTTTCAAAATGTGAAAATCCTGTGAGTAGTTACTTGTAAATCTGCGTCTCCATTCAAATTTGCTTTCCTTGACCACCTTGTCAATTTTGGTGCCCATCCAACGTACTTTCCTATGACTTGTGTACGTAAAATTTCAAGATAACCGCGGAGTTTGAAACGTTTAAGATTGACATTTTATAGATTGGTAATTGCAACGAAAGCTTAAGGAAATGTAGGTACAAATCGAAGTTTTAAGAGAGAAAGAGTGGCGCCTTTGATTTGTCCCTTGTTTTTACCAATTGGCGAACTTTTCTGTCTATTTATATCAAGGCTTCGGTTCTGATTTAGACCGACTTTAGGAGTTCCCAAAATTGCTGTAAAATGTCCGTTCGTTTCCCCAGCATGTATAAATATCTCAATTGTTCGATTGTGTGAGCGATGCATTCATTCTTTTCTGTTCGCTCGCTCACTATCTTATTGCTTATCAAACTTTAAGCTGAATTATCAAGTGGTTGCTTCACTGGCTTACTTAGTCTTAAGAGAAATCCGTGAAATCCAAATGGGGAATTTTATAATCCCAGAGGAATGCATGTTGAATAAGGAAATCCCCAGAGATACCGTTTTTCATTTGTTTTGTTGGAGTAGCGATATGTGGGATCCTTCAATCGGAAATGGCGCATTTGTTTTACTTGGATATGGGTATTTAATAGATACATACGGCAGTAGAGCAATTCTCGAACACACAAAGAGTTGGAAAGTTGACAGTCTTCCTTGTTGCCTTTTGCTAACAGAAAATCTTTGGTCTTACGTAAATATTTGATTATGTATTCTGACTTTGGTTTTACTGTTCATTTTTCAGAGAACTTAATAACAATGAGATTGCCACCGGAGTCAATTTTTTCTTCTCACATTTCCCATCACTTTTAAAGCTGTGAGTTTCTTATCATATTCAAATCTATTTCAATATTTTGACTCTTGAAGTTATCAACAATTTTATATGCTTTGTCCTCGAGAAGCACGCGCAAGCAGTGTCCCAAAAACTGGCTGCTGTAAGGGCTGTCGCCGTAAGGGTTGTCGCCGTAAGAGTTGTCACCGTAAGAGTTGTCACCGTAAGAGTTGTCACCGTAAGGGTTGTCACCGTAAGGGCTGTCACAGTAAGGGTTGTCACCGTAAGGGTTGTCACCGTAAGGGCTGTCACAGTAAGGGTTGTCACCGTAAGGGTTGTGGCTATTCGGATGATGGCTGTAAGGGTTGTGGCCAGAAGGATAGCGGCTTTATGGGTGAGGGCCTCAAGAAAGGGCATTAAAAGCAATATAATTTCAGGCTACACTTTCTTCCAATTGTGGTTGGATTAAGGTCTCGAACTTTTCTCTCATTTGCCAAAGGCTGGATGAACATGACTTTGCTCATAGGACCAGTTTTATAGATTTTTCCAACCTTTTTTCAACCTCTTCAAAAAACTTTATATATTAAATTGAATTTATTCCCAGTTGTTGCTTTTTAGAACATTTCCTTTTTTGATTTAATTTACCAATTAATTATTTATGGGAGAATGGGATTTGGGAAAATATGCTGAGCTCGTCGCGAGTTGGAGTCCTGCTCTTACACCAACTTATTGATTTAAACTTGTGTATTACTGTTGCTTCTCGATATTTGACAGTGATAAGCAGTGCGTTGCTAAGGAGCTAGATGCTGTTACTATATTTGGTATATCAATCGCTAAACATTGTCATAAAGACGGGGGTGTCGTATTTTGTGCTACAGTATTAGACCCTAGAAGAAAATACCACGAGTCTCATACATGACACTTAGACATCAGAATTTGTATTATCAAAAATCAAGGACAGATTTTTGGATTTCACGTTTCCTTCACCCAGTCCTATGTTGATATTTGTTAATAAAAACACATGCGCCAACATACTAAAGGGTTCAGTTTCTCTTCTTTACACATACGCAAGTGGCTATTTAGTCGTAAACTACTGCTTATAGTTTCAGGTCTCCACCAGTCCTGAAAATATGTTCTACAAAACCATATTTTGTCTAAAATACCCCCCTGTAACAGTGACATTATTAAATTGCAAAATTATCTTCTTTCGTAGATATCTTTCTCACAATCGGTTTCAAACGATCAGTGTGGGTGTTTTGCATGGAGCTTCACAACTGGAAGAGTTGTAAGTGTCTCGAAATCATGATTGCCTCTTTTAGATGGAATGGAACGATCATTCAGATCTTTTTGTGAATTTTGAATGCAAAGCTTTTTCAAATTTTTCCCTTTCCCAATCTAATCTTAGACAAGGCTCTTCTTTCTAAGTATAATTAGTTCAGCCATATGATTGGTGTTCGTTCAGAGATGTCTAATAAACTATGTTTTTCCGACTTCTGAGATTAACAGGAGCTCATAAGCAAACTCTGATCTTTTTTAGATACCTGAATGGGAACAGCTTGCAGTACCTCACTTTCAATATGTTCTACATGGGGAAAAAGTTAAAAGTATTGTAAGTTGACTTTTCCACAGCACGGTTTTCTTACAGTTTTCTTACAGATTGTTTCTAACGATCAAGGACGAACAAAGTTTCTATGCCAAGAAGCTGTCATTCTGCTTGACCAGCTATTGGCCAAATTGTAATGAATTGGGAGTCAATATGAAGCCTGTGTCATCAAACATGTTTTCCCTTGCAGCAGTTGAGATTTTAACTTTCCAAACCAGCTTCTAACATATAAAATGCATATTGCAATATTCAACATGTGTGTCAGGTAGTAGTTGAAATACTAAAGGTTTTTGTTGAAGTGATTTTGCTTTCTTTCGTTCCAGGGACATCAGTGAAAACAGAGTTAAGGGAATCGAGCCAAGGGCCTTTGAACAGGCGCTTAACATTGAACAACTGTATGTTTTCTTCAGCATTTTTCTTATTATAGCTTTTTAAAAACCTTAATTTCAAAAGCAACAAAAAAATCAATGGTTGTTTCATCTTCACTTTATAGTTTTTTCTCAGTTAAGTCTTTTTCTAATGTTTTTTGATTTATTTTATCCTTCTACCAGCGCAGAATACCAAATCCAACCTATTTGCTTCATTTTCATTAAATTTCATTTGCGACTAAACCTCTGATGGAATTGCCAAGTAAAATGGACGCCCAACGGCCCTAGTGAAAGCAATCTTTAATAAATTCTTATTCTTCTAAATAATAAATTTTCATTCAGTTTATTTTAAACTCCCTTAGATACTTTTCATTGTAAAATAGTTTTAGATATTAATTTGTAAATACCAACATTATTTGACAATATTATATAAGTAATTGTAATAATCAAATACAGAATATTACACAATAAAACGAATAGGTATCAAAGAAGTAAGAAACTGAACGGGAGGAGTTTTTTTGGGCCTAAGTCTCTGAAGATATTTTACACTACTACGACCTTTAAATCGTACTTTTAATTTTCATTTATTTACATATTTACTGTTATATTGATTGCATATTGTACGTTTATTAGGAATCTTGCCGGAAACCGCCTCAAGAATCTTGTCTCGCGCCCGTTTGCACCTTTGAAAAAGCTTAAATATTTGTAAGTATGCAAATCAATTTTGATTGACAGTTGTTAAATTATTCCTATCCATCAAGTCAATGACTTTCCCTTGTCCATTGTTTGCTCGTTAAACCTGGCGTTCCTAGAAATGTATATATATATATTTATAAAGTATCTATTTGCTGTTTGCAGAAATTTGGAAAGAAACGAAATCAGAAAGATATCAAAATCGGCCTTTGAAGATTTATTCTCTTTGCTGCGATTGAATTTGAGCAACAACCAAATATCTTTAGGCCAGAGTGACCTGGATACCGCATTCAAGCCATTGCTACGTCTTCGATCTTTGTAAGTATGCTCGCACGTTGTCAAATTTTTTTAAGATGTGAAGTTACAAAATTCTGCCATTAAAGTTTATGTATAAAACATGTTAAGTATCATGGTTTGCTTCATAAGCCGTGGTTTTTGCACTGTGGATTCAAACAAAGCAATCCATACCAAAAATGATTCTTTAGAATGAAATTACTTTAATTGTTTCTTAATTGACTCTCAAATAGTATCGCGTTTAAGACCTACTTAAAAAGTTTCTTATCTTCCACCAACATAGGATGAAATTACTCAATCTTAGGATTTCGTTTTTACAGCTCCGTAATCTATTGTGTTTTTTGTCCACACAGGGATCTTTCCGGAAATCAAATAATGCTGATTCCAAGGAACGCATTTCGTGGACTGCACAATCTTGTTTCGCTGTTAGTACCCTTTTCCTTTTTAAACATTAATAATAATTAGAGTAGAACTGTTTAGAAATTTTTCGGTTGGACTTTGTGGATTTCTTTAAATTAATGTTGTCATCGGCAGCTTTGGAAAATTATAAATCGAAAGGATTTAACTGATTATACCCCTCAAGTGACTTTGAATTTCGATTCTGTATTACTACTTAAAATGCGATCCAGGAATCTAAAGGAAGTTAAACCTGCTCATTTAATTTAGGAATTCGATTCCATAATTTGATTTTGTATCAGTGTAGGGTCTTAGTCATGTCGGTGAAGGCTGTTTTCGAAATCGTAGGGCAGCTGTTTTCAACTGTTCTCATTTTTCTGTACTTTTGTCTCCCATCTGCATTTGCAAAGGGAAGAAATAGGGCCAACAAATTTTAAGATCACAATTTTGAATATATACGGGTTTATCGGTTATGCACCTTAGTTTCAGACCTGTTCAGTCTTATAGATCTACAAGTTGATGTCTATAAATTAAACATAGAAATATATACATATATTTATACATGCTAGTTATGTATAGAACATGACGGTTCTCAAATGCTACTCAGTTTCACGCTTTATACGATCATCAGGCAATTGGTCATTATGTTTTTTATATGAAGTTATATCCTAGTATTGACCGCCAATATTTTTTCAGGAACTTGACTTCAAATGATGTTATAATTGTGCAGCCCAGAGCTTTCTCAGATCTTACAATGATCTCAGAGATGTAAGTTGGCCTTTGTGTTTATGAATATGATTTTTTGCACAATGTGTATGTAAAGTTAAAGAGGAGTTGTTTTTCTTGTTTTCCTGTGTTTTCATCGTCTGCTATTTCTCTGCAGTAGTATTTTCATGCTTTATTATCGTCCATTATCATTTATTCTTTAATTTCATTTGTCATCTAATTTTTTTGACCGCCCATTTTTTTAAGTCATTGCTGGAAATTGATTACAAAACTGTCATATTTGAAAAGACTTCAATTAAAGTATGATTATAAATTATTAGGTTAATTCATTTTATCATGAATAAATGTCATTAGTAATGTAGTTATTGAAATGCTTTCCTATTGGAGTTTTGACGGCTCAAAAATCAATTAAAAACTTACATATTAATAAAGAACGATACACTTTCTGACTTATTGGATACGTTTGAAAAACTTTTCCTTTCAAATTGTGAAGAAATACCACAAGAACCGTCCAGTTTTTTAGGGCAATCCTGCGACAGAACTTATTAATATACTGTACATATTTTTTAATTTCAAATTTTTATCATGGTGCATGTGATACAGAATAAAATTTATTAGTAATAAATAGGCCACTTTGACAAAGTAGTTTGTTTAGGTTCCAGTCTCAAGTTTTGTACCCTTGAGTATTGTCCCCCCCCCCTTTTCGTAACGTCGTGAATTGATTTTTCAATGTCCAATCCTCAGGAGGCTGATTGCTCCTAAGTTAATTTGTGACTGTTCTACACGATGGCTCCGCAATTGGGTCAGGCTGCACTCCTTCGAGAAGACTGTTATTGGCAAATGCAAAATGCCTTTATGGCTTAACGGGAAAAGCCTGCTCGAAATCGACGACAGTGAATTTGTTTGTGGTAAGATCTTTAAAAACTTGAATATCTTGGAATCTTCGATTTTACCGTGGAAATATGTAGAGATAATAGTAGAGATTTTTCTTATAGCAGATAAATTCCATAAAACATCTGGTACCTAGCACCCTTGTTTTGACATAAAAGTATTTGTTTCATATATCTAAAGTATTTCTTTCTAATTCTAAATTTTTTCACTTTCAGCATCAAAAGTAAATAACTCAATAAAACCAGAAATCATAGTCCATCCTAAGACACAAGAGATCCGAAGACACTCGAATGTTACTCTTCAGTGTGTTGCCACAGTACTGTTTCCAGATACACCACAATTTGGATTAACATTAGATGACAGAAAAGCAAGAACATCGATGAACATGGAATGGTATTATTACGGGAGTGATGACACCGAACGTTTCATCGAAGACAAGCTTGTCAAAACCTCCCCCCAAGTAAGACCATTTAAGAATACTCAGTACATGACACTTTCGTCTTTCTTTTCCATCAGTATCATCTTTGTACGCTGGATAAACTAAAGAGTTGAGGGAATTGTGATCACAACATGTCATTTCACGTTTAAAATTTTTTCAATGGCAACTTTGAAATACACCGACTAAGCATTTAGCCCGCAGTATTGTATGTATTTATGGGGTTTGTAGTCATCGCCATCATTTGCATTCTTAAAAAGGTATTGAAAAGTCTTGAAATTTTATCTAATTAATGTGGGTCGAGGTTGTTTGCGAGGCTTCGATCTGCATTCAATTTCTTACTTTTCATGCGAAATTTTACCAGCTTGGATTGATATAACTATTTAGGCAGGGAACCGCTAAGGAAACAATCTCTATTAATTTTTAGTTTAAAGACAATCTCTAAGAGCAAATGATGGCAACGAAATGACGGGTTGTCTTATTTATCAGTACCACTACCTAACTTAAATTCGTGCCATGGGCATGTCTGCCATATGCGCCCTTGGCAAGAGAATTACAGCTTATTAATGCCAAATTTAGACTAAAAAATGAATAACTCCTGATCATGTTGAACGCTATCTGATCTCTCAGGGTCCAGGTGTCACCCCCCCCCCCTTTTCCCCCCGAATCTCCCTAAAATACCCGCCCTCTTCTAAGTACCAATGTATAGACTGAGTTCCTATGACTAATGAAAGAGGCTTCCATTCACGCTAATTTGCACCGTCTTAATTATTTTGCAGAAACATATTGGTATGCGTGTTTATCGTCGAATGAGCGAGTTGACTTTGCGGAATGTTGATTATACTGATGTTGGACGATATAGGTGCCATGTAAGGAACTTTTATGGGGACGAATGGTCGCAGAAAGCCAATCTAACCGTTGTTGGTGAGACAGTTAATTGCTTGGCTTTGTTTGTATATCGCTTAATATTGTTGCACACGTTGTACATGTGGACATTTTATTTCTCATCGTCACGGTTTCCATGACTGTGGCATAATGTTAGGCAGCACAAAGTGTCTATTGGCGCAATAAACATCATGATATCGTTCGTATGAGTCATAATATGACAGCAAAGCCACGTCTTTTAAAGTGCGCTATTATAAACCTGCAATCTCCACTTACTTTAGTAGTAAATCTCTAAGGAGAGCGCAAAGTGTTATCGGAAAGTTCTTTTCAGAGATCCATGGCTCTTTGTTTCTTCAGGGCATCATTTGCCCCCCCCCCCCCTCTCCCCTTGGTCTACAAAGCTATTGGTAAGAACCTTTGTTTTGAAACTGGTAGATAGACTCTCTTTTCTTAAGTGTGTAGGGGGTTTTTCTTAAGAGTAAGTCCGTAAAATTTCTTGAACGTGGGTTAAACAGCAACAAAATTATCTTTATCTACCAACCCCAAACCCCCATTCCCAGTCTGGACAGGCCATGTTACGCCGCTGGTGTTTTTGAATATATTTGTACTGAAGTTATCTCTATTAAAACTTCTACTTTCATAAATGTAGAAAATAAGAATTACCGCAACGGGCCGGGAACAAAAAACAAGGAACACAAATAGATTAAAAATATTTAATACCCAGATGTGGATCGAAGTAGGCCTATCAGAAAAACGCAAGCACATGACCGGTACAGTTGTCCAAAGTGAATTAAAGCTACCATTATATAATTTACTTGTGTTCTCGACGCGTTGCCATGTTTCCTTTTTTTTTACATTTTATTTCATTTCATTGCATTTCATTGCAGTCCGTCGAGCAGTTTGCTACCGTGGTCTTTCCTTTATTTGCATGCACTAAATATGCCTTTTTCTCGCACAGTCTTTCCGTACTTCGTCAAAAAGCCGAAGGACACTCGAGTCAGGAGTGGAGTCTCGGTCCAGATTTCATGCTCGGCCAAAGGGAGCCCAGTGCCTAGTATTAAGGTGAGCTGGAAGAAAGGTGGCACGTTTCCAGCGGTTGATGAAAAGCGGTTTTGGATTAGCACCAGTGAAGATGGCTACAAATTTGGAATCAGTAACGTGAAAATTCATGACAGCGGAGAGTACATTTGCTCAGCTTCAAGTAGAGTTGGAACCATCAACTCGAGCATGATTCTCACGGTTATAGGTATGTGGTTTGCAGTCTTGTTTCCTACCCTTATGTGCTGGAGCTTTCCCTTTGAAAGCATCGTGTTTCCAGTACTGCATCAATAACATAACCCAATAATTTGTGTGGGTTACAAATTCCTTAAAGTTGATAAGGGGAGTAACAAAACGATCGTGTGCCCGCACGCAATAGTTTTCAGTGTGATTCCAGTAACTCGAACTCGTGATTTTTCAAACTCTGGATAACTCGAACTTCCATTAACTCGAACTGTTTGCATAACCCTTGAACCTTCTCTAAAGTAATTGAAAACCCAATTGTTTCGAGCATTCGTCCACTCAGACTGTTAATATTTCCCCCTCAAACCCCCCCTAATGCATTTCAACCCCCTTATATCTGTAACATTTGTTAACTCGCACCATTTTCATCGCCCCTTTTACCGAAAGCTCGAACCATCGGAACTATACTGTAGTTCAAAAGTCGCAATAAGGCATCAATTCAAGCTGTTACACTATTCCTTTTGCTTTATTCTTTGCGTTCATTTTCCAAATTATGCTGCATAAGTGGCCTAGAGGTTTTTTAATGGTACCTCATTTTGCGAAATTATTGACTTGCAGCCCAACCACAGTTTGTTCGTCCAATGAAAAGCAAGAAAGTGATAGTCGGCAGCACTGCTGTATTCGAGTGCATTTTCACTGGCAACCCAAAGCTTAAAGTCGAGTGGTTCAAGAACAACACCAAGATTGAGAAAGGGAAGAACGGCAGGTTCACTGTCTCGGACCAGCTACTGATCATTCTAGGGGTGCAGTTCAATGATGCCGGAACATATGCTTGTCGGGTTTCAAATACACTGGGAATGAAGTTCCAGACAGCTAAGCTGGCAGTTGTTTCAGGTTGGTTATTTTGTTTTGTGATTAAATAAGATATTAATTCTTTAATATTAGGTTATTTTGTTCTACATTTTAAGATACAACAGGACATGTTAGGATTAGAAATAGCTTAGTTGTAGAAGGCTAGAGTTGAATTCACACGATGCGTGAAAAATGGGTATCAACAATCATATTTTTGTCAGTTCGGATAGGGCCTAGCATTTTTGTTTGTGATGGACCACATGCTTTAGTCAGAACCTCTTTAGTCTGTAAGGCCTTGAAAATAGGTCACATGCCATTTTGATATGGTTTGGACAGAAATTCAAACCAAAGGAATTGAAAATCAACAACGCTGGTGACTTGTATGATTTTTTTTGTAGTATTATTGTGGCCTATACGAAGAAAGCTCTGTCTCTGTCTTACATTCACAGATACCTGACTATTCCCTTTAGGGCTGAAGGAATATGTTGCCAATAAACCGGCAAATTAAGCTCCTTCTAGTGTTTTACAGTTGTTTAATTTATTGTCTCAATTTCAGATGTTTCTGCAATCACAAACGCACCTGTGAATTCAAAAGGTATGCTATTTCCATTTTTTTCTCAATTCACTTATGTTTATACTGCAAATTTACCCAGTATTCAACTCAAATTATTTTGGTATTTTCTGCAACTGATATTTATCGATTGTTATTATAAAAAAGAATCATATGTCAAATATAATTGCATTAAATTCGCCCTAAGGCAATCTGAAAATGAAGTCTAAGAACGTAATTTCTCGTTTGGAAGCTCGTATAAGTGTCTTAACTTTTAGTCTGTTTTAAACGTATTACGTTTATCGTCACTTTATGCTTTCAATTTAGAGAGCGTTTTTCACAATTTCTGGCAAGGTTTGAAATGTAAGTGAAATAAAAGATCAGAAATAAGTGGCTTTTTTATATGAATTTTATAAAGTATCACGTCTTCCTGTTGTATTTGTAGCAATGCCAGTAAAGTTGTTCATTGGCATCATTGTTATCACCGTCATATCAGTGACAATTCTGACGTCACTCGTGTGGGTTGTGCTCATTTGCTTGTGCAAAGGAAGGCGAAATCGATATCCACGCGCCAAGCAGCGACAGAATGTCAGTGCAGAAAATACTGAGCACCAGGAACCCGCTGGAGATATACAGGAAAACTCGAATCCCTTTACTGTGCCGCCTCTTCTTGTCAATGATGGCAGTGGTCTGGTTTTTGGTTATGGTCATCTTTATCCCGATAATCAGAGAAACATTACTGAAAGAGAGATACTTGCGCACATACGAGGCGAAGGAAGTTTATCCGAAAGTATTCCGTTAATGGCGGCAAAGAAATCTCAACTAAGCGACTCCGAGGCTGCAACATCAGGATCATATAATGATCAAAGAGTGGATGACGTTGTCTCAGAACCTGCTCAGCGATCACACGATACATCACATGATACATCGCAGAGGTTTGGCTCGCAAGCTTTTTATGATAGAATCAAAGGAGTTGAACCGAATAGTAGTTCAACCGACGCGTTGAAGGATAGTAAAACTACCGCTTCGCCGCGCAAAGACATGATATACTGCTCGTGTCCCGCCGATATATCGGACGGTTTACTAATAAAATCTGTAAGTGAAACACCACAGAAAAGAACTTCTTCATCGGGGAGAACTTCACACAAAAAGCGGGTGCCACGTCGCCCGTCGCACGCGTTACAGCGGAGAGATATTGACAATGAAGAGTACTATAACAACTACAATAATGCGTCTTCGAGTGGAGTCGAGTCAGGGGAAAGTTCATCGTCCTCTGACTCGGTGTCTGTCACGAACTTTGACGTCACTCGCGCGAAAAGTTCTTCGATATTAGCAGCTGTATAATTATTAGGTTGGTGGTATGTTGTAACAGAAATCGCCTTTACGTGAACAAATTATATTTGGGTGGTTGTCGATAATTTACTGCATTCAAGGGAAACTTCACCTAAAAGAATAAGGGGTATGAATACATTCATGGTGACCTCGTCTTCCTGGAATTAGCCCCATCGTTAAAAGAGGAGCCGGGTATCTCGAGGGACTGTCGTTGCAAGCCCCGCTGTCCTTGTGTTTGAGGTGAATACAAGGGGGTTTGGGGTGACTTATCCTTGCAATTTTCAAACGAATATTCTCTAGAGGATATTCAAAATATATATTTGGTAAGAAAAACGAAACATACCTGTGACACTGGCACGTAAACTTTGGAAGACACATTTGGACGCCTTGAAACCGTATATGTTAGGCTTCCCGGTTTGATTAGAAGCTTTCAGAACAACCTAGCACATATGCAATTTTGTATGTTCAAAACTTTGTTCATCCAAACTTTTGTAAACCCTTTAACCCCTTAGGGCTATTTATGGGCATTGGTATTGTAAATAGTCTTGATTCTTGGGCCTATGTTGCCCCCTTCATGGGGAACTCAATCAGTTCATTTGAACGATAAATTCTTGTATTTCCGGGGGTTGAAGGGTTAAGTATTGATGCCTTCGTTAAGAGAAAATTGCATCGCATGCACATAATTATGTAATTATAAAGAGAGAAAGCTTTTTCACCTGCACGATTGAGCAGTTGCAAATGTTCTTTAAACTTTGTTTTTAAAGACTATTGCATTTAATGCAATACTTTTTGTTGTTAATTTTCAAATTTTATGACAAGATTGTTTATATACCCTAATTTATTAACACTACACGATTGACATGGGAATGTCTCGGAAACTATGCTTTATCGACACACGTTGCGCATAGGGAATCAATCTGTAACAGCTAATATGATCAAGAACTCTGTGTTAGGGACTGCTGAAGCAGGGTAAGGGGGAGGGGGTTTGTTGGGGCTTCAGAGCCCTAATGATTCCTAGAAAGTACTTTTACCTATTTAATATATTGTGGTTGCCCCTAGTTTTCAGTTTATTGAAAACTTTTTAGGCCAAGCGAACCCTCCTGATTTCCAAATATCCGTAATATGATCTGCAGTCACTATTTTAAACGGTATAAACGTCTTTCTTGGGTATACAAGGACGATAGTTCAAACCAAATACCCGACCGGCCTTCAAAATTTTCTGGGCTCAGATTTTTCGAAAAGCTGTTACAAGGCTATTACAAGGCAACGCGTGTCTATTGCATTTCACATGAATAAAGCCTACGATAGTGCTTTTTATTGTTTTCTTTGTAGTTTGGCTGCTTCATACATTTTCATGTTCGCATAAACAGATCCTTGCATTAAAGGCATGCTTAAGGCTGTCACGGTACAGGCATACTCGTTTTCCCTGCTATGGTTTGGAAACGAAGCTGTTTTAACATGGTTTCTTTGTGAAAAATGAGACGGTTTTTCTAGCTAAGGATACTTGTGGGGTTCTACTCACAATCTCTATTCTGGGTTCAGGAATTTTTTCCTAGTCAAGGAACACACCAATAATCATATCTTACAGCCTGTTTCTTTTGTTGTTCGGTGCTTGGAACAACTTGTTACTAGTTTATAGATTTTCTTAGAATGTTGCCTAAATATGGGAAAGTTTAGCTCCACTTGATTAGAGTAAAACATTTCAATGTAATTGACGAAATGACATGAATTGGCAGCCGAGATAGGCCTAATTATAAACCTAAGAAACTGTTCCAAATCTTCCCATTATTCTTCCTAGTGTATCTGTATTTGATGTGTGCCTAATCCCTTTTTACCATGCAAGTACCCTGCCTGCTAAGATCAAACTACACACTGCACCCTTCCAACAGTTTTGTTTGGTTGTGTTCTTCATGCTCCCTGCCTTGGAAGCATTTTACGAAGAGCAATCACGAAACGGGGGGCTAGTAAAGCAAGCCAACTTTTTGGTACGTCGATTTATATTGCCTGTTGTCATCATTATTTGTAACTTATTGTATCACCTTTGGATGAATTAATTTGTTTGTGTAAAGTTGTACATACTAGAACTTGTGACACGATGAATTGCTATTAAAACCAAAGTCAAATTTGAAAATTGGTTATTTTTGTTGCATGCTATCTATCCAACACATTATTTACTAACAGAGATCAGGAGTGTGTTTAGGGGAGGGTTCGTTCTTCATTCGGACGGTACCTTTTGGCTCCTAAAACCTTTCTAATAACGACGTGTTGCATGCAGGGCCGCCGATAGGCGGCCTGGACCCTGGGGCAAAGTCCCGGTTGGGGCCCAAGAGTCGGATAAAATTTTTTTCGAGACCACGCCCTTTATAAAATGGGAAACGCCCATTTTTTTCAAACGTCTGCGCACGTTTGCTTTTTCAGTTGCAAATTGATCAATGATATTGTCGTAATCAATTTGTCTTGCTAGTTTGTGCTCGATCGAAAGAGTCACGAGGCTTGATAGTCTGTCTTGAGTCATTGTTGAACGTAAGCGGTTCTTTATTCATGCTAGTTTGCTGAAAGGGGCCCCAAAAATATAATATAGCTTTATGCAACGAGTCTAAATGCAAAAATAACTCACTTGAACGGGCCATAGATTCAAACAAGATTATGTGGGTTACCTAATTTTTTATCAGGGCTCCCTTCCCCCAATTAGTACGATTTTGCGAAACTCAGGGAAACTCAGCTTAAAAGAATAATCCGTAAAATATGTGATCTAAGGTTTATTCAGCTTTTCTCGGGGCCCCAGACTCAATAAATAAAGCTGATAGGCCTCAAATTCAAACAAGACTCGGTGTACGGACCCAATGAAATTACTGCCATCATTTTCCATATTAACAAATATATCTTTAAATGCATTTTCAGTTTCTCAAAAGAAGACATTTTAAAAAAATTTCAGAATAATTTCGGGGCCCCTTTCAGGCCGAGGCCCTGGGGCAAATTGCCCCCCCTGCCCCCCTTCTCTGCGCCACTGGTTGCATGCTATCTATCCAACATATTATTTACTCACAGAGATCAGGAGTGTGTTCAGGGGAGAGTTCGTTCTTCATTCGGACGACGACAAGGCATGTTTTGGTCGTGGTTCTTCAATTTATCTTGTTGCCCCTGGCCTTCTCTCGCGGTTTTTGGGTCTGACACATTTTATCAGCAGCTGGTTCTATTCGAAGTCCCTAGTATTCACGTTTAAGTTACCACATTTCAGTATGCCCATCAGTAGTTTTCTCCCTAGCCCGGACAACAAATTATAAGACGTCCCTAGTAGCACTTTAGAAAGATCCGACAATTAGATTAGAAGGTTTTGTTTCTATGCACCCAATTATTAAATCTCCCATTTTGCTTTTGCACCAAGTAGCCATTTTAAATTTACGGACGTTCGCCCATAAGATAGCATATAATAGCTTTTGTTGATTCGAATCTGATGCCTATTTTCAAATTCAGGTATAATTGTTCAAATGCTAAATATAAGCATGTGTCAAACTTGCAAGATTGTAGAATGCCCAGGGTGTTCAATGTTAGCCTTTTTTGCATTTTATAGTGTTTACTCTCAATTAAGCTTCAGACACGAAAACATAAGAAGATCGGAGACGAAAACAAAATACGAGCATATGCAATATCTAAAGTGTACATCATTGCCACTAGGCACTAGCAAAGTTGCAGGGACGGATCTAGCGAGGGGTGTAGGGGATGGGACGCCCCCCAATAATTTTGTGACCGTTAACATTTTGTTCCATTCGGTGAAAATCTCTTTTGGTCAGTAGTTATAAAAAAACGCCAAGCTTTTACTTTTTTATTCACTTGTAAGTAGCATAGCCAGGGGGGGGGGGCAAAGGGGGCGGCCGCCGCCTCCTCCCAATGCTCAGAAGGTTAGTTTCTGAACAAATCCAAATCTGCAATAAAATGAGTACCTCGGGGCTCGGAGTTTATACTTAAGATAATATTAAAAAGTTTTTAAAAACTGCAAGCAAGCGACTGTAATAAATATTCTTAAAGGTTTTTTAACTAATCTAAAGGGAGAAGTCGCGTAAATTATCCTTTACAGAATGTTTTACAATTTCCCTTCGTTCAAGGGTTTATATAGAAAAGTTTTTCACGTTCTTTAGACAATACCGATAAAAAAGAAATTAAAATGCTAAAGCTCTTCAATGCTAAAAACTGGATTCTGAAATGCTTGTCAGGGATTTTGCAGATTTTGCTCCAAGAATAACGGACTTAGTTTTAAACTTTTGAATACTGTTTATTATTTTTAGATATTTGCTTACAACTTCGGAAAATCAGTTTTTACACGTGGTGCTACGTCGCCTCACACAATTCAGAATATAAACGTTAGAGGAATTGTGAAGAAATAGACAGTTGTAGAATGGGGCCAGCCATAGACTACATATGACGGTTATTTTATTAGCCAACCATTGCCACGTAAAAAAAGCCATAGCTTTTCCAAACGCTTTTACAAAATAGGATGTTTTCTAAAATTCTTAAGGGTGTTGTCTGCAAAATTTTTCTCTTCTTCTTTCTGCCAACCCTGGCTACGCCACTGCTTTTTATCTTCTTTATCTTAAAGTAAAAGAAAATCGAATTTTAAGAATGGGCGTTTCCATCAGTTACCTAAAGGGTTTGGCACAAAAACCCAGTTAGTGTCTAATACCCCCCCCCCCAATCATTGTTGCCTAAATCCTTCCCTCCAAAGTTGTACAAGCTTCTCTGTCATTTTTATCAACTTACTGTCAGCGCGATTCACGCATGTTTTCTGCCCCTGTGCACTTGAATTCAAAAATTTTTAGTTTCCAAATGGGAGATAGTAATTATTGATTGTGCCCATATAAGCACTCGAGGCTCCCTTAAAAATAAGTCTTGAACTTTGTTAGCCTACTTGTTGCTGCTGCAACACAATATTGAAAACCAGAAATATATACTAGAAATTACCATGGACTTTTGAGTTAAACGTCATTCTTTAAACGGTGTTGTATTCCTGCTTTGGATCAATAATAATATTAAATCTTTTTTTTAATCCTAGCGTTACAGTAGAACTAGAGACTACATTATGAAAATTATTGGTTACCTACATGGTTGCAGACTTAAGAAGGACAGTCGTTTTCACGAAAGCAGTTGCTGGCTAGCATTTGAATTTATGTGGATGATTTCATTTCGTCATTAAGGGAATTCCAGATCTTGGGCCTTAAAGACTCAGTGACTTGACGGTATAATTTGCGGTTTTGTTTTAAGGAATTTGAATTATTTTTTTGTGCAAGGTAACCAAAAACATTTGTATTTTTAGGAAGGAGAGAATTGTATGTATTTGTGAAGCAACGATGGAGCGCAGAACTGCAGTAAGCACAAATATTTTTTACCGCTTTTTACCGCATTTTACAGCTGCCATAAAGACCAGCAACTTAAGAAAAGTGACAAAAACTTAGGGATGTGACGCAAACACAACAAAAGATACAGCTTTCGTGAATATTTGACGTTTAGGTTGTTTATACGCTTATTACTATTCATATCATATCCATCCTCTAAAAACTGCATTGTCAAAGAAGAAATTAGGCAAAAATTTAAAGCTCAAACGATCTGAAAAAAGTAGCAATTGGGTACTTCCAATGGGGTGGTGTACACCCTAATAAACTCTGGATTGGAGTTATTTGAGATTTTTAAAGTTTGATATGCTGGTAATGTCGTTAAATGAACAGGCGTAGTAGATCTAGCCATTGTAAAAATTATAAGTTGATGAGCAAAAGGTCTGATAGGACTAATTTTTAATAAACAGGCTCTTTCATTCTGTTTTCTCATTTTTTTTTAATTTTCAATGGTGCATAACAGTTATATAAAAGAGGGCAGTAGTTGAAAGGTCAAAAGATAAACGAGTTTTTAATTATTTCTTCCTCTTTCAAACCCATAAATCTGGCTGCTTTGATTAGTTTATTTGCAGTGTAGTCTTTTATACATTTATTTAATGTTTCAATCCGACAGAAATGACGTTCCTAGTGTATGATTAATGGCAATAATAGAACGTGGTAAAACTGCTTCCAGCGAAATCTTGAGCCTTGTGAAAATTCAAAGACAGGAGCATGGATTATAGAAAGTTTTTTAATCATGGATCCGTTGGACATTTTGTGCATTTACCGACAAACCTGAAGTGGCTACTACTGACTTTACAATGTAATTTTACTTTTAGCTGCAAAGTTACAAAAAGTCCCTTGGTTGGTTATAAAAAGTAGTGTTTATGAAAATATTGAAGAAAAGAGGTCGAAGAATTGACGCTTGAGGCACTCACTGAATAGAGAATTCCTTGTACCAGAGAAACCAACAGGTTTTACCATTTGTTCCAATAGGTCCACGAAGACAGCTGAAAAGTGCCTGTGGTAGACAGCTCTGGGTACAAGACTCTTTAGAAAAGAAAAGAGAGTATATTATTAAGTGAAGTGAAAGGGGGACTTAAAACTTTGAAATGCTGGTCTATAGAGAAAGAGGTAGCCTTAGTTCTAAAGCCTTTTCAAAGGATTTCAAAGCGATGCTTAAACGTTTATTAGTTGATAGTTTTCTTGAAATGATTCTTTTTTCATACAAACTGTAATAAAGCTTTTTTTTAGGGAGATGGGAAACGTTCTCTGGAGTATACACTTGCTGAAATTATCAGCCAAGGTCAAAGAGTAACAAGGCCTTCGGTCCAAAGGTTTGCTAGACAATATCAGCAGACTTCTTTAAAAACGTTGCATTAACAAATTCATGACCAGAATATTTATTTTGATTACACTTTTTTTTTTATAAGAACAATTTTATAAGAACACGAGCCTCAAAACTGGTCAAAAGTTAAGAACAAATTAAGAACAAGCTGAGGCTGAGCTTCTGCAAATTGCAATTTTGATTTACGTTTTTTCTCAAAATCGAGGATTTTTAGCGATGTGTGGGTGCTTTTTCGGTGAATATTCAAATTTGTCAGCAAATTAAGGCTGTCTCACTCACTTTGTTGGCAAATGAGGCCTGAAAACCTCCTTAAAGCGAAAAAGCTAGCAATAGCACTGCTTACACCCTCTTATTTTAAGAACAAATTAAGAGCAATCCGGCCTCAGATTTTCGAAAAAATTAAGAACAGTCAGCCTGAACTTAAATTTACTGGTTCTTTTAAAAAATAATGTAAATCTAATAATTTCATTGTAACGGTTTTTTAAATTTTTAGGTTGAAATACACACCATCATCTTCTCTTTATATGTCGTTTATTCTTGGTACACTTATATGATCCTCAACCATCTGAGTTGTATGGTTGATCCAACTGGACTTTTGTGGCAACAAAAGTTGCACAATATTTTCTGTGAAAATCCTGCGCAGGAACCACATTTTCAGTACTCATTAATTCGCGTGACTTGCCTATCGTGACCTATTTTGTCTCCACACCCTTTTGCTAATCGTAACTATATAGGAGCTGTCAACATATTGTTTTATTCAGTAATTTACCTTTGTCTTATAGAATTGATTGACGAGTATCTTGAATTTTTTAGATGTCACAAGATTTTGTGAGAGTAGGAGCGTAGTCTCTGGTAGAATCGATTATGGAGAATTGATACAACTATGTTTCTTGCTTCACTTTGCAATTCGCTAAAAGCATCCTTTCGAATCAGGACAAGTCTATACAGTTCCATTGAAGGGACAGGGATAGGAATAGAAGGAGCACTGTCTCACAAAAAGGCCCAAAAAGGCAGTTTCTCAAAAGTTGGGGCTTATGTCCCTGTGGCATTTTGTCTCAGGTGGCCATGATCATTTCTTTGCTGTTAGGATTTTTAAAAATCTATTAACTATTTATGTTTTCAATTTATTACTTTGACCTGAAAGGCTCTAAGAAGTCAAATTACTTTCTAAGAAGTCAAATGACTAAGAAGTCAAAAAACTAAGAAGTCTAAGAAGGCTATATCTCTCAATCAGGGCCAGTCCCATGGGGGAGTGTAACAGCCCCCCCCCTTAGAATAGGCATTTCTGTTTTAGTCGGTAAATTCGGGACTTTGAAAGGTAGATAATCTTTTTTAAATTTTCGAACGAAAAAACTGTCTCAATTATTGTTTTTCTAACGTTCCAGTGCTTTCAATTTGGACGCCTCAATTTCTAATTCACAATCGACAAAATTTCTAATTCCCTTGTTGCGACTGGCGATCGAAAATATGGCGAACTGTAAAAGCTTTCAATAATTTTCCTCCATGGATTAGATAATAAAATACACTCTTTTTTTTATAAGAACCAGTAAATTTGAGTTCAGGCTGATTGTTCTTAACTTTTCCGAAAATCTGAGGCTGGATTGTTCTTAATTTGTTCTTAAATTTATAGGGTATAAGCAGTGCGATTTCTAGCTTTTCATTCTGGGGAGGTGTTCAGGCCTCTTTTGCCAACAAAGTGCGTAGAGACAAACTTAATTTGCCGCCATGTTTTAATATTCACCGAAAAAGCACCCACACATGGCTGAAAATCCTCGTTTTTGAGATAAAACGTTGTCCAAATTTCATTTTACAGTAGCTCAGCCTCAGCTTGTTCTTAATTTGTTCTTAAATTTTGACCCAAACACGCTTATCAAATTTTGTACTTTCTTTTACTGCCGAATCTGCGAACACAAGCCTGTAAAACCCATCGTAAACTCGTGGTTTTACATTACACTCAAGTTCCATTTATTGGGCTGGCATCAAAATATTAGATTTCTTGTAACTTTTATGATTGCGTTCAAAATAATTTTATGTGGAAGATAGAAATAACTTGCAGAAAGTATTTCTTTTCTTTGTTCATCAAAATATTTTTTCAACCGAAAATCATCAGGTTTTCACCGATTTTTGGGCACTGTATATTTTCGCCAGAATAGCGGAAGTAGGATAGCGGATGATATGATAGGGATGAAATGCGACGGGGGTGCGATTGGTTTTTGCAATGCCCTGCAGTATCACAACCACAAGCAAACTTGGAGAAGGGGGGCTTTGTATGTTTAACGTGTTGTACTTGAAAATGTGCCCGGGTCGGTAGCTCCGTGGGTAGAGCTACGATGTACAGTGTCGCTGATCGTGGGTTTCAGTCCTGTTTTCTCTCATTTTGGCCAATCACTCATTCAATAGATTCTTGGGAAGTCTGACCTAGACCAGTCAAACCGGTTACAAACCAAATTATGGGACGAATAAGGACGTCCTGTTTTCTCTCATTTTGGCCAATCACTCATTCAATTTTGCTACGTCAAAAGTGCTTGCACCCACAACTTGATGTTCGCTGCTGCACGAAATGACCTTGCTCCCTTTGATGCTGCACGAGGTATTTTATTTTGTTTAGAATTTGTCGAGGTAGATTCTTGGGAAGTCTGACCTAGACCAGTCAAACCGGTTACAAACCAGATTATGGGACGAATAAGGACGTCCAAGAATAACAATGAGCACACCTCCGCGACGTTCTAAATGATGATTGGTAGACAAAACAATAGCCTTTGTTATTTGAACAGTTGATTGGATGATTCTCGGCCATTCTCCTTAATCAGGCACGTGAACAAGACGGGACCTCTTTGTGATTCCATGTTGCGCAGTTGACTTCGTGGAACCTTGCGCCCGGCTACAGAGTATCAACAATAACGAGCATAGTCAAATTACGAGAAAATACCTTATCAGATCATGCTTAGTGCAGCACGGGCATTTAGGCAGGTAATCAGAGGTGTTTCGACTTCAGCTACAAGCATGGGATCCTTGCGAATTGCAGTTATAGGCCAGTCAAACTTTGGTGCAGAAGTGTATAAATCATTGCGAACCAAAGGGCACGAAATTGTTGGGGTTTTTACGATCCCTGATGTTCAAGGCAAAGCCGATCCATTGGCTCAAGAAGCTGAGAAAGATGGGGTTGCCGTGTTCAAGTTTCCACGTTGGCAACAGAAAAAGGTCGCAATACCCGAGGTGGTTGAGAAGTACAAGAATGTGAATGCAGAATTAAACGTGATGCCGTTTTGTTCACAGTTTATTCCTATGGATGTGATAAATCACCCTGAGAAGGGCTCAATTGTTTATCATCCATCAATTCTTCCACGACATCGAGGAGCTTCTGCTATCAACTGGTAAGGACCCATCTGAACAAAATGACCACAATAATTCTAGGGCTCAAACAAAAGATTCTAGGGCTCAAACAAAAGATTAATTGCTTTGAGTAAAGTCAACAAAGTGCCACAGCGGGAAACCCCAGACAACAATAGCTTTGGGTCATTTTGTAAATTGAGCCAACGGCATGCTCTCGTCGACGTCGATGGGCAACATAGGGGGGTTTCATAACCACATCATTGCCATATTTGTACACGATTAGGCATGCATCTTTGCATTGAATATAATAATTTGTCTTGCAACCCAGCTCAAATTACGTGCTCTTAAACATTTTGCCACCGAAAATGATCGTTTTATTGTTTGAAGGGGGGAAATGGAAGTGTGTGATCATATGTCATTTATTACACATTGTATTTATTGTAGAGTTAATATATTGTCTATCCCGTTTATTTAAATTACTTAGCATCACTAAATGAAACCCAAAACTTCCCATTACAAAAAGTAAATCTTATCCAACAAAACGTAACAAATAGCTGGTACACTCTTTTCGAGAGAGAACAATTTTTAAAGAACATGAGCCTCAAAATTGGGCAAAGGTTAAGAACAAATAAAGAACAACCTAAGACTAAGGCAGTGAACAATTAATTTTAACAGTTATTAATTAAGATTGTTTACATGCGTTTTTCAATTTCCTGCTTCACAATTCAAAATTCCATTCAGCAACTTAGAGGCCCTTATAAATTTCTTCAACTTTGATCAAGGGCTTGAACACCCTTATATGGTCCTGTTTGTACCCTAATAATTTAAAAACAAATCAAAAACAATCCAGCCTCAGAGTCTTGGAAACATTAAAATAGCCAACCTGAACCTCAACTTACTGAGTTCTTTTAAAGGTGAATTTACTTGCTCACAGAAAGATGAACAGATCGATTTTGATTTTCGCACTTGCAAAAAAGCCACCATTGCAAAAAGAGCTGCTTGAGAAAGTTGCTTGCCAAAAGATTTTGAAATAGATTAAAAAAAACTAGAAAGGTTTTTCCAATAGTCTGAAGGGTGTGGCCGAGAAAATTTATTTTCGTCCACCCCAGTTTTTTTTAGCTGGCGATGCTACTGTCAAAAAACACCATTGTCAAGAAATGTGGCAGTAAAATGGTTGCTAGGAAAAGAAGGCAGTGTCTAGGAAAATGTTTAGTAGGCAGAAAGAAGACACCATTGACAATTAATGTGAATGCTGAATGTCCCTGTGAATTTAAAAAGAATGACTTCAATTTTCTATCCACTTGTTCAGAGCAAGATATTTTGTTTTCAGAGCTGCATTCAATAGAGTTCTAGAAGTCAGCAATTCCAAAATTTTATGTTTATCCTTTAGGATCAAAGTACCAGGTTTAAGTTGCATGTTGGTAGTAAATCTCAACACAAGGACATCACAAGACAATCTGTATATTATTGCATGCAGACCTTCAAGTTTGGCCTTTACACTTACATGCATCAAATCAGAATTCTCACACATTCTACAGTAACATTTTAAGTTTATTCAAATTTTTGCGAAGCGAATATTCAAACCAAGTTTCCTTGCTAGGCCTAGCTATAGAATAGAAAATAACCAGAAAACAGCAAATCTGCACTGGTAAAGTGATGAAATACAGGCTAGTTCTGTTTTGACTGCGACACCTTGTAAATTGTCTGGGAAGAGTGCAAATGAAGAATTGGAAGCATGAAGTAATTTGACCGATAGTGCAAACATCCTGCAAAAAGGGTATCTGTAACAAATGTTTCCTCGAAGTAAACAATTATGTTTGTATGTCATATAATTGCCAAAGAGATGCTTGCCTGTAGCGATGACATGTTCAGGATCTCAATAAGAACCATTCTTTGCAGACTGGATCATGTGCATCTTTCTTATTGTCCCTAATTGTCTTTTAAAACACTTTTTATCCCACTTTCATGGATGCCAAAACTTATTTTGCTTGAATTGATGCAATAAATACAATGCAAGTGTTATACTTGCCTGAGTTGCTGAGGCTTAGAGTCTTTTAATTGTAAAAAAAGGTATATGTACATACTTAGAAATTCATAATTTCCCATTTTGGTCACTTAAAGTGTTCTTTTCATATATTTCTCAGGACACTGATGGAAGGTGATTCAAAAGGTGGTTTTACAATTTTCTATGCTGATGATGGCTTGGATACAGGACCCGTTCTGTTGCAGAAGGTTGTTGATATTGATCCAAATGAGACAGTTGACACCATCTACAACCGCTTCTTGTATCCAGAAGGAATCAAAGGAATGGTGAGCCTTTTGGTTTTTCCTTTTAAATTTGTCAATTTCAAAATTATAGACCTGTAATCAGTATTGTCCCTATATAGAGAACCTTCTCACAGAACTTGGAGCAAAGCTTCAAAAGAACCTTCTTTTTTGTAGTATGAGAACATTTTGTGCTCTCATACATACAGCAATGAACCAAGTCCTTGCGGAACTGGATATGACTGACATATTTTGCTTGTTATTCCTCTATTTGATTATTAGTTTCCCGCAACTTCTTCATGAAGCTTTTTTTCCAACAAACTCTTCCCAATTTGGAGGTTTGATTAAAACACTGAATTTCTACAGAACGTTTTCTCATAGAACATAAACAATGCGAGAGATTAGAGTGAATGTCTGTATGTTACAAAAACCATACGGAAATGTGCTTGATGGCCTTGCTAATTATCAAACCAGTACACTCTTTAGAAGGTTGGAATCATTTTTAATTGATGTTTTATTCAAGGGCAGTTCAGCTTGTGTGCGGCAGTTCAGTCAGAAATTTGGCAGTACAAAATCTGTCAAAACTGAAAACTTGTGTAAAGGAATTACCAAAGGTTGAAAATGACAATTTATCTTTTCAGGTTGAGGCAGTGGAGCTTATAGCAAACGACTGTGCTCCAAAAGTTACTCAGCCAAAAGAGGGTGCAACATATGATAAAATCTGGAAAAAGAAACAAGTGGCAGAGGTTTGTTTTTTTCCTTGTTGAGATGAATATATATATATATCATAGAGCTGAAGAAAGTAAGACTACCTGGTTTATTTCTACAAGCCTGTTTCGTGAGTAACTCACTCTTCAGGAGATGTTCATATACATCTCCTCAGGCCTTGCTCTAAGTAAAATGAAGGTGCTCCATAAAAAAAGCCCCTTAGAAACTCTAGGCGCTCTATTTCGCACCTCTAAGTAAATTTCCTTGAGAGCATCCTTCGAGAGCTTCATATCAAAAGCTTCGGAAGAATGTTAAATATGAAATTCAACGGTGATACCAGAAAGCACCATAACATGAAATAACAAAACATGCAACAAACACTATGTTTATGTAAATATAACAGAACAAAGTTGCAAAATTGTTCAGATTTTTCTAGATATGTAAGTTGCCATCATGCGATGAGCTTTTATCAGTGTCAGTATCACTACTGTTATGTTCAGCTTCACATATTGCTTCATCAAAACACATGGCTTTAAATCGAACATTTAACTTTGTTTCCTTTTTTAATGTTATCCATTCTATAAGAAACGCTAGAACATCTACTACTCGCAAAAGCAAATGAAAAGCAATGCGATAATTTGGACGGAAATGTGATCGCTGATTTGCACAGGCGATTTTAAGTTATTAAGAAAAACAGAAAATAATATTTACTTCAATACAAGATTAACGCTTGCTCAAAAATCAAATAAATCTGCCGGAGAATACGCTTGATGGCCTGTATTCTTGATGGTTATTAGAGGGTTATTAGATTAAAAATGATATCGAAAACCCAACGTCGAATTTGCTGAATTTTTTCTCAAAGGGTAATCTTACACAAATCATAATATTGCGGTCTGTTGGGAAGATTGTTTATGCTTGATCAAGTTGATTCAACAAATTCCAAAAATTTATTTTGCTCTGTGTTAATATTGTTTTTACGTTTTGAGGGGCTCTATAAATCGCTCTCCAAGGCTTTTTTTGGGTGCGCTCTAGGCGCGCGCGCTCGATCGAGCGCCTTTCCGGGCAAGGCCTGCTCCTGAAGAGTGAGTTACTCACGGAGCAACAAAGCGGAGCTTATGAAAAACAAAAATTCCAATATTTCATTAAAAAAAAGCTATGACGTTAAAAACAACAGAGAAATATACAACACATGCATACCATCAATCGCTAGCATTATTGGTGCCATGTGTGTGCTGATGGATGTGCATGCGATCACATGCATTAAACAACAAAGACTGATATTACTGACAGCTGAGTTTTTAATTTCAACTGTTACAGCGAAAACATTTCCAATATATTCTTAAAACGGTTCTGAGTCTTTTACCCTCCTCAAAACCTCTACATACTCATTCACATTCACATTCTATAACTGAAGAAAATATTTAACCTCAGGAAGAGTTTTGAAAAATAGTCATTTTCCAAGGTGAAATAGAGTGTAGATATTATAAGTGATTGGCGTAGTTTAGTAGGGAAGATGAAGAAGAAACACCACTAAGAAACACAACTAAAATGGTTGTTGAAGTCTTTCAAAATTCAAGAATTGCTTTTCTTTTTATCCAGAATTTGACTTTATTTAGAATTTCAATACACCCTCAAAGACAGGAAATATGCTGCAGTTCATCAGAAAAATGCTTGATGTTGATACAAAACCCAACAAACTTTCCAAACTCTACAAATTGCACAAAACTGATTTTGATTAACTTGCTTTTTTGAGTTTGAAGAAGTGCATGATTGTGCCTTTTAATTTTGTTATACAATAATTCTATGAAACTGTGATACCCTTATGTTAACTTTGTTTTCTCTAGATACCTTGGCAAAGGACTGGTTGGGAACTGCACAACTTTATCAGAGGCAATGATAAGGTAACATATACATGTATTACAGCATTCTTTTTTGTTGGTAAGAGTATTTTTTACAGATATCCTTGCTCATAAAATTTAATAATTAAGCTAACTGTATATTTTGTCAATGTTGCATATAGCTTTAAATATATATATATAATTGCAGTTGCGCAGTCCCGACATGAAGGTTTCATGTTGTTTCTGCTTCTGCAGCTCTGCACACTACTTCTGATAATCTTCTCCATTCTTTGCGGTCCTTTGCATATACAGCTTTGAGCCTTGTTATTCACAAGAAAACAAATTAGAATTTTTCCTCACCAGCTAGTATTTTTTAAATATAGTTCTGTTTGTGAAAAATTCTACAGGCTTTCGTCGGAAAGGCGTGCGATCGCACGCGCACGCCCTGGCGCACGCCTAACGCTTTCCAGGAGTGCAAAACATCGCACGCCTTCTTTTATTATCGGAATAAAATTCATAATTATTGGTTTTGTGGGTTTTTGAGATGAGTTAATATATTTATCCTTCCTTGGTACAATTGCTTCATGCCACTTCAAAAAGGCTTAACATCTTATCAGGATTGCAGACTAAATAAACAATTTTGAAATAACCATAGGACTAATCTACAGTGGAATCCCGATATTATGAAACCTGACCTGGCTACAAGTATAATTAATTTTCCGGCATGACAAGAGATATCTGGCCCCTTGATTTCTGCCTCCGCACAACTTCTCTCGGTATAACTAATCCCGTATATAAGGAATTTTCGTATATTAACGAGCCTAATTGTAGTCCCTTCATTTTAATTTTCCTCAATATGACGAACTTTTCCACAACTTTTCACCGTTATTTTGGTCTACTTATTCCCTGTGTATTTATCGCTATTTCTCGGTGGAATCATCATTGTCAGCGACAAAACATACATTGGCAAACATGCACTTTTAATGATGCAAAAAGGAGAAGAGATATGTGCGAACGTTTGCACCTTTTCAAGGCTAAATGGCATATCATTGAAAAAATTCAAACACAGAAGACTGTAACAGACATTTTTGTCCCCGAACTTTAAGAGGAACATTTAATGTTTTGAACAAGATTTTCATTTTCGATCGCAATTTTAGCGAAAGCAGCCGATTATGCGATAAAAATTGGCCGATTTGCCAATGATGCGATAAAAAATAGCAGATTATTTGCGGATTTCGCTATGCTTTAAATCTAGATTTTAGCGACATTTGGTTTAATGAAAAATGGGCCATCATTATTTTTTACGCATCTGGCCAGTGAGGTTCATATAATAGCTGTCATGCTTGATAACAGAGGGCTCTCGGGGCAAGGGTTTACACGCAAAAACGGCCATTAGAACCAGATGAACGCCACAGCATCAATGACTCTATAGGCCTGTCGGAACCGGGGGGCTGGACCCTCCAATAATTGTCAAACTGTGGTATATTTCCTTTATTACAGTGTACTGAATGAGAAGGGAAACAATGGGAAGCCCCCCAATATGAATTTCGTTCCCATGGATGAAACCTGCTTACGACATGGCAAACATATTTCTGTACTTGCAGTGCCGTTTTTTGTTGATATATTAAATAAGCTCAGTTTATACTTGTTTAGAAAATTGCTCAGTTGCTATAATGTAAGTAGTCATGGTAAGAATTCAGCGAAGTAAATTTCATCAAATTATTGCTGTCATCATTGTCTTGTTGGCAATTTCTCCATAGAACTATCATAATTACCAAACAGTTTTGTGAAAAAATGTCACACGCCATCACACGCCTGGATGTTTTCAGGGGTGCGGTGGTTAGCACGCCTGCTATATTTTTCACACGAAAGCCTGTTCTAGCTATTTTCCGATGTTATTGTTTTCAGTGCATGGTGGTTTCAATCCAGTGAGAGGAAAATTTTCATGAAGGCAATCATTGCGAATTATTATGAAAAGAAACAACTAGTGTAACACTGCCACTTGCTTGATTTATTTTTGTCCCTGACCCATGTTTATATTGTTTAGATCTGCTTTTATGATATGTTGACTCTTGGTTTTAGCTTCCTGGTGCTTGGTCAATGATCAATGGTGAAGTGAGTTCTCTTTTCTATTTACTGAAATAAAAAACGGCATACCTCGTTTTGTGCCAGACCGTTTTGTCAGATGCAAAATTTCTCTCAGAACAAATGAATTAAGCCCTCTTTCTAATAAGTCTTCCCTCAATTAGGCCCCACTCAAATAACCCCCATGTTAGGTTTTGAGTTTTGAATAAACCCCCCATTGAATAAGCTCCCTATTAGGCTGTCAGATTTTGAATTCTTTAGAATTTTCTTTTCATTTTAGGACCTAGACAAAGTTTCATGTGATTCATCTAAGTGCTTTGCTTTGAATTGATTTTTGAGTCACAAATACTGTTTTTCTATAAAATTATTTTGCCTGTAAGGTTAGCCCTCCCTCTAGAGGTGATCACATTGTAAAAAAATTCCTGTCTCAATCTGAGGATGTGAAGAGCCGAACTAGCTCTTTATCCTGTGCACCTACAATGTAAATCTTTCTTGCAGCAAGTCAGCTTTTTTGGCTCATCGATGTACTACAAAGATCTCCCAAGAAAGGCAACTGAAGTTGTTATAGAAGGATTGGAAAAACCAGCTCTTGTTCACAAAGATGGCATGATTATCACTGGTACTGATGGGCAAATGGTAGGCATGTTAATAATTTGTTACATTAATTTATTATTTATTTGACAGCAGGTTGTTTTTAGTATCTTTGCTCTTTGTCAAACTAACAATGTCCTTTCCTATTGCAATCCATGTGGATGTAGACTGTGTTCCAAGAACAACAGGTTTTGGTTGCGCCATTAAATAACTTTATTCCTGAATTTTTGATGTTGAAATTCTGTTTGAAAATAGAAAAGTTCATAATTAAACTGCTGAAGTATGAAGATTTATGAATGTTGAACACAGGACATTGTTTGGTTTTCAGATTAATGTAAAAACACTTCAGCTTGGTAGTGGAAAGATGATTCCAGCCTCTAAATTTGGTAGTACAGATGACAGTCAAGAAGAGCTTGTACTTAATGATGAGGAGAAGGAGTTAGAGAAGAAAATTTTTGTAAGTTTGATGGCCTCTTTCTCTGTTTATATTTTTACCAACTTTTTTACAGTACCACGTTTCAGAAGGCTACCAATGTACAAGATTTCTTAGACCTTGAAATGCATGGCAAAAATGCTTTTGAGTTTTATTTTATGCGATTAAATGTTTTAATGTGTTTTGTTGATTTGTTCAGATCAGAATGTTATGGAGAAGGGTTTATGCTGCATGTCATAGATTGTGCTGAATTTGCAAATCGTTTTAAGAATCAACAATATTAAAGGTGTTTTGGCCAGTATTCAACCAATCAGGGTTAAGCATAGTCTCTGCTACACGTTAATGATTTAGAGAATGTTGAGGATAAATACAGTGTTGCTGATTGTAAAGTGTTACAATGGTCTATTGTTTAGTCCAACCAATGATATTCATAAGATGTATGTTTTTGTTGTAATTTAGAACTGTATGTTTCATATATCACTAATTTGAAAAATTGAATTTGCTATCAGAAAATTTGGGGTGGAATTCTGAATTCATCTGAACTGGAAGGATCTGTAGATTTCTTCAAAGCCGGAGCAGGTTCTATGGATGTTGCCAGGTACATATCTAGTAGTACCTCATTATCTGTCTCTTTCTTTGTTTCATCCTTTTTGAGCCTCTCATGTGTTTAGGTGCGTCATAGAGTTTGGGGTAGATTCAGTCTTCATCACAAGCTCTAATGATTTTGGTTTTGTAATTGAATATTTATTTCAGCATTGAATTGCCTAGTAACAAAACCTGTAAAAGTTGAACCTGCTTTTGATAAAAGAAGACCGCTATATCAATCTCACTTTGATTAATTGAAATGTATGCCCCTTTGTAAGGCCTTTAGAATGAGAATGCCCTAATAATTGATGAAAAGACGATAAAGTAAGTTAAAGAAATCAGCCCCTTAGAGTAATCGCTTGCTAAGGTTCTAGCTTTATTTAATTTTCGTTTTGTTTGTAGCAAGTTTCTTCCTTTTGCTAGATGAACCATGTTTAGATACAATATCATCAAGAGACAACCACTTCTCCTCTGTTTTAATCAAAATATTTCTTATACCAAGGTGCAGTGATGGTATGGGCTTTCCCTTAAGAAATCAAGTGATTGTATTCTTTTGTTGCAACTGCACCCCAAACAGTTGAGATTTTGTAGATTTTTTCATGACTTTGCCTCTAATCGTTCTATGCAAGACAGTAAAATAAGTTGTATAAGAATAAGCCCATATTTTGACCTATTTTGATTTAAGCCCTAGGTTTTTGCTATTTACGTCATTGAAAGCACGCTTCATTTTATTTACAGATTAGTGGAGGAAGTGAAATCAAATTGTGCTGTCGAATTGGAGAACGAGGAAGTGTACATGAACACAGTGTAAGTGGTTAAATAAACCTGATAAAATGAACACTGTATATGTGGTTAAGTAAACCTGATAAAGCAATCATCTGGAAAGGGAATCTTTTTATGACGTTGAGTTGAGGAATCGCTGCATGAAGAGACTATTTACCAATGCACGTAAAATGTGTCTGATCAGTGATCTGACATTTGAAATGTCGCTTCATCGTTGCATTGTTGCTTTACGATTGAATAATGCTCCACAGCGTCACCAGGTCCTTTTTATGATTTTACAGTGGACTTTTTGTATGATGACGTCATCTTGGTATAAGTTTTAATGCCGCACTGCCTGTGTAAAAGATTTAGAAACTCCAAATTTTTCAACACTATCAGCTTCATAGAATACTATAATGTTTGTTGTTGTTTAGCTTTTACTAACTGTCTTCAGGCTCAATGGGCCATTAAAAGATGGGTAATTCTGCTTTTATTTGATAACTGTTGTGTTCTTCAGCCTTTCAGATTTCGTTCGCCATACAATTTTGCGATCCAGAGGTTTTGGAAAGGAAGAATTCAAGTGCGATACTGTAAGTTCTTCAGTAATTTAGCCATTCCCCCTGTTTCAAAAAGACTAGCTTAACCACTGACAAGTAATTGCTATAAAGGAAGTTAAGAAATAGGTTAGCTGTTTTTAGGGAAGGCGTGTCCGTGTCACGTTTTATGTGAACGCTTTACCTCTAAACGAAGGTGACATGAAAATATGAGCCTTTTTGTTGTTAGTTTTGCATCCATGCTCTTTAGGTGAGATTTTATTAAATATAAAATTATCTTTAGTTCATAGATTATTGTCAATATGAAGGCAAATATAGTTAAGAAACCATTCTGATATTTAATTTTCCCCGAGCAAGACCACCGTGAGCAAAAAACCGTTCTTGGAATTTTTAGCACTAGAAGCCTTTGCAGGCGTTAAGACTAGTGATCTTTTTTTTCGATGAATTGTGACTTTATTTTCTCGAATTGTGACTGTCAGCTCTGTTTGTTTAAGAATTTGAACGTTATTTTGTTAACAAATGCAGTCTTTTAGAGATGATGAATTTTGATCATTACAAATTAACTGATTGCAGATTGATCTGGAAGTTAACAACATGACTGTGAAAATGCCATACCAGTTATTTATTGATGGTGAAATGGTAAATGCAAAATCTGGAAGGACTTTCGAAACAATCAACCCCACTGATGAGACGGTGAGTAATTTACCCAGATGTATTTCTCATATCTTCAAGTTTTGGCAGTCCTTTGTCAAAATCGTATATCTTGTTCAAGACAAATGTGATTTAAGAAATCGTGTTTTTTGTTATTTGTTCCTACCCAACTTTTTAAAGTAGTTTTAAGATAGTCGTTCCTCTCGATGCAACCACGTGGCTCATACGTCTGGAATTACAGAGTCTCTTCTCACTCCAAGTCAAAGTTTGGTCGTGCCAGGGATTCGAACTACAGACCATTTGATTTTTAGTCCCCATCCCTAACCCTGAGCCATCCACATATTCTCTGAAGTGTCCCTTGCCAACCTAGATATGCTCATGTACTTTGAATCCCCAACATTGAATGCATGTTGCTGCTTTCATTTCCTTACGGATTTCGTATCAAAGTTTTGTTCTGCTTAGGTTTTGGCCAGCGTTGCTCTTGGTGGCAAGGACGATGTGGATGATGCTGTTGCAGCAGCCAAGGTACTTATTGAATGCCTCTATTCTGCCCTTATACGAAGATCTTTTTTGACGGATGTTTTGTAGTGAATTGTTTTACTGAGTCATTTTGTTCCAAGCTATATCTCCAGGATCCACTAGGTTAAATCATGGGGTGTAACTCCAGCATATCTTTGGTAAAATTCTATCATTGTTCGAGATCCTTTAGATTCCTTATAGTGTCAAAATTTTTTAAAAATACGATATTAGCTTGATCTGTACTGATATGACTGGCGAATTCTTAGAAATATTCATTTATCAAAGCAAAGCCATATTTCTTATTCGATTGCAGGAAGCATTCTACGGGGACTGGGGCAAAATGAATGCACGTGATCGCGGTGCCCTGATGTACAAGTAAGCAGATACTAGTACTTATTGCTAGTAATTTCGGATTTTTTTCATTTCCTGTGTCCTAGGCATCTGTGCTTACTTTAAGGAGACGGGGAACATGTGTAACAATAAAGAGATGCAGAACACCTGTCGCGTTCTCTTTTTTAACAATTTTTGTTTGTTTTGCTCCTGTCAATTTTTCGTGCTAACATTACGATGCCACTGTTTATAACTGTACCAAAAAGGTTTTTGCAATTGCTTTCTCACTTGAATGCGAAGAAAGCTTTTGAAATAGATATTTTCAAATATAACCTTGAAATATCCGGTTTTGTTTGTATGGGCACAAAGCGATGTAATTTGAACAGATTGTTAAACGAATACGAATGAAAACGGAGGGATGCGAACAAACAGGATTTGATATTTTTCGATCTGCCTTTGTTGAAAAAGTTATCTACCTGGAGTAGATTTTTGCGGAACAAGTGTGGCGTAAAATGTTTAACATGTTAAGAATGGGAGCAGGCACGAAAATTTGATATTATTTTGCTCGCAGACGTTGACTTTGGATTCCGTTGACTATTATTGATATATGCCATAGATTCTGTATATCATAGAGTATATAAAAAGTACTGTTTGACCGTTGATAGTGCTCAATGCCGTGTAGACAATTTTCAAATGATCGTTGTATAGATGAGGACGATTTTGAATTGCGAGAGTTTTCACCCTTGTATGATAATCAGGCTGCTAGGGTATATAGAAAAAGGTCATAGGTAATCACTGCCAAAAATCTTGGAACACTAACGTAGGATTACAAAGGCAAATTCAGTCATCTCCTTCTCCCCCTAGGAACAATGTTGATTTACTATAGAAAAATGAAAGGGGTTATGGAGTATGCTTTTTCTTGTGGGTTGTTTGATATTTTTCTTTACTTTCAACATTGTTTTGAAGGGAAAGGGGGACGGAAGTAGTAATATTCGGGAAAACAAATAAAAAACAGAAAAGCACAGCGCAAAGTGTTGGGTATTCCAAGTAATTTGACAGTGATTGTAGCATTTGATAGCTGGGGGGGGGGGGGGGGGGGGGCCGGGGCATCAACATCGGAAAGGGCGTTTGCAAGAGGGCAGTTTCAGATAATTTGTAACCTTGCCCAACTCATTTCCTCATTGGTAGCTCCTTTTACGAGTAATTGATAGCTGGTTAGTTAAACAATTTTACGTAATATGCAAAGCAAACGTGATTGCGAGACAACTATTAGCAGAAAAGTTATTTTCAAAATTATAAAATGCTTTATTGATTTTATACAGTCAAAGGTATAAGGATATCTTTCCCTTTGAAAAGCACTTTTTAATAGTTTTAGAAACAGTTGTTCTAAATCTCTAACGCTCCAAATAGAGGGTCAAATCACTGGTCTTATTCCTTAAAGACTACTTACTTAAAGACGACATCAAAATAGAATCTGACGTATTTCTACCATAAGGCAGAATGTTATGCTGCCTGTTGCTTACTGAAGATCTGTGTCAAGGTATGTTGTTAATATGAAACACCAAGGGTCATTTGAAAACTTCAAATGTTTGGATTTTCTGTCCATAGATTAGCAGATCTGATGGACGAACACCGAGAAGAACTCGCCACTATCGAGTCTTTGGATTCAGGAGCTGTTTACACCCTGGCACTGAAAACCCACATTGGCATGTCCATTGATACCTTAAGATACTTTGCTGGGTGGGCTGACAAGATTCAGGTACGTTCAGGACAACTTCCCCTCTCCAAGTTGGTTGATATCGTAGTTTAAGTTGTACAGGGTTCATAAAAAGGTACTTTCCCTACCCCCCTAGCGTAGCATAGAAAAAAGGGGCATTCCCTCATACTCAAAATAATTTTCAAAAAGGACCTTTTTAAGGACCACGAAAGGAATGGTACCAAAATCTAAAGGGGTAGTCCTCATATCACCTCAGGCCGGACTCATTTACCTCCCTTTGCCTTTCAGTCTGGCCACATTGGCTGTGCTACTGCCATATACCCAGCTTGTTGATATTATACACACACATCGTCAGGGCCACCGAAAGGTTTCGGAGCACCGAAAGACGAGGCTGCGAGCGGAGCGAGCAGAAAATTTCCACAACAACGCCTTTAAGATTAGCTTAAAATGCAATTCAGAATATTTCTTGCCGTCATTTCTTGCAATCCCCTAAAACGTTATACTATTTTTACGCAAACTTTTGCTTCATTTGATTAATTCCATTCTTAAAGTGAAATTCATTACCTTATGAGGCCCTTGGACCCCGAGGCCCCGGGGCGATTTGCCTCCCTTGTCCCCCTCTCGGCGGCCCTGCACATCTTGGTGGAGCTTACTCCTTTTATTCTTATCGCTCGTTTCTATTTTATTTTTGATGTCGCGAAAATTTGCTTTTAATGATGTTAATTTACTCAAAATCTTCTAGAGATCTCGTATTGAACTAGAGGTTTCGGTTTCCAGAGATCTCGTAACGGTTTTGTAAAGAATGAGAGAACTTGTACATTATAGAGTGAAAAGATATTCGACAAAGTGCACGTGCCAGAAAATGGCGGTCGTACAGTCAACGATCATGAGAAAATCCTGTCTTGTTTTCATCGTTTTCAAATAATATCATCATAGCTTAACAGTATTGTCAGAAGGAAAGCTGGGCACATTTTTGGACTTCTTATCTCAAAATTTTATCTCAGAAAGTCATAAATGTTTAGATAACTTATCAGATAGAACCGCATGCTGTCCAACCCTGTAAAAGAAGTGAACTGTTATCACTAAAGTTCACCTTACGAGTTGATTGCACACAAAATGTGAACGTGAATTGAAACTTGAAAAGATGAAGGAATGTAGTATTGCTTTACAGAAATAGATGCAGTTTTAAATTTTGTTTCCAGGGTGGCACTATTCCAATCAACCATGCCAGACCGAATAAGAATCTTTGTCTCACAAAGAAAGAGCCAATTGGTGTTTGTGGTTTGATTGTGCCATGGAATTACCCCCTGATGATGTTGGCATGGAAAATGGGACCACTTCTTGCAACTGGAAATACAGTAGTTTTGAAACCAGCTCAGGTTGGTGATTTCTTTCTTTTATACATAGAAAAAGTTTAAATCGATTGGCAACAGAGTAAGCTTGAATTCTGATGAAAAATTTGAAAACCAATTCAGATGAAACATTTAAACTTTTGTCTGGTCATGGAAATTTGAAGTATTTTGCAGGCTTTGGGTTGAAATAATTGAATTGGTAATTATGAATACTCCCAGAGCTGAAGTTAAATTTTATATCTTTTGTATTTGAATCAAACAAGTTTACAGATGTGTGAGCTCGCAGCTTTATGAAATTTTGATTTGCTGAATGCAACATAGATCCCTCTTACCAAGCGAATTTTTTGGCAATTGGTTATATTTCCTTTTGCTCAATGAATCTTTGAAATTGTTGCCATTTGAGAGTTAAATTTTGATAGTTTCTTTAACTCTATTATCAATTTTATAGGTTTTCTAATATTTTCAATGTTTAGGTGACACCAATGACGGCTTTGAAATTTGCAGAACTGGCTGCCAAGGCCGGATTCCCCAAAGGTACCATCAACATTGTACCAGGATCTGGATCAGTTGTGGGACAGAGAATCTGTGACCATCCTGATATTAGGAAGGTTGGATTCACAGGATCCACGCCAATTGGAGCAGGAATCATGAAGAGGTATTTTGAATCAGAAATTTAAAGGGTCCTCTGTTATTCTTAAACGGCCCATTAACTGTCTTATAAAAGGAAATATGAGAATCCAGTTCCTTCATTACGGGTTCAGTGGCAGCAAATCTGGCACCTGTGAAGAAATCGAAACTTTTATCTTCATATCTTTTCATTTTGCCAAGTATCTTCACCAAGACCTACTTAGGGTACCAGAGCCACATAAATTCGAGCGCGGAAATAGAAGATAGGAGTGAACCGTCTGCTTCTCCGCTTCTCCGCTTTGTTTTCTATTTACGCGCGCGAAATTTTGTGGTTGTCGTAACCAGGGTACACCAAAATTGTTCCCTTTCAAGAAACAGGCATCCTTCCCCCTGTTTTACAAACGTGGGAAAATGGGACAGTTCACAATGGACATAGTGAAAGAAGACGACGATCTTCAAATACTTTTAAACTGTCATTTCACTGTTACAATTGCCAGTGGCTTTGAATAAAACAGCGATAAGACCCCATGAATCATTCATTCCTATTTCATGAAAAAAAAGATAAACTTACAGTAAAGCAAAGAGCTAAACAAGGCAGGAAGATCAAAGAAGAAATATATTTTAAATTTGACAGTTTCTACCAAGACGGAACACAGTATATTCCAAGTGAAGTAAACATGTGACGCTAAGAATGCGTACACGTAGAGCTAAGAATACGTAGAGCAGTGACACACGTAGAGCTAAGAATGAAACGAAAGTTGTCAATGTTACTTACTATAGAGCCACTTGTGTAGATATATTGTTTCATTCTGACAAAATTATCAGAAAAGTAAAAGTACATTAACCTTTTGTAGACAATTCACTGCATTTTCAGCTTCCCTGCAATACTGCCTTGGCTCTTATCAAAGTATTTTTTCTTTGCAGCGCTGCTGAAAGCAACGTGAAGCGAGTATCCCTTGAGCTCGGTGGCAAATCACCGTTGATCATTTTTAGAGATTGTGACATGGAGAAGGCTGTCAGACAGGTTAACTATCCTTCCGCGATTTATGATTAATTAAAGCTAAATTACGGTGATATTGATTTAGATCTTTCTAGACAAGAAAGGATTGTATCTGGACAAAAATTTTTCTTCAAAGGTTTCTGTATATTTGTATGTGATGTTTAAGACATAACTTTTCCCTTGTTATGATTTTGGTATAAAGTTTTTTCTTGATCCTCCCCTTAATGAATGGTCCATCACCTCTCTTTTTACAATTGTCCTTGGCTGCATCTCTTTTTAGCTTCTCTATATTCTCTTTTGCGTTTCTGATATTCGTTAACTTTTTTTCTTTTTAGGGAATGTATGCATGCATGTTTAACAAGGGAGAAAACTGCATTGCTGCAGGTGGGCCTTTTCGTTGTGTTTTATTTTTTTTATTAATTTTTGTATATTCATCTTTCTGACATCTGTTTGTTTTCTGTCAATGAATGATGAATCCAGAAAGGGATTTATCATAGTGGCTACTCAGAGAATTGCCTTACGGCATCGAATCTTGGCCTAAGATCAAGGCTAGACGAAAATATGTTATTCAGTAGGTATTAGAATCGCTGCCACTTTTTAATGAAAAAATGTAGCAAATTTGAACTAACTGATGGGCGTTTTGAATTTATATGGAAGCTTTTCAGTACATTTCGGCAGTTCAGCATATGAAAATTCGAAAATTTCTTTATTAGTTGGTTGGTTTTAAATATTTCGAAATATTGAGTTGACAGACAAATTTTATTTTTCTTGCAAAATACTAAAACCCTATGCCCGTTCTTGGTTCTCGTGGGCTACAATCATTGCCTTGAAATGATTTTTGATTAATTCGCTGGCGTCTTAATTTTTAGGTCGATTGTTTATTGAGGAATCTATTCATGATGAGTTTGTCGAGAATGTTGTGAGTAAAAATACTTGATTTTACAGTTTGTTTATGAATTTAATTCTTAAGAGCACGTTTTTGTTTTAAGAATAAAGTTCCTCAAATAAATTTTGTTTCATAAATTACATTTTTACGTAGAAAAACAGCTGCATTGAAATAGTTCATTGGGTAACTGATTTTTTTGCCAATACAAATTTCAATTCTTCCTGGGCTGCAGCCTCCAGTAATGTCTGTACTTGCTTTGACTCGACTGAGACTCGAATCTTGCAACCATGCTGACCCAAAACAAGCTCATTCAAGGGTCTATTTCGCCGAAAATGAAATATTATTTTGAAATATTGAAATATTACTAAGAAAAAACTGAAAGGATTGAAATCCTTGGATTGATAAAAAAGTTTGTTCGGTGTCATTCTGAACTTTCTTATAAACCAGGCACCGCGGAGCTTTGAGAAATGTGGGGGTCTAAAAAATGGGGGGGGGGGCTAAAACCTTATAAAAAGAGGCTTTACTTGTAGTTTATTCATTAATATTTGGCATTTTTTGCAAAAAGTGGGGTGCTGCTCTGCGGTGCCTGTAAACCGTGTTTTCGGTGCTAGAATCACTCATCCCTGAATTTCTATTGTCTCTTTCAACAAAAGAGTGAATAAATGACAGAAAATACCCTTTTGGTTTCGCAAACTTGCAGTTTCGTCGATGAAGTGAAAAGTTAGCTCATGTTTGCCAAAAAAAGGAATTATTTTCTTGTGAAGGGCTGTACAAGCAAGTATATTATAAATATATTGCCTGTGAATAAGCATATTGGCTGCGTGGCGCAATGGTAGCGCGTCTGACTCCAGATCAGAAGGCTGCGTGTTCGAGTCACGTCGTGGTCAGTTGAGATTTTTTGATTTTTTCACTTCTAATTCTTTGCTTGCATTCTCTTTTTGTTTTCATCCACATTTTAGAATATCGGTGTTAAGTTTGTTTAATATTTATGTTATCTTTTTAACAAGATTGCCGAAATAAAGAAAATGAAGATAGGAGATCCTCTTGATCGATCCACCGATCACGGACCACAAAACCACAAGTAATTCATAATTGGATTTATTTTAGTCCATATTTTTTATGACGTTTATACCCTTGTGAAATATATAATTAAAAGATTTTAAGTACCAAAAACCTATCAACATTAAGATTAAATTGACTTTAATACTTAGCAGATGATTTCTGCATTCAATTGAAATGTGCAAACCAACCACAATTTTTATGGGGGCTTGGGGGCTCGTGCTCTCAGCCATTGCAACTTTCTAACGCATCAAATGGCACATAGGTATATGGTATTAATGGGGGGGCGGGGGCGGGGGCATGTCAGAAATTTGTGGTCCAAGAATCTGCTAATGACTTCTGCATAAAGAAACAAAATATCATAATATCAAAATATCATCGAAGGTCTGTAAACCTTAGGGCTTGCTCCCTCCTTTCCAGTTTGTCTTGGTGTCACGTTTCGATACAAAGGGAATAAAGTTACCTTGCACGAGAGTAGATCAACGCGCAAAATTTATATTAGTTGAACCCTAATTCCTTATAGTTCTCCGAAACATGGTTAAATTACCGATAAAAACTTTGTAACAAACAATAACAGTTAGTCAACACCTTACTTGTGTAAGCATATATTAACGTCCCCTCTTGTAAATGCCTTTATTACAAAACCTGATAAAGGGTCTGGAGTGGTAATTTTAACGAAACAAAACTGCCCCTCAAAGAGAACAGCCCCCTCGATCTTGTAGGTCTAGAAACACTGTTAAAACAAGTGATTCTGCCATTGGTCAACATCTTTTAGACAACCCAGATTGTGCAAAACTCTATAATGACGACATGTTTCGGATAATTGGCAGAGCCCGGTAGTCCTTCCATCTAGCAGTTTTGGAGTCAATCTACATAAAAACGAAAAAGCCGCCATTGTGTAGACAAAAGGAGTTCGTTTTCTCTCTTGGACTCCATTGGTAATTTTTCTTTAGGCTCGCGGCACTGGTTGGTCAACTATACCGGTCTTGTGCTTGCGTTTTTCTGATTGGCCTATTTCGATCCACAACTGGGTATACATTTTTCCATCGTGTTTTTTCGGAACCTATTCTGACGTTTTATGCTCTGAGGAGTGTCAGACGAAAAAGCTTTTAGTATGTTGTAAAATGTTTGCTTTTTTCAAAGCCATTTTGTAAATGCCTTTGTAAATTCTCGATAATCCTTGAGTGATACCGAACTTAAATTTCCTTTTTTAGGGCCCATCTCGAATCGCTGCTTCATTACGTGGAGGCTGGCGTAAAAGAGGGCGCGAAATTGGTGTACGGAGGAAAGAGGGTGGACAGAAAAGGTTAGTTATTTTCATAGGTTGTTGCCAGAAGTAAGATTTGAGTTTTTTTGAGTCAGCAAATTCGTCTTTAGTTTTATGTTTCAACCAGTTGATCTTAGATTTGATTTAGGTTCAAGCAGAAGGACCCGGTACACCTTGGTCAATGGAAAAAGCCGTCTTCTCTTCATATAGATAAAAAGTGCCACAAGGATCTATCCTAGGACCAATCGTATTCATTATGTATGTACATGATGTACCACAGTCGACCTTGCTACTGTCAAGATTGTTTGCCAACGACACAAATCTGTTTGCCTTTGGGGAACATTTCAAAGAGCTGTTTAGCCAGATAAACTGTGAGCTCGAGAAGCACCATTAATGGTTTAGAGGTAGCGAACTAAAGGTTTGCTCTGAAAAGACAAACTTCTGTGTTATCAGCCCCTTAAAAACCTTTTCTCATGATGTCACCCTTACTTTTCTGTAGACAAGCCATTGAGACAATTTAATTGTATCAAATACCTTGGCTTTATGCTTGACAAAAGTCTGAATTTCCTGGATTGCGTATAATACAAGTTTTGGTGTATTTTAAAATGTCACTCTATGAAAAAAGAGCGAGAAACAAAAACCCCGTCCCTGCGTATATTCAGATATTTTTAATTCTCGCCGTTTTCTGTGCGGCTTTATAAATTTTTCTTTCCACGCGAAGCATAGTTAAAACGATTTTGGCAGATGCGTGTGTCTTCTTTGCCGTTTTTGCATTTGCGGAAGCTGTAACTGCAAAGAAATGTTGCAGATTAAGAAAAACTATGTTTGTGTGAACAGAGGCTCAGATCCTGTATATCGATCTGCGCAGTAATTAATGCGTGAAGAAGTTGCGTTTACACCTAATATTATCTGACCAAACTACATTTATGCGTGTGACATACACCATATTAAAGGTGTTACGAATGTGAAGTACAATTTGAGCAGCTTTCCGCCATAGTTTTGGCTAAATATGTTCGCTGTTGTTGTCATAAGCCCTGAGAATGCAGCTACCAAAGATTGTTCAAGAAAGATGAGAACTTAATCTATAGTTTAGATATACTTAACAATTTTAGGGAACATTCTGTACGAATTATTCAGATTAATTATAGCTTCCTCTAAATGTTTAGGGCTATTAAATAAAAGCTTTACATTTGGAGCTAATTGATAAAAGGATGAAAGCTGAGGCGATTTTTCTAGTTTCTGCTCTTGCACTATCGGTTTTCTGCAGTTTTTTCCCCAACAAAAGGAAATTGGGTTTTAGTAAAATTAACAAGCTCGTTTACACCCCTGCTCAAACTCTTGGCTATTTGCCAACCAACGCTATGCCTTCTTTCTCGCTTAATCCGTGCGATTGGCTTGCAGTTACCAAAGTGTACTTCGTCACATGAAGCGAATATTTGTGTCGGAAGAATTTGCAAGTAGTCATAATTTATAAGATTTAATACCCCCCCCCCAGAATGTAGTTTATTTTATATCGATTCATGGTCTATCTTTATAGCCATGTGCTTTCAGCTCTTGTCAATTTCCATCGTTTTTCGTAGGTTTCTTCATGGAGCCAGCCGTGTTCACTGACGTCACAGACGACATGTTCATCGCTAAAGAAGAATCATTTGGTCCCGTTATGATCATCTCCAAGTTCCGTGATAAGTATGTGCTTGCCAAGATGTTTACGTTTTTAGACTCTTACTTTCCCAGACATGATCGACTGGGAAGAGGGAGGGGAGGGGGCACATGTTTGTCATTATCTAATCGATGACAATGGTGTGATTATAAGTGTTCCCAAGGAAAGGGTTTTCAAGCAGAGGCAGAATCTTTTGATAATGTCACATCAAAACCAAACCAATTTTAAGCCTTGTCCAAGGTTTTGCTTTTCAAGTAGTTGTGTAAAATGCGCCCTAGTTGTCGAGAAACAATTTGCTTGTCTTGAATCAATTCAAATAGTGTAATTTCGCAAATTCTTTCATTGCTGGTGCTCCACTGTAATTATTTTGCGCGTATTTTGGTAGAAATCGGACATTTTATTCATTGCTAAGGAAAATGCGAGTGAGCGATACAGTCGGGTCTGAACAACCACCAAACTGGATAGGGTCACATTTCTCCTAGCATACTTTATCAAATCCTGTTCTTGCACTGATCTCATTAATTGATTTTTTCTTTTTATTTCAGCGATGTTGATGGTGTCCTTGCGAGTGCAAACAAAACCGAATATGGTCTGGCATCAGGAGTTTTCACTAATGACATGAGCAAGGTAATCTTCAGGATAAAGCCGGGTTGTTTTGTAAACTTGTTTTTTGGAGCCAAGATGGCAAACAACATCCATCATATTAACTGTAAAAACATTGAGGCATTTGGGATGATCCTAACTGATTCATTGTCATTCAGAGGAACAATTTAGTGGAACACGCTATCGGGCACGATAAAAATGCTTGAATCACATCAATTCAGCAATATAATTAGGAGCTAGAAAAGGAGATACTTGTAAATGCAGCAACTGCAAATGATGTGTTATTAGACTCATATTAATGTTTATGCTCGCGTTGTAAATATGCCTTCATTTTATCTTCTGAAATATTCGTTTTTACTATTTCTACAACGGTTCCTCAATTTTTGAACAGCAGTGTTTGTTATAAAGGGAATTTAGGATAAAGGGGTTCTCCATATTTTGTTCGTGGCATTCTCATTTCTGCCAGCACTTAAAAGGAGCCATGACTGTTTAACGACAAAGTCAATTTGGTAATGTTCTTTCAGCCTAATAATCGCACGTTATGATATAGAGCAGGGGCGGCTGGGAGTAGAAAAGTATTGGTATTAGCCTCCGAAATTAAGACATAAGAAGGTCCCCCTGCAAGGTCCTGAAACTATTTAACAGGGGTGGAGCTTATATGTTCTTATTTAAGAAGGTGGGCAAAATGACCTTTTCGATATGATGGTTTAAAATAGCTTTTGGCAATACCATATCTTACAAAATTATTTGAAGGCACTGGCCCCCGTTGTCTCCCCCCAGACACTGATGACCCTGTGGTAATGTAGTTCATCCTGCTAGTTTTGGGTGAAGGATCGGTCCTACGAAATACAAATGAATTATAGCTGCGGCAAATTACTCGAGCGAAATCGTGTTTTGATACAGCGGTTTGCTGCCCAGTAATGGAGCCCCAAGGTATTAGCCCATTAATTCTAATACCATGAGGCTTTTGGCCCGCGAATGAGATTCTATTACGATAAAGCGAGCGATTTACTTTAGAGTAATGCAGCAAAAAAACGTAAGATGTATCATTTGATTTGAGAAACCGAGAGAAATAATGTGAGAATGTTGCCTATGACTCTACAACCATATAGAATCGAAGTTTTACAAAACATACAGTTCATACAAAACAACTTTTACAACTGCCTTTAGCTTAAACAAATTATTTCATGACTGTTGCTCTTTATATTCAGTGTCTAAATTTTGTCAATCAAATTATCCATCCAAAGGCATTGCTAGCAAAAGTACAGCTACATTTTGTAAATTCATAAAGTTAATTTCCAGAAATATTTTTTCTATAAGCTGAGGCCTTAGAATAGAGCTGGGGCTCTTTCCACCGTCCCTTCCACTGACAGTGGCCCTCGTAGTATTAGAAATGAAAAACTAATACCTTACTGCTGTTCACCCATTCTTCTACCATGGCTCAACAAGAGAAATTCACGTCATGCAGACCACAACAGACAAAAGAAATTTCGGGGCAGTGTATTAGTTTTTGGAGGCTAATACCATGGCCAGGGCTGCTGATTACGGCATGGATTACACTTTTCAAAGATTTCAATCAGGATTAGGAAAGCTTTCATTCAACGAACAGAAAAGCAAATATAGCTTGGCTATATGAATAGAGCTGGTCGCATCGATAAAATTGTTGTGAAAAAGTGGCAGCGTACAAAAAGCAAAATAAATTTCCTGCAATCTCAGAGACCCAAAGTCGCCTTCCTTTGAAAATAAAATGGTATTAGACTAATACCTTTAATACCACCCCACGCCGCCCCTGATATAGAGATATTTATAGGCCTAACTATATACTGGAATGTTTTTTAGGCATTACGAGTCGCTGATGGTCTTGAGGCAGGAACCTGTTTTATCAACACGTACAACAAGACTGACGTTGCCGCACCATTTGGTGGCTTCAAGCAGTCAGGTTTTGGAAAAGATCTTGGTAAGTGCTGTTTTTATTTGCAATTATGTAGTGACTGTTTACCTGTTGTTAAAGATGAAGTGCACTGGTAATAGAACCTGAGATGAGGCCACAAAATGTGATGAGCTATCATCCACTGTTTTCAAGAGGTAGCCTGTGCCAGTTCTCCCAAGGTCCTGTTGCTCTCTTACTAAGCTTTTACTAAGAAAAAAGCAAGCATTTTACAATATACTTAAAGCTTTTTCGTCTGACACTCCACAGAGAATCAACGTCAGGATAAGGGTTCGAAAGAACATGATATACTCAAAGGGTTGTCAGACGAAAAATCTTTTAGTATTTTGCAAAGTGTTTGCTTTTTTTAAAAAACATTATCAACTTTTGTACCGCCAAAAATTGTTTACATATCACTGAGCTTTAAAGCTGGCTTCTGCCCCCTCCTGGCCACTGGGTACCAGTTAGATTTCCCTAGACTTTTTTCAAAGGCAGTCGTATTTCTAAATATGCATCAGAGAATGTTGTTAGAGAGGTTTTGAAACATTAAACCTAGCTTGCTAGTTTCTGCAAATTACTGAACTCTATTGTTGCTTCATAACCTAAGATATAGGAAAGCTCTGAAAACACTTACATTTTCCCCCTGAAACTCATCTACGACAAAATATAAACCGAATTTTATATTTCCACCTAAAATGCCTATTATTCTGCAAATTCAAAATATCTAAGGGCTTTACCAAATGTCTGGATTCTTCAATTACTTGGGACCTAATGAACTTATGTTCGTCCAACGAATCTGTCTCAATTCACTCTACCAATTCTTCGTTATAGCTTGCTCCACAAACGACCCAAGAGCGACCGAGTCTTATCTTTATGCTTTAGTTATTAATTGTGAGAAATCTCCTTTTCTCTAGGAATGGAAGCTCTGAATGAATACCTGAAGACAAAAGTTATCACAATAGAATATTGAACAACTAAAAACTGTGCTTGAAGTTAAGATTACTTGCTAAGGCTCAAAGTACAAAGCCTAATGTATGATGTTAAGTCTCGTTTTTGATAGTGGAAAGGAACAAATTGACTGATCATTTTTTTAATTTTACCTCACTCGAGTTTTACACTGGTGGTTCACTTCGCTTATTGGAAGAGAAAAAGTGCAGTTTAAAGCTGCAGGATGAGATGACATCAGTTTGAAACTCTTGTATTTATTTACATGACACCCTTAAAAGCATTTAAAAGCCAAAAATTGTCGATGAGAAATTCCTTCTACTGTCATCGTGGAAGTTTCTATTTGGTAACAATTCTGTTTTTAGTTTTTATTTTATTAGTACATTGTCAACTAATTTGATTCTTTCCCTCTATTAAATTCAACTCTGGTTGCGTCTTTCAGATCCGTGATTATTTCGATTTTTCAAAATTGTTTTGATTTAACCTCAACATGCTCTCGTATGATCAGCATTGTGATCAATCCTCAAGTTTCGCATATACATCACAAAACAAATAAATTAGGTCTGAATGCAGTTCTGTTACAAAAATAAATTTAAAAAAGTATCAGTAAAATCCTGTCTTTTTCTTAGAAATTGAAAATTTAGTTTCTAATTGAAAAAAAACTTTTTTATTATATTTTTGTATGACCATAGATATTTTTGTAACATTGTTCCCTTCATCTGGAACGCCGCCCCTAGAATTTCCTCAAAGAGTAACTGCTGGAAGCGAGAGTTTGTTGGGGAATAACCTACGATTTTAAATCGTATTGAATTAAACGAAATCCGTGTAATGTTGCATTCCATATGTCCGTGCTCACGTGTGCGTCACTTTGAAGTTTTTCTTTGTTTTCATGTCTGCCAGTCACAGTGTCATTCTGGGTAGTAAGATGACGTCAGGCACGCTCGTTGAACCTATGACCGCCATGTTAGGCTGCTAAGATGGTAAATCTTTTTGTACATGCCGAAGATTACATGAAAGCTAGAAGTGAACGAGATGTGGAACTAGGCAAAATTGGCCTAGAAAAAATTGTTGAATTGTTCAAGATAAGGAATTATCCCTGACCATTATTGTGACATGTGACATAGTACCGTGTCCAGCTTTTCAAAAGTTGTAAGAAAATCTGCGTTTGAAAAGAATATCTTTAAAGAATTTTTCATATATCGTTACACCAAGTTTCGCCTTATGGCATGTGAATACCGGATGCTGAAAATAAACCAGTTTACTGCAGACGAAAACCAGGCAGGTTCTCAAACGATTTAATGCCAGCCTACCTCTGGAAATCAACTACGATACGATTGCATTCCATTTTATCACAAATTCACTAGTAAATCACAAAACTGTGAAAATATTGCAATGTCACCTGGCGAAAAATGATTTATCAAATCTATTTGTCTGTAATTAAAGCCTGGTAACTGATCATACTGGACTACATCGCATCAATAAGTGTCCAAGGAAATCTTAACTTATTTTTAATATTTAATGCAATAACATAAAATAAACGGAGGATTTCGAACTTCTCGCACCGTCTCTTGGGTTTCTTTTATCCGAAATCATTCAGTAAATACTGTAGGTAATTGAAATAAAATTGTTTGGTACAAAGAATTTATCATTTTACCTTGCTAGGAATTTGTGATGAATTCTGAACAACCTTTCTTGCAGATCAAGATCCTTTTCCTAAATTGAATCATTTTCATCTGCAAATGTTTTTGATAACATTCATTTTCCAAGGCCGTCGGAAGCGAGGGGGGCTGGAGCCCGTTAATAATTGACAAACTGTGTTGTATTTTCTTTGTTATAGTGTACTGAATAGGAAGCAATACAAGAGGCAGCCCCTCTTTAATATAAATTTTTGCTTCTACGACACTGTTTCCTAAGGTTGAAATATCGGGGCCAGCGTGACGTCACAACTGAAAAAATTATAGAGCATGCGTACTTGTTTGTTTTTGGATGGCTTGTTCTGGAAGCATGCTGCAAAGATGGTGGATTTTAACGTGATTTTCAGAAAGTTCGGATGGTATGCCTTTCTAGCTGGTTTTTGATAACTGCTTTTTTTGTAGGTAACCATTTATAGAAATTTTTTACAAGGCTGTTTCAGAAAATTAAATTCAGGCAAATGTAATGGAATCTTCGAGAAATGGAAAGCTAATGTGCAAGAACTTTTTTAGGCCATTTGGTTTACTGCATATATTTATGTACATGATAGATCATTCTGAACTAAATACCCTGGTTAAAGTAACTGGAAACATATACCAGAGGCACTACCAAGCTACTTCTGACCGTAAGACTCATAAAAGAAACAGATTCATATCTGTCTTTGCGTGGTGCTCTCTCATTTGAAGACGAGCTTTATTTCTTTATAGTGACTGTTGAAGCATTAAAAGACATCGTATATATCAAAGATGGGATCAAGTTATCCATGGTTGAATTTAGAAGACACTGCCATACTTGAACTGCTTCATAAGTGGGAAAAGGAAGATGCAGAAGGGAACAGAAAGCCAACCGAAATCCTTAAAAGGTATATGTCTGTCATTTTGCAGTTCAGTTGGCCTATTTATGCTTTTGGTGTATAAAGCAGGATGGTTTTAAGTTGCTACTCCAAGTTTCATGCCTAATGCAATCATCAGGCAATTGTATCAAGGACCTCTTTAAGATTTTTGCCTTTACAGTCTTGACAGTATTTCAGGTTATGGATACAGACTGTACAATTATTTCACCAGTGTAATTGTTTTTGATAGAAATTTAGGAACTTTATTTCATGACTGCTATGGCATGAAATGTCTAGTGAAAGGGATTAATATCAAAGTCAGTTAGCAAGCAGAGCTGTTTTACAAAGACATCTTTAGCAAAGAGCTGGATATTTTTTGGTTGATGGCATTGATGTACTGGAATTGCAATGTAGAATTGATATCTGTCATGGAATGAAATATCTCTGACTCTTTATTGATGATTATCATATCTTATCATCAATTTTTCAAGCAGACTGCACTCATCACCTGGTTTTTTAATGAAGGTGTATACATTTGACAATACAATAAAAATTTCATAATTTTTTGTCTTTGATAGCCAGATTTAATCTTGAATGATTGAAGTATGATTTCCTATGTTATTATTTTCATTTCCTGTTCCCCTACATAAATGCCAGATAATCCAGATGTAAAGGAGATTTGAATTATATGATTAACAGCACAATAACACTTTAAGTGCAGTTTAAGAACATCTGATGGTGGTTAAAATGAAGGGTACCAATTTTTTATACTGACTGATTTTAGCTATATTTAGAATAGTATAAAAGTTGGTAATTGTATTCATTGCTTTTATAGTTTATCAGAAAAAGTTGAAGAGCAATATGAGCAATTCCTTGGGCTGGTTCCAGACCCATTTGATGACAGACATCCTTGTAAGTAACTTTATTGAGTTGAGTATGCAACAACAAATTAGATATGTATCTCAGGGTTTAAGTCTGGGTTCAGATATGGCAACAATTATCTCTACTGTTCTTTTCTCTGTGTAACAAAAGTTAATTAACCAACTAGTGGAAATTTAGGGCAACACAATTCTGCTTGCTTCATATAAAGTGATATAGGATAATGGTTGATATTGAAAATATGATATTTTTGTGGTATAATCTCTTTTTCAGTATGCGATGCACTCTACTAAGTTTTGTCATTATTGAGTCATCACAAGAACAGAAATTGTGTCTCATTGTAAATGTTGGCAGGTGTAATAATCATTGCCAAAATCACATCACATAGGCAGCAAATGACTCCATCCTTTGGTCAATGCCTTCGACCAACTTTGTAATAAGCTCAAGTGCATTATAAAAAATGAATGGTTAATATGAAAATCAAAGAAGCTTGTTTACCTAATTGATTAGTTCTTTCACCTTTAGCTCAATCTTACCCGGACTGTAAGTTTGGTGACACTTTGCGCCTGATTATTGGGGAAAAGGAATTCATGCATAAGGTAAATGCATCTCTATGAATTTTTATTGATTGTCCGGAAAAATTGATTTATTACAAGAGAATATGAAGCAGAAAATGTAAAAAAGGATGAGCAGCATTGCTTGGAACAATTTTTGCCATGCCTTTTCATTAGGGGTGAATTATAAAACATGAATGATCTATGCTAGATTACGTTTTTTAATGGGAGGTAGGAGAAATACTTAAAATTTGCTAAAATCTTTTGTAGTATATCAGGATTTTGGTAGACATTGTACTGCAAGTATCTCATTATCCATTTCATTGTATAAAGTTCTATAAAACACACCCAACTGCTCATGGTAACCTATTTTTTCCTCTATCTTTAGCTGACAACATCATATTTTGCAAATACAGATGACGATTTTGAATTGAACTGCCAAGCTGCTAGGCTGTTGCTCAATATCTTGTCAGGAATGGAAGGGAAAATATTCGAGGATTGGGTAAAGACATACACATTTGTTTTGTTGCTTTTATGCTAAACTGGTATTTTATACTTTTGTACTGAAGCATGCTGTCCAAGTTCAACATTTTTATTTTGCATTTGTCGCAAACCCACTTACATTTTCAATCTTATTTTGTAAAGGAAAGTGTTGGAAAAATCTGTTACAAGTGGGGAAAGGCAGGCAAAGAACCATTACGATCATATGCTATTGGTATGTCTTTAAAGATGTAGTTTTTTTTACAGTTCCCATTTAGAAAATCTTGATTTGCCTATGAATATTGTCTTTTGTTTTCTGACACTTGTGGTTAGGGGGGAGGGTCCTTGTTAGGCTGAATTTAGTATGTGAATTTAACTCCCTTATTATAAATTGCCTCTTGATGGTTAAGAAAGGATAAATTCATGTTTTGTCTCATGTAAGACGGGGGCTTTCACAAAGAAAAATATGAATATGGTGAAACGTGGTGTAAGCAAAGCATTGCTCTTGGAAAGAAAGAGTCAAAAGGATTGCCCAACCTCTAAAAATCTCAAAGACGGCACCTCTGCTGGGACATGGCTATTGTCTCAATTTTTGCCATTCTTCCGGTTGGCTCAAATCTTAGATGATCATGTATTTGGTAATTCATTGATTTACTGGTTCATTTTTACTTGCTATTCGACCAGCATATGCTTCAAATACTGTATTGCATAACATAGGCCACATAAATTTTGCACGTACACAGTGCTTGGTTAAGCAAAACAAATCCATCAAATGTATATTCACCCACTGCCAGTTTAATAGGAGTCAATGCTGCAAGAAGCAGGAAAAGATTCAAAGTACCAATTGTATGACCTAGGCTGTGATTTTAGACATTGAGATGTCTATTTATGTAGTAGGCTGGAACTGGCTAAGCAATCAGGGCAACCTGTAAGATATGACACGTAACAAGATGCCTCCTCTTTTTAGATATATTGGCCGTAGGGATGCAGAACGAAGAAAATGCTGGAATTTTCAAGGAGGAAAACCAAGCAATGGTATATTTATTTTGTATCTATAATAACTATAGTTCTTTTAGCGCAATTTTGAAGATCTTAAAGGCAGATTATTGTTTGATTTTCAACTTGATTTTGTTGTACAGTCATGGCTCGTAATGCACAGTGACAACTTCAACCGTCTTTTACTCCGACAGTTTCCCTAAATCCGACAATATTAGTTGTTTTCAATAATATATTTGTCGTCTTAATGTAATAAGATGTTCTGCCATGATAGTTAGAGAAATTTTACGTCTTGTCTACGTGAATATTTGTTTTATACGCAGGTTCCCATTGTGCTTAAACGGTTAAAATGTTTGAAGGAAATCCCTGATCTCAGCACTCCGGCTATTCAGAATTGCAGCAAACTATCCGTGAAGGCAAGTTCAAAAAGCTCATCGAGACACGTCAGGTATTCATCTGGTAAAATTCAAAAGAAGAAGGAAGAGGAAGGCACGCCAACTAGTTCAAAAACAAAACAAGCCGATCAACAGTATACCAAAAAATCTTTGCAAGAAGCAATTGAGAAACCTGCTGGAGAACAAACCGATAATGAGAAATCGGAAGAGAGCAAGGCTGAAGCAAAAGATGGTTTGTATATTTTCAACACTAAGCTTAAACGAGTTCTTTCCAACCCAATGCAGTAAATTCCGTCTATTTTAACACTGGCTTTTCAACCCAGACAAATTCTAAGAATGAACAATATCATCAAAATTGTCTCTTATTCGCTTTGGTGCCAAAAATGGCTAAAGTGAAATGCTCCCGTATGCCCCCGGCTTAGCTTTTAACAGCTGCAACATAAGCTTCTGTGTTGCAACTTGTAGAACTTAACGCTTAATGAGCTCACCAAACAACTGTTTATAGGACAGTAAGGCTCATGATATACTTTGGCTTTCCCGACGCTAGTTATCAGTGTTAATTTATAATTTTACCTCTTTTCAATACAGGTAAAGAAAGCCAGGGAAGTGCCACGAGTTCTCAGTGGCAAGAACAACTGAAGATTGCAAAAGAGGCAAAAAGTGCGAAGGCGAAGAGGTATGGGTACAAAAAGCCCACCTGGTGCTTATGGCCTCTAACTGTTGGTTCCCAGCAAAGATCGTTGGTTGGATATGTGACGTCACTTGGACAGTACCAGGAGGTTTGTACAACTGCGTGTTATTATCATCAGATCATTATGCTTTTTGATTGGGCATATGAGAAGTTAGTATAAAGATAGATAAGGCTACACATTTTGTCTACGTATTGCGATCTTTCTTCATACTTTATCATTGGGTCTCAAGCTGCTGTATTGAAAATCATCAGTATGTTGTGAGCCGTCACTGTTTAAAGACGAGGGGGTATGTTACGAGTTTCCGAGTGGGGTTGACTATTCCTACAAGGGAGTTTGTATCTCCATCCTATTGAAAAACGTTGCTGCATGCTGACGACAAACAATGCGGATGTTTTTTGTGCGATGTACGTTTAATCCAAGTGATAACCATTGTATCTTGAATGTGCCAAGGCGAAGACAATAATTTGTATGATACCAGATATCTGCGTTAATACCAATAATGCATTGAACAATAAGCTCTCGTGATCAATGTACCATTTTTGTGTGTTTCTATTTCCTCAAATAATTTCCCCATATAACCTTTTGCGAGAAAAGTCTTTTTTTAACGAGCTTCTTTCCCCATGCATCGAGCTTGTTTAGCGGTCTCTCATCTCCCTGCTCACCCTATGGACTTCCTCCTGTGCTCGGCTTCTTATGTTTCCTCGTTGCACTGTTGTGTTACTAAATTCTTTCTGTCATGGTCGTCCATTGATTAACATAAAGGCTAAAGAAGTTTTAGTTTGAAACTTGCCACAGTTGTGTGATATTTTTGTATTCTATTTTCAGCTTCTCATCTACGCTTTTGAGCACGATGCTCTAGAACTTATATTCTACTACACCAACGTGAAAATGCAGAAGGACCCGATCCTGGCTCTTCGTGGTTTAGAGGTAAGCGCCAGAGCCTTTTTTTAGTTTGGGTCTACACAACCTCCTTTGTGAATTCTTTTTCAGCTAGTAGCTAAGCAGGTAACCCCACAATGATTCGATTCAGAAGAATGTTCCTCTTAATTTTTCTGTTTTAATATCACATTTTAGACTATTAAACAATGGAATAGTATTGTTATCAAAACTTGATATTTTAAGGGAAATAGAAGATGAAATATTGTATCATAAAGGGTATCAAAAATTGCATGGGTAGGGTAAAGTAAATCTAAAGGGGTTGGGTAGTGTATTCGATTAGTATTAGATCTGATATAACTTTTCATTTTATTATTTTCGCTAGTTGTTTTTGTGTTATCTTTCATGCATGGCCTCTTTGATATCTTTGATGAATGGTAAACCAGCTTCGCTGAATTGGCTACCATACTTAAATAAACTTAATTGAATGTGTTTCATAGAAACGCATTAAGCAGGATACATTTGTGTTTGCGTTTGCAGTACCTTTCTGCTTTGATGTGTCACAAGAAGTTTGTAACAGAGTTTGTTGCTAGAGGTGGGGTGCAAAAACTACTAGAGATACCAAAGCAGTCGACGTCATCCACTGGAGTCTCCGTCTGTTTGTATTACTTGGCGTATAACGATGATGCCATGGAACGGGTAAGTATTCCACCAATAGCTCCCATTAATACTTTTTCAGTATCTAATGCAATTCATCTGTATCTCATAACCTACCCTTTGATCATCTAGTGTTTAACACTAATCCTCTGTCTAGGTCTGTTCACCTTAATATCTACTAACATGCCTTTCGTTTTGTCTATTCACCTCAGTGCCTACCAACAAGCCTTTCGTTATTTTTGTTCAACTTAATGCCTACAAACAAGCCATCTAGCCTTGTAATCCTTTGATAGTGTTGCATTGTGAGTGTAGCAAGCATAAATCGAGGCTGCATGTAGCTGTAAAATCTGCGATAAGCCAATTGCATGTTTTGAAAAGGTATGCTGTAGCTGGCTCACCCAACGAATTGAAATGATAATAAATGTGACAATCGAAGGAGGCAAAAAGTAAAGTGTTTGATATATAATCTAAAGAATCTTTTTTGCTCGACTTTCTACAATTACTACGGTAATCACAAGCGATCTGGTTAACTTGAAGAAAAATGATATATTAGTTAGAATCCCTTACTTCAAGCCAAGTGATCATGACCTTGTAAATTGTATGAGTATTCCTGAGCGAATCTGAGCATTCTTTTTGTATTAGGTGTGCCTTCTACCCCAGCCAATGCTAACAGATCTGGTGAAATACGCGTTGTGGCTCATGGATTCTGGCATCCACGACTCGGCTCGTTGTTATTCTACGCTGTTTTTCTCTCTTGTGTTCACGTTCCGCGCCATCTTGGATTTGTTTGTCTCCATGGATGGCTTACGAAGACTCATCAACACTGTAAGTCAGCTTGCCTTCTGCCTGTTCGGAATTTTAGATTGATGTAAATTTGCAATTGTGTTTTTTCACAGAAAGATGATTAAAAAGGCCGAGAGTTTTACTTCCAATTCAACTCCTTTAAGTCAATTTTGTAACGCAAGACACCAAGTAACAATATGAGATGCAATGATTTGAGAATAGCAGTCATTAAAACTAGAAATAGGCCCCCCCCCTTTTGTGTGCCACGGATTTAAGGGTAGCATACGTTATTACCTCAAAGGCACCGCCACTGTTGTCAACTATTTTTATTCTTCTTAATGCTGTATATGCTATAAAGACAATCCCCCTCCCCCCAGATCATATCAGAATTTCTTCCGATTCTAGACAATACCAGCCTGTAAAGCCCTTCGATGTTTCGGGCTATTATACAAGACTAAACAATTTAGCTCTAGCCAAATATAAGAATTTGTCAACTGGTTGATTTTGTAATTTTTGTAGGCTTATCAATGTGTTTCTGACTGTTTTGCAAGAAATCTTCTGCCCTCTTTTAGCTTTGTTCGATGTTTCAGGTAACTGTTCTTAGCATTCTCCGACCCGAAGAAGCCAGACTTATGGCGAACGACGAATCATTTGGGATGAGGCAGATTATCAAACATACTCTCTTAGCATTGCGACGGTTCTTTGAAGCTCAGCTCTCAATTAAAGCTGATGAAATCAGACGAAAAATTGCACGAAACGAAGGAACCCTTCCTCCACAACCAATTCCTGCTTACAAAGCTGTTCCTTTCTCTCTGAATCAGCATCTTGAAAACATTCAGCTACTTATTGAAAATTCAGAAGAGATTTCAGCATGGGTGCCATTGTTGGTTCGTGAAGTTTCATATTATTGCCACTCCAACTGTTCTCTTTGTGATTTATAAAGTTCTTATCTGCTACATATCTATATAACAAATTATTATTATTCTTACTGCTAATGATAAATATTCTCAAATATGTAATAATATTTGGTTGCTGATTTTTAGTTTGTGTGGGTCAAGGTCACAGAGATTAACAAACTGTATACAACCTTTTCGCCTTGTGCATATTTTAAGATGACCACCTTTTCAAGTACAAGGAATGCCTTACTTTGCATGGGCTCCGACGCAGGTTGGAAAATGGAGGGGCCAAGAGAAAGTGTTACAATCATAACAAAAGTTTTTTTAAAAAAACTCTATTGTTTTGCAAAAAAGTGAGGGGGCCATGGCCCCCCTGGCCCCCTATTCGTCGGAAGCCCAGCTTTGAGACTGCCTTCCTAAGGGTTTCCCCTCCTCTGGTGATTTTTGGTCAGTCAAAGCTATTGGTTGATTCAGTTTCGTTTTCCCACCAACAGGCTTTCAAGAAACTAGGAGGAATCCAGCTTCTGTTCCAGATTATATCATTTGCGTCATCCGGATGGGAAGGGTACAGCAACAGGTAAATATTTTGTATCAAATTGTATCATGACGTGTAAAGTGACTTTACGTGACGTTTATTTTTAGTTTCATTTCACACCCATAGTAAAATTAGCGGTGTATTATATTCTCAAAACGGTTTGATATTTCTCCTATAAATGGCAATTCAAACATACGTATCTGACACTACTGATCTCTTAAGATTCTGTATTACCAGCAAATTTCCTGTTGTATGCAAAGGAAGGTTTTGCTTTCATCGTGAACTGAATTTCATCGTGACTAATGATTTTTTTTCCAGGAATGAAGTTGTGAAATCGGCCTTAGAAATCCTACTTGTGCTGTCTGTGAACCCAAAAGTTCAGCTTGCATTTTGTCAAAACGTCCCCCTTGAAGCGGATGACAGCCAGTCCGGAATAAGGTAATGTACTTCGTTCATAATGGGTGCAGCTTTTGACTATCAGTCCTTGAGATCTTTCATAAATTAGATCTTTCCTTGAAATTTAGGATGTATATCTCCGCTTATTTATTCGTATTTCTCATTCTATATTTTCCTTATCCGCTTAAAATTGCTCTATTTTAGATTTATAATATCCCAAAGCTTGATATCTCAAAGGGTGTGATTTCTTTAAACACACAAATGTAAAAACTTATTTCAGCTTATTGGTTCGTGCTGCAGAAGGAACACTGTTAAAAGGCGATGGAGAAATCCAAAAAGTTGCTCTTCAGATCTTATGCAACTGTGTCTGTGCTCCAAAAGCCAAGTCTAAGGTTCGTATGTCAAGCAGGTAACATTTAGTCATTTGTGCAGGTAAAATACAGCATTTCAATGTCTTTACATATCTTATGCATTGTAGAGGAAAATGGTTCAAAGTTGCTCCTCTAGGTTCCACCCTCAATGCAATCATCAGGCACCAAACCTCATTATTATGTTTTGTTTGAAGTTGCTAAAGTTTATCTGAATGAAAAGAAAGTGTCTATTCAATACTTGCCAAATAGCTGCTGGTAATATTGTGATTAAGAAGCCAACAGGAAAGGTCCCCTTATTTAGATTATTTTGTATACCGTATTCTTGATGCTTGTTTTTACTTTTGTTTTGTGTATTGAGTCATAATGCATGCTAGTACTGGTTTCTGGCTGTGTATAAACTGTTAATAGTGATACTTTTACTATATGGAGGCGTGAAGATTGCAGTTATTTAATTGATTATTTTGTATTGTTTTTTGCTCTTCTTAAGAACATCCCTGCTGTACCACGCACTTTTGCAAGACCATTGAAAGTTGAGGATGTCTCGCATAAAATGTGGAATGCTGTGCGAATGCAGAATGGGATCAAAGTTCTTCTTGGTCTGTTGAATACAAAAACGCCAATCACCGAGGCTGACGCCATCAGATGTTTAGCTTGTAAGGTGAGGAAGGAACAATATTTATTGTAGTGGTCTTTTGTGGTCTCTTGTTTTTAGAGAACATTTAATGATGTAATGCAAAATGACTTTTTCACGATAAATTAATTACAGCAAGATCAGATCGGTTCGGATAGGCCTTTAGATCAGGCCTTTAAACACCGGTAAGACAGACATTAACAGGGCTTGTATTAGACTTCGCTCTACAAGCTACGCGCGTGTCAATGAAAAACGCAAAAGGAAAAAAAATCAATTTCAAATATTACAAGTAGCTGGAATAAAACTTGCAAATGATTGCACTGCTGAGTTGTAGAGTTCAAAGGGACAAGCATCTTTACAGCAAACTAACCCAGTCTTTTTTTGGAAAAGTGATGTTAGTTTTTATCTGTGTTTGTGTTTATTTAAATTGTTATATTTTTTGGACTGAAATACGTCTGCGATCTAAAATCAAAGATTTCTATGAAATACTTCTCCAACCTCTTGGCAAATAATGAGGAATCCATCAATGACCTTATTGACACCAAGGAACAGTATGGATACCTTTTGAAGTACTATCTTTCTGACGTTTGACTCCGTGTCATGAATGCCTTCTATGAAGATATTTTCTTATTTTCAATTAGGCCTTATGTGGGTTATCAAGAAGTGATCGGATCCAGCAAGTTCTCTTAAAGTTGATTTTCACGTTCAGTGGTCAGCTGCAAATGTTGATGAGGGAACCGGTACTCCCAGACAAAACTAACGAGCATGTTAAGTTTTGTAAGTATGCCTCGGAGTTGATTGAAAAAATCACAGGGAAGGTTTTAACAGAACATGGATCACCAATGGCGATGCTCCATACTCTAAAAAAGGTGAGTCTCCTTTACAAGTGGAGTCTCCTTCACAAGTCGAGTCTCCTTTTAAAGTGGAGTCTCCTTCACGAGTCGAGTCTCCTTTACCAATCGAGTCGTCTTTTCAAGTCGAGTCTCCTTTACAAGTCGAATCTTCTTTACAAGTAGACTCTCCTTTTAAAGTCGAGTCTCCTTTACGAGTCGAGTCTTCTTTACGAGTCGAGTCTCCTTCACAAGTTGAGTCTTCTTTACGAATCGAGTTGTCTTTTCAAGTCGAGTCTCCTTTACAAGTCGAATCTTCTTTACAAGTAGACTCTCCTTTTAAAGTCGAGTCTCCTTTACAAGCCGAGTCTCCTTTACAAGTCAAATCTTCTTTACAAGTAGAGTCTCCTTTCAAAGTCGAGTCACCTTATAAGATAGCGTATTCTTGTTTACGTAGCTAGGTGTGCTGTAGTTGTTTTCAATGTTGGGAAAGTCAGCCAGAACCCTTTTTTTCTTCGTTATACGAATTGTCAAATAATATCATATTATGCAAAAATCGCTTTCAAAAAAGCAAACATTCTAAGACATATTAAAGCTTTTCGTTTGACCCTCCCATAAAAGGAAAGCCACAGTATGCCTTAAAATGTTTTTCAAAGCCATTTTAAAATTCTCTGCCAAGAAATTATTATGGCATTGAAGTTCTGTTATATTGAGTTTTCTGTATTAAAATTGTTAACATTTAATTTAGGGGACAATGGATGAATTCGAAAGTTTTATATATTCACATCAGGCATCCCTTAACGTAAGAATCCCTGCTAGGCCAATGATGAGATTAGGTGTGAATAATATCTTTCTTTTCCCGGACCTGCTAGGGTATAATATGTAAATCATTTTTCCACAGGCTGATGTTGTATCTCAAACTCACATTTCTTATTCCGAAAAAGAACTTCTGCAGCTGATCGTGAATCACTTGAAAACTAAAGGTATATCTATGGATACAAACTTTGCTTTGCTTCTAGACTAAACACTTGTCATTGATGCAAATGTACTCAAAGAACAGGAAAAGGAAAGGTTTGAATGAGAAGCGGGTGAATCTGAAGCTGTATTAGTCAAGGTATGTATTGATAGAATTTGAGTATGTTGATAAAAAGCGTTGATCGTGATGTGTTACTTCTAGGATTTAATGCAGCTGCAAAGACTCTTCAAAAGGAGGCAAATCTTACTAATACGAGGCAGAGCGAAATTAGTAAAGACGCAGCGTTTCTCTCCCCAGTCCCTTCGAAGAAACTGAAAGTATGTTGTTGTTTTATCGATTTAATCAAAATCTCATTATAGAGACTTTTTAAGCAAGCAACACTGGCGAATATTTTATAATTTCATCATAAGTTTCTTGTCTATTTTTTCCTAATTCCTTTTTTATTCTTGTCAATTTTCTTTTCAGTTTCTTCAACTAGGTTTTTGTCGTCAAGTTCTGTTGTTGTTATTTTCATGGTATGCGAATGCTCGTTATTTCTCAAGTAGTTGCAAACATTTTTGCGATGACTCGAGAAAGGTTCCCCATTTGATCTTTTTGATGCCGTAAGTTATTCAGCTGCATAAACAAGAAGTACAATTACAGTATTTCTTTTGCTTACTTGACCTCACGACCACATGGCAAGATTGTTTGGAAAACCTGTCTTTTACTTGTTTAGACCTGTAAACCTGTTTAGAAGTGACAAATTCTGTCCAGATATAAAATTCTGATAAGTATAATACAGTGATAAGTTCTGTCCAACATTTTATATCAAAAATGTTTATCCTTAAGCAGTCTCGACCATCAAGTCTTGCGAAAAGAAAAAGTGAAATTGCCATTCTACTTCCAGCTTTCTTAAAATTAACGTTCTTACCCTTTGCAAACTCTAGTCTTCAACAAGCCATCACCGGACACCGGAAACTACACTTACCTATGGAGACAGTACACCTGGAACTCCTTCTATTTATCGCCCGGAACCGGAAAAATTGTTAGACCGGGTTTGTAGTCCACAGTTGATATACTTGCAATTGTAATATTTATAGATATTTGAAAGTGGCCTGAGCATTGGAAACCTGAAGTTTGATTTATTACTTAATGAAATTTTTCAATAGTGACTGTTTTTGAATTGTAGGCTTTGGGGAACTAGTATTTTTTAAACTATTTTTTTTAAACGCAAATGCTAAAAATCTGTTTGTAGATATGCTTCTAAAAAGTGGAAAATGGATTAGACGAAAGATAACTCCTTGATGAGACTGAACCAAAGATAGCTCCTTTGAGTTCTGCAATCATTTAAGCATGAAGGGGGTATTTTTTTGGGGGGGGGGGGTATGCTTACGGATAATATCCTTGTTAAAAGCTACCCTGTAATAAACATATTGAGGTCCTTGATTTAGTGAACATTTGAAACCTATAAAAAAAAGAACCAAGCTTAATTCATTGCTTAAGAAATTTGTGCAAAGGTTAAAAAATAACGGCTAGTCTAATAGTTTTTTTCTATTTTTCAAGCTTGAGATGTCAAAAGGAAGTACCTCACAAAATAACAATAATAATTTCCAACCGACCCTCGACAACATCGTTCGGAACTATCTCCGGGAACAACATGCACGATGCCGGAACCCGGTCACAACCTGTCCTAAATTCTCGTTGATAAGGTAGGAATTTTAAAAAACTGTTACTGCAGGAGTTTTAAAACATTTTTTTAAAATACTGCAGGAGGTCAAATAGGGGTGTAAGTGAACCATAACACATACTATTTGAATTTTTACTGAGTTGCGAATTCTTTGAGAGTGAAGTAAATCTCTGCAAGAAGAATCGTAAGAATTTAGAAGAAACAGGCTGTTCTTATTTGGTTAAGCACTTTGAGTTAAAGAACGATATGAGCTTGAACAGTTACAAAGGTTTGATTTTCAATCGAATTGTTTCCGGAACTATTTATTTGTAAAAAGAAACAAAAATTTCCGTTGATGAGTAAGCAAGTTTACCATCAAAAACACATTTTAGATAGAAACCTTATGTAAGAACATCAAGTGCATGCAATTTTCAAATAGACCTTTAAAACAATGTTTTAAAAACAGTTTGACTCCAGAAAGATTGACTCTCTTTTGCAATAATTTACCGTATGTGGGGGTATTATCATGCTCTCTATTGATCTCTCCAGTAATGCATTGAACATTCAACCTAACTTAACATTATGACGGTAATACTTAGGATCAAGGCAACACGACGACGAGAATCCAATGTGGTTAAACAGAATTGTAAAATAAATTATATTTAATAAATTCTAATATTTCGTCCCGGCATACAGGATCTCGTTAGGGTAAATGTAGCGAACGAGTGCATTGTGATGTCCACATTTAATGTAAATCGAATCACGTGCCCTCCCCAAGGTAAAACCACCATTTTACATTCAAATCAGTACGATGTAGCCTGTAGCATGCAGTTGTTTCCCCATCCTTCTTTTCCAACAACCCTTTTCTTTCTGGATCCTGCTATGAAGCTTTATGTATTGTAAATATATGGTAATTCACAAATACATATACAATATCATAATGAACTATGAAGGACTGTAAACCCATCAGTTATACACACTCATTGCTTTTAAACCTGCCAATATCAAAGTAGGCTTCCCTTTCACCATGAAGTTTCCGGCAGAGTTTACAGTGTGTCGTATTTCATTTGACCAGGCCCCATCAATGCCCGGAGCCTCACTACAAAATGCACGCACCCACTAACATTATGAGCCGGATGTTCCATCGTCAGGTGTGTATTAGAACAATTCAACTTCAATTTGTACAAACAGTACTATAGAACCACTAAATGGACATCTTCCAATAACAGACAACTCATAACACAGAATCCAGAATTGCTTTCACTTTGGGAAAATCTTTTTAAAAGTACCAGTCCGGTCCTACAATATATTTTTTGTTATGTGTAATGCGTAGAAACCCTTTATGCCTTTTTTAGGAATTTCCAATGATAAAAAAATCAATGCGGTCTTTCCTTTTCAGAAAGGAAATGTCCTATTTTTAATCACCGAGTTACGATTTTCATCTCAGTCTGATGTTCTTCTGGTTTTTGACGTCATTTCCTATACATACGTTTTTCCCTGCATGTCAGTTAACAGTTCTTTTACCTAGTCTATGATCATCCAGGAACCTGGAAAACAACTTGAGCGAGATGATAAACATAATTGAAGAATTTTCACTCATAAGGACTTTTTATGACAGCGCAAGGGGTATTTTACTCAACCTGTCCCACAAATATATATAGTTCCAACGATATATTTTATATATTGTATTGTTTCATTTCAATCTGTGAAATCAAGTATAATTCTCATCCTTTCATATTTTCTTGCAACAAAATTGCAGATCCAACCAAGACATGGTGGAAAAATGGGTGCTAAATTCAATCGAAAGTTCGTCTACAGTCGGCAAGTTACTTCTGACTTTGACCATTTTGCATTTTGGCTTATGTCATTTGCCACTCAAACCAGTAATTTACTGTAAATTAAATTTTATTTCAACATCTGTGTGGTTTAAGTACTCGTTCAGTTTCTTTCCTTCTCATTTGAATTACACCGATATCCGCAAATTTCATGACTTGACATGACACGATAAGATACGACACGACAGCACAAAACACGACATGACATCTCATGACATACGACATGACATGACATTGCATGACACGATATGACACAATATGACACGATATGACACGATTTGACATGACATGACATGACATGACATGATCTATGATCTATGATTTTTTTCTACCTTTACTGTTAGCAAATTAGTTAACACCAATTAGTATGATTGTGATAATTGTAACTGTCAACTCCGAGAAGCGAGTATCATCAAGCAACCATTTTTGCTGAAAAATATGGCTGAAGAAAAAATAAGAAATTGAAATTTTTTTCTTTTCCAATAAGTTTCTTTCAACAGTTTTATTTTTAATTTTCGCCAATTCTAGGTTTCGATCTGTCGGTACGATTGAAGACAACGAAGGAATGGCATCGTTTACCTGTGCGAAATTCCTCGTGAGTTGAAAACCAATCAATTACCCTTGTCTTCACTTTCGGTAAAGTTTAATAAGATATTTTGGGTAACCAATAATTGTATGGTCAATATATTGATTTTGAATATGAGTAAAGGCAAATTAACTGAAAAGTTTGATCTCATGAGCTATCAAGCCTAAGAAGTGAAAATTAAGAAGTGAAAATTAAGAAGCTTACATTATGATTTTCTGTCTTTTTGCAGCCTGATGGTGATTTAATCTTACTTGGAACCAAAGAAGGAGAAGTGAAAATGTTTAATATTTTCTCTGGCCTGGTAATTCTACCTTCTTTTTTGTGCTTCTTTCAAAACTTTTGAATCTATTTTAGATGCACGTCTCTGTGTGACCAGAGCAGAGTATATCGTTATCTTAAAGTCATCAAATTCTGCCTATTATTCTATGGACCTCCAGCGGTATCAACATTACAAGCCTAATTGTTTTTTGACTCACATTTGTATAACGCTGAATAAAGTTATCAACTAGAAGCATGTATTTTCATTGTCCTTTTTTGGAAAAGCTTCGTCATTCGTTACCTACCATTTTATACCACATAAGATTTTCACGTTGCGTGACCTAGATGCGAATCACATCCCCCCTGATTCATGAAATTGTATCTCTTTTTCAAGTTCAGTGAAACATTACGAAAGCTTTTTGATAAATTATCCTTTCCAAAAGTGCCTGTTTAGATTTGTTTAAGTTAATTGTTGGTAATGCCAAGTTTTTCAGGATTAATAAATTTGTTACGTTGCTTTTCAGGAAGAAGCGCACTACCCTTGTCACATGCAACCGATTTCAAGCTGTGAACCTTCAAAGGTATTTACTTCTGATTTATCATAAATATTTTATTGTGACTAGTTAATATTCTTTCCTTATCTCTGTTGATCCGTGCGTATGAAAGAATAAATCATTCGAGTCAATATGTTGTTTGAGAGTTTGTACTCTAGGACTCTAGTCTTCTGAATGTAGCAGAGAAAATGCAGCTGGTGAATGAGGGGTAGAGGGTTAAAGGGGTACAGAGGATGGGCCGTTGATACTCACAAATGCTATTGCCATTAAAAAGATGCTTCAGTTGCTACGAATTTTTATAATTTCATTTCACTACCTTTGTTCAAAAGATATTTTTTTCTCGTTTATAGGATTTGAATTTGCTGTTGACGGCAAGCCCGTACTGTCAACCATCAGCCGCACTTTGGACGTTCTTCAATTCTCCGTTTTTCGAAAAAAAGTATGTTTTGCCTTCGCTATTACTGTTTTTCAAAATTTTCTCATTTAGGAAATGCTGCGATATGAAAAACACGAAAATTATTTTGCACTGTTTGTGTTTCACTCAATCCAAACCTGGATTAGAGATGAGGTGGGGAAGTTGGGATGTAATGGGGTAATAAGACAATGAGGTAAGGAGGTGAGGTGGTGAGGAGGTGAGGTGGTGAGGAGGTGAGGTCGTAAGGAGGTAATGGGGTAATGAGGTTGAGAGAGGTGAATTGAGTAAGAAATATGGAAGGAGGAGAGATGAAGGATGGAGGAAGTCGGAAGGAAGGATAGAAGTAAAGAAGAAATGAAGGACAGAAGAAAGGGGGAAGGACGGAGAAAAGATGGAAACAGGGAGGAAATGGACGGGGAAGGAAAGGGTTGTCTCTTTAGGTGCGACAAGCGTTGCTAACCCTTCCTTTTAACCCTGTTTCAAATACTGTACTGGTATTCATGTTACAATGAAACAAATATTAAAGCGTCATTTATTGTTAATTCCAGGCTAAGTTTCCATGGTGACAATCACGTCAAGTTCAGCACGGCTCAGGACCAGGTCATTGGCACTGCAGACTACACCGCACATGTGAGTCTCAATTTAAGTTAAAAAAAGTAGATAGATTACACTAAATCAACTTCATTCGAGCATGATGTAGCTTCAATTTGCACAAGGAACTGCACCTTCTGGTCTAAACGCCATCTGCAATTGCATAATCACAATTATTCGAAAATTGGCTGAAGTTGATCCAACGCCAATTCGAAATTATGGGCGAATCATAAATTGGTTATATTTTTCTGGTTAATCAAAAAGACTAGAAGATGAAAAACAAGATTTTTGGTAGGGTTTTCAAAGCCATAAAATCGAAAACCTTTGCTATGTTTACTAAATGGCCTATCATGCTGGTCAGGTAAATTCGTAACATTTGTCTGCATTCTTCCGATTCGTTTCATAAAACATTGATAAATGTATACAACGCTGAATACTAACCATGATAATTATGCCCGGTTTCATTTTTTCGTCTGGCTTCCTCAGAGATTTGGCTGCGCTGATTGGCCAAAAGACAGCCAACCAGACAGGCCACTTATTCTATGGTCCTATTACGATCCGGACCGGTGCATAGAGCTTAGTGACATTCGTTCATCACAGTTGTTGCATTAACCAACATGGCTTCAAAAAGCAAGCAAATTTTTTTGTTCCTTAAGCTATTCTTAATATTTTCAAAACATCAGTATAAAATGCATCCACGATGTAATCTTCAGTCCTTCCAGACACTTAAGTGGTTTATATTTTTATTTATATTACTTTTTTGCAAGATCTACGATTTGACGACCGGGAGGCTGATTTCGACTCTGGCTGATCCGCGAAACATCAACCGGTACCATAAGAATATTGCCACTTTTAATAACACGGACGATCTTGTGCTTAATGATGGCTGCCTTTGGGATGTTCGATCGTCCAAGCTCCTGCACAAATTCGATAAATTCAATGATTACGTCAGTGGCGTGTTCCATCCTTCTGGTCTGGAAATTATCATCAACTCTGAGATCGTATCCTTTTATATTACTTTTTGATTCAATTTCCGTAGGAATTCCATAAGAACTATAAACCTTGCCAAAACCTCTTGAAAAACATATTACGACGCTCTATATATCTCCCTAGAGCCCCCCTCTCTCAACCCCATTCTCTAAAACATTATTGGTCGACAAGTTTTTGTTCCTATTGACTATAGCATAATTTGGAGATCAACATCCATGCTCCTAATATATTAGCATAGGAATATCCAATATGATTTGGGGGTAGGGGGCGTGTGCAATATTCCGGGGGTAGGGGGCGTGTGCAATATTCCGGGAAAGGTATAAAGCATCTTCTTTTTTGAAGATATTCGTTTTTCATTGTTAAGGCTTTTTTATTATGCTTTTGCTCTGGTAGTCATCGGCCTGTGCTCCTTGACTTTGAGCGCGTCCTGTATATCAAGTTTGGCACAAAAGAGATTGATTTGCAAGCCACTTCAAAGCATACATATATTTTGAAATCATTTGTGATCCCTTGAACTGAATTAACAACTAAATTCTTATAAAGAATTGAGGATTCAAAATAGTTTGTTCTGTTTATTAGTACATTTCTATATTTCATCTTAGTTGTTTCCACTTTGCTCTTTCAAAATACCTGTGTTTATCTTAACTTGCGTCAGTGGGATATCAGAACATTCCATTTGCTAGACACATGTACATCCCTTGACCAGTGCAGATCGATTTTCAATAACAAAGGAGATGTAATTTATGGAGGTGAGTTTTTAAAGAATCAAGTGAATCAACTGATAAAAGGATTTTTGCGATCGATCAAGATGCAAGAATCAATTAATCAGGACATTTCAGTTTGTTTGTTAACACTTTTGAACAAATGATCTCAAATTTGAGTCAGTGGATAAAAACAGTTAAATCAACTAATTAGAACACTTGAAACGAATCGACGGATGGAATCATTTGAATCAACTGATCAAGACATTTGAATCAGCCGATCAAACCTAGAACTTCGATTGGAGTATTTTCAATCGTATGTTAATCGATGTAAGCAAGCTGCAAGGACAGAAAATTTTAGCATAAAATATTGTATTTAAAATCTTTAGGTTATAGCGTAAATAGAAGACCTATTGAAGAGCATTTTGAAATCAGCCTTGCGTAGGCTGTTGGCCTTTTCTTTGGTTCTCTCTCCTAAGGTTTCTACCTAAGTCCACAAAAATTGGAGCGTCTACTCTTTCCTTGACATTTGTCATTATGTCATTTGCATTCCATATCACTATACATTGCAGCCCTGAAGTCATTCTTTATTGTTATTCAGCTTAATTCATGGCAACTACTATTCAACATTTCCTTTTTAGTAAAGCACGTTCCAATGGATCCGCAAACTGAATATATATTTGGCAGCAACGTTTTGCTCGGTCCATATGATTATACGTTCCGGACTTTTGATTCGTATGACTTCTCAGTGATCGGTATGTAGCTTTCATAAGATACTGTAATGAAACATTGCCATCAGCTAATATCTGGACTTGATTTACTATCAGACCATTGGACAAAAGTCCCAGAAAATTGTTTACCATCTGACAGGATATTTTGTGGCGAAGGGGAATGAGTCCAGATGTATTTAGTTCTGAAATCAGAAAAACAGCCAGAATTGATCTTTACAGTGTTAACTTAGTTATTTTGTAATGCAGTGTCGATAACTTGTGATAACAATAATTTGGCAACCCAGAAGTCTTTGTCTGTAAAATAGGGGAGAAGGAAGTTAGGGAAGGGACCTAGGGGAAAGGAGATGGGAAGCTGGGGGTATGATGAAGAAGGGAGAGGAAGAAGGAAACAATTTCTGGGACCACTTGCCCCGGGGATTTACTGGCTTTCTACTGTGAATGCTAATGAATAAAAGAAATTATTGAAGAATTTTATTTTTTGATGATTTCAGCTACAATCGATATCAAGAAGATGATTTTCGATCTTTGCCCTGACAACAATGATACACTAGTAGCAGTTATAGAGGTGAGTGCTTCTTTTCCAAAAACCAAACATTAAGTACATTTGCATCTCTTCTAATTCTTTTAATACTTGGTTATGAGGCCCAAATGCTGTTATTGTTTTCAAAAATTTCAGTTAAAAGCATTTTCATTTGAGATTTTGGTGTAAGACTCAAGAACTCTTGACTTTTTGTAGACAGTGCCTAAGAGTGTTCTCAAATGTTTTCTTATGTGCCCTTTTGATTCTCAGTTAAAAAATGAAAAATAAAATTAGGGCATCAAAGATGTACAGTTTGCTGCACATTTGTGGCTTTGATGGTATTAAAATTCAGGTTATTGTAAGAAGCGATGTGAGATATGTTTTCTTGATTTCCCAGGGAAGTTCAAATGCAGGGGAGATTGAAAGTATTTGCAGACTTTATGAAGTTGGGAGACAGAGGTTTATTGATGGGGAAGACAGCGACGAGGAACAGGTAGGGAATCACCATTTTATGGTGCGATATCTAAGTAGAAAGTACTTGCATTTACTTCAAGTATAGCAGGACTACATTGTTCTTGAACTGTTCTGCTGTAATTGCATCGCTATTGGTGTATATAAGAGGACGTTTCAGAGTTGTTGCTCTGACTGCTAGCTCAGTTCTAACTCGGAGTAGCAGCTTAGAACCGTCCTGTTCTTTTCACCAAAAGGGTGTACAGCTCTACATAAACAACATCAAGCACTTTATGGCAGACTTGTAAACCGAAATTTTTGTTAATTGCGTCTCTTTATTACAATTGCTATATGAATGCTTTTCACTTTTTTTCTGGGGCAATTAAATCTCTTTAAATTGGCCTTTTTATCAATCCCGTTGCTAGGTGAATACCCATTCTTGGGAGTCTTTGCCTGCAAGGGACTTTGCCGCAAAAGCACATGAAATGTAACACTGAACTTGTGCTGTTTTTTCATTAGTATAAGCAGAGAATGCTTTCAACGGTATAATTTCAATTAACTTGTTATTTTTGAAGGCGGAAGATGATGGGAATGACGAGATCAATGAAGATGACGAGGACGAATTTGACGATGCAATGGACACCCTGGAAGATCTGTTACTTGACGTGGGGGATGTGGAAGAAGACGAATTCGATGATTTTGAAGACTTTGACGACGAGGACGATGATGAGGATGATGATGATGAAGGCGACGAGGACGATGATTTTGATGACGATGATGACGACGACGATTTTGAAGATGATTTTGATGATGATGTTGACTTAGGACCTGACGAGGAAGATGCGAACGATGGTAATGAAGAAATTGAGGACAGAGATGTACAAAGCGTTCTTGATGAAGACGAATATCGGTGGTATGATGTTGAAAATTAAAAACAATATTTTATATCCAGTAAAGCCATGGTTTGTAAATTATCGCTTTATAATAAATTCCAAATTTTCTGGCTCACAATATTTCTGTTCTATTTCCTACAAATGTATTCTAAGTTTAATTACATGCAGGCCTATCACAATTTTTTTTATAAGATCATATGGGAAAAAGAAAAAATCTAATAATAGGTTGGTTTGAAGTCATCAAATTGTCACTCTTTTAATATTTCCTTCTATTTTTAAAGTTTTATTCTTCTAAAAGTATATTTTTCAAGAAAATTTTTCCCTCAAAAACACGAATTTTCCTAAGGCTATAGGCTTGCTTTTTCATCAAAAATTAAGGGTACGAGTTATCAAAAACTATGAAACTTTTAATCATTCCAGGCAGTCTATCTTCATTATTTACATCTATTATTAAAGTTTTGATCATCTGAAAGTTTATTTTTCAAGAAAAATTTGCCCTGAAAAACACGAATTTTCCTAAGGCTATAGGCTTGCTTTTGTCAAAAATTAGGGGTACGAGTTATCAAAAACTATGAAACTTTTAATCATTCCAGGCAGTCTATCTTCATTATTTACATCTATTATTAAAGTTTTGATCATCTGAAAGTTTATTTTTCAAGAAAAATTTGCCCTGAAAAACACGAATTTTCCTAAGGCTATAGGCTTGCTTTTGTCAAAAATTAGGGGTACGAGTTATCAAAAACTATGAAACTTTTAATCATTCCAGGCAGTCTATCTTCATTATTTACATCTATTATTAAAGTTTTGATCATCTGAAAGTTTATTTTTCAAGAAAAATTTGCCCTGAAAAACACGAATTTTCCTAAGGCTATAGGCTTGCTTTTGTCAAAAATTAGGGGTACGAGTTATCAAAAACTATGAAACTTTTAATCATTCCAGGCAGTCTATCTTCATTATTTACATCTATTATTAAAGTTTTGATCATCTGAAAGTTTATTTTTCAAGAAAAATTTGCCCTGAAAAACACGAATTTTCCTAAGGCTATAGGCTTGCTTTTGTCAAAAATTAGGGGTACGAGTTATCAAAAACTATGAAACTTTTAATCATTCCAGGCAGTCTATCTTCATTATTTACATCTATTATTAAAGTTTGAGTCCTTTGAAAGTATATTTTTCAAGAAAAATTTTGCCCTGAAAAACACGAATTTTCCTAAGGCTATAGGCTTGCTTTTTTATCACGAATTTTCCTAAGGCTATAGGCTTGCTTTTTTATCAAAAATTTAAGGTTACGATTTATCAAAAACTATTAATCTTTTAATCATTCCAGGCAGGCTATCTTCATTATTTACATCTATTATTAAAGTTTTGATCTTCTGAAAGTATATTTCTCAAGAAAAATTTTGCCCTCAAAAACACGAATTTTCCCAAGGCTATAAGCTTCCTTTTTTATCAAAAAATTAAGGATACGATTTATCAAAAACTATGAAACTTTAAATCATTCCAGGCAGTCTATCTTCATTATTCACATCTATTATTAAAGTTTGAGTCCTTTGAAAGGATATTTTTCAAGAAAAAATTTGCCCTGAAAAACACGAATTTTCCTAAGGCTATAGGCTTGCTTTTTTATCAAAAATTTAAGGTTACGATTTATCAAAAACTATTAATCTTTTAATCATTCCAGGCAGGCTATCTTCATTATTTACATCTATTATTAAAGTTTTGATCTTCTGAAAGTATATTTCTCAAGAAAAATTTTGCCCTCAAAAACACGAATTTTCCCAAGGCTATAAGCTTCCTTTTTTATCAAAAAATTAAGGATACGATTTATCAAAAACTATGAAACTTTAAATCATTCCAGGCAGTCTATCTTCATTATTCACATCTATTATTAAAGTTTGAGTCCTTTGAAAGGATATTTTTCAAGAAAAATTTTTCCCTCAAAAACACGAATTTTCCCAAGGCTATAAGCTTCCTTTTTTATCAAAAAATTAAGGATACAATTTATCAAAAACTATGAAACTTTAAATCATTCCAGGCGGTTTATCTTCATTATTTACATCTATTATTAAAGTTTGAGTCCTTTGAAAGGATATTTTTCAAGAAAAATTTTGTCTTGAAAAACACGAAATTTCCTAAGGCTATAGGCTTGCTTTTTTATCAAAAAATTAAGGGTACGATTTATCAAAAACTATGAAACTTTAAATCATTCCAGGCAGTCTGTCTTCATTATTTACATCTATTATTAAAGTTTTGATCTTCTGAAAGTATATTTTCAAGAAAAATTTTGCCCTCAAAAACACGAATTTTTCTAAGGCTATAGGCTTGCTTTTTTATCAAAAAATTAAGGGTACGATTTATCAAAAACTATGAAACTTTAATTCATTCCAGGCAGTCTATCTTCATTATTTACATCTATTATTAAAGTTTTGATCTTCTGAAAGTATATTTTCAAGAAAAATTTTGCCCTCAAAAACACGAATTTTTCTAAGGCTATAGGCTTGCTTTTTTATCAAAAAATTAAGGGTACGATTTATCAAAAACTATGAAACTTAAATTCATTCCAGGCAGTCTATCTTCATTATTTACATCTATTATTAAAGTTTTGATCTTCTGAAAGTATATTTTCAAGAAAAATTTTGCCCTCAAAAACACGAATTTTCCTAAGGCTATAGGCTTGCTTTTTTATCAAAAATTTAAGGTTACGATTTATCAAAAACTATTAATCTTTTAATCATTCCAGGCAGGCTATCTTCATTATTTACATCTATTATTAAAGTTTTGATCTTCTGAAAGTATATTTCTCAAGAAAAATTTTGCCCTCAAAAACACGAATTTTTCTAAGGCTATAGGCTTGCTTTTTTATCAAAAAATTAAGGGTACGATTTATCAAAAACTATGAAACTTTAATTCATTCCAGGCAGTCTATCTTCATTATTTACATCTATTATTAAAGTTTTGATCTTCTGAAAGTATATTTTCAAGAAAAATTTTGCCCTCAAAAACACGAATTTTCCCAAGGCTATAGGATCGCTTTTTTTAAAAAATTGAGGGCACGATTTCTTAAAAACTTTAAATTTTGGACATTATTGCCTTCTAGGTATATTTTTGAACAAAGTTTTTGACCTTGGTATCGGGGATTTGTTTAAGCTTAAAAGCTTCCAGGTTCTGCAGGAAAGGAGCCTATTACATTTGACAAAATTTGTAATTATTTTATGACCAGAACATTCCGAAATACACTTTTTTTCCCCTCTGAACGTTTTTTTCACGTTTTAAAATTTGTTAAAATTTGTTTACCTAACTATTGTGGACGGTTTATGATTTCCTGAACGATTAAGGTAAATTTTTATTCCAGTCCTTTTAGCTTTTAGTTTTAACATCTGCTAATCAAAGAAAAGTTGCATTTGAAGGATAGAGATTTATTTAGCTGTTTCTGGAGCGAATAAATGTTCAACGGTGTTTCATTTTGAAGTTCAATACTTTGCTTGATATGATGAAAAGAGGTCGCTTAGAGTGCTGTAAGTACCTTTATTTTAAATAAGAGTCCATATTCATCTCAAATAACTGCATGTTTTTCCCCATATTTCTTATATTTTGAAAATGCCTTTTAAAATTTTTTTATTTTGTTCAACCGCATTAAAGTAATCGCTAACAATAACAATAAGATCTCTCTGAATCAATTTGATTACATTCAAAGATATTTTAAAACTCGTTTAATAATGTTTAGGAAAGACTTCCCTTTGCAGCCTCCAAGATTAGAATTTGTTCATTGCTTCTTCAATCCAAGCCCGGAAGGCAGAAACTTTTGTAACCACTGTGAATGTACCAGCCTGTCCACATGTGCCAGTTCCCCAGCTTACCGTGCCATCCAGTACCCATTCTCCATTTGGTCCATCCTTACAAACAAATGGGCCACCACTGTCACCATGGCAACCCTCAAATCTTGAAACCCGTCTTTCTTTGCCACAAATCATTTTGTCATCTGCCTATGAAAGTAACGTAATGTTGAAAAAAGACAACCTGAGGGGATTTTTTCTATTTTGTGTTAAACTATGAGAATAAATTATAAAAACTTAAGCTTTTAAAAAAACATTTTATGATAAGATTGTTTATAGGGTTTAATGATAAAAATAATCAAGGCATTTCTATATTCTTTTAGCAAGCTTCGATTTAAAACTCCCGACCATCCCCCGGGACTAATCCCGCGGGCAAAAAGATGCCACTTGCATTATTATCACGTACAGAACAGATTTCTAGGGCTTTCTTATCCCCATCCAATCATCGATTAACGCTCCTGGGCAGTTGTCCCTTTGAAAATCACCTAGGACACTAATAACGGTTGCTTACTTTTATTTCTGGGTATTTTGAACCACCAGGTGCTTTGCAATCAGAGCTGTTAGCAACTTGCAACATTGTCTGTTGTAGAAGCACGGGCCTGCCTCCAGTGTTTCTGAGATCACCCCAACCTTAAGGCACAAAAGTAATAAAGCAGTGTTTGTTATTGAAACGATATGCAAATAGACAAATACCTATTTCTCACTCTAACAAGTTACCAATTTCTTCATAAGATCAATTTAAAGATTACTTGAAAGTTTTGGAAACAAAATAGGGCAAGAAACTATCATAGAAGTAGATATCGAAATCAAATCAAGAGTCTTTAATAATGGCCTTTCCAATCAAATAAAAGTGTGAAGGTTGCTCAATCAAATAAAAAGTATCAAGGTTGCCCAATCAATAAGTGCCACTTGCCAGTGCCACATGAACATAATTTTGAGGGAGCAAGGATGCGGTGTTATTCTTCTCTACCTGAAACAGTTAAGTTTTTAAAAATTAATCTTAGGCCTTTAAAGACGTCTCATACAGGTGATTTGAGTTTATTGTCAGAGGGTCGAGAGGAGGAGGGGGGGGGGGGGGGGAGGGGGGGGGGGATCAAAGCTGCTGAGCTCTGACTTACTTTGGGGGAGGGTGAATAGCAAGCTACATTTCCCCAAGCCCAATAGCTGCTACGGCTTTGAAGTCATTTTGAACAATTATACAGGGGAACTTAACCTCGTTGCTTTATATAATTGAAAAAAGAATACTGTTTGAAAAATAAATTCCTGTTTACACGAAAGTACTGAAACACAATATACATAAGGTTGGTTTAGAAATGGTAAAGCTTGATATCAAAGTTTTATTGGCAAATTTACCAGTTAAAAAACATTGGGTGCCAGTTTGGATTATTCTTTTAAGCTCTGGCAGGCAAACGGTTCCAGAATATCTTCCGAATTGAACATCGCGTTTGAGTTTCATCAAAGCAATATCATTACTGCGGGACTGTGATTGGTAGGATGGATGAGTAAGAATTCTCTCAACTCCTATGTCAATCTCAGTGCCTTCGTAGCGTCCGAGATTGTGCTCACCAAGCCTGAAGATTGAAATAAACGTTTTTAAGAAAGGATAGCCTCGTTATGATTGAGAGGTATTTACATAGCCTTTAAGATATTGAACTACTTCACTTCTAAATCGTCTATTTGAAGATGCTAAATATCCTGAAGAGGGGGAACAAGAGGGGGCAGAGGGGGCCTGGACCCCCCAATATTCCAGAGGGTATCCGAACAAAACGTTTGCAGATCGTACAGAGTTTGAAAATTTGCATATTTGTCTCTTAACCCTCTCTCCAATGACTGCGTTGGTTTGTACATGTTCGTGCATTACCACTGTACATTATTTTCAATATAATCATTTCTATATGCTGATAAAAAAGTTTGGCCCCCCGCCAATGGGGTGCGGGGGTTAGCCATAGATACAGGAACTTGGGGCCAACGGGACGCATGCCCACGCAACGTGCTTCGATTGTAGAATCACACGTTTTATCAAATTGTTCACAGCAAGTTAGCAAGTTAGAGCAAAGTGTTCTACCCGTGTACGATCAATTTTGATGTTCCTAGCCAAACATTTCAAGAAAACAATTTTGGCGCCCCCTTATCTCCATTTGCGCCCATATTCAGGGGGCATGGCCCCCATGCCCCCATGCCACTGTTGCCTACATGTGCCTTCCCTTCCTAAAGATGTTTCCTATGTCTATGGGGCTAGCAAATGCAGAAAGGATGATGCGCATCTAATAAGCATTTCCAGCTTCATTTCAAGCAGGCTTTTTGTAAAGTGACTAAGCCTTAAGATGAAATTTTGGGCCTCTAAACTCCTTATAGCTATCCCATCGTAAGACATACCCCTGTAAATCTTGCTACCAACCTCACTTCATAAAGGTTCGAAAAGCTTTCCAAGCCATCAACGCAATGTGCTGCAGTGACAACCCATCTTGACGCAACGAGTGCTCCCCCGCAGTGCGCTCTACCGTTCAACAACAAGAGGACCTGCCATGGCCATCCTCCGGGCCGTGCAATTCCACTTTGGAGATTGGGTTGTATAGCTGGCTGCCCACATTCTGACGAAAGAATGATTGCAAAGCTATTAATCAGTGGATATGACAACATCAGATGGTAAACATTGGCTCCAAAGAGTGTACAGGCTACCTGGTACTTTACGAATGGCTCCGTGTGTTGCATAGCACGGGTTTTGTCATCTGATGACAGAGGGTGATATGAATATTCATAAGAAAAAGAAAATTAGTTACACCATTTGCTAGAAATTGTTATCAAGGGGCATCAAGGGGCATTTCACTCCAAAAATCCCGTTCACCCTTTCTCGAAATCCAAGGAAAAGTATGAAAATCCCCAAAATATCCTTTAAAAATCCAAAGATCCCTGGAAATCTTTATGGGCCCATAAAGCTCCTGAAATATCTTCAAATGTCTCACAAGCGACGATATTTTACAAAATCTTTGTAATAGTTCTAGAGATACATTTAAAAATAATCACAACACCAGAAAGGCTCGATAATACAATTGAGACGGAGCAGTTGAAAAACAGTTTGCAAATATTGAGGTTACAAGTATTGTGACATTGCTCAGCAAACGTCAACCTGACTTGTTATCTACACGTACTTTTTTATAGGAAACTAAGGTCCGGTGCTGGTAGGCAGTTTCTTAAATTTTCTGGTCATTTTGCTATCAAACGTTTCTTACATGTTTCTTAAATTTGTTAGGTAGTGAATTTTTTAAACGTGCTTCCAAGGTAAAGTAAATAGTTCACTCACATTCAGAAATAAGCTAACAAAATGATAAAGGAATTTTGTTTTCCTAGAATGAATAACTCTGTTGAGATCTGTAAACAGTTAAGCTCATTGAACTTCATCAATGCCAAGATGAAGTCAAAACAAATTTTTAAATGGAAACTTCTTGAGTGTGCAATTTACTGAGAATGAATGCAAACTGCATGTCAAGTTCAGCGTTGCAATATACAGCGATGTTCAATGTCAAGACTGTTTCGGGTGTCAACTCTGAAAATTAAAACTGCAAATTATAAAAAATTTCTTAGCTTTTTTCAATTCGGGTAGGGTTGTTTCTCAACTTTCGAAATATGTTGTCCCTTCTTACTGTTCATAGCGTTCGCACTCAAGATTTTAAATAAGCAGTTTTTAATTGAATCTGCAGCTTTTTAATCGACAAAAAATACAAGAGAAAGCTCCTGCAGCCACTTCAATACGCTTATATGGATGAACAGAAAGTAATAAATGCAGCCATTGAAGCTCGTGGAAGATTGATCAAATAAAGCAATCCAATTGTTTTGTTTGATAACACGATTGCCATGTTTATGGACACTGTCACGAGAGATTGTGGGCAATTCAACATACATTGATTAAAGCCACACACTAGAAACCCGATAGGAAGGCTTTGACCTAGAAATGCAGGCAGGAAGAAGTTCACCTTGTTGAATTGATATGTTTACCAGATATATTTTGGTGGTGGAAAGATAAGTAAAATGCACTTTAACGAGACATAATAACTCTATGGATCGATAGATTGGGACAAGGAGGATACAATATTGCTACTACCTAAGGCGATACCATGGTTGCCGCTCAGGAAAATGAGTTTTCTAATTTGTATGCTTCAAGTTCGCTGGAAATTGCAATCTTTGGAGCAAATATTACTAATATAATCTCATATTTAAAATTAATATCCACTGGCGTAAGGCTACTTGAATAATATTAATCGATTTCGTTCTTAAATGTTTCACCTCATAAAACATAACTGCATGGATCTTTTTTAGACTAGAACAAATCGTTCAAGTTTGGCGATAGTGACAAGTTCTTGAGATCGGGGCTGTCCCGGTCTTTAGTATACAAAAGATGTAATTTGTGACAATTTTGTGCACGAGGGGCATTTCATTTCAAAAATCCCGTACACCGTCTCTTGAATTTCAAAATAAAATCCAGAAATCTTTCAAAAACCCAAAAATCTCTGGAAATCTTCATGAGAGCCAAAAACTCCTGAAAACTCTCAACTGTTCCATAAGCTCTGATATTTTATAAAAAATTTGTTATTGTTCTCAAGGTGTATTTAAAATTCTGCTTAATAGTGCCATAACTTAAGTAAAGCTAAAAAGTTACAGTCGAGGTTGAATGACAGCATTTGAATGACAGGGTGCAAATATCGAGGTTGCTGCGTTGGAGCATTTGGGTTGCCAATGCCATGAGCAGCAGATTTTTAGTACTTTAAGTACCAGGGTAGAAGGCATTGAAAGCACAATAAAAAAAATTATAAAATGGGGCAAAATGTTAACATTTGTCAATAAAGACAAAAATATCGTATGTGGTGCTGTCAACAAATCTCCGATTGTAGTCATCCTTTTGCCCGTACTAGGGCTACGTTGACCATCAAGATCTAAGGCAGAATCAGCAAATTCTTCTTGTCAGAAAGGGAGTGGACATAAAATATTACAGGAACAGCAGCGAAAGCAAACGAAAACACATCTTAGAGTAAATTTTGTGTTTCGTGGCAGTATTTAATGACTTAGCTGGAGGAGTCTAAGTTTTCTGGCACAAATTTCTGGCGCAAAATACTTCCAGCACTGTCCTGTTAACAAGAATAAAAGCTCCAAAAGGATGATAAATCTGAAGAAGAGGAATACAACAATGCACAAATATAACACAATACAACACAATACAAGGCAATAAAAGGCAATACAAGGCAATGCAATGCAATACAGTACAATACAACACAATACGCGTACAAGGCAATAAACGGCAATACAAGGCAATGCAATACAATACGATAAAATACAATTCAATTCAATTCAATACAATACACAGATTTTGGTGACGTCACACTTAAGAACACCTTTTCGTCTTAAAAACGTTGTTTTGCATTGTAACTAGGTAATAAGCCATCCCGGCTTTGATAGCTATTTAAATAAAGTAGATAACCGATTAGCACGACGTACATTTAAACATATTTAATGGCTTTTAAGAATATTAAACATCCATGAAAAATCCCTGGAAATCTTTAGGAAATCCAAAGAAATCCGGAGATCCCTGTCAAATCTTTTCAAAAATCCGGAAATTTCTAAGTATTTTAGGGATTTTAGAAATCTCAAAAATTTCGTACGTTATTTTAGGTAGTGAAACTCCACTCAATTGTATTGTCTCTAGCTTTCTCCTCTTGAGTATAGTAAATAAAAACAAAAAATTTCCAGTGCCAGCAGCCCCCCTCGCTTCCGACGGTCTTGGCTTGGTCAATGCAAATCAAGCAATTGTTACTTAAATAATACTGCAATGTACTTTGAAGCAAAGAATAGTTAGTGATCCGTTGCAGTGTAAACGAGGCCTAAGTTGCAACTCTGAAACTCATAGGTTTAATACAGCGATGATGTTGTGAATTTAGATTGTCACTTACTGTTCAGTTTGCACAGGTTTTGGCATGTCTTTGCACAGTTCTTCGTTAGCCACTCCTTATACCAATTGTAATTACAAATGTATTTGTAGACGAAACAATATGAGCTGCGGTCGACGCATTCTGCAAGAAAAATCAAAACTTTATAAATCTCACATCTCTTTTCCTCTTAGATACAGGCGGGCTAATACTGATGGGCTCCGGGGACACTGGCTGGAGGCTACAGTGCCCTGAAACACCAAATTTGTCAGAAAAATTTTAGAATTTTTCTACTTTGTCAGCATTTGCAGAAAACGTGTGTTTAACCTCCCGAAAATTTTATCCACGGTAGCCAATAAAAAGTTCAATTTTTTTTGAAAAAGTTATTCCATCCGATAGGGCCAACAAACCTTGCTCAACAATCCTAATCAAATACAAAAAATTCTTTTCATATTATATATTCAATAATATTTAAAATTTGGTCCACTTCCATTAAAAATCTTTCTTTGTGAGTCTCTTTGCCAAATTTACAAACTATACCACTCATCCTTTCTCCCAAGATCTTGTAAACTTTAGAACGCCTTGCCCTCTTCTTGCTTCCCAGATTTCTCATAGTCTGTCTTCTCTAAAAACTTAAATAAACAAATATGATATCAACCCCTCTCTTCTTAGTTTCTCCCTTCCTTCCTTCCTTCCTTCCTTGTTAGGGCTTTGTTACATAGCTTGAGTATTTCACTAACATTATCGACTGAAAAAGAAAACAGCGTAGCTTATAGAGAAAGAGCTCTGTGACATTTAGATATGTCATCGAATGATTTACTTGCTCAATTGCTCCACTAAAAATAAAATAATAAGGCATCTCCAAAGCAACAATGTGGAGAAGTGGACGGAAAATTAAAAAAAAAACCATTTAAACTGTTTTGGCAGTTGCTATATAAATTCAATGGACGCAAAATGGAGACATTTTCCTGTATATTTCGATCCAACCATCTAAACGATCGTAAAAAAGCCTTACTGTTCACATGTTGCTTGTTGACTTTATTTTAGCATTCCGGTGCCACAGACTTCATCGTTTCTGGAACTTCTTATTACAATCAGGTTTTTGCCGTTTTATTGCTAAAGTTTTTGGTGTATCGATTAAAATAGCAAAATTCATTTCCTGCAGTGAGTCAATTCTAGCAAGCAACATGGGTTATGTGAATAGAAATGCTAGACGTGATAGCAAAATGGATGGTAACTTTTGCATTAGCTCGATTAATGTGTCCGTATAAAGAGCTGCGTATACCCAACTTGTCAAGAGTAACATCAAAATAACGGCTTGCGATTGGTCAGTATTCTTGCGATGCAAAACTGCTCACATGAAAAGCTAACCTCGTAGCAGGGTAGATTAACAGAACGACTGTAATGGCTGGGACGATGACATGAAAAATCACATGTTTCTGGAAACCCACGCAGAGTTGCTCACTTTAGTTGGACACATTACCTTTAATTAGCAAAATACAATTTAGCAAATCGTAAAAAATAAGACGGTTCTTAAAATCTGCAGGCCTGTGTAATGTTTGAAAAATGAAAGGTTAAAGGCTGTTTTTAACAGCAATGATTTGCTAAGTAAGGCACCAAAGGCAGGGACGTCGCTTTTTGAATATCATATTCCAAACAAAAATTGCAAACTTTTTTGCAAGCAATATCACAATGTCCTACCTTGTGATGTGACAATTGTCAAAAAAGCACACAGAGCCACGAGGCATATTTTGTGCATGGCGCTTTCTTGGAACTGCAAAACCAGGAACGACAGGCTCTTGAAACAAGAAGGATTAAACAAGACACAGAGCCTCGTGGTTTATTAAGTGGCTTCCAAAAATGCAATAAATATTTAAGAAACTGAACAATTCTTGACACAAGACTGCAAACTGATACAGTTTCATTATATTTACAAACGAAAAGCTGTTAAAACAATGATAAGATATGGACCCTAAGTCTCTATTAGAATCAATCAGAACATATATTTGTTTTAATAGAAAGGTTTGATCTTTGCAAAGCTGTACAAATTGTCTAGAAGAACGTAATCAAGGATGAAACTCAAAGCCTTTACCAAGTGGTTGATTACAAAATTGTCTGAAAAAGGCGGGATTAAAGTGTTACCTCATTATCAAAGGATATCCATCTAGTCGACCAATAAATAGTTGGTTGCTGAAATCGCTACCCTGTGTGCCAGATCCTCATGGATACGGGGATAAAGTATTGTAGGCAAAAAATCGATCCTCGATCAAAAACATTATCTGTGAATAGTTTCTTACAGTATTTCTGAGATTAACTACGAATCTCGTACCCAACCCAGGGTATGAAATTGCCTGACGCTAGGTTACTCAGAAGCAAGATTGCCTTCACCGACAATTATAGTTTTCGTGACCTTCTTCCATCACCCCCTCCCCCTCTCTCCCAAGGTCAAGGTATGCCAATACAATTTTACTTCTGTAGTCGTTTATAATGCCTGTTTTGAAAAAATTAGACAAAACAACTACAGATGCATAATATGGAAAACTGATCATTGAACCTTTTTTACTCTAGGGCCACACGACGTTGAATTTCGAAACCCAAACCCTGGATATGAGACCCACAATAAGTATGAATTTAAGAACCACGACCTATAAAATGCTGCAGTTATAAACTGCGTCTATAAGACGTAGCCACATTTCACTACATGAAGCAAACCATATGAAATTGTGGTGTGATCACTCTAATGTTTAAAGTGATCCAGACATTCGTTATTAAACAAACAGTTACTATTTCTCAATAACGTAGGTGTGTGTTCATGATTCTGACGTAAATCTTAAAAACTTGAAAAAGGATGGATTTTTGACACCTGGTGTAAGGTATTGAAGATTCCACTCAAAGTATAGAACTTCTCAACGGAAAACGTTAAGAAGACGAAGGAGACTTAATAGAAAACGAAGCACGAACTAAGCACCAAGAAAGAGGGCACTTGGATAGCACAAACTATCGACAAAGTTATGGGGAAAAATAATTTAAACAGCCGAATTGACCCTTGAAACGTAAAAGAAGTGTTTAATCTTGAAAGGAAATAAAAGAAAGCTTTGATAACGACTCACACATTCTGTTCACCACTCGACTGGCACGTTCTCTAAAGAATCAAAATGAAGATTTTGTTACTACTTTTGGCTGTTGCTGTTCATCAGGCACATTCCCAAGGTAGGACATCCTTTGAATTAAAATTGATAGAATTTGATTAAGCATACGTCTTGTTAGGGTCGTCGTACAAGAAAGTTTCTTCACAGTGCTCTCTGAGACCTTAAACAAATATCAAGCCAAAGAAAGATTGAAAAATTACGCTTGAACTGTAAACAATTTTCATACTCACTGTTGTGTATTAGCTGTGTTATTTCTAATTGATAATCTTGACTTAAACTTACATTTCTTATCTTACCTCAACAACTGAGAAAGATCTCCTTGGTTTTAGCACAAACTGTCATACAAGCTAAGTTTCTCATTTATCTACTTTTTTGCTCAAAACGTGACCAGATTTATAGTTGTATATTTTGGTTTAAGGGAAGCAGTATGGTATTTGACCATATGTATAACTGTATGTTTTGATTTGAGGTAATTTCTATTATCTCCGAGCATTTTTTATCTGTACTTGTTTTTGCACAAGTAAGCTTAAAAGTTGGCAATAAAATATGTAAGATGATAAACAATGGCAGATGTTCTACAAATTTGAATTTTTCTTCTACAGCATGCCGTGATTTGTATGGAGGCTGCTCGCGAATGAGGGCTTACTGCACAAATGCAGCTTGGAGGAACTTCATGCGACATTACTGTGCCCAAACATGTAATTTCTGCGCAGCGCCCACTCCAGACCCCAACCCTAACCCCAACACCCAACCACCACAGCCACCAGTACCAGGTTTGTAAAGGACTTTTGATAGATATGATAGATGGTCTTAATAGACTGGAACAGGGCTACAAACAAGTTGTCACTTGAATTTTATCATTGTCAATATAGTTAGATCAAATTTAAAGTTAAAAAGGTAACAGAGTTGGATATTTTTGAAAAACCCGCCAAAGTTCCCCATTTTTGGAAAGGTTCTGCTTTTCGGCCTCGAACAGAAAGTGTAAAGTACCATTTGGGATAAAAGTTAATTACGCAATTTCTATATGTCTGTAATAAGAGGAGAGGGGGGAAGGGAGCATTGCGTGCATTGTGAAATGGTTCAATGCAAAGGCTCCAACCTGACATTACGTGGCAAACTATTGTGTTTTTAGGACAGTGCGGAAACCCACAGGTCCAGGCCAGTCGTGTTATAGCTGGTGATAACGCCAAACAAGGTTCTTGGCCATGGCAGATCCTTTTGATGTACAACAACAGAGGAATGTGTGGCGGATCTCTCGTTGCACCTAACTGGGTTGTTACGGCTGCTCATTGCATTGATGGCAAAGAAAACCAAGCTCAGTACTTCAAAATCAGGTAAACAAAGTACCTTTTGTAATTGGAGGGAAAATTACAGGGAAAACTTTCATTACCCCCCATTCGTAGAAGCGCATCATCCACACCACGCCACACCGTCAAATATGGTTTCCTCTACTCATGTGTCTGTAATTAACGCCCCCCTCCCGCGTACTAACTTTTCGAGAAAAAAATTCACCCATAGCATTCTTATTCCAGACCCTTCGTTTTTTATTTTCACAATAGCCCAGTAAACTGCAAGATGTATGAAACGTCGATGCGGAACTATGTCAATCAAGAACAAAAAAAATAAAGAGTGATAACATTATCAATATTTTTATTTGAATACTTATTTGGATGAATAGAACTAAATATTTTATCACACTGCAATAGTTATGAATGCCATTTTTTCTATATTTTGAAAACCAACGAATTGTTTAGATTCCTTCTGTTTCCGATCAAAAGGGACAGCTAGTCATTCATCCTACTTATTATTACTTGGTCAATTGTTTACTTACCCCATTTATTCTAGACCCCTTTTGTATTTGGATTTTAGGAGATTGTTTCACCCATACCGTCTATTCCAGACTTAAAAGTAGGCATACCTACTCAGCAATAACAAGTGACGAATTTTTGTGATACAAAGCATCTTGAATGTAAAAAGGAGTGACAAAAGGAAAATATGTTAGTCTAAAACTTTGTTTCGCCAAAAATGAGCTGGCATCACCAACATTCTTGTTGACTCTTTATCTCAACTTTTGACCATTGAAATGAAAGGTACTTTCTTCGAAACCAGAGTCGGGGAACACGATAGACGAAGCAATGATGGAAACGAACAAGACATCCAAGTATCCAGAATCTTCAAGCACCCATCATACAGCCGACGGGTTATCAACAACGATATCGCCCTTCTAAAGCTCAGCAAACCAGCTAAGTACGGGAAATACGTCAGCCCTGTCTGTCTACCACAACACGGAGCCGATGTGCCAGTTGGAACTCACTGCTACATAACCGGTAAATTCTATTACTAGGACTCTTTCTTTTGGTGATTTTACCCTTCATTACTGAGAATGGACATGACAACTTATATTCGAGGTGTAAAGCTTTTGGGCTTTTTTGTTGTTTGGGGGGGGGGGGCAAGAAATCTAGGACACATTCTTTATACATTCAGAAAACAGCCTTTTTCAAAAGGGAACGTTAGTGAAGAATTTTATAAGATATCAGCAACAAGTGAAAAGGGCATGCAGGCAACAATATAAAAGATGCAGATACTACTTACAGCCTTGCATTGGGAAACCATCAATTTTTGCAAAATCAGTTCAATCTAAGCATTCATTCCATTGACAAAAGAAATGACAATTTTTTTTGAATGCTTTTAAACTTTGCCTATCCTATTTAATATTACATGGTTCTTTTCACTTTATTTGATAAGGCTCCCATGTTTTGTTAAATTTTCATTATCGTTTTGATTATGTCCTTTTCCAACTTTTTCTACAAACGAACAGGTTGGGGAAAGATACAACATCCAGGTAACATGCACTACCTTTTGCAACAAGGCAGAATTCCAGTTGTGTCTCAACAGGTCTGTTCCAGCTTGAACACAAGAACTGCAGGAATACCAGTAAGTGCAAACACTAGCTAATGATTATCTAAACAAATTAGGGGGAGGGGGCTACAAGAGAGCTGACAGGTTACTTGAAATATAGACGATATAGAGAGGCCTCAATATAAATAATTGAACTGTCAGTAAAGATGATGAAAAAAGAAACTTAGAAGGTGAAAAAAGCAAAAACCAGGATGCAATACCAAACAGTTCATTGGAATGGAATAACAAATCAGGGGCGGATCCAGAGAAAAATTTGAGGGGCTGGTGCCATGCCAAAATGTTTTGCTGGTGCCACACCCTTCAAAATTTATGCGGGTTAGAATTTCTTTCGGACATTCAAAAAGCAAGGGTTGTCAACACTTGTTTTTTAAATAATGGATTTTAAAACAATTATCTTCTCAACTTCTGGCAATGTGCTATTTGAAATGAAACCGATACATAAAATACAACAAAATGATACTAAGAAATAGTTGTTATTGCTTTTCTCTCGGTTGAAATAAAAACAATCAATATTTGATTTCTTCTTCCATTATTCTGACTACTTTATAAACTTTTTTAAAATACAGCTACTTCCAATAGATGAAATAAACTTATTTCAATCTAAGATACACATGACAATTTACTTGCATCATTAATGTTTTTGTCAGTTTATGTACTAATATCTGGTTAATGATTTTGGGAAGATGACAATATTCTGGGCAATCTGTAAGGCTGAGCTCTTGGCTACTTAATTGAGATTCATAGAAGTTTCATAAACACTTAAATACTTTGTGGATTACACCAACTAAAAGTGTTTTTCAAATCGTTTATGGAAACCAAGTTGGAAAGTTGCATTGAATGGGTCCATGGATAAAATAACCTTTTTTAAATTTATATGTATCTTAGATTGAAATCATTTACCATGCCTGGCATAAAAAAGGTAAAGAAAAACAGGATGCTCACAAATGCATATTTCAAAACTTTTTGTTGATAATAAGAACCCAATCTAAATCTTAGAAAGTTATAAAAATTGGTTCTATCATTCCCCCATCCTGACCACTTACTAAACCTCTCACTAACATCTGCTACCAATTACTTTTAAAATACTTATTCAAAACTTCTGGAATTCAAAATAAATACCAAATATTAAAATCATATATTTCAGAATTAAGGTGAAGTAAGGTGTAGGCCAGAACATACTAGAAAACTTGGATTTTGTGAAAGTATCTCAAGTTCAATTGTTTATAAATTTTGTAAGATGTCTATCTTATATTTTCATATTATGTAAGCTTTACATTGTTTGATTTATCACCTTCAAATTAAACATTCAGAAATCCTCTCAAATACCCAAACTTTAAAATGGAAAATCTAAAAACACTGCACCTGAAACACAATCTACCTTGCTGTCATCGAGTCTGCATAGCGTGACATGTGCACGCAATAGAATTTACATGCACACATCTTTTTTGCTCTTGCAAAAACAAGATCTTTTCCAAAACTGCCATGCTCTACAGACTGGGCCCTTATTACAAACGCAGAGGTTTATAATTTGATCTCTTGCATCAAGTTTAAAAAATGAAATATAGGCCTCACCTCATTACGCACGCTTTGCTCTGTTAAAATTTCAAAACAAATCGCTTCATTTCTGTTGTGAATGCCGATCGCCATTCCTACACAACAACTACAACATGCTTCTTCCGCCTGCCTAAGTGAAAATTTGAACTACGTTTGAAAATATGGGGTGTTCCCGCCAAAAGTGAGCACCCGCGATATCAGAAGCCGATTGGTTGCTTTACAATGGCGGATGCTCAAGCTCATTCATTGATTGGCTATAGTTAATTTGCGAAAGACTAAAGCACAGACCAGGAGGTGCTGGAAATTTTACAACGATAAAAAGCTGCACAATCTGGTCCGTAAATTAACTGGTTTTGAAAGTTCAGAGAACGGGCTAGAAGTGCTCAGACGGGAGAGGAGTTAATTTTCTCGGAGGAATAGGCATGAAAACCTCTAATTTAGTGTCCGCCTTTTCTGAAATTTCAAAATATCACATCCTGAAGGATTTGAGGGGTGCTCAAACACCCATAGCACCCCTCCCCCTAGATCCGCCCCTGAACAAACCTGTGATACTTAGTTAATTTTTAACTAATCTACAAGGTCATGCGGAGGAGCTGCTTTGGTTGTTGAAGGTTAGAATCTAGTAATCCTCATTGAAATCTTGTGGTAGACTTTCAGGCCATATGTTAAGTTATATTCTATTGTTAAAGACTGGGCTCATCTAACAAAACAATGTGCAAAAGTACGGCTAAATTATGCTCCGTAACCATAGGCATAAACATGAAAAAATCAAGGGAGAGGCAGAGAGAAGAAATGAGAATTGCATTATTAAGTGCTGCGTGGGTCCATACCAAAACTTGAAGTCTCAAAAATAATGCTTCTCGTGACATAAAGCCGTGAAATAAAATTATGTCGATTAATCATGTGAATTTCCCACTAGATCACAAGGCAAATGGTCTGTGCCGGTTATGGAGGTTCATCAAGACTCAGTGGTTGTCATGGTGATAGTGGTGGACCATTTGTGTGCCAGACTGGTGGGAAATGGACACTTCATGGTGCAGTCAGCTGGGGCTCTGGAAGCTGCGATTCAACCAAAAGCTACACCGTATTTGCAAGAGTTTCTGAATTCAGAAATTGGATCGACAGAACGATGAGAAACTAGAGAACTGGCGAAGATTACCTTGATTGACTTGAAGTATAAAAATGATGTAGCTGAATTAGATAGTTGAAATAGATTGAAACTTAAAAACTCGCTTTCTTACCTCTCTTTTTCTTGCTTTTCATTGAAATTGGCCTGGATACTGGCGACAGGCATTGACAAAATCTTTGCGAGATGTTCACAATCAAGATGAAAAACGATGTTTTAATGATTAAGTCTATCACATTAAGTAGCTTGTCAGTTTGTGAAAAAATGAAGAAATTACGACTTTTCTACTGTAGACCAGAGGCCAGAGGGCGAGCAGTATCACACGACCTGGCAATTTATCAGACCAATTTTTCCTGACGCAATTTTTTGCGCAGATTACGAAGTCGAAAAAGCGCATTGTGGCCTAATGTAATAAATTAAACTCGCCATTAAACTTAATAAATAAAGAAATTTTGTTATTATCTAATGATGTAGTCGTCTTTAGTCCAAATTTTACTTTACGCGGAAATTTAGGAGGCAAAAAGTTCTTGGGGGGAGGGGGGGCGGTAATCTTACGAAAGAACAGTGACAATAGTTTCAAAATTACACATGCTCTTAAAATTTGAGAAATTTTGAAAACATCGTTCAAATGTTTTGAGGCACCCTTTAGAACGCCGGAAAATGTCAATTTTAGAAAATACTTGCTTCATATTGTTAAACAGTTCGATAATTACGCTGCCTCAGCCCGGGCCGACTCAGCCCAGGCCGACTCAACCCGGGCCGACTCAGCCCAGGCCGACTCAGCCCGGTCCCACTCAGCCCGGGCCCACTCAACCCAGGCCGACTCAACTAAGGCCGACTCAACTAAGGCCGACTCAACCGATTTTCGTGAGGAATGCACATGCGTTTGCCAACCCAGTTTCAACCCAGTTTCTGTTCAAACTACAAATTGAACAGAGTTTACCCTGGGTGAACTCAACCTAGGTTGAACCCGGGTAGCTTTTTGAAGTGCAAACCGGGCTTTAGTATGCTCAAGGACAAACGTTTGAGACCCCATTTACACTGTGCCAGATGAATTTTATCCGCAAAAGATTTGTTCTGGTTGATTTGCGTTTACACTGTGCCGCACAAATTTTGTTCACTTTGTTCCCTCGTTTATACTGTGCAGGATAACTGCAGCCACGTGGCCTAAATCATTCACATAACGCCCAAAATGAAGTCATCTCTTGGCAAAAAATACAACAAAATCAGGGGCGTTGGGTCTCCTAAAAGAGGACCGGGAAAAAATAGCCATAAAGGGGCCCATTCTTTCCAGAAAACCCATTTTTTGCTATCGGTGCAAGCGGGGGCAGCTGGGTAAAATAGCACAAATAGTAATGATACAATAATAGAGGTGGCGCCACAAAATTGAAACTCTATTATGAGACGTTGGGGAAAGAAAGGGTGACCTTGACCTTTGGTTCAGAGTGCACATCGATGTTAATAACAAGAAGCTGTTGTATTGATTGAGAGAAATTTACTTCTTGAACAGAAATGTGCATCTTCTTTGTCTCGAGTCTTTCCAGTAGACCATGTTTAACACACCCAAAATGCAAACATTGCAATGATACAGAAAGTTATCTACTGGATAAATGCAAATAATGGACAAAAAATAGAAATATACCTAAATAAATCGAATAAAATCAAGCAGTATATAAACTCTTTGTTACCTTTTTATTTCATACTCTGTTTTTAAAAATGATACGGTCAAAAATGCTCATCTCTGAAAAGTGGGGGAGTTTCAGTCCTGACAGTAAACAGAGCGTGACGTGGGGTGAAAATAAGAGGAGTCTACTTCAACCCCTTAAATGGCCACATCGGCTAGCCACCCGGGCCAGTCCTCTTCTGTATTTATATGCGCCTTCTTGTACAGGCTTCCCATCTAAAAACTGTCTTATTAATAAGCCTCTAAGGGCTAATTCTTAGATTCACGGTATTCTCGTAAGAAAAGGCCTTTTCATCAGGTCGCCCAGGCCTGATTCTAGCGGGTCATCTTCTAATTGATCTTCATTCCTTTCAAATTACACGCACCCCATTCATGGGGCCCTTTATGTTTAATTTTATCTCCAAATCTCTAGTTCATAACTATGAGTTTTTATATAGATTAGAGATTATTTCACCAAAGATTTTATTTCCTTAAAATATTTTCTTGGGTTTTACAAAGTCACTTGTAAGGGACCCACCGGGAAATCTCCCGGTGTCCCGCCTAGCCACAACGCCCCTGAACAAAATTCTCGCCGAAACGCTAAAGGTACAAACAAATTTCATTCCCTCTTCAGAATCATTAGGCCTTGTTAGTTGTAACAATTCGTTTTCTGAAACAATATGACGCTAAAATAGCGAATAAAGCTGACAAGAATACCAATTTCGCGTGGACGGGCACATTTTATTCAAGTAGAACTGTTTGCACAATACCACATAGCTATCTGAACTAATTTAATCATCTAACTAACTATACTAACTTTGATGCGGATGAAATATATCCGGAGCAGTGTAAACGGAAAGAATTCACTTAAAGGCAAAGAATAATATTGTTTCTATGCGTGATGTTGTACCAATAAGGAGCGCCCAGAAATGAATTTTGATTAAGTAAAGGCAGTTTTAAAACCACAGAATTACATCGCAAATAAAACGTTGGCAAAATATTACCCCGCCTATAACATTTAGACGAAATACATAATTGATCCTGCCAAGAACTGGAGGACTTCTCTCCCAGCTCTCCCTCCTCTTGGCACCGCAGTTGACAAAATTGCATCATTACAAATTTTACGATTTGCTTGCGCAGCAGATTAGACAAATAAAGTATGCGGTACAGCTTTCTGCTAAAAATATTGATGGCTGGGCATAGTATCGAACACATTTTGTTTATGATTTTAAAACTGTTAAGGTTTGTTACAAATTTCAATGATTTGGCGTCACGTCACGACGCTATTAGAAAAGTGTTTTTGTTGTTATTTGAATTTATCTTTCATAACGGAGAATCGAGGTTTGTTTAGTTTTAACTATACTAAAAGAAAACAGGTTTATCATGAGTGTTTTTCTATAAGCTTTGAATTGAAAATTTTCATAATATTTTTGTTAGGTTGTTATGTTGACTTCTCACTTGTAGCCAAGGCCACATATTCAGACACCGGTTACAGAAAGCCGCATCCGATCAAGGATAACCGCAGATCAGGGTTTTATTTGGAGGTGGGGTTGGAATGGGGACAGCAGTAGGGGGTTAGGGAGACCTATGATAAAAGAGCATCGTTTTGTATTATAATGACATACAAGAGAGACTCACCAAAACAGACAAACAATTGTTGCTTGAAAAAGGTAGGGGCATGGGCAATCATTCCTCTTCCTTACATGTAAAATAAGCTGATTAAGGGTGTTGCTTGGCTAGCTGATAAAGGGTGTGGCTTGGCTAGCTGATTAAGAGCATTGCTTTAATGTAAGGAAAGGCTGTTTGTGAGCATACATTGAAAATTGGCTACAGGTCAATAAGCTTTCCCTTAATGTTGTCAAAACCCAAGCTATGGTAATTGGCTCTAAGCCAAAAATTAAAAAGATAAATAATAATCTTAGCACACTTCCTTCTTTTAGGGTAGGGGGCGAGGAAATCGACCTAATAAACGAAACAAAATATTTCGGAGTCGTGATTTATAATTACCTGGGAAAGTGACATTAGCGCACTACAAAAGAGGCTCTCTAGAGCAATTGGTCTATTGAAGTATGCGCGAAATTTTGTTAAACTGGCACTTTGATAAATTTATAAAGGAGCATCATAGAGCCACATTTCAGCTACTGTTGCTCCGTCTTGGGTTTTGTGGTGCTTCAAAGCTAGACATACTCCAAAAATCACAGAATAAAGCCATATTAATAAATAGCCCTTTTGATGCATCTGCAGCTCCTTTGCTCCAGAGACTTCGTTGGCAATCTGTACAAAAGCTGATAAAAAAAGAAACAGGTTCTATGGTTTACAAATCTCTTAACTCTCTTGCACCAAAATATCTCAGTGACCTATTCGTGAGATTATCCGGGGGGATATCCAAGAGAGTTAAGAAACTCTAAAACAGACCTTGCAATACCCATGTTGAGAACTGGCAAGGCCAGAAATCCTTTGCATATCATGGGGCTAGTCTCTGGAACAGTCTCAATCTGGACACAACAATGTCTCTCTCAATCAATGCCTTCAAGTCCAAACTCAAGGAAAATTAACTTAGTTTTGCAGGGCCAATTGTAAAACAGTATTTAGACTGAGTTTGTACCCTGGATAAATAATTTTAAAATGAAATGAGCATGTGACCAAAATTTTCTGCTAAGTCTTAATTAACTACTCGTATCATTTTATAAGAAACTAAGATCCGGTGCTGGTAGGCAGTTTCTCAAATTTTCTGGCCATTTTGCTATCAAAAGTTTCTTACATGTGTCATAAATTTCTTTGGTAATGAATTTTTTAAATGTACTTTCAAGTTAAAGTAAATAGTTCACTCACATTCAGAGTAAAACTAACAAAATGATAAAGGAATTTTGTTTTCCTAGAATGACTAACTCTGTTGAGATCTGTAAACAGCTCATTGAGCTCTATCAATGACAAGATGAAGTCAAATTAAATTTTTGAATGGAAACTTCATGAGTGTGCAATTTACTGAGAATGATTGCAAACTGCATGTCAAGTGTAGTGTTGCAATATACAGTGATGTTCAATGTCAAGACTGTTTCGAGTGTCTACTCGGAAAATTAAAAGTGCGCATATTTTTCGAAAAATTGAGCCACCGTTTCTTATAACCTGTTTCTTATAAGAAAATGCGTGTATAGTGAATTATTAATCCTCATTTTGCATTGTTCTGACACACCAACACCACTCTCCATAAAGGTTATATATTTATAATTTTATATTTATAATAAAAACACTAAATACAAACCACTATCAAGGTAAGAAATACTGTTAAAATACAAGCGATATAATATTCTAGGTTTTCTCAACAATTATGAATCTTCCCCATCTTTAAGGAGATTCTTATAGGAGATGTATGTGATAAAACTAAGCACCCAATGCGTATGAATGAGAATATGCAGAATATACAGAGAGCAGTATTGGTCTTCACCCCGGCCGTAAGAGTCTATAATTCAGTACCAGAAATATAAATATTTATTTGAGAGGGGATTTGAAAACGTAAATTAACATTATTGTCCTCTTTCCTTCCCCCCCTCCTCTGCACCCACCCCTTCGTCGCCATTTCACTGGTCTACAACACCGTGTCCCAAGTTTCTCGAGTGTTTGGTGCCAAGGATAAGGGGCTGCATGCCTCATTGCTCATTCGTAATGGGCAGGGACGAAAGCAGCCTTTTGGAATTGCGATTTTCATTGAATCGACAGAAAACTTGCCAATATTTTATATCATTTTCGAGCATTTTCGATACCGCTAATTTTCCGGGATCAAATCTTGCCTCCGATCTACAACTTAAATCTTTACAACATTCCAGTGGAGATTTGGGAATTCGATTAAATTTGTGGCATAAGATGAGGTTTTCAGCGAAAAAATTTCTACCAAAATAGAACAAATTAGAGAAACCGCCTTTTATCAAATTGAACTAAATGCAATTTGTGTAGAGGGCTGAACAGAAAAAGATGCCTCCCAGAAGACGCCATGAACAGCAGTCAACAAAGTCAATTTTTCCAACAAGCATTTCGTGAGAAGGGCTCAGATAGCACAATCTTGACTACCGTTACCCTATCTCTCTTCCCAATAATAACTCCCACTTATAAAAAGCAATATGTGAAAACACTTAAATCATATCCAATTAACAACCAATTGAAATATTAGAGCAGTAGTTGATAAAACTTAGAATTTGGAAAATTTTTTGATTTGCTGAAAGATGCTATCAATTTGCTGACCTACCCATAGTTGGGAATAGGTGTGACTACTCCCTAGTAACTCGGTAAAATGCCTCACATTTTAATGCCTCCGTCATGAAAAGATCACAACAGTAATCTTTTCATGAATGAAGCTATTTTCAGTAAGAAGTAATCTATTTTCAGGAAGAAGTCAGATTCAACATCAAGAGATGTCTTCGCTAAGGGAAACTGCCTGTTCGGTTTTCAATTCAGAATGTGCTTCATTGAACAGCGATTTAGTAGACATTGAGGTAAGACAACATTTACGTTCAAATACCAGCATATTTATACAGCATATAATTGCAAAGCGACTAATCAAGACAATTTTAGTCGCTGTCATATCTTACTCAAGCAAATATAAAGAATTCCAAGCAAATTTGATTTCTTTTTAAAATCTGATGTTTCACAGAGGACACCTCTTGCAAAAGAGCCAGTTTTCACACAATGTTGTAAACTTTAGCCCGGTTTACACTAAAAAACGCTACCCGGATTCAACTTAAATTGAATTTACCCAGGGTAAACTCACTTAAATTTTTAGTCTAAACGGAAAGTGAGTTGAACTGCGTAGGTTTCGCAAACGCATGCGCGTTTCTCATGAAAAGCTTTCACTGTTCAAAATGGCGGGCGAACAGCAACTGCATTTCTTTACTTCTTGGGTTCTTGCGAAGATCTTCTAGAACTGTTGATTAATTTAAAAATTATGGCAATGTTATTCAACCAGTTGACAAAAAGTCACAAACTGGTGCCTTTTTCAATTCATGATTTAAATATGCATGCGCAGTAGAAAAGTTGCCGGGCTCTCCCACCTTTGTTTGTGGGTTGCATGTACCTGGGTTCAACCTAGGTAACTCTGCATTTACACTACGGAGGCCAGACGGAGGGTAAAAAGTTGGGAGGGGTCTGGTCCAGATTTCAAATACATTAGAAAAGATTTTGTACCTAATTTCAACAAAATATCCTGGCGGGGAGCCCTTTTATCAATGTAAAATTGGACAGGACCTAAAGATTAATTTGCAAGTAAGCAGTCCTCTTTTAAGAACAACCGCAGTTGCTCTTAAACCGCAGAGCACTCGATTCGATGAACTCAGCGACGGGGACTGCCGAGTCATGCCCTCCCCCCCCCCAGTTCTCGGCAGTATCAATTTTGGGATTTCGTCTAACTTCGAAGAGTAAATAATTGGGAATGAGTTGCGACGTACTTTTTATGCTGTAATGCTATGACTTCGAAATTGCTTTTAAATAGTCAAAAGTTAGTCATGGGTGTCCCCTTCCTGTACAATTGGCGTTACTTGTTCGTGAAAGGACGTTTACTGGCAGTAAAAAGGGTGTGGTCTAAAATTCTTGGTTTTGCACCCCCCCCCCCTCCCCCTAGAGCCTAGTGGCTGTTGCCGCCAATGAATTCAGTTGATAGATGGATCCCAACAAATAGGTCTTATTATGGATTCAAGCAGAATATCCCTCTTCTGTGTCTCCTATCCTGACCAATCTTTATAGCAAGCGAGTCCAGCTTGCAATTGCAAGCATTTTTTGACAATTATACCAAGAGGGATGCCAAGGGATACCAAGAGAGAGGCTGCACAACGGATATGAAAAAGTAATTGGTTTTTGTTAAAAAGAATGTAATTTGTTTTTTAATATTTGCACAAAGAAATGAGAATTTTCTCTAATTTTGTAGTTTTTACATTGCAAGATCAGCCAGTTGTGGTACACCGTATGCCCGTTCTACCTTTTTTATTAACACAATGAAAAATCAATTTGGATAAACTTGTCTGCTAATATTTACTCCAGCATTCTTAGATGAGCTTTTATGTAGTCTCCGCTCGCTCTCGTGGAACGCCAAAGCGGCCACCCGACAACATCGCCCTTTGTCTACTGCTGATCTGCCCACTTGGGTATACACGTTTGCATACCAAAGTATTAGAATGATGAATGAAAACATAGCTTCTCTGACGGTAGTTTCTTAGATAAAAGAAGCCAAATTGGTGGCATAGGAAGATAAATACCTTGAGGGAAAAATCACTCTATGGAAATTTCGTACGCCTTTGATAGAAATCCTCTAGTTTTATCGGTAAATCCATAGAAATCCTTTTGTTTTTGGGGAAATCTCGTGCGCTATTAACAAGAGTGAAAACTCTACAAAAATAACATGAGATGAAATGAGATTATTCTGAGGTCATCTCAAACTTAATAACTCGATTGCTAGTCATTGAAAATTAAGGAAATTTTGAAACTCTGGGAAAACGTTTCTACTAAATCTTCAGTCCCCTGCAGCCAAGCAAAATGCGTTTTTAGTGTCCTTTGTAGCTACAGCTTTTGCTGACTTACATGAAGCCAATTGATAAACATCAGCTCTAGAGCCGTGAGAAAGTTAATAACCTCAGAAAAACAAATAAGAATTTGGAAAACTACAGAACAAATCAATGACTGGATTTAAACTTTCTTTGATAAGCAAAAGGAGGGCATGCTAGATATGATCTTTGCAAAATTCGCACAAAATTCGCAATTGAAGTATATCTAAAAAATGAAACATTGTGGTTCAAGGAACGCCTTTTTTTTATAGGATCAATAAAAAACAAAAGGTCTTAAGGAATCATAGACCGCTTATTTCCATTCCATCTCCAAATTTGCTTCGAAAGCATTTCTTGAAAAGGCAGACGTAATCAAAAATTCATCCAAGAAAACGTTTATGATCCCGAGCTAGATAAATCGGGAGCTAAGGTTGTTTGCTCAGGGACAGCGATAGCCATGGAGACTGAAAGCAATACAGTTCATCACAAAACACATCGAGAATTGTGAGCACTTAGAATATGCATGACAAGCCATGGCAGCAACATTTTGCAGGGTATCAAAAGATTACAGGGAGATTTACTGATAATATTTGTCTTCCTAACGTAATCATCCCTTGTGTTAAGGGAAAGGATAAAGATAAATCGAGGGTAGATAAAAGGAATGATCGGCAAAATTGCACAAAGGAAAACGGACAGAGCCTAGAAAAGAAACAATAAAGGGCCAATAGAAAAACAAGTTATATAAACCAAGTATAAACCAAGTAAATATTTGCAATGTCAACACCCCTTTCAAAAAACGAAGCATTATTTGGGAGGCTAGACAAGAGTAGCTTTATGTGTGTGAATAAAGGAGAATAAAGGAAAGGGTATTTTTATCCCTTGACACAACAGGGATGCCAATCAACAGATGCTACTATAGAGAATATAAATAAGGGCTGCTGCAAGTTTCAGCGACATTCGACTGTAACTGGTTCATCGAAAGCAACAGCAAAGGTGAATAGACATTTTCTTTAAGATTTTGAGACAGGCAGTAGAAAGCAACCATTCTGAATGTAATAAAACAAATTTAGGACATCATCCTTAAGCTAGAATCATTTTGATCTTTAACTTATTTTGTATTAACTATTTGACGTTTACTTCGAGTCTGCAAAGGTATGTAAGTCTGGTTTTTTTTTCTTCTTTCAGATACAACATGGATCTCAAATTTCTTGGTATTTTCCTTCTCTTGGCCGTAGCAGCTTATGGTGAGTATGCATCAAACCTCTTTCTTATTCTAAAACAGACCTCTAGAATGGAAAGCTTCTTCCCAAATCGGAATCAAATTTCCTCGATCCGCAGCAAACAGGCAACTGGAATTCTACTCCAGTGCGATTCTTGAAAATTTATTTCCCATAAACTTCAACATGCAAAAGAATCTTCTCAAAATGGAAGAAACAGGCGACAAGTGCTGTAGCATATCGTTTTAACTCCCCGTGTTAGTTTTCTGACCTAGCCACGGCGCCAAATCGACACCAAAGCCCTGTCCCCCAAACCCAAACTAAACATACGAAACCAAAGGAACCAGATATTTGAAAATAAAGCCCTTTTAATTTTATACTTATAATCTTAATTCGTAGGGCATTTAGATATTTCAGAATCTATCAAAGTAAATAGGCGAATATTAAAAATGTACGGAAACAAATATCTACAAGGTCAAACTTCAAAGAGCGATTAATCCTCTTTCAATAAAATCATGGGAAAACCATTTATTTTACAAAAAAAGAATTTGGCAACAGTGGAATACAAAACCACAAATCATTCATCCAGATTTGGTTCTCATGTCATCAAAGGCAACTTACATCAAGCCTCGAGAAATCAGAGAAATCTCCCCCCTCCTCTTTATCTCCATTTGGCCTAGAAGTACAATCTTCCTTCTCACACAATGACGCACCTCAAAATCTTATTCTTGTTACATTGAAATGAATAAAATTACATTTAATTCTCTTTTCAGCTGCCCCTTCTATGGAGGTTGAAGAGAGTGAAGACCCCGTTGAGGCTGATGGTAAGTGAAAAAATCATAAAAATGAGCTTCTCGTTTCTGACAGCGTTTCCACTATTTATGAACATTTGTGAAAAAAATCAAGAAATATGTCCTTATGTTGTTCAATTATTCAACTGAAATCCATTTGCTTATTTATGACAGGCATAACTGTTTGTCCTAAAAGTAGAAAACAATTAAAGTTGTTTAAATTTTTTGTAGCTCTTGAAGATGTAATGGAAGATGATAGTGAAGAAGATCTTGCGGCTGACTTTGAACTAGACGAGGAAGATCCAAGACGCCGAAAAAGTATGAAAAGACCTTACTTCTCCAAAGGGAAATACTGTGTCTGCAGCAAGAAGCAAAAGAAAGGAGACGAGGCAGAGGTAACCGAAGAGGATGTCGAGGACCATATTGATGACGTTGCTGAGAATGTCGAAAATGCACTTGCTGATCCAAGGAAACGTCGTCGACGCAGACCAAGCAAGAAGAACTGGAAATTGGCCCTGAGGAAACTTGTGTCTCCATTCTTCAGAGCTGAAACCCTTGGATGCTACTGCACACGAAACAGAGCTGTTGTCAGGTGTGTATTTCAAGCTGTTACAAAGCTTTTTGTTATGCATCAACCTAGATGGATGTGTCTAGAGAAAATTGAAGGCAACGTATTTGAAGTATAAAAGTGGATTTTGTTACCTATTGACTCAAAGTGTCTTGACAAGAAAAATAGCACTTAAAAGTCTCGATGACAGTTGCTTTATAAATCATTTCTTTTAGAAAAAAGCCATTCACTTTGAATAATCTAGAATATAAAAGTTTCTGTAGTATGTAGATGCGTGACAAGAAAAAGCTAGATATAGCTATTTTGCCTATAGCATATTGCTTTTCTTGAACCAAACTGATGATAAAAATTTTTCTTGAAGATTGTTGAACTACTTGCACCTGGCTCACTACATCCACCTTAAGCAGAAGAAAGTCTTCATCAAACACGTCAAATATTTGGTTGCTCAAGTCAAGAAGCAGAGGAGAGGCTGAGCTAATATGGCGGACATTCAACTGACGCTTATAGCTTCATATCCACTTTTTTATTTGGAATCACAATCTTGAATAGATGAATGGGCGCATAGATTATGTTTTAACTCTTACGAGATATAAAAAGATATTTTGTGCTTATAAACTATTTAAGATTTTGATGCCGAAGGATATCTTTTGTATGCACCATAATATTGTATAGAGTCTACAGAAACGAGTTGTTTTCTTGCCTTATTTTCAACTGACGGAGAATTGATGTTGGATATAAAATTCTTTAATGGAATGAGTAACTTTGTTTCGGGTACTTTTGGCAGTGTAATAGAAATTTTATAGGAATATTCAAGCGATTTTAGGAAATCCAAGGAAACAGATTTGAAAAACAGGAAGATGTGTTGCCGCAACTGGAACATGGAAATCAAAGCAATCTATATGTTTTACCGCATTATTTTTATCAGTTCTTATACGTTGCCCATTATTAAGAAATAATTCTTTTCAAGAACAGTACCGTCTTTGCAACACAAAAACCCCAACGATGCGACTACTTCTAAGGCGGCAACAGATTATAGCGAGGGCTATAGCGTGAGTCACGATTTCACCACAGATGGGGGCTTTGTTTATAAAGAATAAGATTCCTTGATAAAGTATAGGAAGAAAACAGAAAGCTCTGTTCAAGAAACGTGAAGATTTTGCTTTCCAAGTCTAAGGCCCTGTTTATATGGAGAAAATAGCCCCGGCTACCTGAGGTTATTTTCCAAGCTGAGATATCGGCATCCTATACAAAAGGTATAATTCTCAGTCAGAGGCGGATTGGCAGCAAATCTCTCGGGTTGCTATATACAGAAAAGGGGCCCGTACTACGTATAATGCAAGCAACAGGGGCGTTGTGGCTCCTAGGAAAGGGCCGGGAGAAACTTATCATAAGGGGCCCACTCTTGTGTATGATATCTCAAATCACAAACCCAAGTCGCCAAAAATGATATGTACCTGGAAACCATGCACCTTTGAAATATTAACAAGATCCCAGTTTTTATCATTTTGAAAGGTTCATCTGCTATATTTGTTGGGGTGTAGCCCCTTTGTGCTAATCATAGATACTTTAAGACTGCAAAAATGAGGAACAAATTCAATGCTGTAGTGCACAGTTTATATTAACAAAAACGCAATAGAAGACAGATATGCACTGCGAGCAAAGCAAACAGAAATTGTTTCGGCCACGCCCTTTAAATTAGCTTGAAACACGACTCAGAATGCTTTTTACGGTCGTTTACCTCGTTTTACAAATTTTTAGGCATACTTTGTTGCATTTCGTTAAAATTCAGTTCTTGATCTAGAATTCCTTGCTTTAAGAGGACCCCTAGACCTTGAGGCCCCTTGGACAGTTTGCCCCTCCTTGTCCCCGTCTCGGAAGCCCTGTTCATATTCCACGCATCTCTTTCAAAGTTGCCTGTTTGTAAATGTTTACCTCCTCTAATTCTAAACTGTGAACTTGAGTCTACATGTAAGTGAGGTGTTTTCTCACCAAAGATTTTGTTAATATTAGATATTTTCCTGGGTTTTACAAACTCATTCGAAAGGGGGCCACCGAGAAATTTCCCGGTGTCCCGCCTGGCCACAACGCTCCTGGTAAGCAATACTGAAATGTTTTCTTTCTAAGGATTTTATCTTCATTTCTGTGACTTGTATTCTCTTGAACATAGATATCTTTGAAATCAAGAGAGTTATTTTCTCGAATTTATCTACGGAGGGCCCGGTTATTATGAAGTAGAGAAGGCCCGGGTTGCGATCGCATCCTAGCATCCATGCCAGTCCGCCACTGTTCTCAGTTTACGTTTATATGAGTGTCGCAAATAGTATCACCCAGGTGAGGTTATTTTTGACTGCTGAAATCTCACCTGAGCGAGCCGATATATCGGCTTGGTGAGGCTATTTGTCTCATACTAGAAATAGCTCTTGCTAGTACTGCCCGCAAACAATTAGTTCCTTGATAATGATTGTTTTGAAAATTTAGGTCAGGATATTCGAAGAAGACACCATCTTGGGTTTTCACAATTTTATAAAAACAGCTGCTCTAGTTGATGCTAAACTATTCTTTTTATCAAGAATTTTTGGTGTTCAGTTTGCCTTTGATTTAAGTCCAACGCCCTTTTGAAAATCATGAAGTTTTTCTAGGGTTTGACATTTATTTTTCGTTTTCGTGAAGCAAAGACGTATGAAAATGGACACGTGATAGAACGGGTACAGCTAAAATAGATTGCGATAAAGGATTCGTACAGCGATGTACAGGCGATAATCACGACAATCATAACTTTTGCTCGTACGGTGTCGAGTTTTTGGGAGAAAGGTGTGGCATTCGACTGGTTTTGATTCCCAAAACTTCAAATCAAAACTTCCATCCATTGCGGAGAACCGAGCTGTGATGCAGCACCGTTTTCGTGCAAAAAAAACCGAAGGCCTTTAACAGAGTCTTGGCAGAGCAACGCTCCGAAGATAATTCCCTTCCGCACAAAGAGGTGGCGGTTAAGCTTGGTTTCCACTATGAGTTAACGTGAGTTAATTTGAGATAATTTTGTGATCTGACATGGTTTAAAAATTATCTCATAGTGGAAACGGTCATTAAAAATTATCTCATGAAAATTAACTCGTGTTAACTCACGTTATCTCATGAGCTTGGAAACAAAATTTTTTGATTTCAAGCTCATGAGTTAACTTGAGATAACATCTTATCAAAAGAAGCCGATGCGTGGGAGGGGAATGTGCTATAATTTGCACTGAGGTTCTTACGCAACGCACTTGCACTGAGTATTACTTTAGATGTTGAAAACAGTTTTCTTTACTAAAAAAAATTAATTGTGAAATAAGAGAAACATTTTCTCATTTCTAAGATCCTGTTGCAAGTGGTCGTATTCACCAAACGCATATCTTTTTTGGTAGACTCTCCGTACCGAAAACCTTGGCGCAGATCGCGAACGGCACTTCTAGCAAAAAATATTTTCCTTCTAAGTATTCTCAAAAGCAGAAGTAAAATAAGTTGTTCTTGTAAGACGCCCGCCATAGCTGCAAGACTCAAATAAAATGTGATTTCTGAAATTTCAATACTTAATTCTATCTCAAGTGGAAACCGAATCGGTGCATGGGTTAATTTTGAGATAGCTCGCGTTATCTCACGCTATTTCACACTATCTCAAGTTAACTTGAATTTAGACCATGAGTTAATTTTCAATTTAGCTCAGAATTATCTCACGTTAACCCATAGTGGAAACCAAGCTTTAACGACCTCCTCGACAAAGCCGATTGATTGACAATAAAATTGATTGACAGTTGTCATGGCAGCAGAAAAGTGACAAAATCTGCTGAAAAAGTGCTGACATTATGAACTGAAGCTTCCATATGCTACTTATACGCGGGGCAGACTATAAGCCCTTCACTCGCGCGCTATCGCGCGCGAGTTGCGGGCAATAAACGCAAACAAAAATAGCCTCACTTCACCGACAAAAAATTGCAGATACTGCACAAGCGCAAATCATTATTCTCTTGCATGGCCCAAACCAAATGGGCGGAGGAAGAAGCAAATTCAGGCTCCAGGGCAACCGAAAAAAGGCCTTTTCGATGGAGCACTGAAGTGATGAAGGAACTCATTGACATTTTGCTGGATTATAAAAACAAAAGTAAAAGAAACACGCTAGTCATTTTCAAAAGCTGTTATCAGTCGTCAAATTTGGCGCCAAATTGAAATTGCCCCGGCAAGCCCAGGCTATTTTCCTCTCATATAAACAGAACCTGAAAATAGCCTTACCAAATGATAGCATCGAGTAGCCGAGGAACAACAAAGCCTAAGGAGACATCTTTCGACTGTATAGCAGAAGATTTGAGTTCAGGCTGGCTTAATTATTTATATAAACTGAGGCTGGATTGTTCTTGATTTGTTCTAATATTACCAGGGTGTCAGCAACGAGGGGCAAATCACTCTATACAAATCTCGTACACCTTTTGTGAAAATTCTATTGTTTTATCGGAAAATCCCCCAAAATCCTTTTGTTTTAGGCAAAATCTCGTACGCTTTTTGCAAGAGTGAATCGCCCCTTGGTCAGCAATGTAATTGCTAGCTATTTCACTCTAGGGATGCGTTCAGGCCTCATTTGCCAACAAAGTGGGTGAGGCATCCTTGTTATGTTATGTTATGCTATGTTATGTTATCTTATAGAATCTACTAGAATCTGAATTTTTACTGCGTGACAAGTTTTAGGTACCATGACAATGAAATGTCATCTTGTAACCGCACCAAAGTCTGTTTTTGATTCGCGTGAAATACTTCACTACTCAAATTTGAATGAGCTTATCTAATCTCTTTTTTAAGAAGAAAGACACAAATTCTATAGACAAATCCTATTGGATAAAGAGTAGATAACGTGAATAGGGAAGACAATAAGATACAGTCAATAACCAACTATAAATAAGGGCTTTTAGTGCAACTGTTTTACTCGACGGTTTTCTAAGCATCGTGAAACATCGAAAGGCAAGTTGTTTGTTATATAAAACTCACAAAATTTACAGTGAAACAAAGTTGACATTTGCTATTCTTGCAATGAAACTGGCTTTTATTTCAATAACATTTAGTGTGAGTAGCATTTTATTTCTAGATTCAAGTTTCTGAAACTGCTCTCCATTCTTATTGTAGAATCGACATGGATCTCAAATTCGTTGGAATTGTTCTTCTGCTTGCCGCAGCAGTTTACAGTAAGTCAATTTTATATCAGTATGTAAGTCAATAAAAATACCATCATATTTGATGGTCTGTGTTTAATATCCTTGCGTGGAAAGATTTATTGTAATATTAGATGTACACTTTTTTATAAGAATCAGTAAATTCAAGTTCAGGCTCACTGTTCTTAATTTTTTTCGAAAATCTTAGGCTGGATTGTTCTTAAATTAATAGCATGTAAGCAGTGCGATTGCTAGCTTTTTTGCTCTAGGGAGGTGTTCAGGCCTCATTTGCCAACAAAGTGAATGAGACAGCCTTCATTTGCCGACAAATTTGAATATTTACCGAAAAAGCAGCCACACGTGGCTAAAGATCCTCGTGTTTTAAATAGAACGTTGTTCAAAATTGCATTTCACCGTAGCTCAGCCTGAGCTTGTTCTTAATTTGTTCTTAACTTTGGACCAATTTTTAGGCTCGTGTCTGCTGTTTTGTGCGTCTTCCATTCCAACATTGAAACTTTTTTCAATTTTCTGTGTTTCTTTTGCCTCTTCATTCTCTAAATGTGTCGACATTAATTTATTTTCGGGAGACGCTGAAAGGTGACTTCCAGTCGACCCTTTGCTATACGCCACGTTGAGTTGAACAGTTGACTGCATAGAGGCAGGATATGCTTGAGTGGTGTTTGCGGGCGGAGAGGGAGGGAGACGCTCGTTTTAAATCTTGGTTACTGTGTTGATTTTCATAACGGTTATACATATCAATGCTACTGCTAAATAGTCAGTCAAAATTTGTTTTGAAGATGTCCAAGGGTTATCAGTTTACCCTAGTCGTGTTGATGAAGATGAGGACCTTATAATTGATTAATTAAACTTTCGAAGCTGCTAGCAAAGTTTTTTGCGAACATTTGTATGACATTTTCTTAAAGAAAATGTCCAAAGGCATTTTTAAAACATTTTGGCTTCATATTTTTAATAAGCCCCCTCTCTCTCATAAGCCCCCTCTCTTTCAAGCCCCCTCTCTTTCAAGCCCCCCCCTTTAGGACTGAAAAAGATAAATAAGTCTCCCGGTGGGTTAAAAGAGCTTTTGCGGTAGGTAGGTTAAGTTTTTGCAAGGTTCCAGATTATTGCTCGTATCTCAATAAACAGGTACATGAGAGTTACTGCCTGAGGCGGCACCGTGGTAGCCGCAAAAGGTGGGAAAATTTTCGAATTTCAATGAGTCCAGTTCGCTGTAAATTTCGCTCATTGAATCAATCTTTTCTACTTTACAAGACAACCTTACTCTTAGAATTAATATCCACATGTGGAACGCTATCTGACGATTTTGATCGATTTTCTTGCAATCATTCTCGTCATTCGCGCAACCTTGAAACATTGTAAGGTGGAGTTTGGTTCTCACTGGTTCCAGTTTGCAAATTAACAGTTATTGAAATATTAACATGTCGAGAAGGGAAGAGGATCAAATTGAAATTTAAATGAAAGCAATCAAGTATACCATTGATTTTTTAATTTATGCCAACACAAAGTTTGCCGAGTCTGCCGAGTTAAGAACAGATTCAGAACTCTTGGGGGGTAACATGTGTTCCCAAGTGTGAGTTATTGGATCTCCAATCTTTTTATGTCTTTTCAATGCTAGTAAGGGGGCTCTTTCCATACTTGTTTAAGTTCTTTATCTACTACAAATCGACGTAAGGGATTAGGATAGGAAGTACGCTTTTTTGAGACTTCTTGGTTTTATTTGATTTATTAACATTGTTTGGGGGGGAAGGGAGTGCGGAAATAGGAGTATCCGGGAAATGAATTGAAACATATAGAGACATAACGCAAATTGCTTGGTGTCCAAAGTACTTTTAGCAATGATTGTAGGTATCTTTCTGAGAGCACGTACAGATAAAAATATTGAATTGAAACTGATCGCAGAAGCACAGTTCATCTACACTCTTTTTTTTAGAACCAGTAAATTTAAGTTCAGGCTGACTGTTCTTAATCTTTTCGAAAATCTGAGGCTGGATTGTTCTTAATTTGTTCTTAAATTAGGAGGGTGTAAGCAGTGCTATTGCTAGCTTATTTCGCTCCAAAGAGGTGTTCAGGCCTCATTTTCCACCAAAGTGAGTGAGACAGCCTTAATTTGCTGAGAAATTTGAATATTCACTGAAAAAGCACCCACGCATAGCTAAAATCCTCGATTTTGAGAAAAACGTTTTTCAAAATTGCATTTTGCAGAAGCTCAACCTCAGCTTGTTCTTAATTTGTTCTTAACTTTTCACCAGTTTTGAGGCTCGTGTTCTTATAAAATTGTTCTTAGAAAAAAAAGAATGTATAATTACTAAGGCCCCATTCACACGAGAACGATTGCGTACCGTTCAAATAGATCTCCTAACTTTGGAACAAATAAATAAACTGTTCACGCGGCAACAAAATCGCCCCCTTCCACTTTATGTGTTAGAATTTAAACAGTTTACAAATGCGCATGCCCGTAATTCCATATGAACAATGCAAACATTTAGTTAAATGGACCTGTTCACAATGGATCGGAACGGAACGACTGCGTTCAATTTCTCGTATCACTAAACGGAGCGAATTAAATTGTTCCCGTGTGCTCCACATTTTGAACGGAACGATATGGAACTGTACGCAAGGTTTCAGTGTAAACGGAGCCTAACACACAAGCATCTTGCAGCTACCGTACAGACAAACATATTGCAGCGATATATACAAATTTATAAGTGGCCCTCCAGTAATTACCTAAATCTGAAAGTGTCCCTCCTTGAAAAAGGGTTGGACAACTCTGCTTTAGAGGTTGTCTCCTATGGAATCGTGATTATTGGAGAAGTCTGTTAAGCATGCAAAATAGAAATTGGTCATAAGGCCAACAGCAATTCAGCAAAGTGAAAGGAAAGATTAATGGCGGTCTGAGTGAAAAATCTTATTTCACATTCTCAGCTTGACCATGTGTACCGTGCACTTATCGAAAGCCATCTGAGATACGAAAGATACGCTGATGTTATCTGGGGGAGTCTTCCTAAATCAAAATTGAAAACACTCAAACGTCTGCAGAACAGAGCAGGCTCGATTATCGATACAACGGGTCTCATAACTAGCTGACCGTTGAGCAACTAACAAAGTTCAATCGATCAGTTATGTTATACAATATAATTAGCAGACAATGTCCCGAAAGCCTTTGGGGCAAATATCATAATAGTACCCAGCACTCCAACTACAGAGCAAGGAATTGCAGGGACCTACAAATCCCAAGAAATAACCTTAAATATATCAAGAAAGGCTTTCACTATTCGGCTCTGAAAGCCAGGAACGATATTCCCATCACTATCAGAGAGCTCTCTACACTTGGTAAATTAAAAAAGCAATTGAAAAGTAATTTTACGAGCTGAACACGACGCAAAACACTCCCTGGAAGAGCAGCTGCTATAAGATAGCTAACTGTGCATAACTTTGCTTTAACTGTATATAGATTACAATTAAATTAATATAACTAGGGTGTTTATTTTCTTGTTTGGTATTCAGCCGAATGCTGAAAGGATTTTTGTGTATAAAGAATTTAATTATGAAAAATGAAAAAACATCTTTACAGGCGTTCTTTTTACAGAACTAGACGCATTTTCTAGTTTTACTGGATCTCTTATCAAAGAGACCTAACACTGACAATTCCCTTTTAGCTGCCCATGTTGAAGAGGACAAGGAAGAAGACCCTGAAGCAGGTAAGGGAAATTCAAGTTACACCCCTTATTACTACTATGTACCGGTCAGTTTCATTCCGCCGAGGGGGTCATCTCCTTATCATAAAAGCTGTTCCAGAGGGACAGTGTTGATTATGTTTGTCCTTACATAAACTACTAGATATTTTAGACCAAAGGGGATCCCCACAACCGCAAGTTGCGCCTCTATACAAACTATAACAAATCTTCTTTATAAACTCACTGCATAACAAACGTTATCTTCTACAAGAATTTGTTATGACTGAAGTTAGCCCATTTACAAGACGTCTGCAGAACAACGAAATTAGATGACAGCTACAAAAGAATTAGTAGAATTTGGAAATTTTTTCAAATGCCCTTTTACTTTAGCCTGTCCCTTGCCCTTTGGTCGGTTTCGAGTCCCTGTGTGACAAAACTTTCTCTCAGAGTAATGAGAGTCGCCAGCTCTCAGTTATCAAGAGATGTGGTCACATCGAGAAAGAACCAGGACACTGCTGGATAAGCACAAGGTTTTCAGTGTCCTAAAACTACCTTCAGTAGCTAGGTATAAAACAATACAATACACTCTTTTTTTATATAAAAACCAGATAATTTTTGCCGAGCCTCGATGTTCTTAACTTTTTGATAATTTTAGGCTCAAATTTTCTTAAAATTGTTCTTATTTTAAGAGTGGTTTTTTGCAAATATTTGAGAAGTTACATACTGTATAAAGTTTCTAAGACGTTTTACTGGATAAAGTTTAAAAATAAAGCAATGCCTGCTAGTGTTTATGGACAAATCCATCAAAGTTTTTTTGTCAAGAGAATGTCGGTACAATAGTTAAGTGCTTGCAAAATTCAAAATGCGAATTGTTTTTTTTAAATTTCTCATCTGAAGCTGAGCATGTTCTAGCCTTTTTCTTATCTTTTGGGCAAAGCCTCAGGGTAAATTTATATGATGAACTGATGATGGGACGAACTTGTTATTGAATTTGATCATCGTTGGGGCGTCAAAATTGATGTTTGGTTTCATACGATAGACTGAAGATGAACCAATTGCACAATACTACCATTTCACGCATGCGTCCTTTTCCGTTGGACTAGGCCTACAATATTTCAAAATGGCGCCAATCAATGCGGACAACAAAAAAAGAATGGCCATTTTTAGTCGAGTTTTGCTTTTCTTATCAAGTGTGTTCTTATAAAAAAGAGTGTATAACGGCAATAGAAAAACCCGTTATATTTTAATATGCACAAAAAAACGAGTTTACAATTGTTATGATGGCATACTAAATGATTACAATGAATTTATAGTTACAGTAAATAATCATAAGAAAATGAACAATGAATATAACAGTAGTATCAAAAAGCAAAAATCACTTTCTCGCTTATTCTGTGTATTTTAGAAACATTGAAAAATAGGCAATTTTTTAAATTTTATGGCCATTTTGCTATCAAAGGTTTCTTACATGTTTCTTAAATTTCTTTGGTAATGGATTTTTTAAACATGCTTCCAAGGTGAAGTAAATAGTTCACACACATTCAGAGATAAACTAACAAATGGAACAAGGAATTTTGTTTTCCTAGAATGACTAACTCTGTTGAGATCTGTAGACAGTTAAGCTCATTGAGCTCCATCAATGTCAAGATGAAGTCAAATTAAATTTTTAAGTGTGTGAGTTAAAATTAAACTTCTTGAGTGTGTGATTTACTGAGAATGAATGCAAACTGCATGTCAAGTTCAGTTTGCAATATACAGTGATGTTCAATGTCAAGACTGTTTCGAGTGTCAACTCGGAAAATTAAAACTGTTTGTTTAATGTTAAGACTATTTCGAGTGTCAACAAATTATAAAAGTTTCTAAGCTTTTTCCATTTGGGTAGGGTTGTTTCCTAACTTTAAAAAAATTGAGCCCATCGTTTCTTATAAAAAAATGCGTGTATTTGGACCCTGGATATACATTTCCCGGTTAGTTAGAAAGTACTAACAGCAATTCTAATAAATGGAACATAGTAGAACACCCTTTGTGGGCCTTCTATAATTTTAGTGTGAAAAATCCCATTAGATAAAAACTTGAGATGTTGATAAAATTTGAGCCTGGCTGTTATACTTAATTAATTGCTAATTTTTGTCAATTACGAGCCACAATATTCTGATAGAATTTATCCTTTAAAACAGTTTTATGCGTGTACAGTGATGAGCGGTGGCTGGGGAACGCAAATCAAACTAAGGGGAGGGGGGTGGTCTGGAAGAAGAGTGAGGCAAAGCTGAGTTGTAATTATCTGGTTGGGTGGGGGAGGGTACCCTCAGCATGTCCGCGTCGGAGATTCCGGCCAAATAGATGAAAGCCAACACTTTAGATGCAGCAATTAAATGAGAGACGTTTATTGTAATCATCACGTGCTTTATTTAAAGCAGCTTATGGAGACTTCGACGAGGAGGATGAGGTTGATCAAGAAAATATTTCGGAACTTGCAAAAGATGCAAAAAGGAAGGGACGTTGGGACCAATTCTTTTCAGTCGGAGGAAGATACTGCAGTTGCAATATGCCGGCTGCACTGGGAGACGAGCCAGAAGAAGTTCAAGATGCAGGGTCTAAAAAGAAATTTAAAACTTTTTTGGTCAAACTCATTAGACCATACTTCAAATCTGTGAGTCTGAAATGCCACTGCACTGCTAACCGCCGTGTTGTGAGGTCAGTTGAAGAAATATTAATATATGTTTATCGATGGTCTGGTAGGGAAACTGAGCCTTGATGTCGTAGGACGAACCAAAGGAAATTTCCAATTTACCTCTCTGGGCGGCCTTTTCTTTGGTACCGCCTAGGTCAAGAAAACTTATTATTTAGAAAACACGATATTTAGATATTCTGTTTAGGTAGCAGTTCTATAGTTTCTACTATTGATCTGATTTATACCCCAGAGTAAAAACATTCTATTTCAAGACCAAAAGTATAGAGCCAAAAAATCTAGAGGGGGGGGGGGGGGGGGGCGTGCTATAGAGCTTTTTCTATTTTGTATACAAAATGAATATTTCAATTGTTCTCGATTGCATGGCTCCTCGATGTCAATTTCTCTACCTTTCAATTTTCAAAGGATAAATCATCTTCCAATGTCTACCTGTTACTTGGGTAAAACAATCTTGACTACCTGTTACTTGAAAAATAATAAAGAAACTAAAGTAGTAAAATTTGGCCAGCATTTACTGAGTTTTTAGTTAGTTATTGCAAATGTCAGGAAGTAATATTGGTTAATCAAAGATTTGATCCTGGCAGAAATCAGCAAATATATTTGAGAATTACCCAGTAAAAAGAGGAGAGGGCGCACCCCCCCCCCTGAGCCCCCTTTTCTGCAGCTCTTGGTGGAGGGTGGTCAGCAGTAAAATTTACCAACGAAGATGTCAATGAAAACAAAATTAGGTGCTTTTTCATTTACCGACAATAGTGGTTCATTTGAAGACTGTTGCTATGAGGTATATCTTTATCCAATCACTTAATATTGACTGAGTAATATATTAACCGAGTAACATGTTAACTGAGTAAAATCCTTCCTTTTCTCTTACTTTTTAGGCTGTTGCAGTACCTACATTCGGCCAAAGTCGCTGCATTTAAAGCGAAGGTCGAATTCGACAGAAACCTACGTGCCTTGATCAAGGCTGTGCCAAGGCACAGTGGACGTTAAAGAGACAGAATCAGTTCTGACCTTGGTTTTACCTTCTTAGCCTAACTGACCCATTACTTAAAAGGACGTTAAGAGGGACTTTTTTCTCTAAGCTGTTTGTATTTCTTGAACAGATTTATAGATAGCATGTTTTTATTTAGCTTTTATATTATATCAGTCATTGTTTGTGTCTCTTCTTCTCTCTAACAAACTTACAACGATTTCTTTACAAGAAACAAGGATCAAGATTGACCTAAATGTTATGTTGTTAAGAAGGGCCTAATCATGTGCTCACATATAATACGTTTTACTCCATGGCCTCGTGCTCTACAACTAACTCTAAGTACCGTTACGTCGTAATATGTTAATTTATTCAAAACATTACATCTCCTCCTTTCTTCAGATTTGTGTCTGGGGCTAAAATATAAAGTTAATTAAAGTTCAAATTAGCAAGTCCAAACTTTCTAACAGTAAGATAACTAGGTCTACACGACAAGAAAACATTTTTTTTAAACTTCTGAAAATCGAACAAAATAAGTGAAAGCATTAAACTCACAGTACTTTCTGCTTACGTATCGTAAATGTTTTGTCCATATCTTTGAACTCTTCTTCCTATTTTTTGTGGATATCTGGCCTTATTCTGGGTGTCTGCATCTTCTTGCTGCCCTTCTCCGGTCGCAGGTATTTCTAATGATTCTTCATCATCTGCATCATTATAAAATTCCAAATCCTTTCTTTCCTGAATTGGCTTGAAAAATGAAATGTTCCTTGTTACGCATTGTCCATCTCTACAAGCTGTGATCATTGTTCCTTTTATTCGTACTATACGAAAAGGCTTCGGATCGAATTTGGATGTTAACTTGTTTCTCTTTCTTTGTCGAATTAGTACCAGATTGCCAATACTCATTTTACGTTCCTCAACTCCTCTTTTCCGGTCCGCATTTTGCTTCATCGTTGCCTTTGCCTGCTTGTCGTTTTTGCGAATTTCTTCGTCCAAGGGCGATAGACTTTTTTCCACTGTGTCTGGCAACTTTATTCGAATTTTGCGATTAAAAAGTAGCTGTGCTGGAGGATATTTTGTCGTTGTGTGTGGAGTGGCACGGTAATTTAGAACGAATCTATAAAGCTCTTTTTTCCAATTTCTCCCCTCCACTTGTGCTGCTTTGATGGCTTTAGTCATTGGTTTGTTCTCAGCTTCCAGGAGCGCAACCAGGAATTTCAGAGGGCAGGGGTCCAAGACACAATAAGGGCACTAAGAAAACTTTATTCACTTATGGCCCGGTTTATACTTTCATGTTTAGAAACAGATAAAAAAACGCTAGGGTGCTCTTAATGCACGCCGAAGGTTCACCGGGGCATTTGTTTAGATACGCAGGAAATATGAGCAGTTAGCAAACCTGTAAATATTGTACACCAGACAAAGAAAACTGATCAATAGAGACGTATTGTGGTGCATGAGTCTATATTTCATTCCTTTTCATGTTAACTATCTACATGGCTTCGTCTAGTTTCTCCAATCTCAGCGGACTTTCCCTTTCTGTCTGCCATCCAGGGCCGCCGAGAGGTTTTGGAGGCCCGAGGGGGGAACTGAAGAGACGAGGCCTCTTGTGAGCGAAGCGAGCAAAAAAAATTATGACCACGCCCTCACGAATAATCATGTGCTCACATATACACTCTATTTTTATAAGAACCAGTAAATTTAGGTTCAGCCTGACTGTTCTTACTTTCTTTCGAAAATCAGAGGCTGGATTGTTCTTAATTTGTTCTTAAATTAAGAGGGTGTAAGCAGTGCTATTGCTAGCTTTTTCGCTCTAAGGAGGTGTTCAGGCCTCATTTGCCAACAAAGTGAGTGAGACAGCCTTAATTTACTGACAAATTTGAATATTCACCGAAATCATGCGAAATCAAATCATGCGGGATGCAATCGAAATTTTTTGAAAGGTCCATCAATACGGACCCTACAATAAATTGTTGTCAAGCTTAGATTTCCACTCTTCTACAAGTTTAATCAAAACACACTGTGTACTGTAAGCTGTTCTATAAGCTGCAATAAAAATTGAAAGAATCTTATCAAGGAAAGGACTGAGCTGTTCCTTTAGAATTTTCTCAAAGATTTTGGAAAAAGTGTTGAGTATACAGACTGGACGATAATTTCTCTCCACAGTAAAAACTGGCTCACCTTTGTCTAAAGGGCAAACTGCAGCAGTTTTTGCATTCTGGGGAAATATGAAATTTCGAATGCTGCAATTGATGGCTTTAGTAATAGGCACAGTCAAATCATCGCTAGCGAGAGAAACAAGTTTCGGTGGAATTGATCAACACCTGTTGATTTACTGCCATCGAGCATTTTCAGTTGGAGCCAACCTTCACTAGCAGTAACCTCATTGAAAGAAAAAGATTGAAATGTTTGCTCAGGGTCTTGAACTATAGCTAGAATGTTTGGACGAATTCGCATTGGCGATACTGGAATGCTTCTTACCAGAAGTATTTTCGACAATATTTATGTAATAATCATTAAAAATCTCACCTAAATCATGGTCATCAGTGACTATTTTGTCATCTTTAATTAGGGAAATATCGGTACCAGCTAGAACACCTTTATTTGAGAGAAAAGGTTTTACCAGATCCCAGAAAGCTTTATTGGACATGAGGACATTGCTTGTAACTCTCTTGAAGTGATTCTTTATGGCCTTTTCACGTAGAGCAACACAGTGATTTCGCTGCTTCTTGGAGGCTACTTCATTTTGCTTTGAAGGGTGTTTATTTAATCTTCGTTTAAGCTTAGCACGTGTGTACATCGCTTTTTTTCAGCTCCGGGTTCATAAAGGGTGCATTGTTTCCCCTTAAAAACTTCGTTTTGATTGGAGTGTGTTTGTCCACTATATTCCGGAAAGTGATTGTCAGATGGTCGTAGGATTTATCCGGGTTAGTCCCGTCGCATTCAAATTGGGCGTGCTTTACATCGCTCAAGAAATTCTCTTGGACAAAATTTTTGTAGCTGCGATACTTTATTTGTTTCGGTTTTAACCTAGGAACAGTTGATTTCATAGTGGTAGCAACAAGACTATGATAGTAACTTAGACTTAATTCACGATTTAACAACAGATGGGGATTTTGTCTATAAAGAATTAGATTCTTTGACAAAGTATAGGAAGAATAAAAAAAGCTCTGTTCAGGAGAAGATTTTGTTTTCCAAGTCTAAGAAGACAACTTTCTACTGTATAGCAGAAAATTTGAGTTCAGGCTGGCTGTTCTTGATTATTTCTAGAAAAACTGCAAAAATGTTTCTCACGGCAAAACTTTACTTCTCACGGCAAAACTTTCTTTCTCACGGCAAAACTTTCTTTGAAAGATATACATGAACAAAGCAATAAGACGACGAGAATCCAATGTCACGAGATAAAATTTTTCAAAATAAATTAAATGTAAGGATATTTCTTAAATTTAATTTATTTTGAAAATTTATTTTGAAAACACAATTTGTTAAGACCTTTCTCAACATATGTCCTTATCACTCATGTATTGTTTGACCGTCCCCTTCCATGTTTTAATTAAGGGGAAAAAAGATGCCTCTGCAAAAAATACAATCTATTGCTATAAAATGTTGTGATTTAAGTAGTCACCTTGTTCTCGTTTGATCATAGTCAATATAATAATTAACCATCAAACACATGCTTCTGACTATGATCTGACAGACAGATATATGTTGATTTGGGAAGAGAATTGTAAAACCTCTTAAAAGGTAGGTTTTACAAACGTGAGTTCGTTCTAGGCAGAAATGCTCAAAAATACGGCAACGGCGGATAAGATCAAAATTCTTCTTTTTATGGCAATGATACGACTAACGGCTAACAGCAAATTCGAAAAATAACGACACGGCTTCAACAGGCACGACAAAACTAGCCACAGAGCTCCTAGCAATACGGCAAAACTTTCGACAAGACTACTCCTAACTTATGAAACAACCCTTTATATAACCTAAGCAAACCTTAAAATAATAATGACGTAATACAAAAAACATATTTACAAACGCTGATGCAATCAGAGCGCAAAGATGCAATTGTCACGTGATACTGTCCGTAAGGAACCCTGTGTCGTTACAGAATGTCATTATGTGTTAGTTATGAGTATACCGTAATTAAATGTCGGCCTTCGTGACTGTCTTTTTCAGAGACCTGATGATGATAGAGTTGGTGCCAAATCATTATATCAATGAAATGTCTGCCAAGCCAAGAGAACTTTCCTCGGAATGGGCAAATAGGCTGCTAGATAGATATGAATACTGACCAAATTCTTCAGTTGTGAGATGAGTAGCATGATGGCGGAAGGTAGAGATCCATTAAGAGAAATAATAAATGAGGCCAACAGAGCGCAAGTACTTGATTTAGGACCGGTGCAGCCCATCCTTAACTTTTAAACTTGCAAATCATCGCAAGATTCCATTGTAACATATGCTTTTCTCAAACTAAGAAACTGTTTACGTTTTTAGAATTGAAAATTCGTATAAAATAGAGTGATTTTTAGTGTTGTTTCCCCATGTATTAAATAATTCAGCTTCTGTCTCAGACAGTAGGGGGCGTGGTCCAAAAATTTTATTTCCCCAGACCCCCAGATTCCTCAGGGGCAAAGCCCCTACCAGAAACCCTCCCCAATATTTTGTGGCTGGCGCCGCCATTGGTTGCTTTTCTCACATAGGCGTAGAAGACAAGGGTCTGGGGAGATAAGGGGGCTGCAGCTGTAGTTTCCCAACATTGAAAAGTTTCCAAAAAAGCAATAATCAGGCAGAAATCTATAATGAGTCAGTCAGGCAAAATTTTCATAAACAATGGAAGTTGTTTGTTGGGCAACCACTTCGATTTTTCTATTCCCCTTATATTATGCCCATGCTTATTATTTCATTTTTTATTCATTGTTATTACTATTATTCTAAAAAAGTCAAGTACCTAGCCATCAACACACCCTGTGAGTAAAACGATTACGATATGATATTAAACACAATACCCAATATACATATACCTTCCTTCAGCTGTTCTGGGCTGAATTTTCAGCCCAGTGCCGGATTTCAAACTAAATTCCCAGGGGGGGGGCTCGAGCCCCCGAGCCCCCACGTAGTCGGCACCTATGGTTTGCTTTAATTTCCACGAGGGGCAATTCACTCTCACCAATAGCGTACGAGATTTTTCCTAAAACAAAAGGATTTCTAGGGATTTTCAGATAAAACAATAGGATTATCACAAAAGGTATACGAGATTTTCTTGGAGTGATTTGCCCCTCGAATTTCCATGTTCCAGTTGTGGCAAGACATCTTCCTGTTTCTCAAAGCAGTTGTCAAAAACAAACAGACAGATTTACTTCAAGCCTGAACTAAAATTTCCTGAAATCGCTAGAATATTCCTATATAATTCCTATAACACCGCCAAAAACAAAAAGGACAGATTTAATTCAAGCCTGGCTGCACAGCGGCAACAGATTAACAATTGCGAGGGCTATAGCGTTGGTCATGATTATTTCTAGAAAAACTGAGGCTGGATTGTTCTTGAATTGTTCTAATATAACTAGGGTATAAGCAGAGTAAATGCCAGCTATTGCACTCTAGGGAGGTGTACAGGCCTCATTTGCCAACAAAGTAGGGAAAGCTGACAAGGATGCCAATTTTACGTGGACTGGCAAGATACTGCACTTTTAACACGAGTATTTATCGACAACAAGGCAGCCAAGATGGCGAACGGTCTTGACTGGGAGACAGTGAAAACAAAATTGAATGAAATAGCCAATCGCTTTCGAGCAGGATACGATGTGAATGAAATTTATGCGGATAAAAGCGTTTACACTGTACCACATAGCTACCCGAACTAATTTCATCCACTTTTCTAGGTGAACTCAGTTTGTTCGGATAGCCGCTCTCAAATTCGTGCGGATAGGGTGGGTCTAGTGTAAAGGGGACGCCTATCTGAACTAATTTTGATGCGGATAAAATTTTTCCGGCACAGTGTGAACGGGGTCTTAGGCTACAGTTACACTATACCGGATTGCTATCGGAGCGGAGCAAAGCGGAGTAACTTTTACTCCGGAGTGATATTTAGGGTAGCAGCTACACTACGACGCTCCGCTCGCTCATAAGCCTGTATTCCTTTGAATTTCTGGTACACAAAATCCACCAGATTAAAATTTTTGATGATATGTTCGAATATATGTGCTGTTGCGAATTCGTTTTCAATAGCTATGAAATTGAGAGATAAGTGTTCGTAGTACTGAAAGCGAGATTGTGTTGCTATCTGATCTGTTAAAGAATGTTTTTCGTCCAAGGGCCACTTCATTAAAATTCGGGAAGAGATGAAATCCAAATACGAAAATGTTTTGATGATTTCGATTTGGCATTATCCAACAGCAACAAAATCCCAGAAAGCGCCATTGTTCACTATCGATCGAATTGCGTCAAGCAGAAAACAATAAGAAAATCCTTTGTTTTAAAGTGGAGCATATCGGATTCGTGCGATTACACCACAACGCTCCGCTACGGAGTGACTCCGGAGTGATTTTCGTATCACCTCCAGAGCGAGTGATTTTCACTCCGCTAATCAGAGCGTTGTGTATCGGATTGGTGTGGCGTAGTGTAACTCAAACCCCTATCCGATATGAAAGTTACTCCGGTCCGATAGCAGTCCGGTATATAGTGTAGTGGAATTAGATATAAAAACGGTCTAACTCGGATAAAAATAACATAAAGCTGTAATTTGGCACAGATGTTCTATACTAAGTTGGAAATGACTTGAAAAAAGCCCCATCAATTGGACATTGGGAATTCCTTATTTGGGCAAATACCATAATGGCGCACTCATCAGGAGTGGTTCAAAATTTTAATGTTGCTAAAACCACATAGTATGTACATCTTTTGAAAGATAATTTCATGCTGAATAACTTTCATTTAACATACGTACCCTTACAATATGCAAATTTAGTGGTGATTGGGAAGAAACAAAGTGGGACGAGTGAATATTGAAAAGCGCGCGGTACAAAGATGTTAATAAGAAGTATAATAACCAATCAGACCGGGCTGAGTCAACCCAGGCCCACTCAGCCCGGGCTGACTCTAGTGAAATTTGTTTACTGCAGCAGCAAATTCCGGTCAAATCTAAAGAAATATCTAAATATTCAAAACAAAGTAACTCGCGACCGAACGGTCCAAACAACATGATTTTTTCATTATAAACTAATTTAAAGATGAAGATTTCAATTCTGACATCGTCCATCTTAGTAATATTTGTTACTAAGACGTAAAAAACACTGCCAAATTCAGTGCAAATTCAAAGTGGCTCCACAAAACTACAGCTTGATGCTGGGCCAGTAATATTCCCTTTATGCCCTTCTTTACCAGAAAAAGAGAGAACTTCCAAATTTCGTATAATCCCAAAAATTGCAAACTTTTCAATTGAGAAGTGCGCACATGAAAAAAGGGTGTTTTGAGAGTACCTATGACCAAAAACCCGGTAATAGTTATGAATAACGGAAAACCCAGACTTGGAAATTGGAAAATCCTTAGACAAATATATATACTTCAACGTGGCTCACCTTTTCCCGTGTTCTGCATTAAAAGACCTTCGTCCCGCAGCAGGGCCGCCGAGAGGTGGCCTGGGCCCTGGGGCAAAGTCCCGGTTGGGGCCCTAGAGTCGGATACAAAAAAATTTCGAGACCACGCCCTTTATGAAATAGGAAACGCCCATTGTTTTCAAACGTTTGCGCACGTTTGCTTTTTCAGTTGCAAATTAATCAATGATATTGTCTCAATCAATTTGTCTTGCTTGTTCGTGCTCGATCGAAAGAGTCACGAAGGCTTGATAGTCTGTCTTGAGTCATTGTTGAACGTAAGCGGTTCTTTATTCATGCTAGTTTGCTGAAAGGGGCCCTAAAAATATAATATAGCTTTTTGCAACGAGTCTAAATGCTAAAATAACTCACTTGAACGGGCCATAGATTAAAACAAGATTATATGGGTTACCTAAATTTTTATCAGGGCTCCCTTCCCCCAATAAGTACGATTTTGCGAAACTCAGCTAAAAAAATGAATCCGTAAAATATGTGATCTAAGGTTTATTCAGCTTTTCTCGGGGCCCCAGACTCAATAAATAAAGCTAATAGGCCTTAAATTCAAACAAGACTCAGTGTACGGACCCAATGAAATTACTGCCATCATTTTCCATATTAACAAATATATCTTTAAACGTATTTCAGTTTCTCAAAAGAAGACATTTTAAAAAAATTTTCGGGGCCCCTTTCAGGCTGAGGCCCTGGGGCAAATTCCCCCCCCCCCTGCCCCCTCTCTGCGCCACTGTCCCGCAGTTATTACCAGTAAGAATATTTGTCTGCAAGGCACAGGGTAGATCTTTGCCTTTTTTTCTCCAAATGAAGATGTCATTGGTGTTTGCGGAAGAACAGAATTTTAGGGAAATTTGTCGTAGATTGCGGAAATCTTGCTTTTTCTCAACAGAACAAGGGAATTTTACACACTTGCTGGATGCAGATTTTCACAAAATAATACACGGATTGCAGAAATTTCAAAATGTTTAGCAGGATTTTATCATCGCATTTTTTGATCTTGTTAATATATAAGTTGTTCATAAATAAACTTATACCATCATTCAAAGGTGGTGCCAGAAATCTTCCGACAGAGAGAGGGTTTAGAGCTTCCAACAAGGGTGCTAAATTAACTATAATATGCAGTTTTTGTACGTTATTTTGTCAAATTTGATCCGACAATAACCTAAAATTTTCTTCCGATAGGGGGGCTAGATGCTTCCGATGGAGGGACAGTAGCGCCCTAGCCCTCCCCTGGCGCCACCACTGTATACATTCTATTGCCCAGTTGCCCCCTATCTGCTATTTTTGACCAGAAAGTACTTATTTCCCCATTGTAAGGGCGTGTATGTTGAATAAAAGTTATTCAGCATAAAACTGTCTTTCAGAATATGTACATATAATGTGATTTTAGCGGCTTCAAAATTTGAACCCCTGCTGATCAGTGCGCCATATGGGATTTGCCCAAGTAAGGAATCAGTATCGTATGAAACCTATGTGCCAAATTACAGCTTTTTATTATTCTTGTCCGAGTAAATCGTAATTCCACCACACTAATAGTGTAACTGGCACCTTAATAGAGTTCTAAAGTGTGACGTCATCAAAAACCTATTTTTAGAACTTTTGAATTTTAACCATGTAGTGTAAAAGATCACCATGAAATACTTTCAAATACGCAAAATTGGCCAAATATGTCTAAAATCGGTTGAGATATGGCTAATGAAAGAATTGAAGTTTGCTAACGAATCACTGTTATTTTCGCTCTGTTCATCAAGTTATGAACAGAGACCAAAATACAGAGGTTTGATGGGGAGAGAACCAATAAACATGTGGCTATATCTCTGCCAATTCGTAACACACTTGCCTGATTTTGCACATTTAGAGGTATTTCATGATGTTCTTTTAGGTTTACAATGGGATCCAAACTAAAATATTCTAAAAATAGATTTTTGTGACGTCATCACGTCAGAACTCTATCATGAGTTACAATGCCAAGACGTATAAGGCAATGTCAAAGGAAGTAAAGAAACTATTTCATTCGCCCAAAATATATGAGCATCTCACAAGTCAATGTGTCAGGTGGAAATTTATCGTAGAAAAAAGTCCATGAATAGGTGGCTGGTGAGATTAGCTAGAAGCGTGAAACGTTGTTTGATCAAGAATATATGACGCACATTCCTAAGTTATCAGGAATTAAACACGATTTTAGTCGAAATAGAAGCTGTCATAAATTCAAGGCCACTTACCTATATCTATGATGATTTAAGGGGAATATCGTATCCTTTGACAACGTCACAACTTATAAATGGACAAAATTTAGCACAAGCTTCTAACCATAGACATGCAGAAATCCTTAGCACATACGAAGCCTTGTCCAATAGAGCAAGGTACCATCATAAATTGTTAGCAAGATTCACTCAGCGTTGGAAAAAGGAATATATTGTAGGACTTAAGGAAGTCTTTAAATCGAAACATTTTGGAAAATGGGAAAAATTACAGAATCGTTACCAGGAAAAGACGGGTATGTAAGAGTGACAAGGCTTGAGATCCCAATGGAAACAGGAGGTAAACGTGAATTTACTCGTTCAACCAAACACCTGATTGCTTTAGAACTCCATGCAGGTAAGAACATCGAAAAGTCTCCTAACAACGAAGATACGGTTGAGCCATAATAGTACTGTGCAGCGGCGTGCGCAGCGAATTAGAACGCAGCACGTCAGCAATAAAATCAGTATAGCGGAGAGATTGTAACATGCGGTGATGGAATAGTGATTTTTGGTTTTAAATAAATATTAAAGTTTATGTTGATATAATATGGTGTTGTCTCTCTAAATCCTGCACAGCCCGGTCCAAAGTATAAAGTATACAACAAGTTTTAGGTACCATGTCAATGAAATGGAATTTTGTAACCGCAGCAAAGACGGTTTCAAAGGTTGCGCGGTAAATGAACCAGAGAAATATTCATACCAACGCAGCAATGTGCGAATTTGAAAGATTTCGGTTCGCATGAAAAACTTCACAACCCAAATTTAAATCAGGTTATCCAATTTTTTTAATAAAAAAACACGAGCCATAAAGACAAATCCTATTGGATAAAAAGTAGATGACGTGAATCTTGAAGACAATAAGATACAATTTATTAAAAAGTATAAATAAGGGCTTTTAGTGCAACTGTTTTACTCGACGGTTTTCTAAGCATCGTGAAACACCGAAAGGCAAGTTTTTTGTTATAGAATTTATAAACTGACAGAATTTACAGATGAGTCGTGACACAAAGTTGACATTTGCTATTCTTGCAATGAAACTAGCTTTTATTTCAATAACATTGGGTGTGAGTAGTATTTTATTTCTAGATTCAAGTTTCTGAAACTGCTCTCCATTCTTATTGTAGAATCGACATGGATCTCAAATTCGTTGGAATTCTTCTTCTACTTGCCGCAGCAGTTTACAGTAAGGCAACTTTCTAGCTTTTGATAAAAACCCCATCATATTTGATGGCCTGTGGTAAATATATTATTGATATGACAAATTTAGCTCAATAGAGATTTTACAAGTCTTGTTTCAATGTTGGATGAACAATTTTTTATAAAAATCAGTAAATTCAAGTTCAGGCTCACTGTTCTTAATTTTTTTCGAAAATCTTAGGTTGGATTGTTCTAAAATTAATAGCATGTAAGCAGTGCGATTGCTAGCTTTCTTGCTTTAGGGAGGTGTTCAGGCCTCATTTGCTAACAAAGTGATTGAGACAACCTTCATTTGCCGACAAATTTGAATATTCACCGAGAAAGCTAAAAATCCACATATACACATGGCTAAAAATCCTCGTGCATTAAATAGAACGTTGTTCAAAATTGCATTTCACAGTAGCTCAGCCTCAGCTTGTTCTTTATTTGTTCTTAATTTTTTACAAATTTTTAGGCTCGTGTCTGCTGTTTTATGTGTCTTCTAATCCAACATTGCAACTTTTTTCGTTGTTCTGTGTTTCTTTTGCCTCTTCGTTCTCTAAACGTGACGGCATTAATTTATTTTCGGGAGTCGCTGAAAGGTGACTTACAGTCGACTTTTTTGCCATACGCCACTCAAAGAGTTAAAATATTTGCACCTAAAACTGACAATTCCTTTTTAGCTGCCCATGTTCAAAAGGACAAGGAAGAAGACCCTGAAGAAGGTAAGGGAAATTCGAGTTACACCCCTTTTTACTACCATGTACCGGTCAGTTTCATTCCGCCGAGGGGGTCATTTCCTTATCATAAAAGCTGTTCCAGAAGGACAGTGTTGATTATGTTTGTCCTTACATAAACTACTAGATATTTTAGACCAAAGGGGATCCCCACAACCGCAAGTTGCGCCTCTATATAAACTATTATAAATTTCCTTTATAAGCTCACTACATAAAAAGCGTTATCGAATCGTAAATTCATGAGATTTGTCGATTATAAAATATAACTAAGATTTTTTGCAGGGTTTCCGTCTGAATAAATCTGTGACTAAGATACAAGTTTTTGAAAAAATCTGGGGGCATGCTTTGAAAAATTGGGGTCTGGACCGCCCTTCTTGCTTTTTGATAGAAGGGGAAAGGGACAAAGTGCCCTTTAAATAAAATTGCCCTTGTTCTCGGGCTTTTTGAATTAGTACCGAGACTCACATAAAATCCTGGCTGTACTGCTTTTTACATTGCGAAATTTCTGAAAACTTGTACAAGACTGAAGTCAGCCCATACTTTCAAGATGTATGCAGAACAACGAAATGAAATGACAGCTACAAAAGAATTAGCAGAAGCTGGAAATTTTTTCAAATGCCCTTCTACTTAAGCCTGTCCCTTGCCCTTTGGTCGTTCCGGTGTCCCTGGGTCCGTGCTTCGAGCCCCTGACGTGACAAAACTTACCCTCAGAGTGATGAGAGTAGCCGTGTTTCTTACATTTTTCTTAAATCTCTTTGGTAATGAAATCTTTAAACGTGCTTCCAAGGTAAAGTAAATAGTTCACTCACATTCAGAGATAAACTAACAAAGTAATCGAGGAATTTTGTTTTCCTCGAATGACTAACTCTGTTGAGATCTGTAAACAGTTAAGCTCATTGAGCTCCATCAATGTCAAGATGAAGTCAAATTAAATTTTTAAAACTTCTTAGTGTGCAATCTACTGAGAATGAATGCAAGATGCATGTCAAGAGTAGTGTTGCAATATACAGCGATGTTTAATGTCGAGACTGTTTCGAGTGTCAACTCGGAAAATTAAAACTGCAAATTATAAACGTTTCTTAGCTGTTTCAATTTGGGTAGGGTTGTTTCCTAACTTTAAAAAAATTGAGCCCATCGTCTCTTATAAAAAATGCGTGTATTGGGACACTATAGATATATATGTCCCGGTTAGTTAGAGAGTACTAACAGCTCTTCTAATAAATTGAACATAGTAGAACACCCTTGGTGGGCCCTCTATAATTTTAGTGTGAAAAATCCCATTAGATAAAAACTTGAGATGTTGATAAAATTTGAGCCTGGCTGATATTCTTAATTAATTATTAAATTTCGTGAATTACGAGCCACAGTGTTCTGATAGAATTTATCCTTTAAAACAGTTTTATGCGTGTACAGTGATGAGCGGTGGCTGGGGAACGCAAATCAAACTAAGGGGAGGGGGAGTTCTGGAAGAAGAGTGAGGCAAAGCTGAGTTGTAATTGTCAGGTCGGGTGGGGGAGGGTACCCTCAGCATGTCCGCGTCGGAGGTTCCGGCCAAATAGATGAAAGACAACATTTTAGATGCAGCAATTAAATGAGAGACGTTCATTGTAATCATCACGTGCTTTGTTTCAAGCAGCTTTTGAAGACTTCGACGAGGAGGATGAGGTTGATCAAGAAAATATCTCGAAACGAAAAGACGCAGTGAATAGAGTGGATATGGGCCAGTTCGTTTCAGGCAGAAATAGATTCTGCACTTGCAAGGTGCCACATGTACTGGGAGACGAACCAGAAGAAAGCAGAGATCAATCTCGTGAACGTATTAACTCATTTGCTGATGAAGCTCAATATGACAGGGCTAAAGAGAATCCTGAAGTTTTGATCAAATTGGTGAAACCATACTTCAAGACCATGAGCCTAAAATGTCATTGCACTGCCAACAAACCTGTTGTGAGGTCAGTTGAAGCAATATTAATATATGTTTATCGATGGTCCAGTAGGGAAACTGAGCTAGGTCTGGGCGGCCTTTTCTTGGGTACCGCCTAGGTCAAGAAATCTTAATATTTAGATGACCCGATAATTAGATATTTAGATCTTTTGTTCAGGTAGCCCTAGCCGTTTTATAGTTTCTACTATTGATCTGATTTATTCCCCAGAACAAAAACATTTTACTTCAAGACCATTTTTTGTAGTAAGTAATCGAAGATATTTAAGTGTTCTTTGGAATTAATGTAAAAACTTTCAAATGGTTTCACGAATTCGCTTGTCAAAATACAACAGAACAAAACGTTACCATATAAGGTAAACCGTTATATTGAGGGTAGTCTAGGGGGGGGGAGGGGTGAAAATCGCAGAGACCAAACCAGAATAAGCAGTGGCGTAGCTAGACCTTCAAAACTGTTTTTTAATACTCCAATAAAAAGTAACAATACATAATACTGTCTATGCTACTAACAAGAACTACTTTACAATACTACTGGGACGAAAACCCCCCTGAAGCAAAAGACTGTGTCTACCCCAAGGGCATTAACATATATATATACATTTGCACATTTATACACATAAATATAAGAATAGGAAATAAAAATAAAAATACGTTACAGAAAACAAAAAAAATGGTTATGTGGTGTATAATGTAAATTGAAATGACCTTATTCAAACCGTATTGCGGATGAATTGCAGAGTCAAGTTGAGAAAGTTCTTATTGACGCCATAAGGGAAATTTTCATTGCCATATACACTCTTTTTTTTATAAGAATAATTTTATAAAAACACGAGCCTCAAAACTGGTCAAAAGTTAAGAACAAATTAAGAACATACCGAGGCTGAGCTTCTGCAAAATGCAACTTTGAACAACGTTTTTTCTCAAAATCGAGGATTTTTAGCGATGTGTGGGTGCTTTTTCTGTGAATATTCAAATTTGTCAGCAAATTTAGGCTGTCTCACTCACTCTGTTGGCGAATGAGGCCTGAACAGCTCCTTAGAGCGAAAAAGCTAGCAATAGCAATGCTTACACCCTATTAATTTAAGAACAAATTAAGAATAATCCAGCCTCAGATTTTCGAAAAAATTAAGAACAGTCAGCCTGAACTTAAATTTACTGGTTCTTATAAAAAAAGAGTGTAGTGAAAGCTGAGTTAGAGCCTTATTTGACAGGTTTGTAGGTCCAAGAGGTCATAATATGTCCAAGACTCCAGCAAGAAGATCTTGTCGTTGAGCAGTGAAAGAAGGGCGAATGTTCCAACAAGAAATGTTCCGTATCCTCAATGCCATCATTCGGAGGGGAACGTTGGGTTTAAAGTATCCCTAAAAATGTGTTTGAATTTGTGATAGTTTAACTTGCTTAGATCAACTCTAAATTGTGTAAGAAGGGATAAACCTATTGGATCATGAATTCCGAAAACAGACTTTGCAGGGGGGCGGATAATTGACAAACATTTTTCCGTCATGTGCTCGTATTTCTGAATGGCCTTTTTCGAACAACTGGTTATATATATTCCTTAGCGTAGAGTTTTCGATCTATGTTCTGACGTTTTAAACTCTGAAGAGTGTCAGACGAAAAGCTTTAGTTTACTAAATGTTTGCTTTTTTCAAAGCCAAATATATTTTAAAATTACCCATAAAAAAAGGGAGAGGGTGCAGCCCCCCTGAGCCCCTTTTTCTACAGCTCTTGGTGGAGGGAAGTCAGCAGTAAAATTTACCAACGGAGATGTCAATGAAGAAAAAATTAGGTGCTTTTTCAATTACCGACAATAGTGGTTCATTTCAAGACTGTTGCTATGAGGTATATCTTTATCCAATCACTTAATATTGACTGAGTAATATGTTAACCGAGTAACATGTTAACTGAGTAAAATCCTTCCTTTTCTCTTACTATTTAGGCTGTTGGAGTTCGTACATTTGGCTAAAGTCGCTGAAAATAAAGCAAAGGTCGAATTCTTGAGTAAACTGCGTTCCTTGATCAAGGTCGTGAAGAAGCAATAGTAGACGTTAAAGAGACAGAATCAGTTCTGAGCTTGGTTTTAATTTTTTACTCTTCACTTAAAAGGACGTTAAGAGGAACGTTTTTCTCTAAGCTAATTGCATTTTTTGAACAGATTTATAGATAGCACGTTTTTCTTTAGCTTTTTATATTACAGCAGACATTTTTGTGGCTTCAGTGTTTTACTTATGTCTTTTCTTCTCACTAACAAACTAACAACAATTTCTTTACAAGAAACAAGGGTCAAGATTGACTCAAAGACCATTTCTTCGTTTGCGTCAAAATTTTATATGTCAATTCGACAACCACATTGATGCAGCATAATAATTTAACCTATTCATGGGTAAAGTGAAAAATACGGAACTTTCGTATTTTGCTTTGTCGTTTGGTTTACGCTTTTTCTTATGAGAAATAAGGGTCGAAATAGTGTACTCAAGTTTTTAATGCTGCGGTCAATTTCGGCACTGAGAGGCCCTTCACATGAGAAATGTCAGACCGGTTTGAACTCGCGCCGGTCTGAGTTCAATTCGGTGTTTGGTCAAGTCCCTTTGAGTACTTCGGGCGAATTGAAACTCGCGCCGCCCTGAGATTCACACCTATTCCTGATTTGCCTGTACCTTGTTTTGACATTAAAACTGCTTGAGAAACTTCCTGTTACAGCGCCTGATTCTTGAATGTGTGAAAACGGAGTATTTATAAATTCATTCCAACTGATTTGAAATATCCGCGTGAACGGGAAAGAAATTAGCACACCCGAACTGAACTCAGGCCGGCGTGAGTTTCAAACCGGCCTGAAATTTCTCATTTGAAGGTTCTCGCAGTGTTTCCTAAAGCTCCGGCCAAACCAGCCAACATTTTGTCCAACAAATCTCAAGAATGTTGGGTATAAATGTTGGGCCGGTTTGGCCACCCATGTTGGACGATGTTTGTTTGTAACCTTATTTTAATTCGATATTGCTTCTAGCGATACATATATATATATATGGATATATACACATACAACTAATGTAAATCGAATCAACTGTATAACAAATGAAAAGGAAATAACTAAGGAAATAAATACGTACGTACATAAGCTAAAAATTTGAAGCAACTTGGATATGAAAGGACAAAATTTACAGGATATCGATATCATTATATTTGCAAACGTTGCATTTACAGCTAGGACAATCTCATGGTCTCATCATACGTTTGAAGCTGTTAAGATTGTCAGCTGATTTTAGTTCATTTGGCAGACATTTCCAGATCTGAGGTCCTATGGCTCTAAGGCTCTTGGAACCGAAAGTTACTTGGTTTGGTCGAAAATGATTTAAGTTTTCAGGATTCCGAGAAGGATGTTTTAATGTTCTTGAACTAAAAGTGCTATGCATAAAAGGTGGATTCAAATTTCTAATTGTCTTGAATATTTCGATACAGAGGGTTCTCTGACGAGCAACTCGCATTGTACACTTTTTTGACCTAGTAAGAAGATCGTCATAGGAACTTTTATGATCATTGTACAAAAATTTTGGATGTACAAAAATGATCATTGTACATCCCAGAAGGTTTCACAAAAATATCGAAGGTGGCGTCTGAACAAGATAAAAACAAAGAAACTCAGTAGAAACACATTAAAATAAACACTATGATTCTGGAGCATTTGATAGCATGGGAGAAAGGTCAAACAGTTTAAAGAGAAAAGGAAAGCCAGTTGTGGGCAAAGATAAAAAACAGAAGCTGGATCAAAAGCCTGGGGAACCTTCATTTTCAATTGTTCAAGCAACAACTGATGTTTGAGATGGTGTTACCTCTGGCACATATAAGACCAGTATGAAAGTAAAACAACATTTTAGAAACTAACCAAACAAATAGCCTTATTTTTGTGGAAGAACCATTTTAAGTTTTAGTAATTATTGGGGTCTTTGAGACTGCTATTATTATGACAATGTCCTTTGAAACTTCAAATGCGATTTTCTCAAAACTGTGTTTTGCAGACATACTCAATTTGGGCAGAACATATCTTCTGTATAACTTGAGTTATTTACTTGAGATTTTCAATAAAGCTGGCGAAGATATAAACATATGCAATGAATAGACAATTTTACAAAATTTCAAAGATGGTAGCAGTTACCATGGAAACAGTGTTTTTCCTAATATTTACATGTTAAGAAAATAATTTCAAAATTTTGTCTATTCATAACACATGAAATCATGATACAAAGATTCTCTGGCAATTTGAAAAAAAAGCTCTTATTTTGTGGAAATTATCACCTGCCTAAGAAAAAAAGTCACCCGCGAGAAATAGTTGCATAAATTAGCATATTTTAATATTTTAAGTCAAAACTCAATTTTTTGAAAAGATCATGAGTTATTCTATTTACTCTGAAAATTTCAATACCATATCTGTAGAACTTGTCAACTTATGAGCAGATAAAGAAATTTGCGCACCTGGGAAAAAAAGTGTGAAGTACTACCTTAAGTGTGAAGTCGGCATTGAGTCAATACCTCAAAACAGGGCCGTCACTACGGGGGGGGGGGGCGGTGTGTGACACCCCCCAGACGCTAACCTTGTCGGCAAATCTTCGAAAATGAATGTTTTGTCGTCAACCTCTTGGAAACTGGCAAATTTTCAGTAGAAAGACAGAGAATTTTGCCATTTTCAAATAGATATCATCGGTTGTTGATGACAGCACCAGTCACAGTTGAAATTTATGAAAACCTAACGAGAATAATGGATGATCGTTCAAACTCTCTCGTGCTAAAGGCCAGGCGCAGTCTGGCCCGGGTGGCAAAGTGGCGATCCCCATCGGGCCCTCAGACATGTAAAGTAAAGAAAATTACGGGCCCTTTCTGCAAAAGTTGAGGTGGAGAAGATAACTTTCATAAACTGGAAACTACTGTCACAGCCAAGGCCCCTAGCATGCGTGCTGGCTTCACAACTAAGCATCAAAATGAAGTCTGCGCGCAGGCCAAAGGGCCCCACTATGACCAACATCCACTATACAGAAATTCTATTTCAAATTTCGCACAACGGCAAATCTGTCCTACTTCCTAGAGAAATAATTTGAAACTGTATGTAGAGATCAAGGAGCTGTTGTTTTTAGTTAGTTGTCTAGAGTCGCCATTGTTACATTTCTAGCTAATAATGACCTTCCAAGGGTCGTATCACTTTAAGGGAAGAAAGTTGCGCAGGAAGAAGGACTCTCAAATTGGCAAATTTTTAGAATCAACTTTGCGAAAGAAGCGAAATGGGAGCTTTGCAAAAACAAACTTTCGCGTTTTAGCGAAAATCATAGACTTTGCGTGCAAAACATTTCTATTCAATTGCGGTTTCCTTCTATTTTTATTCCACACGATACCAGCAAAACAACAAAAAAGATGTAAAATTTGTCCAACAGAATAATTCTTCGTCAAAATTTTCAAGAGGATCAACAGCAAAATTTTCTGGATGTTTCACAAAAATAAATTTTCGCAAATTTAGTATTTCAGGAAGTTTTGCGTATCAATCATCCGCGATTTTAGGCCATAAACGCTAAAAAACGCAAAGGTTCCTTCTCTCGCAAGTTTCTTCCCGTGAAAATTTATTTCCGCGAAAGTTTCTTCCTTGAAAGAAGTAAGCAACAGTTAAAGACCTTCCCCTGCTGCCCTTTAAGATTTTCTTTTCTCTGAAACCCTCTGCAAGGTGCATGCTTAAAAGTTATAATGAAGTATTTCTGTTTGCTAATTGTTAAATGAACAACGTGTTTAGAATAATAAAGTTTGGTACAGACTAAGGAATCTGTATCGTTTTAAGTTCTCTCAATGATGTTTTAGTGTGAATAAGTTTGTAGGTTACTAGATTTCAAATTGAAGCCAAGATACTAACCTAGACAAATGAAACGATGACACATAAAAGAAAAGAACATGCAGGTTGAATTTTTGATTATTTTCTTGGCTCAATTTCAGAATACTTCATATATATATACATTTATATACATTAGGTTCGCTTGAAAATATTGCAAAAATTGTCAGACTAGGATTGTTATTTTGAACTGTTATTAGAGTTTCTTAGAGTTACAAATGGAACCATTGTTTTGCTGTTATTGTGCAGATTTTAACTCCATACATATAATCCTTGATTTAAATAGAGAACCACAACGGTCAATAATTGATTTTAACTGATCATATTTGAGCCTTTTCTCGCATTAGTTGGTGTGGCTGATAAAAGTTTATCTGCCACACCTTGAACCGGGATCTTTTGGTTTGCTGGCCACCTTGCAATTATGACACTCAGCAAAACTGAAATATAGCAGTTTGCGAAAGAATATTCGCGAGTTTTATCAATGATAATTATAATAGTTGATAACCACGCCCGTATATGTTGCCACGCCCATTTTTTCGGCAAACCACTGGTTTTGCACCCCCCCCCCATGAAAATTTTCAACCCGGCCCTAACTCAAAAGTATTGTTATAGTCCATGCTTTTCTGTTAATTTGAAAAATAATCGATCTCTGGCCAATTTTGCGTCAAGCAATCAAGCAATGAGTGATGAGTGCGCCATCGTGGGGAAAAAACGGCAGCAAAAGTCTAGTAAAATGTGTTTACTGTAGTGAAGAGCTCAGAAAGGATAATTTACCCCGACATTCATGAATCAAGCACCCAGGATTGAAACCAAAGTCAAAAATCATAACGTCAGTGGCGGATCCGCGGTAGTCAGATTATTCAAAAATTATAGAAACAAGGATCATTTTCATGTTTATTCTACTACTTTAATTAAACCATATTTAATTATTGAAAATATTTGATCGCGCTGCAAACCAAAATAGACCACTTTCGCAATGACGTCAAAAGGGTTTTTAAAACGAGGTGCGAAATTGAAAACGAGAATACCGATGTTCCAGTTGCCTTGGCATTTTCGCACAACTATCGAAGCACCGATCTTGTTTGGAAAATTAGAAGCGTTTGTTTGATTAAACTTGAGCAGTTAAGATCTTGAAATGGAAGAGTTTCAATCGTTGCTTCCTAAAGGAAAAGTTGTCGAGTGTTTGGAAGATTTGGGGTCATTAACAGTAGCGGAATTAAAGAGCATTTTGAAGCGCTACAAGGAGAAAACATCCGGTGTTAAGGCCGATCTTGTTCTTCGCACGTTTGCCGTATTTTGCCGTGCAAAAACATTAAGTGTGCATTCTGAAGATGTCTTAGATGAATCCTCTCTCCTTTGCCACGAGAAAGAATACACGTACGAAGCATTCCATCAGCAATGTCAGCATCTTCCATGGACATCTGACCTACGTGGAACACCGGCTTTTAATTTTCTGCAGTTGTACGAATATTTGGTTATTAGAACGTCTAAGTTCAAACACATTCTTTTGAAAAGTACATCTTACAAGAAGCTGAAAGCTTTCCAGTTCTTTTATGAAGGGTTTATAAAGAAGATTGACGTTGCAACAGATAACAACTTTTCTTATTTTGATGTCAGAGTCAAAGCTTCAATGAAGAAGTGTTTATACAAAGTAATTTTAAAATTGTCAATCAATTCTGGTGATGTTTGCTCTGCTGCATGTACTTGTCCTGCTGGTATTGGTCTTGGTGGTTTTGGCAACTGCAACCATGCTGGGGGTGTTCTCTTTGCTCTTGAAGACTTCAACAGACGTGGATTACAAGAGTATCCATCTGCTGTATCATGCACTTCAAAGCTGTCTTCTTGGAATGTTCCAAATGCAACTGCTCTTAAATCTATCAATCCCTCTCCAATAGATGAAGCGATAATACAAAAAATCAAGTTTGGAAAGGACAATGATAAAAGTAATTTGTCTCACTATAAATCCTTTGATCCACGTGCTCCATCTGATAAAGCTATTGATGATAAAAGACTTGAAGCCCTTAAAACGAAATTGGCAGAAGCTTTACCAAACAGTGGTTTTTTTGGCTTTCATGAAATTTCTGAACCTGCAGATTCTGACACAATTGCTTTAACTGAAGCCGCTGCATCCAGTCCTGAACATCCTTTCTTCTATGAATCCATCTCCTTCAATGAATATTACGATATTTCAACTTCCTCCTTCAAAGAAATGATGGACATTTATTGCCAAAACACAACATTGTCCCAAGAAGAAATTTCTAATATTGAAAAAACAACACATGGTCAAGCTTCAAATGATGATTGGAAGAAGCATCGTATGTATAGAATCACTGCATCCAATTTTTACTCTGCTGCTGTAAACTCTGTTGAACCTTCTTCCAAGCTTAACTCTATGTTTTATAAATCTTTCACATCAGCTGCAACTTGCCATGGCCAGAAACACGAAGCACATGTTAAAGAGCTTTGTATAATTTTACTGAAAGATAAAGGTATCAATGCTCAAGTTTCTGAAGTTGGTCTGCAATTGTCTTCCTCATTTCCTTATCTTGGTGCTTCATTAGATGGTGTAGTCACTTACAAAAATGAAACATGGGGATTGGAAATCAAATGTCCATTTTCCAAGTACAACATTTCTCTTCAAGTTGCTCTGAAGGATAAGAAGTTCTTTCTTGTTGAAGATGGTGGTAATTTTAAGCTGAAGCGCAAGCATGCATACTTCTACGAAGTTCAAGGCCAAATGTTTTGTGCATTGAATTGATTGAAAAGGAGAGTTGATTTTGTAGTTTGGTTTGGAACTGGGAGGCCATTGTTTGTTGAAACCATTTGCTATGATGAAGAATTTATGGTCAATTATGTTTTTCCAAGACTGAAGTATTTTTTTTGTAGAGCAGTTCCCCCTGAGTTTTTCACAAAACGTATTAAACAGGGATTTAAATTGTATTTGCATGGTGGCTGGGAGAATTTTGATAAAAAGCATATTTTATGAACTGATTATATATCTGAAGTAAGAAGTAATAGACCAGTATGTATAATTTAAAAAAAAGATGAGTATTTGTAAAGTATTTAATATCACCTCTACTACTGAGCTAGCCATCACAAAACATTCTTAATTTTATAAGTTTGATAGTTTTAAAAACTTGACAGGAATATACACACAAAGCCATTTTTGCATTGTATAATATGATTGTATTAGATATCTTTGTACAGACAGTTGTTAAAGGTTGAAAATATGTTTATCTACATTGTAAAACATCATAGTTAATATACTTTCAGATAATATGTATTTATGACATTATTGGGGATACTATGATTTGAACAATCAACTAGATACTTAAGCATTTTAGACAACTATTTTGATAAAATATAATATTTTGAACATATTTGTATAAACAGCTGCATAATTATTGCATTAAACATGTAGCAACTTAGAACCATCCCGTTTTATAGACCAAAAACATGTACAGCTCTGCCCATACAACATCTAGCACTTTATGATAGACCAGTAAACAGAAATTTTCATTACATACAACTATGTGTATAAAACGATCAATGTAAGTAAATTGTACCAGGAAAATTTTTTTTAAAATAATTAACGACGTTTCAAGCATAGCCCGTTATCATAGCCCGCTATGCTCGAAACGTTGTAAATTATTTTAAAAATAATTTCCTGGTATAATTTACTTACATTGATTGTTATATAAATTCATCATATTGTACCACACGCATTTTATTATATTTATGAAACTATGTGTATACTATATATATGTAATCATAAGACAAAGGCTGAAAGGAGGAAAATTATTACCACAAGAGTGCATTAAACGTTAGTATATTTCATTAAACGTTATACCTAAATGGTGACTTGCTACTTGTTATTTCTGCTTCACCTAGTTATCATGTAAGGAGGCAGCATACTGTGAAGATTTGATCAGCAACAGGGTATAGTGAAAGAGGTAAAACACCATCAAGTGTAAGACACTCGGTTTAGCAAAACGCAGAACTTTCGACATCAATTTTCATTCATCTTTTTGGTATAGGCCATCCACTTTTTCACAAACACGCGGTCGCGTGAAAACGAGGCAAATAGATTACGTAATCCCTAAAAAGAGTTCCTTATTGGGAGGGGTTTGAAACAACTTAAATTTACCATCTAATAATATAAAATATATCATTGTTCTTACAATCCAACACAAGGATGTGATAATTTTTAACTCTTCCTATGGCTCTTTCTACATGTACGCGCACTGAAGCAATTCGGGCTGTTTCTTCAGTTTCCTCTGCTGAAAGCTGTGCTCTTGTGCCTTTAAAAGGAGGAATGTTCAAAGTAACACCAGGAGGAAGGATATCTCTTATATCAAACCCACGATCTGCCATTATGTTGTCACCATCCTCTAAAAGTGATAAAACACCTGATTTGAGTGTAATTTCTTTGTCAGAAACTCTGCCAGACCATAACTTTGATATGAATGTAATGCATCCAACTGGTGAAATTCCAACAAGAGCCTTCCATGTGTTATGGTGTTTGTAATCTGACCATGTTTGTGACTGTGATTTCATTGATGATGGAACCTCTATGAAAACTTCAGTACAATCAATGATGATTCTAGTTGTGGGGAAATCTTTGAACTGAGATGGCATATTTTTACGTACAAGGTCTTGAGATGGAAACGGAAATAAAGTTGGGAGTTCATGATACAAAAAGCAAATCCAGGTTGTAAAGATCTTTGAAACTTGACCAGGAGAGATTCCAAAGCGATCAGACAAATCAGAAACAAACAAGCCAACTTTCAGTCTCATCAACACCAACACAAACTCTTCTAGATGAGAAAGTGTGCGCTTTCTGCCAGGCTTTAAGGAAGACTTTTCATGGTATTCAAGATCAGTATTGAAAGATGATTGTTTACCACGCCAGTAATGCATTCGAGACAATTTTGGTTCAAAATATTCAAAAGTTGCCAGTAGAGAAGAGAAGTTAGGGAAACCAGTGTAAAACTTTGTTGCACATTCATCAGCTTTTAATTTTTCAATTGAAAAGAGGGACTTCTTTAATTCTGCTATCTGCAACTCCAACAGTGCCACTTGATCAGAGTCAGAAGGAAGATAAACAGCTGACTTTACAAAAGAGAAATCTGTTTGCGTTGATATTGTAACAGAATTATCAGTAACTCTACTGTACCTACCCCTTCATCAGAAGCTACAAATGCGGGGGCAACGGAGGTATCTGAAGAAGATGTTGAAGTTGAGGGTGAAACACAGCAGCAGAGCTTCCATGCAGAAAATGCCAAATTTAAAAAAAGACAAAGTATTGATATGCCAGAACACAGTGAGGAGGGCGCATTTGGATGTGATAATATTGACAATTTGGGCAAAAAATGTGAAGAATTCAAATCTGAATTCATTCAACTACCTGATGAAAGATTGAAGGGCTTAGCAATTGAAAAAAGCAATGCTTCGTCAATTGGTAGCAATGTACACGAGAGTAAAAAAAGAAAAAGATGGTTTCATAACACGTGAAGAAATCAATGCATGCAAATCGTTACAACGGCTAACCGGTATCGTTGGACATGAATTTACCTTCGATCTTGAAAATTATATGGTATATTGCGATTTATGTCCCATTCAACATCGATGCCTTTGGAATGATTCATTCTTCTCGTTTATTGTGCTATTGCAATTAGTATCAATTATGTTATATTTGATATCATGGCCTTAGGGGGCTGTTATCTATGCTTATAAGAAAATCATTGAAATTTAATTATGTTGCTCTTAAGCCTAGCGCACACTAACGATTTTGTCGCCAGCGACGGCGATTTTTGTCGCCAGCGACGGCGATTTTTGTCGCCAGCGACGGCGATTTTTGTCGCCAGCGACGGCGATTTTTGTCGCCAGCGACGGCGATTTTTGTCGCCAGCGACGGCGATTTTGTCGCCAGCGACGGCGATTTTTGTCGCCAGCGACGAACATGTTCCAGCGACAAAAATCGCCGTCGCTGGCGACAAAAATCGCTAGTCTGCGGGGAAAAACATCACAGGATTTTTGTCGCCAGCGACTAAAAACTAAAAATCGCAAGTTTGCGGGGCGCAAAAACAAATTCTTGTTGATCAGCCCATCAAGTGTTTTCAAGGCACGTGGAAAGTGTTGTTGATTTTTAAGAAAGTTGACAAGATGGTGGTCGCAGGAACATGTTCGTTCTCTAGGAGAACGCATTAAGAGGATTTGTTAGTCGATTTGTGGCGCGAGAAACCCTGCTGGTACGCCATATCCCCTCAACAATACGACGATAGAACGGCAAAAGCTGCAGCCGTAGCTGAGCTTGCTGATGCTCTTGGTGCCACGGGCGGGTACTACTGCTCTCAATTATTTTAAACTTATTTGAATAAACACGAGCAAGATTTCTCTCTCATTGCAGTAACAAATTTGCACTTCTTTTAATATATCCTTTTAGCAGTATGGGTTGCCTATAAAGCGAAAAATCTTAACGATGTTTGTTTTATTATCTACTAGCAACTAACAGTAAAACAGATATCAAACAAATTGTGCATAAAACCTATGTGTTGGGTTCTCTACAGTACAAAAGAGAAGAAAATAAAATAGGTAGCTTAATTTAGGCCAAACTGAATCTACAATTTTGGGCATAATATTTTTGCCATTAAATATGGCCTGGTTAAATAATCAAAGCTGGCGTTATTTTCTATTGTTTCTGTCTAAATTTTCCCACCCCGTAAGTTTTTAGAATGTCCAGGCACATGCATGGGTTATAAAAGATTTGATTCTTAATTTCTGGCCTTTTTTCGAGGCTCGTTATGAGGTGGAGACCAAAAATCATTGGCCAAGGCAAAAAGTGTGCGGGGGAAAACATTTAGTCCCCAGCGACAAAAATCTCCGTCGCTGGCGACAAATATCGCTAGTGTGCGCTAGGCTTTAGGAAACACTGAGAGGCCCTTTAGATGAGAAATTTCAGGCCGGTTTGAAACTCACGCCGGCCTGAGTTCAGTTCGGGTGTGCTAATTTCTTTCGCGTTCACACGGATATTTCAATTCAGTTGGAATGAATTTATGAATACAGCGTTTTCACACATTCAAAGATCAGGCGCTGTAACAGGAAGTTTCTCAAGCAGTTTTAATGTCAAAACAAGGTACAGGCAAATCAGGAATAGGTTTGGATCTCAGGGCGGCGCGAGTTTCAATTCGCCCGAAGTACTCAAAGGGACTTGACCAAACACCGAATTGAACTCAGACCGGCGCGAGTTCAAACCGGTCTGAAATTTCTCATGTGAAGGGCCTCTCAGTGCCGGAATTTTCCGCAGCATTAAAAACTTGAGTACACTATTTCGACCCTTATTTCTCATAAGAAAAAGCGTCAACCAAACGACAAAGCAAAATACGAAAGTTCCATATTTTTCACTTTACCCATGAATAGGTTAAATTATTATGCTGCATCAATATGGTTGTCTAATTGACATATAAAATTTTGACGCAAACGAAGAAATGGTCTTTAGGTCAGTCTTGATCCTTGTTTCTTGTAAAGAAATTGTTGTAAGTTTGTTAGAGAGAAGAAGAGACACAAATAATGTCTGATGTAATATAAAAGCTAAATAAAAACATGCTATCTATAAATCTGTTCAAGAAATACAAACAGCTTAGAGAAAAAAGTTCCTCTTAACGTCCTTTTAAGTAATGGGTCAGTTAGGCTAAGAAGGTAAAACCAAGGTCAGAACTGATTCTGTCTCTTTAACGTCCACTGTGCCTTGGCACAGCCTTGATCAAGGCACGTAGGTTTCTGTTGAATTCGACCTTCGCTTTAAATGCAGCGACTCTAGCCGAATGTAGGTACGCAACAGCCTAAATAGTAAGAGAAAAGGAAGGATTTTACTCAGTTAACATATTACTCGGTTAACATATAACTCGGTTAACATATAACTCAGTTAATATTAAATGATTGGATAAAGATATACCTCATAGCAACAGTCTTCAAATGAACCACTATTGTCGGTAAATGAAAAAGCACCTAATTTTGTTTTCATTGACATCTTCGTTGGTAAATTTTACTGCTGACCACCCTCCACCAAGAGCTGCAGAAAAGGGGGGCTCAGGGGGGGGGGGCTGCGCCCTCTCCTCTTTTTACCGGGTAATTCTCAAATATAATTGCTAATTTCTGCCAGGATCAAATCTTTGATTAACCAATATTACTTTTTAACATTTGCAATAACGTGTGACTTGAATAGCCTTCTTGATAACTAAATTATATATTTTTAAGATTTTTCTACTCAAGTAACAGGTAGACATTGGAAGATGATTTTACCCTTCAAAATGAAAAGATAGAGAAATTGACTTCGAGGAGCCATGCAAACGAAAACAATTGAAAACAATCGAATTTGTATGCAAAATAGAGAAAGCTCTATAGCACGATACGAAAGCATGTATACAGAAAAGAGAAAGTTCAACTGACCTCACAACACGGCGGTTAGCAGTGCAGTGGCATTTCAGGCTCACGGCTTTGAAGTATGGTCTAATGAGTTTGACCAAAGAAGTTTTAAATTTCCTTTTAGACTTTGCATCTTGAACTTCTTCTGGCTCGTCTCCCAGTGCAGCCGGCATATTGCAACTGCAGTATCTTCCTCCGACTGAAAAGAATTGGTCCCAACGTCCCTTCCTTTTTGCGTCTTTTGCAAGTTCCGAAATATTTTCTTAATCAACCTCATCCTCCTCGTCGAAGTCTTCATAAGCTGCTTTAAACAAAGCACGTGATGATTACAATAAACGTCTCTCATTTAATTGCTGCATCTAAAATGTTGTCTTTCATCTATTTGGCCGGAATCTCCGACGCGGACATGCTGAGGGTACCCTCCCCCACCCCACCTGATAATTGCAACTCAGCTTTGCCTCACTCTTCTTCCAGACCTCCCCCCTCCCCTTAGTTTGATTTGCGTTCCCCAGTCACCGCTCATCACTGTACACGCATAAAACTGTTTTAAAGGATAAATTCTAATGTTTATCTCTGAATGTGAGTGAACTATTTACTTTACCTTGGAAGCACGTTTAAAGATTTCATTACCAAAGAGATTTAAGAAAAATGTAAGAAACACGGCTACTCTCATCACTCTGAGGGAAAGTTTTGTCACGTCAGGGACTCGAAGCACGGACCCAGGGACACCGGAACGACCAAAGGGCAAGGGACAGGCTTAAGTAGAAGGGCATTTGAAAAAACTTCCAGCTTCTACTAATTCTTTTGTAGCTGTCATTTCATTTCGTTGTTCTGCATACATCTTGAAAGTATGGGCTAGCTTCAGTTAAAAGAAATTCTTGTACAAGTTTTCAGAAATTTCGCAATGTAAAAAGCAGTACAGCCAGGACTTCATGTGAGTCTCGTTACTAATTACAAAAGGCGGAGAACAAGGGCAATTTCATTTGAAGGGCACCTTGCCCCTTGCCCCTTCTATCAGAAAGCAAAAAGGGCGGTCTAGACCCCAAGTTTTAAAAGCATGCCCCCAGATTTCTCCAAAAACTTGTTTCTTAGTCACAGATTGATTCAGACGGAAACCCTGCAAAAATCGTAGTTATACTTTATAAGCGACAAATCTCATGAATTTACGATTCGATAACGTTTGTTATGCAGTGAGTTTATAAAGAAGATTTATTATAGTTTGTATAGAGGCGCGACTTGCGGTCGTGTAATAGTTTATGCAAGGACAAACACTGTCCCTCTGGAACAGCTTTTATGATAGAAGATGAAGATGACCCCCTCTGCGGAATGAAACTGACCGGTACATGGTAGTAATAAGGGGTGTAACTTGAATTTCCCTTACCTGCTTCAGGGTCTTCTTCCTTGTCCTCTTCAACATGGGCAGCTAAAAGGGAATTGTCAGTTTTAGGTACAAATATTAACTTATAACTCTTTGAGTGGCGTATGGCAAAGGATCGACTAGAAATCACCTTTCAGCGTCTCCCGAAATTCGACACATCTAGAGAATCAAGAGGCAAAAGAAACACACAAAATACGAAAAAAGGTGCGATGTTGGATTCGAAGACACACAAAACAGCAGACACGAGCCTAAAAATTGGTCCAAAGTTAAGAACAGTGAAATGCAATTTTGAACAACGTTCTATTTAAAACACGAGGATTTTTAGCCATGTGTGGCTGCTTTTTCGGTGAATATTCAAATTTGTCGGCAAATGAATGTTGTCTCAATCCCTTTGTTGGCAAATGAGGCCTGAACACCTCCCTAGAGCAAAAAGGCTAGCAATCGCACTGCTTACATGCTATTAATTTAAGAACAATCCAGCCTAAGATTTTCGAAAAAAAATAAGAACAGTGAGCCTGAACTTGAATTTACTGATTCTTATAAAAAAGTGTACATCTAATATTACAATAAATCTTTCCACGCAAGGATATTAACCACAAGCCATCAAATATGATGGGGTTTTTATCAAAAGCTATAAAATTGACTTACTGTAAACTGCTGCGGCAAGCAGAAGAACAATTCCAACGAATTTGAGATCCATGTCGATTCTAAAATAAAAATAGAGAACAGTATCAGAAACTTGAATCTAGAAATAAAATGCTACTCACACCAAATGTTATTGAAATGTCAAATAGCAAATGTCAACTTTGTGTCACGACCCGTCTGCAAATTCTTTGAGTTTTTATATAACAAACAACTTGCCTTTCAGTGATTCACGATGCTTAGAAAACCGTCGAGTAAAACAGTTGCACTAAAAGCCCTTATTTATACTTTTTAATAAATTGTATCTTATTGTCTTCAAGATTCACATCATCTACTCTTTATCCAATAGGATTTGTCTTTAGGGCTCGTGTTTCTTTATTTAAAAAGAAATTAGATAAGCTGATTCAAATTTGAGTTGTGAAGTTTTTCATGCGAATCAAAAGCTTTCAAATTCGCACATTCCTGCGTTGGTATGAATATTTCTCTGGTTTACCGTCTTTGCTGCGGTTATAAATTACATTTTATTGACATTGTACCTAAAACGTATTGTATACTTTATACCGTGGACCGGGCTGTTCAGGATTCAAAGAGACAACACCATATTATATCAACATAAACTTTAATATTTATTTAAAACCAAAAATCACTATTCCATCACCGCTTGTTACAATCTCTCCGCTATACTGATTTTATTGCTGACGTGCTGCGTTCTTGTGGCCTTGCGTTTATTGCTGAAGTGGCCTTGAATTTATGACAGCTTCTATTTCGACTAAAATGGTGTTTAATTCCTGATAACTTAGGAATGCGCGTCATATATTCTTGATCAAACAACGTTTCACGCTTTTAGCTAATCTCATCAGCCACCTATTCATGGACTTTTTTCTAAGATAAATTTCCACCTGACACATTGACTTGTGAGATGCTCATATATCTTGGGCGAATGAAATATTTTCTTTACTTCCTTTGACATTGCCTTATACGTCTTGGCATTATAACTCATGATTAATCCAGCTACACCTCTTCGTAAGGCACGAATAAATGCAGACACGTCTAAAGATTCTATCAACTCTAAATGGACCGCTCTGGTCGAAGCGCATGTGAACAAGCACACGTAACATTTCTCTTCATTTTTGTCTACGCCCTTTACATAAAGTGAACCCGCGAAATCAACTTCCTGTATTACTAAATGGTGGACTATCGTCTACTCTAAAGTCGGGAAGGTCTTGAGTGATATTACATTCAAGCCCTAAAACGAGAGGAAATGGTAAACGTGGAGAGCCTGTGGAGAAATGTTTTGCAACCACGCCCTTTAGATTGGCTTAAAATACATTTCAGAATATTCCTTACAGTCGTTTGTTTCCAGTCTTTTAAAACTTTTTAAATTTGGTCTGAAATATCACCCCACCTCGGCCCCGCCCCCGAGGTACTAATTTTATTGTTGTAGTTTTGAACTTTTCTCAGACACCAACTTTCTGTGCATTGGGGGCCCCCTTGCACACCCTGGCTACGCTGCTTGAACAACCTGAGGCTAAGCTACTATAAGGTGTAATTTTGAACAATGTTTTATCTAAAAAATGGGGTGTTTTTGCCATCTTGCTTTGTTTTTCGATGAATTTTTGCTAAACGTGTTGGCAAATAAAGGACGCCTCACCCACTTTGTTGGCAAATGAGGCCTGTACACCTCCCTAGAGCGCAATAGTTAGCATTTACTCTGCTTATACCCTAGTTATAACAGAACAATGCAAGAACAATCCAGCCTCAGTTTTTCTAGAAATAATCAAGAACAGCCAGCCTGAACTCAAATCTTCTGCTATACAGTCGAAATGTGTCTTCTTAGACTTAGAAAACAAAATCTTCACGTTTCCTGAACAGAGCTTTCTGTTTTCTTCCTATACTTTATCAAGGAATCTTATTCTTTATAAACAAAACCCCCATCCGTGGTGAAATCATGACTCACATTATAGCCCTCGCAATTGCTAATCTGTTGCCGCCTTAGAAGTAGTCGCATCGTTGGGTTTTTTGTGTTGCAAAGACGGTACTGTTCTTGAAAAGAATTATTTCTTAATAATGGGCAGCGTATAAGAACTGATAAAAATAATGCGGTAAAACACATAGATTGCTTTGATTTCCATGTTCCAGTTGCGGCAACACATCTTCCTGTTTTTCAAATCTGTTTCCTTGAATTTCCTAAAATCGCTTGAATATTCCTATAAAATTTCTATTACACTGCCAAAAGTACCCGAAACAAAGTTACTCATTCCATTAAAGAATTTTATATCCAACATCAATTCTCCGTCAGTTGAAAATGAGACAAGAAAACAACTCGTTTCTGTAGACTCTATACAATATTATGGTGCATACGAAATATATCCTTCGGTATCAAAACCTTAAATAGTTTATAAGCACAAAATATCTTTTTATATCTCGTAAGAGTTAAAACATAATCTATGCGCCCATTCATCTATTCAAGATTGTGATTCCAAATAAAAAAGTGGATGTGAAGCTATAAGCTTCAGTTGAATGTCCGCCATATTAGCTCAGCCTCTCCTCTGCTTCTTGACTTGAGCAACTAAATATTTGACGTGTTTGATGAAGACTTTCTTCTGCTTAAGGTGGATGTAGTGAGCAAGGTGCAAGTAGTTCAACAATCTTCAAGAAAAATGTTCATCATCAGTTTGGTTCAAGAAAAGCAATATGCTATAGGTGAATTACGGTGGCCCACAGGTGCCACGGCAAAACTTAATTTCTCACGGCAAAACTTTCTTGCTCACGGCAAAACTTTCTTTAGTAAAAAATAACAACAACAACATTCCAATTGGTGAGAAAAGATGGAGAATGGCAGGGAGATGGCAGATGTTGTATAGGTGATACTTAGATCTAATCGATGCTTTAGACGTTTTAAACTTCGCAGATTCGCGAATACCTACATCTTCTCTTGATAATTCTTGCAGAAAGACAGCCTAGAAATGGTCTAAAATTTATCTAGGTTGGGCTAAGCCAGGCCTAGATGCCTATCTCAACGACACAGTACCGCATGCAAGGTCTTTGATTCCTTTGTTTTGAAAGCAGTAATAAGATCAATTCGTTGAAAATTGGCGTGCACATAAAATTCGTGCAAAAAAATCTCGTAGGTGCACTTGCCACGCTCGATTGGGGCTTGTACAAAATCTATAAATTAGGCATTGTGTTTAATATCATATCATATCGTAATCGTTTTACTCAGAGGGTGTTTTGATGGCTAGGTACTTAATTTTTCGTAAAATAGTAATAACAATAAATAAAAAATGGAATGATAAGCATGGGCATAATATAAGGGGAGAAAAAAATTGAAGTGGTTGCCCAACAAACAACATCCATTGTTTATGAAAATTTTGCCTGACTGACTCATAATAGATTTCTGCCTGATTATTGCTTTTTTGGAAACTTTTCAATGTTGGGAGACTACAGCTGCAGCCCCCTTATCTCCCCAGACCCTTGTCTTCTACGCCTATGTCAAAAAAGCAACCAATGGCGGCGCCAGCCACAAAATATTGCGGAGGATTTCTGGTAGGGGCTTTGCCCCTGAGGAATCTGGGGGTCTGGGGAAAAAGTTTTTGGAACACGCCCCCTACTCTCTCTGAGACAGAAGCTGAATTATTTAATACATGGGGAAACAACACTAAAAATCACTCTATTTTATACGAATCTTCAATTCTAAAAACGTAAACAGTTCCTTAGTTTGAGAAAAGCATATGTTACAATGGAATCTTGCGATGATTTGCAAGTTTAAAAGTTAAGAATGGGCTGCACCGGTCCTAAATCAAGTACTTGCGCTCTGTTGGCCTCATTTATTATTTCTCTTGATGGATCTCTACCTTCCGCCATCATGCTACTCATCTGACAACTGAAGAATTTGGTCAGTATTCATATCTATCTAGCAGCCTTATCATTGATATAATGATTTGGCACCAACTCTATCATCATCAGGTCTTTGAAAAAGACAGTCACGAAGGCCGACATCTAATAACGGTATACTCATAACTAACACATAATGAAATTCTGTAACGACACAGGGTTCCTTACGGACAGTATCACGTGACAATTGCATCTTTGCGCTCTGATTGCATCAGCGTCTGTAAATATTTTTTTGTATTAAGCCTGGTTCCCACTTGGTCGTTTGGGTCGTTTGACACGTCAGAGTCGTACCTGAAAGACACGAACGACCCAAAGAACACATTGGTTTCCTCTTGGTTGGTCATTGCTTGCACCGAGCATCGCTCATTTAATTTTGTCGGCATGGGTGGAAGGAACGATCAGGGACGACTGCACAAGATTAGGGCAGGAGGGGCACTGTTGGTGCCAAAAGGCAAATCATTGAATTTTTCTATTAACATAATCGAGCATCCCTAGGTCGGAGGGGGGCGAGGGTGGGGTAATATAATAAAATATTACCTTGAATATGTGCCACCCATACAGCTGGGTTTTTTACCAACAAAGATTCTAAACATAAAGAAAATGTTGACGAAATTATCCATCAATGAAAATGAAAAGCAATAAAAATTTTTCAACTTCCTCAAGTTTCCAAATTTTTGGCCACCTTCCTCAATTTCTCTTTGGCTCTACAACCTTCCTCTGGCCGGTGGCCGTCGGGCCGTGATGTTTTCCTGACTCTGTCCCCATGCTTATTATTTCATTTCTTAATTATTTCGTTGCTATTACTATTATTCTAAAAAAATTAAGTACCTAGCCATCAACCTACCCTGTGAGTAATACGATATGATATTATATTAAACACAATACCTAATTTATAGATTTTGTACAAGCCCCAATCGAGCGTGGCAAGTGCACCTACGAGATTTTTTTGAAAGAATTTTATGTGCACACCAATTTTCAACGAATTTATCTTTTTTACTGCTTTCAAAACAAAGGAATGAAAGACCTTGCATGCAGTACTGTTTCGTTGAGATAGGCATATAGGCCTGGCTTAGCCCAACCTAGATAAATTTTAGACCATTTCTAGGCTGTCTTTCTGCAAGAATTATCAAGAGAAGATGTAGGTATTCGCGAATCTGCGAAGTTTAAAACGTCTAAAGCATCGATTAGATCTAAGTATCACCTATACAACATCTGCCATCTCCCTGCCATTCTCCATCTTTTCTCACCAATTGGAATATTGTTGTTGTTGTTTTTTACTAAAGAAAGTTTTGCCGTGAGCAAGAAAGTTTTGCCGTGAAAAAAGAACGTTTTGCCGTGAGAAAGTAAGTTTTGCCGTGGCACCTCTGGGCCACCGTAATTTTGCCTATAGCATATTGCTTTTCTTGAACCAAACTGATGATGAACATTTTTCTTGAAGATTGTTGAACTACTTGCACCTTGCTCACTACATCCACCTTAAGCAGAAGAAAGTCTTCATCAAACACGTCAAATATTTGGTTGCTCAAGTCAAGAAGCAGAGGAGAGGCTGAGCTAATATGGCGGACATTCAACTGAAGCTTATAGCTTCACATCCACTTTTTTATTTGGAATCACAATCAGAAGATAAAAAAAGATATTTTGTGCTTATAAACTATTTAAGTTTTTGATGCCGAAGGATATCTTTTGTATGCACCATAATATTGTATAGAGTCTACAGAAACGAGTTGTTTTCTTGTCTCATTTTCAACTGACGGAGAATTGATGTTGGATATAAAATTCTTTAATGGAATGAGTAACTTTGTTTCGGGTACTTTTGATGGTGTAACAGGAATACTATAGGAATATTCTAGCGATTTCAGGAAAATTAAGAAAACTGCTTGAGAAACAGGAAGATCTGCTGCCACGACTGGAACATGGAAATTAAAGCAATTTATGTGTTTTACCGCATTATCTTTATCAGGTCTTATAGGTTGCCCACTATTAAGAAATAATTCTTTTCGAGAACAGTAGCGTTTTTACAACACAGAAAACGCAACGATGCGACTACTTCTATGGCGGCAACAAATCACAGCACAACATAACAAATTCTGCGGGAAAGATAATGTGGTAGAACACATAGATTGCTTTAATTTCCATGTTCCAGTTGCGGCAGCACATCTTCCTGTTTTTCAAAGCAGTTGCCAAAAACAAAAGGACAGATTTACTTGAAGCCTGGCTGCACAGCGGCAACAGATTAACAATTGCGAGGGCTATAGCGTGGGTCATGATTTAAGAACCGATGGGGATTTTGTCTATAAGAGAAAAAGATTCCTTGACAAAGTATAGGAAGAAAACAGAAAGCTCTTTTCAGGAAACGTGAAGATTTTGTTTTCCAAGTCTAAGAAGACAACTTTCGACTGTATAGCAGAAAATTTGAGTTCAGGCTGGCTGTTCTTGATTATTTCTAGAAAAACTGAGGCTGGATTGTTCTTGAATTGTTCTAATATTACTAGGGTATAAGCAGAGTAAATGCTAGCTATTGCGCTCTAGGGAGGTGTACAGGCCTCATTTGCCAACAAAGTGGGTGAGGCGAACTTTATTTGCCAATAAGTTTGCAAAAATTCACCGAAAAACAACCCATTTTTTAGATAAAACATTGTTCAAAATTACACCTTATAGTAGCTTAGCCTCAGGTTGTTCAAGCAGCGTAGCCAGGGTGTGCAAGGGGGCCCCCAATGCACAGAAAGTTGGTGTCTGAGAAAAGTTCAAAACTACAACAATAAAATTAGTACCTCGGGGGCGGGGCCGAGGTGGGGTGATATTTCAGACCAAATTTAAAAAGTTTTAAAAGACTGGAAACAAACGACTGTAAGGAATATTCTGAAATGTATTTTAAGCCAATCTAAAGGGCGTGGTTGCAAAACATTTCTCCACAGGCTCTCCACGTTTACCATTTCCTCTCGTTTTAGGGCTTGAATGTAATATCACTCAAGACCTTCCCGACTTTAGAGTAGACGATAGTCCACCATTTAGTAATACAGGAAGTTGATTTCGCGGGTTCACTTTATGTAAAGGGCGTAGACAAAAATGAAGAGAAATGTTACGTGTGCTTGTTCACATGCGCTTCGACCAGAGCGGTCCATTTAGAGTTGATAGAATCTTTAGACGTGTCTGCATTTATTCGTGCCTTACGAAGAGGTGTAGCTGGATTAATCATGAGTTATAATGCCAAGACGTATAAGGCAATGTCAAAGGAAGTAAAGAAAATATTTCATTCGCACAAGATATTCGAGCATCTCACAAGTCAATGTGTCAGGTGGAAATTTTTTCGTAGAAAAAAGTCCATGAATAGGTGATTAGCTAAAAGCGTGAAACGTTGTTTGATCAAGAATATATGACGCGCATTCCTAAGTTATCAGGAATTAAACACGATTTTAGTCGAAATAGAAGCTGTCATAAATTCCAGGCCACTTACCTATATCTATGATGATTTAAGGGGAATATCGTATCCTTTGACACCGTCACAACTTATAAATGGACAAAATTTAGCACAAGCTTTTAACCATAGACTTGCAGAAATCCTTAGCACATACGAAGCCTTGTCCAATAGATCAAGGTACCATCATAAGTTGTTAGCAAGATTCACTCAGCGTTGGAAAAAAGAATATATTGTAGGACTTAAGGAAGTCTTTAAATCGAAACAGATTCCTAACAGTTTTTTGTTTGTTTATTGGAGTTCCGCTTCTTCACCATTAGGTGTCCCTGTTTCTCCGCTCTTCAAAATTATTTCTCTTCTTAACTTCTTCCATCCCTTCCTATCTTGGGCCAGTGTTCTCAATTCTTCCAGATCTTCTTTGGTGTTGAGCTTTAACCAGTGACAGTAGTTATGTTCAGCTGTAATGGGTTCTTTATTATAATAGGCATTCAGATCATCATTCAGTACCTTTGGTAGGGTTGTTCTTGGTTTTCCTCTGAATCTTTTGGCTTTTATGTTTGTGAAGTACAATTCCATGCTGGTATATATTTCTGTCTCTTCTCAAGATATGACCAAATAGTTCCCACCTCTGTTTCCTCATGGTGTATGATATTGGTTTTTCTCCCCTCACTTCATACAATTTCTTATTCGATATGCGTGTTGGATATCTTATTCTTAGAATTCTACGTAACTGCCTCTGGTGATATGCATCCAATCTCTGTTGTACATTTGATAAAACTCCCCATGTTCCACAGTTGTAGAGCAGTACTGATTTTACTAATGCTCTATATATCCTGATTTTCTTTTCAAGCTTTACTTTATCTTCTTTAGATATATTGCATTGATCTTGTTCATTGATGCTGTGGCTAACTGCTTTCTTCTATTGATATCTTCCTCACCTCCTAATAGTGAACCCACTTTCTTTGCACTTTTCCATTCTTCTTCCTTTTTTATTTCTTTCTATTGATGGTAGTGTATTCCGCTTTGTCGTTATTGACCAATAGTTTATACTTCTTTAATACTTTGCTTATCTCGCCCACATCTTTATGTTTTATCATACTTATAAAGTCGACATCATCTGCATAGGCCATTTCTGTTGTTAATCCTTCTCCTATTCCTAACAATATTTCTACAGAATTGTTACCAGAAAAAGGCGGGTATGTAAGAGCGGCAAGGCTTGAGATCCCAATGGAAACAGAAGGTAAACGTGAATTTACTCGTTCAACCAAACACCTGATTCCTTCAGAACTCCATGCAGGTAAGAACATCGAAAAGTCTTCTAACAACGAAGTTACGGTTGAGCCATAATAGTACTGTGCAGCGGCGTGCGCAGCGAATTAGAACGCAGCACGTCAGCAATAAAATTAGTATAGCGGAGAGATTGTAATATGCGGTGATGGAATAGTGATTTTTGGTTGTGAATAAATATTAAAGTTTATGTTGATATAATATGGTGTTGTCTCTCTGAATCCTGCACAGCCCGGTCCACGGTATAAAGTATACAACAAGTTTTAGGTACCACGTCAATGAAATGTAATTTATAACCGCAGCAAAGACGGTTTCAAAGGTTGCGCGGTAAATAAACCAGAGAAATATTCATACCAACGCAGCAATGTGCGAATTTGAAAGATTTCGGTTCGCATGAAAAACTTCACAACCCAAATTTAAATCAGGTTATCCAATTTTTTTTAATAAAAAAACACGAGCCCTAAAGACAAATCCTATTGGATAAAAAGTAGATGACGTGAATCTTGAAGACAATAAGTTACAGTTTATTAAAAAGTATAAATAAGGGCTTTTAGTGCAACTGTCTTACTCGACGGTTTTCTAAGCATCGTGAAACACTGAAAGGCAAGTTGCTTGTTATATTAAAACTTACAGAATTTATAGATGACATGTGGTGTGAGTAACATTTTATTTCTAGATTCAAGTTTCTGATACTGCTCTCTATTTTTATTTTAGAATCGACATGGATCTCAAATTCGTTGGAATTGTTCTTCTCCTTGCCGCAGCAGTTTACAGTAAGTCAATTTTATAGCTTTTGATTAAAACCCCATCATATTTGATGGCCTGTGGTTAATATCCTTGCGTGGAAAGATTTATTGTAATGTTAGATGTACACTTTTTTATAATAATCAGTAAATTCAAGTTCAGGCTCACTGTTCTTAATTTTTTTCGAAAATCTTTGGTTGGATTGTTCTTAAATTAATAGCGTGTAAGCAGTGAGATTGCTAGCTTTTTTGCTCGTTGTTCAAAATTGCATTTCACAGTAGCTCAGCCTCAGCTTGTTCTTTATTTGTTCTTAACTTTGGACCAATTTTAGGCTCGTGTCTGCTGTTTTGTGTGTCTTCGAATCCAACATTGCACCTTTTTTCGTTTTTTGTGTGTTTCTTTTGCCTCTTGATTCTCTAAACGTGTCGATATTAATTGATTTTCGGGAGACGCTGAAAGGTGATTTCTAGTCGACACTTTTGCCATACGCCACTCAAAGAGTTATAAGTTAATATTTGCACCTAAAACTGACAATTCACTTTTAGCTGCCCATGTTCAAAAGGACAAGGAAGAAGACCCTGAAGAAGGTAAGGGAAATTCGAGTTACAGCCCTTTTTACTACCATGTACCGGTCAGTTTCATTCCGCATAGGGGGTCATCTTCATCTTCTATCATAAAAGCTCTTCCAGAGGGACAGTGTTTGTCCTTACATAAACTATTACACGACCGCAAGTTGCGCCTCTATATAACCTATAATAAATCTTCTTTATAAACTCACTGCATAAGAAATGTTATGGAATCGTAAATTCATGAGATCTGTCGCTTATAAAATATAACTACGATTTTTGCAGGGTTTCCGTCTGAATCAATCTGTGACTAAGAAACAAGTTTTTGGGGAAATCTGGGGGCATGCTTTTTAAACTTGGGGTCTAGACCGCCCTTCTTGCTTTCTGATAGAAGGGGCAAGGGGCAAGGTGCCCTTTAAATAAAATTACCCTTGTTCTCCGCCTTTTGTAATTAGTAACGAGACTCACATAATATCCTGGCTGTACTGCTTTTTACTTGTACAAGAATTTCTTATAACTGAAATCAGCCCATACTTTCAAGATGTATGCAGAACAACGAAATGAAATGACAGCTACAAAATAATTAGCAGAAGCTGGAAATTTTTTCAAATGCCCTGCTACTTAAGCCTTGTCCTTTGGTCGTTCCGGTGTCCCTGGGTCCGTGCTTCGAGTCCCTGACGTGACGATTCATTGGGACCCTAGATATACATGTCCCGGTTAGTTAGAGTGTACTAACAGTTATTCTTATAAATGAAACATAGTAAAACAACCTTGTTGAGCCCTCCTTCATTTTAGAAATTGATAATTTTTGTCAATTACGAGCCACAATATTCTGATAGAATTTATCCTTTTAAACAGTTTTATGCGTGTACAGTGATGAGCGGTGGCTGGGGAACGCAAATCAAACTAAGGGGAGGGGGGAGGTCTGGAAGAAGAGTGAGGCAAAGCTGAGTTGTAATTATCAGGTGGGGTGGGGGAGGGTACCCTCAGCATGTCCGCGTCGGAGGTGCCGGCCAAATAGATGAAAGACAACACTTTAGATGCAACAATTAAATGAGAGACGATTTCTGTAATCACCACAATGCTTTATTTCAAGCAGCTTTTGAAGACTTCGACAAGGAGGATGAGGTTGATCAAGAAAATATATCGAAATTTGCAAAAGACGCAGTGAATAAAGCGGATATGGACCAGTTCTTTTCAGTCAGAAATAGATACTGCACTTGCAAGGTGCCGCTTGTACTGGGAGACGAACCAGAAGAAAGCAGAGATCAAGTTCGTGAACGTATTAACTCATTTGCTGATGAAGCTCAATATGCAAGTGCTAAAGAGAATCCTGAAGTTTTGATCAAATTCGTTCAACCATACTTCAAGGCCGTGAGCCTAAAATGTCATTGCACTGCCAACGAGCCTGTTGTGAGGTCAGTTGAAGAAATATTAATATATGAAACATTAATGTCCAGTAAGGAAACTGAGCTAGGTCTGGGCGGTATTTTGTTCAGGTAGCCCTAGCCGTTTTATAGTTTCTACTATTGATCTGATTTATACCCCAGAACAAAAACATTTTACTTCAAGACCATTTTTTGTAGTAAGTAATCGAAGATATTTAAGTGTCCCTTATGGCAAGCCGTAGTGGACAAAAGGTGGTTGAAAAAGAAACCATACGTTGAGATTTATATCATTAGGGTCCAGAATTATTGACATGTGGTTGAAATCATGATTGTTAGTGATCAGTTCTTAAAGTGTTGCTTCAGTTCTCCTCCAACAGCCTTGAGTTTCAAATCATGGTGTCTGAGTTCTTTGAATTTGTAGTGTCCGAGAAATTTCGAATTTTTAATGTTCGAGTTTTTTCGAAATTGAACTGTGCGAGTTTTTTCGAATTTGTAGTGTCCGAGTTTTTTCGAAATTGAAGTGTCCGTGTTTTTCGAAATTGAACTGTGCGAGTTATTTCGAATTTGTAGTGTCCGAGTTTTTTCCGAAATTGTAATGTCAGAGTTTTTTCGAAATTGAAGTGTCCGAGTTTTTTTCGAATTTGTAGTGTCTGAGATTCTTCGAAATTGTAGTGTCCGAGTTTTTTCGAATTTGAAGTGTCCGAGATTCTTCGAAATTGTGAATTCCGAAGACAGACTTTGCAGGGGTGCGGATAATTGACAAAAATTTTTCCTTGAAAATAGCGACAGATGGTTCAAGTCTAAGCTCTGGTTCAATATTGTTCTATTCAGACAAACAGTGAGGATAAAAACTAGATTTTAATTTTTCTCTTCTTGCCATTATTTGCCCTACGATGCTCTGACTACGAAGATAGTAATGGCACTAATAAAGGTGAGGGATTGGATCCTTCATATAACTGGGGGTGAAATTATTCCCAATCTTATAAAACAAAGTAAGTCGTCTGCTCCTACGGGAACTTAATGATTCCCAGCCAGGCTCCGCATACAATTTTTGTCCGCATACCTTCATACCTCCGCATACCTTCATACCTCCGCATGCCTTCATACCTCCGCATACCTTCATACCTCCGCATACCTTCATACCTCCGCATACTTTCATACCTCCGCATACCTTCATACCTCCACATACCTTCATACCTCCGCAAACTTTCATACTTTCGCATACCTAGTAGTGTAGAGCCAAAAAATCTAGAGGAGGGCCATGCGATAGATCTTTCTCTATTTTGCATACAAATTCGATTGTTTTCAATTGTTTTTGTTTGCATGGCAACTCAAAATCAATTTCTCTACTTTTTCATTTTGAAGGGTAAAATCATCTTCCAATGTCTACCTGTTACTTGAGTAGAAAAATCTTAAAAATAAATAATTTAGTTATCAAGAAGGCCATTCAAGTCACACGTTATTGCAAATGTTAAAAAGTAATATTGGTTAATCAAAGATTTGATCCTGGCAGAAATTAGCAAATATATTTTAAAATTACCCAATAAAAGGGAGAGGGCGCAGCCCCCTGAGCCCCCTTTTCTGCAGCTCTTGATGAAGGGTGGTCAGCAGTAAAATTTACCAACGAAGATGTCAATGAAGACAAAATTTCAATTAACAGCAATAGTGGTTCCTTTGAAGACTGTTGCTACGAGGTATATCTTTATCCAATCACTTAATATTGACTGAGTAATATGTTAACCGAGTAATATGTTAACCGAGTAATATGTTAACCGAGTAATATGTTAACCGAGTAATATGTTAACCGAGTTATATGTTAACCGAGTAATATGTTAACCGAGTTATATGTTAACCGAGTAATATGTTAACCGAGTAATATGTTAACCGAGTTATATGTTAACCGAGTAATATGTTAACCGAGTTATATGTTAACCGAGTTATATGTTAACCGAGTTAATATGTTAACCGAGTTATATGTTAACCGAGTAATATGTTAACCGAGTTATATGTTAACCGAGTAATATGTTATCCGAGTAATATGTTAACCGAGTTATATGTTAACCGAGTAATATGTTAACTGAGTAAAATCCTTCCTTTTCTCTTACTATTTAGGCTGTTGGAGTTCGTACATTTGGCTAAAGTCGCTGAAAATAAAGCAAAGGTCGAATTCCTGAGTAAACTGCGTTCCTTGGTCGAGGTCGTGAAGAAGCAATAGTAGACGTTAAAGAGACAGAATCAGTTCTGAGCTTGGTTCTAATTTTTTAGCTTAACTGACTCTACACTTAAAAGGACGTTAAAAGGAACTTTTTTCTCTAAGCTGTTTGTATTTCTTGAACAGATTTATAGATAGCACGTTTTTCTTTAGCTTTTTATATTACAGCAGACATTTTTGTGGCTTCAGTGTTTTACTAATGTCTTTTCTTTTCACTAAAAAACTAACAACAATTTCTTTACAAGAAACAAGGATCAAGATTGACCTAAAGACCATTTCTCGTTGGCGTCAATATGTTTTATATCAATTAGACCACCACATTGATGCAGCATAATAATTTAACCTATTCATGGGTAAAGTGAAAAATACGGAACTTTCGTATTTTGCTTTGTCGTTTGGTTTACGCTTTTTCTTATGAGAAATAAGGGTCGAAATAGTGTACTCAAGTTTTTAATGCTGCGGTCAATTTCAGCACTGAGAGGCCCTTCACATGAGAAATTTCAGACCGGTTTGAACTCGCGCCGGTCTGAGTTCAACAATGTTAGGTGTAAATGTTGGGCCAGTTTGGCCACCCATGTTGGACGTTTGTTGTTTGTTTGTAACCTTATTTTAATTCGATATTGCTTCTAGCGATACATATATATATATATATGGATATATACACATACAACTAATGTAAATCGAATCAACTGTATAACAAATGAAAAGGAAATAACTAAGGAAATAAATACGTACGTACATTACAGGATATCGATATCATTATATTTGCAAACGTTGCATTAACAGGTAGGACAATCTCATCGTTTTATCATACGTTTGAAGCTGTTAAGATTGTCAGCTGATTTTAGTTCATTTGGCAGACATTTCCAGATCTGAGGTCCTATGGCTCTAAGGCTCTTGGAACCGAAAGTTACTTGGTTTGGTCGAAAATGATTTAAGTTTTCAGGATTCCGAGAAGGATGTTTTAATGTTCTTGAACTAAAAGTGCTATGCATAAAAGGTGGATTCAAATTTCTAATTGTCTTGAATATTTCGATACAGAGGGTTCTCTGACGAGCAACTCGCATTGTACACTTTTTTGACCTAGTAAGAAGATCGTCATAGGAACTTTTATGATCAGTGTATAAAAATCTTAGCGCGCTTTCCTATATCCTTTCAATTTTCTAGAGTGATTTTGAAGACGAAAAATACGAAACTAAAGGACAATAGTTAAAATTCGAGTACACAAAACTTTGAACCAAAACTTCTTTTTCAGCGAAATCAATAAATGACTTGAGTCACTTAAGAACGTTCAGTTGTGCCGCAGCTTTTTTACAAAGGTTTGTGAATAACAGCCACTGATGGTAAGTAAGCATAGTTCAACTCTCAATCAATGAATTTCCCTGAGATGCAAAAGTGATGTAAACACAATATGTAGCTGAAAAATATGTTGTGTGGGTGAAAGTTCAATTTGTAGTCTAGTGCTGTAATATGATTGGCATTCTAACAAAGTTTTATCGTATGCGATAATTACCATCGACCCAAACACATAACTTTGTCTCGATTTATTGCGTCTCTCATCCCTTATGCCGTAGTCACTCCCTAGCCACGCCCTGCCCAGTTGACTGCTTGAAAAATTGAAGGAAGGTTTTGACGGGATAAACTTTGACCGGGGGAAGGTTCCGGACTCTGGTTCTACTCTTACTCAACGAACTGGAACACTTCGAGAAGTGTTTGGTATAAAGTGTTGCGAGATACAACCAAATTTGAAACCAGCATTTGCAGACAATCAGCTTCAGTGAGGGCAAGGCCATTTTTTACTCAAGCGAAGCAAAACAAATGATCGTAAACTTCACCTACAACAAAAACTTTTTAACGTGTATATTCTAACGGTCCCATAAGCCTACTTCGAACGAGGCCGAAATGTCGGATGCTTTATTCGGTGGGCTTGATTGATAGCGCTTGTAAAAGATAGTGCTCTCGAGGGGAAAATCAATCAGTTCAAAACTCACTGATCACCACTCCAATTGAATTACGTAATATTTCATTACACGTTAGGTGCTAAAATAATACTAGTTACGTGGCAATAAAATTGAAAGGCAAAAATCAACAAACAAAATTTGTTGCCATGCAGTAGTACATATTCTGCACGAATGGATATCCTTTTGTAGAATAACAAAAAAAGAAATTGATTTGCAGAATAACAGAACAAAGATATCCACACCTTTGGGACAATGAGAGGGCCAATCAGCAGATTCTGTAGGATAAAGTATAAATAAAGGCAACGGCTTCCATGTCAGTGACATTCGTCTGCAACTGGCTCAGCGACGACATCAGAAACAGGGTAAATATATATACATTCTTACAACATTAAGACAGGCAGCAGAAGAAAACCAGTCTTCAATTAAACAATTCCATGATATCAAGCTAAAGCTAGCATCGTTCTTTATCGATCGCAAATTTGTTATGAATATATTTGACGCTTGCTATATTTGAACCTTCAATCGGACGTAAGCCTAATTTTTCAACTTTTGTCCGACAGATACAACATGGATCTTAAATTTCTTGGTATTTTACTTCTCTTGGCAGTAGCAGCTTATGGTGAGTAAAAATTGGACTTTTTTCTTATTTTTAAAACGGAGCTCTAAACTATCCTGCATCATATTTTTAAAACGGAGCCGTTAACAACCCACAGCCCAAAGGCTCTTCGAATTTCCACTCTAGTGTGACTTTGGATTTAGCAATAGGAAAAAGAAAAAAATCAAATCAAATATTCGTATGCGATTACTGATATACAACCAACCCAAATGTGCAGAAATGCTTTTGAAGATTAAATAAATCCTAAATGAATGAAATTTGAAAAACTACCTATTTCTCACCTTGAAAACTAATGCATGTTATCTTGGTGTTCTTTCAAGCTGATCCTTCTGCGGAGATTGAAGAGATTGAAGACCCTGTTGAAAATGATGGTAAGATAAAAATTATTTGGATTGATTTGTTTTGCTTCCGTCAGAGAATGAATTTAGAAACAAGGATATATCCGATAACAGTCCTAAGGTGAAAACGAACTCCTTTTGTCTACACATTAGCGATTTTCATGATTATGTAGATAGATTCTAAAACTGCTAGATGGAATTGCGATCGGGCTTTGCCAATAATCCGAAACATGTCGCCATTAACTGGGTATATATATTTCCTAGCGTAGAGTTTTGGTCTGTGTTCTGACGTTTTCAATAGGCAAGCGGCACTGATTGGTCAACCTATACAGTCATGTGCTCGTGTTTCTGATTGGCCTATTTCGATCCACAACTGGGTATATATATTTCCTAGCGTAGAGTTTTCGATCTATGTTCTGACGTTTTAAACTCTGAAGAGTGTCAGACGAAAAGCTTTAGTTTACTAAATGTTTGCTTTTTTCAAAGCCATTTTCTGACGTTTTGTACTCTGAAGAGTGTCAGACGAAAAGCTTTAGTATTCTCAAATTTATGCTTTTTTCAAAGCCATATACACAGGGGCGTCGAGAAGGGGGGTTGGGAGGAGCAAAAGGTCCGGAGCCCGTGCTCCGATGGGGGCTGTAATAAAGTAACATGTAAAGTGTTTTGGCTCATTCTTGTAAAAATCTTTAAAAACAATTTTAACAATTGTACCTAAAAAGGCGTTTCCACTGTTCTCCGATCACCCCTGGGCCCGAGCTGTCTCCCAACGGCCCTGCACAATATTTATGTTTTGACTTTTCCATACATTAATAAGCATGCATTTTCCTTATTTTATTCTGCAAACTTTCAGAAATCATAGCCGTAAATCACGGGTCACATGAATGATACGAATTTATTTTTCACAAACATCAAATACTCGATGTTGAATCAAACTGCGTTTAGTATTAAGAGTTTGCTGATATAATCTATGCTGTTTTATATTCTATGCTATATTTGTCTGATTGATAATAATTCTTCGTTGTAATTAGAAGCTCTTGATGATGTAATGGATGATGACGATGAAGATCTCTCTGATGACTTGGCGTTTGATGAAGAAGACTTACGTGGCAGACTAAGAAGAAAAGCTAAGAAAGTGCCATACTTCTCCAAGGGAAAGTACTGTGTCTGCAGCAAGCAGAAACAATCAAAAGAAGACGAGACAGAAGATATAGCTGAAAAGGATGTACAAGACCATATTGATGACGTTGCAGAGGATGTCGAAAATGCAATCAATAAGCCAAGGAAACGACTCAGACCAAGCAAAAAACACTGGAAATTGGCCTTGAGAAAACTCGTGTATCCATTTTTCAAAGCTGAAACCCTTGGATGCTTCTGCACACGAAACAGAGCTGTTGTCAGGTTGGTGTTTCGCCTGTCTTTTGTATTTTTTTTTGTATTTGTTGCTACCTAGCATCCGAAGGTAGTTTTTAGGACACTGAGAAGCTATGCTTATCGAACAGTGTCCTGGTCCTCTCTCTCGATGTGACCACACCTCATGATTCCTACGCCTGGAATTACAGAGAGCTGGCGACTCTCCCCACTCTGGGTGAAAGTTTGGTCATGCCAGGAACTCGAACCACAGACCCTTTGGTCTGTAGTCAGCGCCTCTAACAACTGAGCCATCCTCGCACCTGGCTCAACTGTCCTAGAGGATGTTTGCTTGAGGAGGGGTCAAGACTTTGTTTTTACAATCAGGGAATGATTGTATTTATATTGATTGTATTGGGTTACAAAATAGACTTTGGGTGACAATTGACACCTTCTTTGTATGTTGAATAGTTGCATGCATTTAAACCATGAAAGAGACTTTCTTTGCAATTACACATGCAAGGTTTTCAAGAGAAATGTTTGTTCATTCAAACCACAAAATAAGCTTTTAAACCAGTCAGACAGCACTTCATTGTCTAGAAAGCAGCACATTAATGTCTTGATGACAGTAGCTTATAAAACCGTATGTTTTGAAAAGAAAAAAGCAGAAAATTTTTGTTTTTACGTTGCTTCTCTTTGATGAAACTAATAGTAATAATTTTTCTTGAAGATTGTTGAACTACCTGCACCTTGTTCACTACATCCACCTTAAGCAGAAGAAAGTCTTCATCCAACACGTCAAATATTTGGTTGCTCAAGTCAAGAAACAGAGGGGAGGCTGAGCTAATATGGCGGACATTCAACTGACACTTGCTTGTAGCTGAACTTTCTATTTGGAATCTTCAAATATCAAAGTAGCACACACATTAAGTTAATGAAGCTCTTCATACTTTTGTATGCACCATAATTTATCATTAAAAAATTAACTTATTTGTAGAGACTCAACGTTTGTACTTTTTTTAAGAGACTCTTTTACCTTCTATCTACTATTTCTGCATATTTTGAGGGAGAAAGGCAATGTTAATGTAAAAATCCCCACAAAGGGAAGATGTGTCACAAATATTCTTGAAAATTGACAATTATGTTACTTGGTGGTAATGTGATACATATCATGCAACATAACAGAAAATAATTTTACAATAGAACAATGTAGCTTAAGACCAATCAGCTGTAAACACCTAACTAAGGCAACTGCTTAGCCATGGGAAACATTTTGATAATTTCTACTTTATTTGGTGAGGCTGAGCTATAAAAGCTTCAATTTGATGTAAAAATTATTCTGGGGCCCCTGTTTGTGTGGGGCCCTTTGATATCAAACTAAGATGCCCTAAAGCCCTAAACTGCTTTAAATAGTCCAACGATTTCCATGTGAAAATATTTGCAAAAAGCTGGAAAACAAAAATGTCCTTTTCATGATTTATGGGTGAAGATAAAGGAGATTATAATAGAACTCTTTCATTCTTCTAATTTAAATAATTCCTCGCTGATAAGTATGTATCTAGCATAAAAAGGCAAGAAAAACTTTGAGAAATAACTAAAAGCAGTTTCTGATAGACATGTTCTTTATACACAGTGCCACAGAAAAAACTGATTTTGACTTCCAGAGAAAATCACTTATGCTGAAAATCTGTCATGGCTAGCAAAGCAGTAGTAGTTTGAGGTTTGAAACTGAATCTAGGATTTAGGTACTTAAGACTTTTTTATCCAAATCTAGAGGCAAATATGATATAAGCCAACTTTAAGTCCAATTAGACTTAAGAATTATTCTGTCCTTCGAAGCAACAAAGGGGTTAATTATATGCAAAATTCATTTATAAACATGAGAAAGATCAACCGTTTCCTTTTGGGGTCTGATGTTTTACCTCCCTGGATTCTTAAGTGCATTAATAAGTTCAAAGTTAAGAGTTATAGCCAATAGTCTTGATGTGAACCAAATTTTCCAGTTATTCTTAAGTGTGTGCATATTTTTCAGCTACATTTGTGTTTACATCACTTTTGCATCTCAGGGAAATTCAATGATTGAGAGTTGAACTATGCTTACCTACCATCAGTGGCTGTTATTCACAATCCTCAAGGTTCTGCAAGTAAAGGAATAATTTTAGAAATAATGTTTAAAAATGCCAAAGACATTTCCTACTCCTAAAGGACTATCTCAAGCAGGGACACTGAAAGGGAGACAGGGGCAAATTGCCTAAGGGCTTTGAGGTCTAGGAAGCCTCATAGAGAAATTCTTTTTTAAGATTGCACAATTATACAATTTATACAATTGCAAAAAAATAACTGCAAAAATATTGACAACAAAACCTGGTAACAAAATTTTTTTGCTCACTTTGCTGTTTTTGTTTTGCCCCAGTGCCTCCCATGGCCACTAAAACTTCTTGACAGCCATGATCTCAAAAAGATCATTTGATTTAACATGACACACTTTTTTCCAATCTCAGCTGCGAACAAATTTAGAAACTCATTTTGTCATATTTGAAAAAGCTCTTGAATTTGAGCCACACCCAACACCACCCCATCTTTCGGGTGTGCAAGAGTGTACTCGTAATTTTACAAAATTTATCGGTAGAGTAGCTGCCATGGAATCCATACTGGGTTGCAACTGCTTGATTAAAATTAGCTAATTCTAAATGGTGCATTGTGTTATTAATTATGTTAATGTAACCTAGTTGTGTATCTTGCAAGGTTGCATCGAATTTATTCATACATTATCATATTTTACCCGTCTAACATCACCCGCTATTTCAAAGTTAGTGATTTCAAGACACCCTGGTTTATCTTTTCCTCCTTGAAACAACTTCTTCGTTTAAAAAATGTATTTCCTACCCTTCACTAGTAAAGCTTTATAGAAATAAATTAACGGATAATGTTCACTTACTTTTCGAAAGAGGGAGTAAATTGAAATTGCACAGTCTTCACTACAACAGATTCACTGTATTTGTTATTTCGTTTCTGCAGTCGTTTTCCCGCCAAGTGAGCCTCGATTTGACGATAATCTCGGTCGAACAAGAAGACAGGCTTTGTTTTCCGGTGCATGCTTCCCTGCACGTTCTCTTCGTTTGTTTTTCTGAACTTTCCTGGAAAGTTCCCAGATAAATAGATTTAAAATTCATTCAATTCAAAAGGATTTTATTCAATTTTGGTTTTTTACAAATTCTTAACAGCCGCATCTTTCTGAGGTCAAAGGCATTGTTGTCATTATAAGAAGAAAAGAACTTTTTTTAGAGTCCATTTTTAGATTTTTCATATAATTCAATATCGTTGGCAACAATGAACAAATAATATTTTAGCACATGCTGGTGTTCATAAGATGGTTTATTGCCTTGTTTGTTATCACACGACAACAGTGTTGGTCCTGTTTTAGAGAGGCCAGTAAACCATTAAAATTTGTCCTTTTTGTTGACTTGAAACTCCGGTTGTTGTTTAGTACAAACATGATGTAGCTACCCTGGGTACCACAGCCTTGCCGTACGACATGAAATAGAATGAAAAATTGGAGCGTGGATTTTGTCTGGCGAGTCTTTCGAAGGTATGGCATCCGGGGAATGACAAGGCATAAAACTTGTGTTAAAAATAAGCTGTTTTCAAAAAGTTGTTTTGCAAACTTTTACCCTCCTTGTCAAAGATACTTGGCACCTAGCAAGTAAAAAAACAGCCTTGTCTTTGTTATTGGATGTTTTCGCTTTTACACCCTTGTAAAAAATCCTTTGTTTAAAGTTAAACTTCTCGTGCGTTCTGTAAAGCCATTATACACCCAAAATCCCATTGATCTTTAACTCGAAATGAATTTTATTTCAAAACGCTCATGTTACTTGGCACAGAAAGAAATTGATATCTCCCGAGGCTTTCGTGTAGCATCTTCACGTTTGATTGTACAAAAATCTTTATTTGTTGATAGAGAATGAAACAAATCATGAATTTCTTTGTTATTACGCCTTATTGCAAAACTCTGAAGAATATAAATTTGAGGAGTGCATTGAAGTCATTTCGAAGCGTTCTTGGCACATTGACGTCTTAGTTGGCTTTGGTGCAGTTATTTAGAGTCATCTTGGGTGAGCTCTTTTATACCATGCTTACTTGCTTTGCTAGATGTTTGCTCTTGTCAATTTGTCTACCCCAGCCTTATCCTTGTACCTGAAGGCTAACGTAAGCGTGAATAAATTTGTTTATTTTAGCAAAGCCTTTGTTTTCTACAGCTAAGGGCTTTTAGTAATACCTAAGATATTAATGGCAACAGCAAATGTCTTTTGAGCATCATATTGTTGGCCAATGGATCTAAGGAGTTACGATTTTACAAAATAACTTCAACAAATATAAGCTTATGTAACTTGGTTTTCAATTCTCAATTACATTTCGGTGGCTAGGAAGATACTTGCAGTCTACAGTTATTCATAGAGTTGGATGTCCTAATTACAATAGTTTTGGAATCCTTTTCACGATAGTAACCCATCATAGGCCTTTGCGCCGTCGTTTCCAATTAGTTCGAATAGTCTTCCAGTAACAGATTCGCATTTTAATTCCATGTGTGTGCCAGAACATCGTGAATGATAATTTTCTTGTCTAATGCATTCGTACCCCGTAAATTTGCATTACAATTATGTGCATAAAATATTTCTCTCTTTTAGTTTCAGAATGGATTTGAAATTCCTGGCTGCTTTCCTTCTTTTAGCAGTGACAGTTTATGGTGAGTCAAAACCACGTATCGTTCTCCACTGTCCTGTAGAATATAATTTTCTGACAGTAGGAAGTATAAGTTTGACTAAACATATTATCAGGAATTTAAAGGGCATTTGAAATTTGGAGGGGCACAGATACCGCAATACCCCCTCCCCCCTTTCAGCAAGAAATGAATTTATTTGGGGTCCTATTCAATCGGTATTTGGCTATCTAAAAGACATTAAAAACATCCTTAACATTTTGACACGATGTTTTCTTTCTAGCTATTCCTTTCGAGAGCAATGATCCATTTGAGACTGAGGGTAAGCTACTTTATATAAACATTGATTTTATAGATATAACAACCACTAAACTATAATCGTTGTTGCAAATTGCTTAAACCAGAGGCTCGGCTCCGTAGCTAAGACTCCTTTTGACAGAGTTTACTTTCCTGCATTTTTCAGAATGGGAATCTGTACTGAGAGTTTTTCTAAATATATAGTAAACGGAAAGTAAACGCTTTTTGTTCATAGTAGGGGACTTGCAATGAATTTATTCTTAAATTGAACTAAAAAGAACATCAATTTTTGCGAAGGATACCAACTTACCAGATGTTTTGAAATACTTGTTAGGCTATGGAATACATGCAACATTACGTATTGACACTAATTTCAAATAAATTATTTTGTTGAGAAGAAAGTTTTTTAATGAGTGAGGCAACCCCTTCTTGGAGTCAAATTTTGCACGTGGCCAAAGCCCCAAAAGAATAAAATTTCCGAGATTTTGCTACCTTGACGGATTATGTAAAGAATTTTTTATCTGAGCTCCCAAGCAATTATCTGTACCCTGAATAGTTCACTCATCATCTGGTTTTTGACTGATGAATTGATCGTCACTCCAAATACTTTCATTGTTTTTCAGCTCCTGTTGAAGCGATAGATGCTGACGATAACAGTGATGAAGGTCTATCCGCTATAAACGACCTTATGCGCGACACTGAAAAGTCCGTGAAGAAAAAAAGACCCAGGGGCATGCGAAGACCTTACTTCTCAAAAGGAAAATACTGTGTTTGCAAGAAACTACGTAGGCCAAAAGGGGACGAGCCAGAAATTACTGAGAAGGATGTTGATGACCATATCAAAGAGATGGCTGAAAAGGTTGATGACTCAATGGCTGGTATCAAATTGAAGAGTAAGGGGAATGCATTGAGAAAAATTGTTAGATCATTTTTCCACCGTGAAACTCTTAGCTGTTACTGCACATATAAGAGGCCTATTGTCAGGTTAGTATTTGCATTTCGTTTTAAGCTGATTGATTAAAGATGAAATTTTCTCATTTGGAATCAATTATTGCAATGCCAAAAAATTAAACATGTGCATTAGCGAGAAAATCACGAATTATTTTAGATTTTTTCTTGTAAAAGCTTCAAAATTGTGCTGACCGAATTCTCTTTATCTTGAGAGAAAACATTTGATATTTCTGCATGATTTTTCTATCTAGATGGATTAGGCCGTCATTCAAACATGTCGCCTTACCTTAGAGAATACCAGTACCCAAAGTGGTGCGTTCCAAAATTCCATATTTGGTTTTAACTATCACTTTGTAGCTATTTTGTAGATACCAGCTAAAAATTAAGAAATAAAAAAATCTTTAGATAAATGATAATGGCAAAACTAGAAGAAACTTTGCATCCTACTTTGTCAAAAACAGTAACATTCTTCATAAATCCTTTTTGACGCCTATAACGGCTGGCGGCGTTCCACATAATCGTAACCAATTCGGCATGATCGTAATCCTTTTTTGTATAGCCCAAACAGCGAAAAGACTGCCCTGACCAGAAACTCGGACAATTTACCAGGCTTGGCTCACTTATAAAAAGTCTCCGTCTTTACTCCAAACAATAAACGCTCTGGAATTATGAATTATAAAGTAGATGGGGTTTTGACTCTTTTTATGTAGCCTGAAAATATCCGTTTGAATTCGAAAGAAACGATTATGTGGCCATTACTATGAAGTGAATTCTATTAATGTTGATTCAAGCTCTGCAGTGTAATGGTTAAGTCTTACTATGGAGTGGATTTCTTTTCAAGGTTGATGAATGCTCTTCGTTATTTACACTACCTACACCGCAAACAGATGGCTGTTTTTGGACATTTAGGTTTCCTTATCAAGCAAATCAAGAGACTTAGACTGCCAAAAGGAAAGACGACAAAAGGAAAGATTACAAAAGGAAAGTCGACAAAAGGAAATACGACAAAAGGAAAGAAGGGACCTAGCAAGACAAAACAAGGCTGAAGGGACATGGCAGATATCTCAAGTCAGGATTCTAACAACAACACTATCTGCTTCTGTAGCTGCTAATTATGAGTCTTGCAATGCAAACGAGTAGATGGCATTTTTGTACCTTGCTGAGTTTATGAATTATGAAGGTATTACTGAAGATATTTTAATGATGAGGCTGAAGTATCAGAAATGAACTAAACAATTCCCCTTTTTGTGTGTTTGCGACTCGTTTTCAACTTCTGTTTTTGCAAGACTTATTATCCACATTAGGTAAAATGTTAATTCAATTATTTTGAATACTTTCAAACAATTTCAAATGATTGTTTTTATTTGGAAAAAGCATGAAAATAGCTAAATCAGGATGTCAGGATTAATTTGTTTAATGTGTTTCAGGCAGTGTTTTCATTGCTATTGTAGGCCAGTTAAGCAAGAACTATCCATCTTGGTATCCTTCTAAATTTCTTGCAATTTGACTTGTTAAATTACAAACTTACAAAAGTAACTGTGAAAATTACCTATAAAGATAAATCAGTTGATTCGTTAGATAAAACAAAAACACAACAAACTTCTTTTGAAAATTTAGCCACGAAACTAGTTTCATTATTTTGAGACACAATATTTTGATGGTATAGATTTTTTTTGGGAACTGGCTTTGAAAAAAGCTAATCATTTAAAAACATAATTAGAGCGTTTTGTCTGACACTTTTTATCAAGCATCTGTTAAGTGATAAAAAGTCTAAGCTGGAAAAGAAATATACCAAGAATGTGGATCGAAATAGGCCAATCAGAAATGTGAGCAGATTACTGTAAAGGTTGCTCAAGGGGTAAAAACGAACTGCTTCTTAAAATAAGGGTTTTTTGTATCCTTAAGTGAATGCACTATAAAAATGGCTATTGCATAGAAGAAGCAAGGACTTGGCAAGAAGACCGTTATTTCCTGTCATCCCTTTTACTGTTTTCTTAAAAATAGGCTTCATTCAAACACTACGCTAAGAAGCATATATACCCAGTATGTGGATCAAAATAGGCCAATTAGAAACGCAAGCGCATGACTGTAGAGACTCAAGACACATGACTCAAGGGTGAAAAAGAGCTACCTCTTTTTGAAAATAACATTTTTTAGATCTTTTAAACTTAAACAATTTTTTTAATTAGAACCTTTTCACTTCTTTATGTGCGTAAATCATTTAATCTGGTCAAAGCTGTTTTTCTGTAGAGTTTGTTTAAGAAAGGAAAGAAAAGGAAATTAAAGGAAGATTTTAATTTTGATGATAAAATGTTTAAAAATGAAGATAAAACAAGTTTCACATCGCGAACGAGTTGGGGCACAATTGAATCTACTTTAAACGATTTTCGAAAATCCATCTTTTTCCCCTACGGACCACCCTAAAATTCAACGCCATACATAGATTTAACGAAATTCACAGAGGAAAGTTCCTGTCAAGTGAAAATGTTGTGAAAATCTTTAATAATCAAGCATTCAAAAACTTTTGAGATAAAATAATAATATTACGAACTAAAGAGTTTTCGTAATAAATGAAAAACTAAAGACAATTTTCAAAAACTTGAAGAACCAATTTAGGTCGATTTTACTTTGTTTTCGATATAAAGAATTTCCATCGAGTGTTTACCAAAAATTGAGAATGACGAAACACACTGGCCAGAATGGAAACTTTGTTTCTTGTGCGGACAAGCTAATTTTGAAAATTCACGACTGCGCGCCTAAAACCAGGTGTCTTCAAGTGCTGCTCTGATTGGTTTATTTTACAAGGCGAAAAATTTCGCAGCAAAAAAGTAGGAATGGTTTCTACTTTTTCGCAGCGAATTATTCGAATGCGAATTTTCTAATCTCTACTTCTGCGCATATTTTCCGCGCATTCGCGGCGAAAAATTCGCTTCGCACGATAAAATTCATCTCGTGTGAATCAGGCTTTAGAAAAAAGTAGTAGTTATAATCCAAAATGTTAACAAATAGGGATTTTGCGCGGCCAATATGCTAACGCGTAATGATGGAAGATATGATTGCGCGGGCAGTATATTGCGGGCGCGCGAGAAGTTTCTAGTCTTGTACACTGGTAAGAAATCCAGTGCCAGATTTTTTAGCAAAACATCTAAAAATGGCAATGAACTGTTTTCTACTTTTTCAAAAGTAAACTAAAGGGCTGGGCGATGACAATCAAATTGATTTAGAAAATATCAACATAACAAATGAAAGTGAAATAAACATATCTACACATATCTTGGTTCGATCCAGCAGATTTGGAGTCTATCCACATAAGATGAAAAAACCTCTATTGTGTAAACAAATAGAGTGCGTTTTCACCCTAGGACTCCATTGGTAACATTTTCAATAGACAAGCGGCACTGATTGGGCAACCAACAACAGTCATGGGCTCGCTTTTCTGATTGGCCTATTTCGATCCACAACTGTCTTTATATATTTCCGAGCGTAGTGTTTTGATCAAGAGTGTCAAACGAAATCTTTAGTATGACTAAAAATGTTTGGTTTTATTTCAAATCCATTTTGAAATCATTTTACTTTTGTGGAAATCTTGTACGCTATTCGCAAGAGTGAAACGCCCCTCGCAAATATCAGTACGCCCCTTACATATTCTAAAAAGCTAACTTTATAAAATACTTTTAATTACATATATTTATATACCTGTGTGTGTTCTATGCTATACAAAGACGTATTTCCATCATGAATATAAATCGTCTGAACAAGTTGAAGATTTTACGCCGAGTACATGTTTACAAGCCTGTCTGTGGTTACAAACATTTCCCAATCAAGTGATTGATACTGACCCAAAATTCAATATCAGTGTTCTTGGTGATTTTTTTGGCTGAAGATCAACGTATTTGATCTTTGAGGCATTCTCGAGACTCTGTAGATTTTCATCTGGGTAAGGTATTTGGGTGTGGTCATCAATAACATTCACAAAGTTGCCAAGTCAAAAGGTTCATTAAATGAAATGACAAAAATCTCCAGTCAAAAATTAAAGCCTGACAAAATTTTGGTTATAATTCACGAAAATATAAATTTTAACGGTCCATTTATGTTTTTCTGAGACGTCCAAAATTGACTACTTGCACAATGTTTGTTTTTTTTGATGTTCTCGTTTTCAACATCATGGAAACCAGCCAATCTAATTTGTAAAATGAAAGCGCGTAATTGACTTCATGCGATTTCTTTCTTCTTGAAATAAAAGAACTTCCTCCATTCTAACTCCATGGAATAAAAGATCTTCCTATGTCTTCATACATTACTGCACAGAATACTGCGTCCTGGAAAACTCATAATTCCAGGACGCAGTTATCACAGAATTCTGTGATAACTGAGTCCTGGAAATATTCCATTATTTAACTTCCAACCAGATTACAGTGCCATTGAAAAAATCGCATTTTATGCGATCCCCTTTGTATTTGTGTACTAGAGTGAGACCTCCAAAAGAGATAAATACTTAGGGAACGATCAACCCATTTGTCTTTTGCAACCTGAGTTCTGAGCTGAGAGACAGAAGACAACAAACAACGGTGAGCAAATTCGTCTTGATTTTTACTGTGTTGCGCTCAAACTCTAACATTCGATTGTTGCTACTTTGATTTGTCTTGATGCTTGTAATATCCGACTTATCCTTTCGTTTCAGTGTCAAGATGGGTCTTAAGTGGATCGCCATCCTTCTCCTCGTTGCAGCAGCATATGGTGGGTTGTTTGTCTTTTTATCCTTTTGTCTTTTTTATCCTTACTTATCCTTTTTAAAATCCTCAATTTTATACCTCTATGACTAATTTTATACCTCAATTGTCGACAATTCTTTGTAAGGACATATTTGACTTTATGTGATAACTTTGAACTTTCATTTTAGCTGAAGAAAATGAATATGACGAAGTTATGGGTGAAGAAAGCGATTCTGATTTCCCGGAGGAAAGTAAGAGCTCCATGATCAACTGTTTTGTTGGCTAATATGATTTCTTGTCTTTAGATCGACTCAGATTTGAAAACATTTTGATCCCTCTTCAACGAAGTAGCACTTGCATGAAAAAGTTGACTTAAAAATTGCCAGACTTGATTTTTGAACGAGGGGCAGAGACTCGGAATGAGGGATGCATGACGAGGGCGGCCATAGCCAATCCGGATAGGTGAGATGTTATACTGGATGACATGTGGCAGGAGAGTGTTCCCTGACCCCAAGCGACCTGTGATATGGTTACACAGTCAAACAGTCAAAAAAGTCATCGACGTGTATGACACGATGTTGCATTGTGTTAACATCGTGTCATTAAAATTTGAATTTTTTCAAATAAAAAAATTAATGTCAGTTTTTATTGCTTTCCAGTTGAAAACAATGAAGACGAAGAACTTGACAGTGAAAACAATGAAGATGAAGAGCTTGAAGACAAGGACGAGGATCCAGTAAAGGACCTCGACATGGAGGCGGATCAATACGGAGTATGTAAAAACAAGAGTAAGTACGCAGTTTTGTCGACGAAGTGCGCCTTTTGCTACTGCAAGTTGGCGAAAAAGGGAAAGGGTAGCAAAGAAAACGAAGCAGAAATGACGAAATTGGACCTTGATGAGTCTCTTGATGAAGCCTTGGAAAACACTCCCCCTATCAAACCCATGTCGACACATCATTTTATAAAGAAACTGGTTACGCCTTTCTTCGGAGACGTCGACCTGAAGCTCAAATGTCACTGCACAAAGAAACTTGAAGTTGTACAGTAAGATATATTCAACTTGTATCTCTTTTACTTAATACAGTTATCAAGTGGGGGGGTGGGGGTGGACTTGCTACAAGTCTCTCTTTTTTCCCTTTCTTTAAAGAGAGAGACTTGTAGCAAGTCCAGGGTGGGGGGGGCTTCAGGTCCCAATAATTGTCATAACGTACGTGTATCAATACCTTACGTTAATGAATCATGTTGACTATTTGCTTTTTTTACACTGAAGGCCTTTGATCTCCTCACCCATGCCCAATTTTTTCTGCGGTCCCTGGAAAGTCTTGCATTTGGGTCAAGAAGGGTAAAAGAGGTTAGGTTCCTGAGTACAAGCACAGAATCCCTAGCCGACCTAGCAAGGGAGCTGGCTACCTTGAATCAGGGTATCAAGGATCATCTGGGGTTTTTGTCAGTTATGTAGCACTTTTGGTGGTATCACTGACAAGAAATATTTTATTTTGTACCTCGCTTTACTGTCGCCTTTTTCTGTTATAATGTGAAATCCAGTGACAATAAACTGCAATCCTTTTGCTCCTGGTTTGGGATGCGAAGTTTAATGCTAAAGGAAAGAACACGAACAAATCATAAAAGATTTTTAAACTCCCGCTTTCAAACACGTTTTTCTTTATTGCAAAAAGTCTCAACTTTTAAAAATGTGATATAATTAAGAGAACTGGAAAGACGTATATTGAGTAGTACGAAGCAGCTTACAACGACATTCCAGGGCCTCTGACGAAGGGGGGCGGGGGCCTTGCTCCCCCCCACTTTTTTGCAAAACAATAGAGTTTTTTTCAAAATCTTTTGTTATGGGTGTTAAATTTTTCCTTGGCCCCCCCACTTTTCAACCTTTGTCGAAGCCCATGCATTCTAGCAATGAAGATAATGTTAGTTTTGTCGTTTCCTTGCAGCCTTTTGAAATTCATTCATGTAAGTAGTGCAGCAGGGTACATCCAAAAGAAAGTATACCACTCAACCTTCATGTATTTGGTGAAAAATGTCCAGAATCTGCATAAGAAGCCATAAGCCAGCGTCATCCAGACAGAGGAAGATCTGCTTTCAGATGTAGAGCTGCCCAGAGGAAGAGCTGCTTTCAATAGTTATTTCAATAGAATTTAACAATGTTGACAAGAACTCAAATAACATGTGCCCTTGACATTTTTGTAATGTTTATTGGCGGTTTTAATTTTTTTTAACATTTTTGCTGAAGAATAGAAAGTCGATAAGCTATTCTCTCTTTTTCTTTGAAACTCCGGGTCGGCTTGAATTCCTCGTTCATAAAATTTCTTCGTAAGAAATTTTTGACCACAGTTTTCGATTTAGCATCTAAAATATTTTAGTGCGGCTACAACTTTTCGATATAAAGTTTTTAGAGTGTGATCTACAGTTTTCTTATAACAACAAGTAAACTAAAAAACACCAAAGATTGCAAAGAGTTCCTCGTTATTGAGATGAGATATTTTGCGGGTGAGGATTCACAACATTGTTTAAAATTGAACTTTACAGTAGCTCAGCCTCTGCTGGTTTTTAATTTATTCTTTATATTTTAACACTGGCTAAAAAGTGTTGAACCTTCAGAGAGGTTTTCAAAACTGAATCGAGTTTCCTGAATCAGACACACAAGCAATCAAAGCCCTTTGGCAGAAAAATGGCACATTGATGCTTTGAGAAGTTATTGGGGGATGCCCCTGCCCCCTGTTCCGATGACACTGGCTTTCAAAGAAGAAAGTGGTGAAGATTCAATTATAAAAGACAAAAAAATCCAAAAGATCAGCAATTGCAGTGTCAATAAACAAGGGCGTACATTTTTTGGTTTGGAGGGGGTGTGAAGGAAACAAAATTTTCGAATGAGGAAGCCAATTGTAATTTTATACTAAATTGTTATAATCCTTTAATTACAGAATCCTAACACCATACGGCTCAGCCTCTTTCTTTCTGAATTGAAAGATTTCTTAGCATTAGCCTTATGTTACATTTTTTTATGAACTAAATAGGAATTGGGATTACGACTTAGATATTCCGATTGCGCTTAAATTTTGTGACAAATAAACAATCTCAAAACTTGGCAATGGGACACCCCAACACCCTCCGGGATTTACGTGCCTGACATTACCAACTGTTTTCCTTTTCTTAAAATCCTACATGACGTAGAGCCCTACGAAGGTTCCCCCGGTTCACAGGCACCGCGGAGCGTTGAAAAATTGGGGGGTCTAAAAAAGTGGGGGGGCTAAAACCGTATAAAAAGAGGCTTTCTGGTAGTTTGATACTTAATATTTGGCATTTTTTGCAAAAAGTGGGGCCAGGTTCATCATTGATCCTTTAAACAGTATTTTCAGAAGGGGCCCTGAAAAGATGAACTTTGGAGACCAACGTGCGGGTGGGTACTGGACTGGCACTGGGGAATCCAATATGGAGTGCCTCCGGCAAAGGGGGCATTTAAGCGTGGATCCAAAAAGTAGTCGAAAGATTTAAATTTTGAAACAGGGCTATACCAAATCATTTTAAACTTTTCAGGCCTTTTTGACAAGGCAAAATTCAACATAACGGAAAACATTGTTTTGACGGCGAAGACAACAAATTTGGCTGGATACAAGACAATCGTTTCCTTAGCAACCAAACAGGCAGGCAAAATCATGTCCTTAAACATGGCGGAAGTGCCAAGGCCATTTGCTATGAAGAATTCAGTGAAAATAATATTTTGTACGTGTGCCAGATATCATTAAAAAATGAAAGTTCGCGATTTACGGATTGCTAAAAGCTATCGTGATGCTGTAAAAAAATGGGGAGAGCCCAATGTACAGAGGAAAAGGACAATAATTGCACCACCAATGTCTGAAGCAAAGACTAAAGATGTAAACATTCAGCCGATGAAATACAAGGGAGAAGGAAACAAGGAAAGGAAACCTTTTGGATTGGTACAGGACCTTGATATTCTTCTCAAGCAAATAAAAATCGATGGTACGTTTAGCCAGGGTGCATTCCATGTACTTAGGCCCGAAGATCTTCAACCAACCATATCTTTAATTTACACTGTTGATAGTTTACAAATTGATTGGGTATTTATCAAACTCAAGCTTAACTGAAAGCTCAGCTCAAAACTCAAGCTTAAAACTTTTGTTCAGTACCAATTGATAATTGAAAATATACATTATATATACTTGCTACTGATTGTTATAACTTCTACTACATTATGAACAAAATCTACTAAAAGCTACAGTTGAGAAGGTTTGCTGACGGCCACATACACATGCAGAAAACTCTAGCTATCAAGATATCGATCGAAGCCATGTGACCAGTTCTGGTGATAAGGGCGCTAGGTTGCAAAATGTTTGGTTTGATGCTCAAACAGCAAGAATAAAAAAGCATTAGAAGTTGATAAGAATAACGGAATAAAATCAGTTAAATTATCTGCGAATGGTATTATATTTATAGGTTTTGTCAAACCTTGATTTTCCCACGTTGCTTGTTGGTAACACAATTTATGTATTAGGAGGGCTAGAAACAATTGAGTTGGGGCATAGCATGCAGAAAACCAAGGTCAAAAGGATTTGTTGTATGATTTAAAGTAGAGTAGATTTGAGATTTTTGGGAGGGCAAGAAGACTTTATACATTACGTTTATGTACCCTTTGTCCCCTTCTGCTTCCATGATGATTTCAAAGTAAAATCATGGATTTTGTAGCTGTATTGTTGAAAGCCAAATTTTGATAGTTTCAGTCAATCAACTTTGCCATGAAAGATAAAAAGCTGCTTTATGAAATAATTGTTCAATATTCTTTTATGCAATTTCTTACTCCTGCCATAATGACAACACCTGAATTAAAATTCAGCCTGAATTCTTCTTCATGTGATTTTCAACATCCATTTCAAGATGAAAATCTAAATGGAAAAGACAAAGAAAAATTCACACAAGATTTTCTGGAGTACAAAATTTGGATTGAAAAAGAGAAGAGGATGCGCAGTGACCTGAACAATATTGGCCTAAACAAGGATTTTCTTCTTAATAAAAATGGAAGAACAGCTTTAGAAGAACGAGTTTTGAGAAGATTATTGTCTCCTGATGATGTAACAGAAGAGGAACATGATGACTCACCTGTAAGAAAGTTTAAGCTGTTTTAGTTTTTGTATTATATATATCTTGCAACACAAAAAGTAACAGTTTTTCAAAGGAAATATCATTGATTTAAATTTTTTTATAATATTTTAGAACTGATTCATTTTTTGAATAAATCATTTGAAGTATCATTTTAGTTGCCATTATAATCACATTGTTAGGAAAATTAATCTTTTAAAACATAGTTTATCTTAAGACATTCATTACTCCTAGTTTTGTCCTCAATGCGATCAAGAGACCCTGGTAATAGCATTAAGCTTAAAACCTGAAGCAGCAACTGAGGGTCAAAGAAGGCCAAAGCTAAAATGTTAAAAAATTACCCTCAAATGGTAGTCTTTTTTGACAATACCCCTCAAATGGTAGCAGAAGGATGGAAATTATGTCCTTGGTAGCATCCATTTCTTTGTGCAAGCCTGGTCCTTCTTTGACAAATTTATTTGCCATTGACTACTTGTTCATTGTCTATAATAAATTGCAAGCTAAACTAGGCTGTTGTGTTATTATCAAAACTGGGCCATGGAACCCCTGTCAGGCCTTAATGGGAGTACCCCCCTCCCTGGGAGTTATCTTCGCTATTTCCACCTTTATATCGGTAGCAACCATTACTCTTTGTATTAGTGCCAAATTAAATTATATTAGAGCAAATATGATGGCAACATTTTAGAGTCAGAAGCAATAAAAAATCTGTACTCCAAGCATCAGCCAATAAAAAATGAGAGGATGGACCAGCATTGCAACTTTTATTTAATAGATCTTATGACTGTCTGTTTATTTTACAGGAAATTGAACCACATGTAATTCCTACACCACCACCCTTATCAAAGGCACAAATGCGTCTGTTGCCATTGTTACAACAACCTTTGCCAGTTGCACTTTCAATTATTGCTGAATACTGTCATAATCACAAACTCCGGTTGCTTGATTTGTATTCCCAAATTGACAAGGACAAAGACTGGCAAATCTCAAGGGAAGAGTTTCGTAAACTAATCATCAACAACGAGATCCCACTTACATCTGCACAGCTTGAGGACATGATCATAGCCCTTGATGTTAATAATAATGACCAACTAGACTACAAAGAACTAGCACAGGGAGTGGAGGCTTACCATATCGATGAAAGGTTTGAAGAGTACAACACATTTTCTTCCTTGCCTGCATCAGACAGGAGGTTAAACAGTTTAGCACAGCTAACCATGCAAAAGATCAAAAGCAAGCTTATCTTTGTACTGTTTTTAGTTTATTTATGAACAATTTGGGGGATTAAGCAGACACATAACTATCATTATAGAGGACATGGGGGTAACACCTCCCAGAACAAAATTCTCTTGGCAAATCACTGCTGTAATTGGCAAATCAAGGAAACTGCTTCACTGAGAATTTAATCATGAAAATTTTTTTGGGAGTACAGAATTTGAAAATGGTTTCGAAAAAAGCAAACATTTTACAACATACTACTTAATACTTTTTTGTCTGACACTCCTTTGAATACAAAATGTCAATATATGTATTTTCCATTGTGCTTTTTCGAACCTTTATATCTACAGCAATCATGCCACACCCAAATTGTCAACTGGTCTATACCTGTCCCTGCCTCCTTAGTAAAATTCAGTTCCAACTGCCATGAGCATGCACTTTACTACAGTAGAGAGTAGCCTTATGCATTTCACCATGATGATATTTGAATATAATTTACTCTGTATTTTCAAAGGTGGCAAAAGATTAGGGAGCTTATGCAAATAATGGAAGCCCACCAAGAGGCAAGTGAAAAAACTAAAAAACAGAAAGATGGAACTTCTGAAGCATCTTATGATAACAGAATTACATCCGCAAGAAAATCAACAAGAAGTCAACAGAATTCGGCGCAAGGGACTCACAACGAGAGAAAATTGTCCTCAACACTTAGAAGCAGAACCATCAGGTCTGCAAGAGCTGGTTTAAGAGATTCAAAAGATGATATTGGCGATAGAAGAACATTGTCACTGGGGTTCTTGCAACTACCAGCTGTTGAGACAAATGAAAAAAGCGATTCAACAGCAACAAAGGTATGGATGGCAGTAGAAGTAAAGTTATTAAACAAATCAGAAATGGCACATTGATTGCACATGCAGAATTATTCCATTGCTCACAGTGCCTCTGCTTTCTATGGCAAGGAGTCGTGATTGCCACAGAAATATTTTCCTTGTTGATGTTATCGTTAATAGTCTTACGAAGGTGATTAGGTTTCACATATACTAAGGATATTTGACGTGAATATAATGCTTTTTTAGACTAGAGACAGGCGTTTGAAAAAGCACAGAGAACGCAAGGAAAAGACCAAACAAAGAAATAAACAAGCAAAAAGTAAGGAATTCTTGCCATCGACGATAGAAGGCATAACTGGACAAATGAAAGACAAATATGCCGAAGCAATTGTCGGTCAAGTTGGGAAATCCTTGGATATGATGCATACAAATGGCATACCCGTAAAGGAAGAGGCAGTTAAAAGAGGTGAGCGCTGTTGAAGAACCTGATTTAAAATTCTGAACAAGCTGGTCGAAAATCTTATAAAGAAACGAGCGATAGTGATATAGAATGACAATACTAGGTAATACGAAGGGTCGATGTGCGGCCACGTTTTGGAAATTTCTTAACAGTTCATCGAACGATTTTTGACCTAGAATTACTAACTTACTTTTAGTCTAATTAACATTTTCTAATTTCTTGTGCTTAATTTTAAAGATTTTAAAACGATTAAGAATTTGAGAATTTATAGGGAGCTTGACCGCAAACATAGTTTTGGGTGAAACTCTTCAATGAAATAATCAACGCTTTGAAAATAATCAATAAAAAGCAATATAACGAAAATTGTCATAGTCTTTAGCGCAAAATGGTTCGTGGTTGTCATGCGCCTATCAGAAAACTGTCTAGACACGAAACTTGGAGTTGAAGCTCAGAGGCGTCTTGTTCTACTCGATCAAAGCTCTGTCAATTAGTTATCATGGACCACACAACAGTCAGAGGCACTTTTTATAGTTAGTGATCGCCCTGGGTTTCTGGCCGTACAAAAGCCATGCTCTGCTTTCATTGTTATGGGTGCATTTTAATGAATTCATATGTTTCACTAAAAACTCGTATTTCTTTAACAGTTATGCTGTTCCCGTTTGACAAGCCTGTGGAAGACTGCAAAGTTTCAATGCGACAGCCAGGCACATATGCCATTTCAAGCACTGACTTTGGATATGCTCTTAACTTGATACCCCAAGCAGATCAAAGGAAACAAAAAGGTGGCAAGGATGATGTTTATGATGATCAAGATTCTACTGTGAAGAAACGGAGGAAATCAAGTCAGAGAAAACGGCAATGGTTACAATCAAGGTAGATGCTTTTAGTCTCACAAACAGAAAATATTATAGTAGACCAGCAAGGGACAATTTTAGAATATGAATGGTTACATTGCCCGCCAATCAAAGTATCTATGGAAAAAACTGTGACAAATTTTACACTCTCCTTCGACTAGATTTCGCGTGATTTCCTTATTTTATTATGATAGCTGTATTTAAGGCCAAAATTGTATCAAGGAGCAAATTAAATTGTAAGTTTATTCAGAAATCAGGTTTTATTCTTGGGATACAACATCGCTCTTTTTTTCAATTCCCAGAATTAACAACAGAACCAAATTTAAATGATATAGAAACTTGAAATAAATCTACAACAGGGCCCAAACCTATTTGGAAACTATATAATTTCTTTAGATTTAAACACAGGTGAAGTAGTCGAATATCAAACGGAAATGGAAAGTCAGAAAGTTATTATAAATTAACACTTATCTGCCGTCATATTTTTTGGGAAAATATTCCAGAATTTCGTTTCATGGAACTCCTAGCCAACTGATCTTTTTATTTGCCTTGTGACATTCTCTTTCAGTGACTTTGCCTGAGAGCCTTATATTTACATCTTTATCATTCTGTGAAGTTGGATATGATATATTCCTATCTGTGGATATCTTCGCAGCACCACGTGACTTACGTACTCTATAAATAGGCCGATCTTTCATCCACTGTTTCATACTGCACCCACCATGCCTACTCAGCATTTCCATATACAAACATTTTCATGCAGAAGGCTTCAGCGTCATTTCTTCATTCAAGCTTTCTCACACTAAGAATTCTGCTTTTTCAGGAAAATGAGTCCATTCTGGACAGACACAGTACATGCTTTGTCAAGCGAAGACCTTGATGGCCGGAGCCGTCAAGATAGCCTATTCAGTGTTGTGAAGACACCAGAAATCTAATGGAGCAACTTTAAAGACTCAGCGAGGGCGGATTTTGCAGGAATTGAACAAAGAGAACTTTGCAAAGCTATACGTATTACAGATCTAGGTCACTGACAGGGCCAGTACATAACCATATATTAATATATTTTTCTACAAACTGTATGTTGATATTTAGTTTAATATAGATATTTTTCATAGATATTTTATATTTATACCTTTATAGAGCAGCAATACAAAGTTCAGAAATTGTTTGCCTTGATATTAGATTTATTTTTCTCAAATATTCTTGTATTGATTCTTTGTGCTGCATGAGATGTTAGTAATCTGAAATAGAGGACACGATGCTAAACATCTTGTTCCGTTATTTTTAGCGACTTGATCCGTCATTCCTAGACAATGCTGAAAATACCTCAAGTGTTTGTCAGCAGAAATTCATTCTTTAATATTTAAGAAAATAAACAAAAGTATACAAGGATAGAAATTCATGACCGTAACAACAGTTAGCAGAGTAGAAGGCACAAGATCGAGGTGCGAGAAGGAGGAAGTGAAGGCCAGCTACTAGCAGTGACATGAAGCGCTAATATGATTATGATTATGATTATGATGATACCAGTCAGTGGACCTCATCTTAAACGGGAATCGCATTGTCAAATAAAACTTTAAGTCACTTATAAAATGCCTAAAGATTGTTTTCAGTCGGAAAGACCTGTTTTTCATCTTAACAAGAAAAGTGAACCGAGTGGAAAGAGGAATTGATCAAGGAAAACAATAAAAAAATATATGAAACAAGTCTAACTATCGGGCCTTGACATGGTTTTTGTTGATGAGTAGCATCTCGGCAGCAGCCTCCCTTTGCACTTCCAAGCCATTGAGAGGTTATTGAATTATTTAATAGCTGCTTAGAACGGGAACAGTAAAGTTGCAAAAACTAGAGTGGTGAGATAGTAGCAATAGAATCACCTTAATTGAAAATAGCTTTGACGTCATCTTTTATGGCGAATTCTCTGGCTGTAACACCGTGTATGTCTGGATGGTCTTTAACGTGTTGGGTGAAGATAAGCTCCTTCACAATGTCTGCCTTCCCAGCAGCAGCGGCAAGATGCAGGGCTACAAACATAACAATTTTTCAGAAAAATAGCTAAAAGATTGTTTTTTTAACTGCTACTAAAATACTAATATATGAAAGAGGTGAAATTTAAAAATTGATGAAGTTTGATGATTGGAAACTGATAATTGGTTGTTTGCATTTGAAAGTATAAAAAATGCTAATTAAACCTTCACGTATTGTTACCAAGAATAATGATAAACGCAGCAAGTTGACGTACTGCTCAGATCTTCTGGTTTAAAATTCTCCTTATTCTTACTTAGCAATGCGATTTTAAGAAAATAAGAAACCAAGGTATCGAGCTTATCAACAATGTTTACGACATATATATCTCTTGTTGCGTTTGCGTCACATCCCAACCCATTATCTGACGTTGCAGGTCTTAATGTCAGCGGTAAATTCTGCATATATGCGCTGCCATAGGAGCATGAAAGCTGTGAATTCAGAATAAGTAACAATTGAAGTTTACCCTTGGACAATTGTTTCCGAAAGTGCTTCACTTGAAATGAAATGTACACGTGTTAGCTTGTTGATATATTTCGTAAAGTTGGCGCAAATGGCGGGATGCTTAGGGGTATTTTAAAGCAGAGCGTGCTCAGTACCCTAAGGGACTTCACTCTCAGGCAATTCTGTAGCGTGAAGTGATAACTCAAAGGATATTTGGAGATCACTGCAAACAAGACTACAAGACTTGCACAAGAAATTCACTTACCGCTTCTACCTTTGCTGTCAACAGCTCGAGGGTCTCCTCCATGGCTTATAAGACTCCGCAGCAGCTCTAGATGGCCTTCCTAGAATTATAGAAACGGGAAACTCATAGCGTTTATGATGGAAATTTGTAACTGAAAGTTTTGAGCACTTCTATCTTTCAACAACACTCCCAGACCTGGTAAAATCAGCCTTAACTGACTGATATATTTCAGCAAATATACAAAAATTCAACAAAATAGTCCAAACAGTGACGAAAGATCTTGTAAAAACTAAAAATACTAAAGGAAAATGGCTATATCCGAAAAGGCCATTACTAGGTTTCCTAGAACTTGGTAGCCTTACAAAAAGCTTTCCCAGATGGAAGATGTAAGAAGCAGTTTTTCGGAACTTCTAAAAATTTAATACCAGCAGATAGCGGGTTTTTCGGTACTAAATTTATTAAGAAAAGCTGGCAGTAATATCAACTATATACTTTCTCAAAGGTTTGTTAAATTTAAGCTCCGTTTGCATCCATGCCTTAGTGTTTGTTGGCCAATGTACATAAAATGTGCATATCCCGCCTGTGTTGTGCACTGAATCTTGAATTCCATGTCGACAAATAGCTCGAAAAAAATGGCTAGAATCTACTAAAACTCTAAGATTTGGTGTTTTTTTAAAAAACTCTCAGTTTTAAAGGGCTGGATTCATTGAAAATAGCACATAAAAGCCGAAATATAGCATACTTTTAAAAAGGTTTCCCAAGCTTGCCTGCTGTTTTGTGTTTTTGCGCTCTTTTCTTATATAGCCTGCGCGCTATTTGTGTATGTATTATCTTATTAGCTGTGTATGTATGGTAACAAAAGTTTATATAGCCTGCTTGCAGACTTTTTAAATTTTTTAATGCACTCAATTATTGGCCTTTTGCCTTTGCACTTATTGCTAAATTGAATGGAGGAGAAAAGATTTTCCTTCCTATTGAATTCATTGAATTTTATTTACTTACTTATAAAATACGTATTTTCTATTCTGTGCTTCTGCTCTGGGTGCTTGGAGAGCACAGATTGTTTAAGAGTGCCAATTTGATCGAATGAAAGATAAGAGAGCGAATTTTATCGTAATAGACCAGAAAGTATTGTAACCAGTTTTGAACGGATTTATCAAAATCGGAATTGTATATAGATTTTAAATAACCAAAGTGTTTTGTTGTTCCAAATTTTGTACATCATTTGTTGAACTCAGCGCCGAAAGGGCAAATTGCTGCCTTTTTGAAAACATACTAATGTACAAAGTAAGGACCACCGCAACGCGCCGAGAAAAAAAAACAATAAACACACAAAAATAATAATAGCTAATAAAATATACCATACTTATGTAATTTTCGTTCACAAAGCATTAACGTCGAGACTTTTAAGCTTGGTTTCCACTATGAGTTAACGTGAGTTAATTTGAGATTATTTTGTGATCTGACATGGTTTAAAAATTATCTCATAGTTGAAAACAGTTTTCTTTTCTTAAAGAAAAATCAATTGTGAAATAAGAGAAACATGCTCTCATTTCGAAGCTATTTCACATCATCTCAAGTTAACTTGAATTTAGACCGTGAGCTAATTTTCAATTTGACTCGTGAACAAAGCATGGAATTTTTTTAGTACAAAGCATGGAAGGAATCGAGGGTGAATTTTTGACGGCAGTAAAGGAATGAAGAGGAATGAGGAAGAGGAAGAGGAAGAGGAATGAAAAGTCACGAAACAATGGAATACCACTCCAAACGCTTTTGTTTGATTAGCCAAGTGTTAATGCGACATATGCCCTTTAAATAAAATTTGAGTTTGACGGCTGCTGATTGGTCAGAAAAAACGAACCAATCAAACGCACCATTATCCACTCATGTTAGTTTTGATCAGCACATGGACATAAATTACACTGTGGAGTGTCGGTCGAAAAGTACATTTGACAATTTCATTACGCGATGTATCTATATAATTGCAAGACTCATTTGACATCATTCAAATAGAAAAATCCAGGATTAAACCAAAATCTGATCAGTTTTATCGCGATCGCCTCTAATAGTGCGTTTTTATATGGAACACGTTACCTTGGCTGCAAAGTGCAACGGAGTCATTCCATTTGAAGTTGTCTTTGCGTTCACGTCTAAACCTTGTTCTGTTATAAGATATTCACTCGATACCAGTTGGCCAGCCTGTGCTGTAAGATGTAGCACAATGCGCCCCAGATTATCTCTTTCTCGAACATCAGCCTAAGATAATGCAAAATGCTATACATTATTCTGCAGAGGTGCCATACAGACAAAGCTGCTAACGTCTCCGTGTGTTTAAATCAAGCCATTAAGTGAAAAACTAGGGGCTGCAAGTCAGAACTAGACTAAGACGCATGAATCTAATAGTAACGCTATACGCTCATTTTAAGCTTCGTAGGCCATACAAATTCTGATTTAAAAAGTAATTTAAGCAAGCAGTAATAAAATTATATTCGGGCAGAAATAATCTCAGTACAGAAATATTCAATAAATCAGTTCTTGCGTCAAAAATTCACTTGAAAGTGGACCCAAAAACTGTTATTTGGAATGACAATTTACCTTGTGCTCTCTAATGAGAAAAGCTGCAATACTGGCGTGCCCAAATCTCAATGCATCCATTAAAGGAGTTGTTCCACAAGAATCTTTCATGTCCCTTTCATATTTACACCTGCAACAATGCGGAACAACGGCTACTTACTACCTTGCCACAGTACCAATTTGAAGCCTAATTCACTCTTTCAATCATATACTTGAATTTTACGGTTGTTCTTATCAAGCACCTAAAGTAGATTATTGAGGACAAACACTGGTTAAGTTTCATCATGGTTTCATGTTTAGTAAAGGAACCCTAGATGAGCAAAGAGAAGAAAGAGCGTAACATCATTTGAATCTGTTCGTGTTCCTAGCCGCTAAACAATGTACCAACAAGGCGTAGATATTCTTAGCATATTTCAGATAAAAAAGGGGGCGATGAAACTAGATGAAGGTACTGCTGGACAGGATTACAAAAAAGACTTAGTTACGCTAGCTGGGAGGAGAAGCTGGAAAAAATCAGCCACAGAAATATTTGTTAAGGACCAGAAAATCTTACTCAGGACCAGATAACTAGGAACAGACTCAATTAAACTAGTAAGCACCTCTTTACCGGTTTCGGCTGTCAGGATTAAGAGCATTTTCTATAAATTAACATACGAATACCGTTTATAATCCCAAATATGACGAACGTCATGATACAACAAACAATCACCATTTCTAGTATAACGAGCCCTCAGTCTCAGGAACTCCCGTTATAAAGAATGACTTTGTTGGTTCCCTCCAAAGATCAATATATCAGGATTCCAAAGCATGCGAGAAGAAGCACGGCTGTGTGCTACGTTTATGTACACTAAGCGCCACAACGAACTACATTATTGAAACAATTCCTTTAATGTTGGGAAACTGTAGACGAAAGAAAGAAATTGTAGAAGAAAGGTAGTCAACTTTGATGTCTCGTGTCATCTTTGAAGTAAACCTCCGATATTTCAATATACGAATCAGTCATTTCTTGGGCAATGTGTGTACAATGAATAAAAATATCCTTTCTAAGCCAATCAGAGAAGGCATACACGAAAGATTTTCAATTCTATGTAATCCAACACAGCAAATATCATCTCAAAGGACCTTGCGGGAAACAAGCAGCCTATGAGGCTGCCAAAGTCATCAGTAGATCAAAAAGTTCTAATAAAAGTGACAGTTTTTCAAAACTTACTTGTGCACAAGGAATTCCACATTTTCATACTTTCCATGCATGGCTAAAAGTAAAATTGTAAATTAAATTACAGTTAACACTGAAGTCTATTTATCATCTCAAAATATAGCTTCCAAAGTAATTTGCATGGTTTTCTCTTGAACAAAGAATATCTATTAAACAAGGTACCTTTCATTTTCTAAACTAGGTACAAGGTTTCCATTCCGGACAAAAATAGTTGACACTTTATGTTTTCTCTTTCTTTTGAAAAATAGCTTTCCCCCTCCCCCAATTCAATGTTGAATGCTTGATTTTGTAGCAAAAATGTAGACAATTACATCGAAAGTAACGAGAGAGTTCAGAAAAGGTGTATGATTGGTTCTATGTTTTTGACAAATCCCAAACGCTTATCTCTACCTTGTTGAAGAGTCAGAGAGCAAAAACGAATTATTTCTGAAACTTTTTTAATTTTTTTCTGATTGCCCACTTGTCGTTTCTTATAGCGTGTTTCTTTTAAAAAATGAGTGTATTCGTAACACAAATTTCTTACTTGACAATGTTGTGTAACAATTCTCATTCTTGCTATTTTACGCTATCTGTTGTTCCTTTCCTGCACAACCATTTACTATTCCATTGCTAGTTGTAACAGGTAAAACTATAGTTTGTTAACATTTTGTGTAAAAAAAACGGAAACTTCCTTTATAACGATATTTAAAAAAACCATATATCTCTTTGACACGACGTAATTTATGAATACCCTGATATAAAGCGGTAAGTAGTTAAAACATTAGAGAGTGAGACGCCCTTGCAAAATATTTTTGCGTGTCCGGGAAAGGCCTGCTTTAACAGGTACAGGGTTAAGCGGAACTCTGATAAAAAATATCATATTTGCAAATATAGCATGCTATTTGTGACAGAAATGTTTGATAATCTTGAAAGATCTCAAAGGAAGTAAAAATAAAACACAGCGAGACCCATATTGACAGACAACTGCCAATTGGAGCAAAAGTCAAAACATTGTTTTAGAAGCCTCCTTGCAACGCAAACGCACTGTCCTACCAAGGCCAGAAACCCTTTTTCCACAGACGTAGGAGGCTCCACTTTGATGCAACATAAAAAAAGATTTTGGGTTTAGGAATCTTTTTAAAATCTATATAGAAATGTTTAAGATTTACGGAGCACGTAGCTTTCTTAAGAAAATCTATAACTGACTACACATAATCGCTAGAGAGCAGCAATAATTCAACAGTATTTATAACATCTAGCTAGTAGAGCCAGTTCTTTTACAAAAAGAGCACTTTTGTAGGGAAAATTCTTTTATTTTAGTCAAAGCAACCTTAGAAAGCTGCCTGAATAAGGATGTTAATATATGTTTTCCTTCTATTAACTTTGTTACAAGAAAAATCACACTCACCAGCTGTGTGTAATGGAGTCCTTTTATTTTTGCTTGAAGTGTTCCAAACATCTGCATTGATTTGTAACAGCATTGATAAAATGACTGTGGTTCCATCTCTAAATGGAAGTTATTTGCACATAGATCAATTCTAAAGTTTTCCCGAATAACAGGAAACAATATCAAAAGAGAACATAAAAATAGAAATAAATTTTAACCAACTTTTCATGCATCATGGCTGTCTCTTCTAGCAAACATTTGATAATTCAAAGGAAAAGAAAACACTGAAATTTATATTAGGAAAAATTTGAATGGTAAAGCAAATGATTCATCAAACTTTGTTATATTAAACTTCAATAGCAAAGAATGCAGGAAAGATTGCAATATGAACTTTTTGCATTACATAAAGCTTCAAACTATCCTAAGCAGTGAATACACTGCCCATTCAGTCTATAAACTCAAAATTTGTCAAAAAAGCTACATGGCATGGCCTATCTTGATTTACCTTGCAGCAATATGAAATGCATTCCACCCATCCTTGTTAAGCCTTGTGACATCAGCACCCCATTCCAGTAGCTTTGCAATGACATCTGTGTGGCACTTACTGCAAGCCAGCATAAGAGGTGTCCTGTGATGAAAGGCAAAATGAGTTTCAAAAAAACAAAAAATCACTTTATTCAAAAAAGAATATTTTTAAAAAACTGAAATACTTTTAAATATTTGTAAAATGAAGCTGGCTCACTGGTGAACTAAACACCTAAAATTTGATATCATTTACTTAAAGAAGTTGAACATTTATGAATACAGTGAACAAGATTTCTTAGGAGGGGGTATGCAGTAACCTCTGGGCAGCCCTAAGGTATCATGGAGAGCAATTATTAATTTAGCATACCAAATTGGCAATATTCTTCAACATAAAAGTGCAATACTGGTGTCAACTTAATTTTGCACATAAGACCTAAGGCCAGCCCACAAAAGAAAAGGATGGATCAAAAGGTCTTTGAAACAGGTAAAACATGTTAGAAAAAATCCAAATAAGTCAAATTTTGAAAGAATAAACACTCTGAGAGAAAATTCCTATGAGTCAAGTAAATTATTAAGGTTATGAGCTTAGTATCTTTGAAAAAGAATATAACTAATGATTGACAATGATTTGCTTTTGTCTTATTAGCAAACAGATAATGCTATTATGTTAGTTTGCTGAATATCAATTAACACATTTTTTCATCTTGAATCAAATTTTTTTCTTGTTATATTCTTGAAACATGATGCCAATAAATTAATAGAATAAAAACATCAAAAAGCATTATTCCATACCAATCAGCTCTTTTTAAAGCATCAACATCTGCTCCAAACTTAAGCAGAACTTCCACACACTTTGAATTCCCATTCTGAGCAGCATCATGAAGAGCAGTTTTCCCATCAAAGTCGCGGTGCTCAACATCAGCAAATTCCTCTAACAAATACATAACTAGGTTGTGATGGCCATATCTTGATGCCAATTTCAATGGTGTATCTCCTGATTTTTTGTGTGTATAGTTAACTTCATATTTTTGTGATGAACTGATTAATGCTTTTATTTCCTGTAGATTGCCTTCCACAGCCAATTTCAGCATTGGTATTTTGGCATATTTTTCTTTATCAATCTTGTAGCTTGTCGACATCCTCTGAATGACTTTGCTTTAAGGTTGTTTAAATCATCCTGTAAGTTTAAGTGATATTCAAGATTATTATGATATTTCAGTTTCTTGACACCATACCTAAATGAAGATAGCTGTTTACTAGTAACAAACTGCTCAATATTGCATAGACCAAGCTGCTTTGTGCAACCAGGGGCGTAACTTGGCCAATAGTTTTGGGGGGGGGTGAAAAGGGTTTCTGCCCTGCAAAACTGAGTGGTGCCCTGCAGACCTCGTAGCAACGGTTTGTCTATAGGTTACTAGTGAAAGCTTTACCAGTGTACACTGGTCTTTACCAAGGACAAACTCCTAAGCAAAAAAAACAAACTTGAAACTTCATTACCTATGAAATTTCTATTTCTCTACATGAGCGTAAATTGTTTTTTTATATTCACTTCATTTAATGTTGGTTTGCAAAATTAAGCTGATAAACAGCTAATTGGAGGGTGGGGGTGGGTACATGATGTAGACAGCGCAATTTTAGTGAGGTAGGAGGACCCACCATGGTTGGGTCCGATGTGAAGAATTTTTTTGAAATTATACCTTGTGAAAAGGGCTAAAAAGCATCTTTCAGACAAAAATTTAGCAAAATACTATTGTGCTAAAAGAATTGATTGTTTATTGAAAATATTATTGTTAATTGGGAAAAAACGGGAGGGGGATGTCATGCTAAAACTCTAGTGCTAGACGTTGGGGAAGGAAAGAAACGGCAACCTTTCGTTTCAGATTGCACGTAGTTGTGAATGACAGAGGAAGATGTTGTTTTGATTGGGAGAATTTTTTTTCCTGAACAGAAATGTGCAGTTTCTTGTATCAAGAAGGCCATGTTTACACATCCAAAATTAAAACATTGTAATGATACAGAAAATGATTTACTGAATTAATGCAAATAAAAGAAAAATATACGTGAAAAAGTTAGCAATTAGATGAAACAAAACCGGTATCTTAACGATTTATTATGTTTTTTAGTTCATGCACTGTTAAAAAGTAATAGAAAAAATGATAAAAAAATTCCTATCTTGACCAAAGTGAAGGACTTCAGCCCCATATTCCCCCCCAGTGACGCCGTGCTTGTAATGAAAATAATTTACAACTTAAATTAATTTGCATGACTCAACCTTGCCCTCATAAACATATGCATCAATCATTGCATCCATTGGCTATGACTTTCGGTAAGAAATGCTTTCGCTTTGCAAATAACGGAGCTTTTCCTTACATACCTGTTCCGTTCTCTAAAATGCAATGTCAGGAAGGGAGGTTCATAACAAATACGATATTTCCATTTCAAAATTCCTAAACGGCTCTTTACAAACTTCAGAGGTGGCATTTCTGTGTGGCAATAAAGCTCTTCTTGGCGCCCTTCGAAATCTTCGATTGCCCTGCGAAATCGACTATTTTTTGGATTGGGGGGGGTGTCACACCCCCCCCCCCCAATCCAACCCCTCCGGTAGTTTCGCCTCTGTGTGCAACTCAGTACTGTCCTGCTTTACACATCAAATCATATACAGGTTCTATAACATCATTTTCTATCAAAACTATCTTGTTTTATAACAAATGTATAGAACTGTCCTGTTTTATACACCAAAAACGTCTACAGCTGTGCCTACACAGCATCAAACAGTATATGACAGACCAATAAGCAGTAATTTTCAAACCATAAGCAGACATTTATATATAAGATTCTAAGGGAAACTATACCTGGTGAAAGGAAAACAGGATTTGGAAAGATATCATGGGAAAACAGACATACAACGTTGCTAGCCGGGGATTGTCTCTGGTCCTGGTCAGGTCACTCGAGAGATAATTCTCTGAAAACAAATATTTTTTTGTTTATTCTGAAAACAGAGAGAGCTTTTTTAAAGTCTCAACTATTGGCAAAGTTTAGGCTGAGCTCTGAATTTGTCTGAAAATTGCTCAAAACAAATAAGATATAGAAACTTCTATACAAATTTAACTCCAACTTTACATATTTCATGTTGACATCATTTTAAGGGATGCAAAAATGCTAATAAAACTCCTTGAACTCTCTAACATGTGCATTACTTTTTCATTTATCTATAACTAGAATTTTCCCCTGCAAGGTAGGAAAGCATGTACCATTTTGCTGACACCTTGCTGCGACCAACGACACATCATCAGCTTAAACGTTTAAATCATTGTTAAAATTATTTTCCGTGCACCAGAAGGGTGCGGCACCACCAAAATCTGATCATTGTCAATCAAATACACCCTCTCCCCGACATTTATTTATTTCATTTTCTAATTTTTTCTTTTGAGGAGGGTTGCCCTTCAACAAGTTGATTTTCAAGGGGCCCTCCGATAAAAACTTCACTTACTTTAACTATAACTATAACAAAACACAAAGACAAGACCACCTTCCAAAATTAGCTCGCTGCTGTAGCCTTGCTGTCCTTCATAATATGACTGTAGATTTTACCAAGCTTTAGGGACATCATAATTGAAAAATACGATATTTCAGCAGAGAAACATTCTGAACTAAACTTTTCTCCATTTCAAATTCTTCGCGAAAAATGTCAGATAGAGGCTTCTTCAACATGCGCGCCAGCCTCGTTTGTGTTTGTCATCAGTAGAACATTTTTTGAAGGCAAATGATTAGAGAGGAGAACATTGTAAAATAAGACAAAATGACACTCAATAAGTGGCCATTTCCGAATAAGATTGGGAAAGCATGGCATTTAAAGAGCTGCTTTGCAATGTTTGCTGTTGGAATGTGGAGTAAATTTATGTTAAGTATGTATCATTTATGGAAAGCAATAACACCTCTCTATTTTGTGTTTTCACACACAGGGAAATTCAATGACTGAAAGTTGAAATTAAGCTTTTCTTATTAATATGATCTCAACCTGGCCTGGGTCACTAGATGGGGGACTGGGGCACATTTTCCCATAGGGGACCTCAAAAAAGACCTTAAAATCGTAAATCTTTTTAAAGGATCGCAAGAAAATGACTGCAAGAATTATTCTGGAATGTATTTTAAGCTGAAATTGAGGCTGTGGTCACAAATATTTTATGCTCCCTTTCACTTGCAGGGCCACATCCTTCAGCTTTGCCCTAGGACTGAGAAACGTCTTGGTAGCCCAGATCTCAAGAGGACCTCTCAATTTATAATGACATACTTATTTCAATCACTTTTGCAAACAACTTAAGAAAGGCATTTTGCAATCTTTAAAAACCTATATGAATCTATGCAACACCCAAAACCACCTCCAAGCTCAGCTTATCACTTGGGTGTGCAAGAGTTAGTGAAACAAGAAATATGCATTGTTGTGTGATTTTTGATGCCCTTCATTTGCTAACAAATCCATCAAACAGCTAGCTTGTCATTTCCATTTTGTGATGCATCTTATTTTACATGCTGAGGACACAGAGCCAAAGAAAACAAAGAGTGACTATCCTTGAATAAATTGCAAATAAACATTTACATGCATTATGCAAAAATTAATTGCTAAAGCTATGACAACAGTTGTAGATGAAAACAAATGGAAGGAAGGGCTAGGCTGTTAATGATGATGCAGTGAATAACTGAGAAGAAAGATAGGATTAGTGTGTTGTTGTAAGTGACATACTTTGATTATTGCAGAGCTGTGAAAGAAGCACGCAAAGGAAAAGTATTGCTACTATGCTACTACAAGAGTGCACTCATAATTTTAAAAAAAATTCTTGGGAGTACTGCTGCCATGAAATCTGCCTACATGTGCGTGCCCCCCAACTTTCTGTGCATACTTCCTACTATTTATCTATGAATTGCTAAAATGCATTTTAGAAACTATCTTGTAGATGACCTTATCAAATACTTTTTAACCAAACCTTTCAAAAATAAACAGTGTACAGTGGCTTTCAAACCCAGTTGATGATTTCAGTTTCATGTTTCTTTGTAGAAATTGCAAATAAGTTGAAAATTCACAATGAAGATACCCTAGACTTGTATGTATGTGGAAGAAAGGAGGAGACACCACTAATAACTGTTTCAAATCATAGCTCTTGCTTGGATGACCCAGTTCTGTGGGGTTTGTCTACATAAATTTTCTCTTCTTTATGTCCTTAATGATTCTGTCAATTTGAAATCAAATATTGTTAAAGCCTTTGGTACCACAAGATTTGAAGATTGCAGAAAAAGCAAGAACATAACATACCAAAGTATTTTTCATCTAGGTAAATCTTTAAAATAGATAATGGTGACCTAAGAAGTGAACAATTACTTAGATAATATTTATTATTATATTTAAGTATATACTTTAAAGTACTTAAGGAAGAAATACTTTAGGTAATTGCAGGTAAGTCTTTTCATTTGGTATTGGAAAATAGATAAGCATCATTAAAAATTACTTTGAAGGGATGGATTTGATATTTCAAGCTAAGTTAGAACATCTTTTTGGTGGTTTATATTGAAAAGGACAACAAATAGAATGATGCATTAGTCCTATTTGTTGAATGATATAAATTCTGCTCAATGAATATAGAACTTCTGCTCAATTGGAGTTTATCAATCTTTATTGTTTCTGTTACATTCCTATTTTGCTTGTTTTTTAGGTATGTTAAAATTAAAAACACTTAGAAATGAGAAATCTTTGAGGTGGTAAGGTTAATTCACAAACCTTGTTTTCACAGTATAAAAGGTTTTAAACTTATGAGAAATCTATATTTAAAAGATTTGAAAATAGTAAAAAATGCTGTTGGCATTGCTCTTTTTTAATTTTGACACTGAATAATTCATGGATATATTTATTCTAATTGTTGTTTTTGAAGAAACAGTCTCTTCTACATGCTGGAACTTCTAATGAACAATCTAATCTTTAGTCAAAAAGTAACAGCCACTGTGAAATTATAAATGAAGCCAAGCTTTTTCCCCAAAACAATTTCTTAGTTTTCTCTTAAGAAAAGCTGCTTTTGCTCCTTAAAGTTTTGGCTGCAACCTACTGCACACCACCAAATCATATTGCTAATCTGGTCTTTGCATTACTTTATGCCCTCTTGCACTTTATAGGTCACTTGGTGCCCAAGAACTTCTATACACAAATGCAATATACTCATGGATTTTTAGTCATGGAAAGGTATTTCTCATACTGTAATTATTGGATTGTTATAAAGCCTGATAAAAAAATCACAGTTCTGAATGGTCTAATAATCAAGGTTACAATAACTTGTAAATCAATGATAGCAAATAGTATTTGCCTTACTCTGATTTGCTATTTTTTACTCCATTTCTAAATGCAAGGTTCTTTACAGCCAAATTGCTGAAATGAAGTCAATTAAAATATTAACAGATAACTTTTTGGTGGATTTGTGATAAACATTGTTTGTTTTTGTTTCCAGGTCATTCCAGTTGTAAGAGGTAATTTTGTTTAATCATTTCTGCCGTGATTGTAGCATTCTGTATTTTTTATCCATGGAAGAGGAAGGCCTCTTCTTTATGCTGAGATGACCGATCCCTTTCTGTAATGTGTTTAGTCTCCACTGTAATATCATCTAGTACCCATTTGTTGATGGTAGTACTGCAGATAGGCATCAGTATCATGGGATAAGGCAGGAATAAGCTCTCGGCTTTCAAAAGTGAGGTAAACCATTTGTTCACTCTCCTTTCATAAAGCACCAAATGATTAATGACTTAATGAACAAGGTCCATCTTCCTAAGGCTTGAGGCTTGTAATCCATACTAGGTATTGTGGCTGAAATATTGATTTAACCAAGCCAAACATCATTGCTTTAGCTTTAGCAAATGAAGACTATATTTTTTTTAACAAATCTTGACCAACAGCATAATACATTGGCAGTCTACTGGTTGTCCATCATCACCACTGACATTGTATCCTTTTTTGTTTTCTTAACTGATGCTATGAAAGTTTTATCCCATTTGAGAATTTTTTTTAACTTTAAGTATAATGCATTGTAGGTGATGGTGTCTACCAAAGAGGCATGGATTTTGCTGTTGGAAAATTGAACAATGGTGATTGGGTCCATGTTTTTCCAGAAGGTAAGATTTTTCTGGTTTTGTAATTTGTTGGCATTTTTGAACACAATAAAGTAGGACAAGAGCTATTGTTTTGGATAGCAATAATGACTAAAAACCATAGCTGCTGGAAGAATTACAAAAGTTTTGGGTGCATGTAAGCACAAAGGGGTAGGTCTGGAGCTGCATATGAATGGTGAATTACCTCTGTTTCCTAAAAGTGGGACACATGCGTCTTTGTCCATGGCTCTTAGCTTTGCTGACCTACAACTAGCTTGGGTCAGCACTAGAGTGCTGGTGTTGTCACTTTCCAATTAAAGGGTTGTAAGTAGTTGCTTCTTTTTCTGTTTACAAAGAATGGTCAGGCATATGTATTTTACTTCCTTTGGCTCTTCTTCTTAATGAGAGCTACAGCACAGGTTTGCTAAGAGCAAGTGCTTTGCTCAGATATTTGATCAAATCTTTTTTCCAAACTGTACTTACATGAACTCAATATTCTTATAAGTAATAGCATTTAATCAATACCCTTAAAAACATTTAAATTGAGCAAATAAATCGATAATTATAAAAGAAATTAATCAATTCTATGGAATTGCTTTTACCACACTCGGTTTTAGCAGTATTGCATTTAGTTAGAAATTAAAAGCCATAAAAACTAATAACCAATAACTAATAATTTCTCTTTTTGGTGTGCCTTTTCAAGTCATATTGAAATATATTTTTTATTTTAGGCCAAGTAAACATGACCAACAGTCTCATTCGTCTGAAATGGGGTATGTTGATTTTAATAAAGACCTGCTTACCTTGTTAACTGAAAGTATCTTGTTTTGTTCTGGTATTATAAATGTGTCCTTTGCCATTATCTGTTTGTTTTGTTCATTAGTTCTTGTAACTTCAGACTTTTTGTTGCTCTCTTTCCCATAACAGCAGAAAGCCTGATATGACTTTTTTTGCAAACCAACAATACTTCTTCATATAGGAGGTTAAAAATAAGTTTATCTAAAGAAGCTCTTCAGTATACAAATATTTATCTTTCAAAGGTATTGGAAGACTCATTGCAGATTGTAAAGTCCCTCCTGTAGTCTTACCATTTTGGCACTTGGGTAAGTTGGCCTCTATTTTTCTTCTTATTTTGTTAAGCAGCTCTAATTATTACAAATTCTGCAGTATTTCTCTCCCAGTAAATATTTATACCTATTGTTTTGTATTGGCAAGATATCAATTAATTTTTAGTGAATGATTTATCAACTTTTTTCATTTTTACAGTTCTCTTGTGCAGGAGCAATGCAGTCCAATATAAAAAGAAATAATTTAGTAATCACAAGCTGAATTAACTATCATTTCTGCATATCATACTGGGTCTCATCAGAGTGATTATCATAAATGATCTTCCACATTCTTTCCTCAGAGTATATCATAGACTGAAGATATTTCTGCATAAGTGTTCTGATGAACTTCCTCTAATAGTCATTTTAATATTTGGAAATATGTTCAAGGAAGATGTGATTACCCATGTTAAAAAAGATTCAATTATTGTTATGCCTAATTGAAAAAATCTCCTTAAAGCAGGTGTAAAAATTAGTGATCTCTCCTAAAAAGCTGGTTATTTTAATTACACCTTACATTAAAAATCTATGGCGTAAACAGCAGATCCTCTTTTGAGTTTTCTATTCCTTTGCACACAGCAAATTAACAGAATTCTCTACATGTCTTTATATTGCTATTATATTATACGGGAACAGAACTTTTCATTGCTAGTTTATTCTTTATTCACTGCTGCACAGGAATGGATGACCTACTACCAAACAGAAGACCTTACATACCAAGAATATGTCAGGTATATTTATAGATTCAAAAAAGCAATAAACTTGCATATTTTCGTGTATCAAACCCAAATATTATTCTATGATTAAATAGCACATAATTATCATGATACACTCAATTTGTTGGGCTATAGCAGTGATATCGAATCATTGTTAATTTTGTGTTGATTTGCACATCCAGTATTTCTTTTGCCCTTGATGTGTGATGTTTTCCTTCTCTATTCAAGGTCGGCTGCCTTAATCCCCTTTCATTTTAATTCCATGCAGTCTCTCCAGTAAGGTTTTGCTATACATACATGTCTTGTAAGCAGGTTATCATGATGAACTAAACATTGCTAGTCTAACCCTTTGCTTTTATTCCAGAGAATCACTGTTTTAGTTGGAGAACCAATTGATTATTATTCAGTTCTCAATGAATGTCAAAGGTTCAAATATTCAGCTGTAAGTATATATATATGTTCACCTCTTTGTATCATAATTTGTTCCATGTTCGAATTCTAGCAATCTTCTCCTAATATTGGTGTTTTGCTGTCATACACAACCCTGATTTCACCAAACTTCTGCAAAATCCTTCCCTTTTGCATTGTATTAATGATCTTTTTACATTAATTAATGGCTTGATAGTCATTGATGTCATTTCATAATCTAATAACTCATTTCATAGTAATAAAGTTTATTACTTTTTAAAAATGATAGCTCTCAAAATACCTGTTTCTTATAGCCTTGCAAGTATTGTTTCTTTAGGGTTTGCAAGGATAGCCTCTCAAGGGAAAGGAACGACCAATCTTAGCCTTGCAATAATAGCAAATCTTCCTTAGATAAACATGTAGATTCTGAACTTAAAGCTGGCAAAATTTAATCAGTTATATCTCGTTTGATCCCGCATTGAATAATTTGATGAAACAGAAGTTATCTGGGCAGTGGCGGCGCCAAGGGGTGGTATGGGGGGGTAATTACCTCCCCATTTTTCTGAAAATGTGGTCTATATATTTCTTCTAAAAATGGATTGAAAAGCGCTGGGTAGGGGTAGATCAAATTTTCCAAGGAAAGGGAGGAATCACTGGAACGAGGCAAAAGGGGTCTGGTCACACTGACCACGCCCATTACCCTCCCACTCTGTAATAGCTAGCGCCACCACTGTATCTGGGTGTAATTTAGGTAATGAAATCTCACATTTCTCTGTTATTTTTTGCTAGGAAAAGACCAGAAAAATTTTAACAGATTTAATCCAAGCAAAGTTTGCTGAGCTGAAGACAAAAGCAGAACTATTGCATCGCGAGAATGCTTCGTAGCCAGTTTTCAAGTTTCTAGCATCTTGTTTTTATAAATGTGTTTTGAATTGAAGAAAGTTTCTCAAACATGTATATTTCATTATAATGTGTGGTTTATAATAGTTTGATATAATGAATATTTTAAGATAATATGTTTAATCTTTAATAACCAAGTCTTTTGTGTGTTAGTATTATCTCCTGGAATATATTTATGTCGATTGATCACGAGTAAGGTCCGTAAACAGGTCACAACTTATTGGTGTGGCAGTGGAATTAGGCCTGATATTTTCGGAAAGGCGAGAACAACCGATAAAGTGTGTTTTGAGAATAAAGACATCTTCATTATCAAGATTTACTGGCTATCTAGCTTAACATAATTATACAGGTGATGATAAAATTCTGCTATACTTGCTCTGTGAGAGGGAAATAAAATTGCCAGCAATTCAGTAGCAAGCAATTCGTTTTACGAACGCTGAAATAGTAATACGAAATAGGGATAACACCATTGGAGAAATGCTGAAGGGGCAAATACCATCAGAGCTTTGCGAGACAATTGTAACGGACCACGCCTTTCAGAACGGCTTAAAATGCGACCATATTCTCTAAAAACATGGACAGAAGGCGAATAACCAGGCTTGAAACTGACAGAAATTACATGGGTTAGTCAATTTTTCTACCTTTCCATTTTTAAAGGATAAATCATCTTCCAATTTCTACCTGTTACATGAGTAGAAAAATCTTAAAAATAAAGAATTTGAAGTAGTAAAATTTTGCCAGCATTTAATTGAGTTTTCAGTTATCAATAGGAATATTGAGGTCACACATGAATGCAATGTCAAAAAGTAATATCGGTTTAATCAAAGATTTGATCCTGGCAGAAATTAGCCATGATATTTTAGAATTACCCAGAGAGAAGATAAGAGGGCGGAGCCTCCCTTCGGAAAGTAGAAAGGGCTGAGAATCAAGATCCAAGGCACATATCTCAAGCCTCAGAAAGCTAATAAGTATCAACAGGTTATTTGTTACCAAAGATTCTAAAACTAGCTATATACAGACGGGGCAAGCTGTGGTCAAATTTTCGTTTGGGGGACACAGTCCCCCCCCCCCTGTGCCCCTTGCAGCTACGATGCTGCTCCTTTGTCATAAATTGTTTAAAATTGAAAACAGGCCTACACTGTTACTTCGTTAGTTTATTTTTTACTTAATGGCTTACTTTCATATTAGCGTAATAAAACAAGATTGTTTTCTATTTGTTTTCTTATACAGGTTTCTTCTTAAATCTTCCTGTATTTTTTATTCGTTTAATGCTTGAAGTTCTTCTGTCTTCTCGTTTTGTTAATCATGCATTGATGTGATTTATTGCTTTTCTATTGTTGGATATTGTTAGATTTTGGTATTGAAAGTGAGCTGGAGGCCCTCTTGGTCTACTTTTTAGACTGAAATAAACAGGGTGAATGAGACGATACACTTTCTTTTTTATAAAAACAAATTTGTAAGAACACGATCCTCAAAATTGATCAAAATTAAGAAAAAATAAAAAACAAGCCGAGGCTGGGCTATTGCAAAATGTTTCACCTCAAGAACGAGAATTTTGCCATCCAGTATGGGCTCCGATGCAGGCTGAAAAGTGGGGGCCAAAGGAAAATTTAGCAATCATAATAAAGGATTCTGAAAAAAGCTCTATTGTCTTCCAAAAAGTGGAGGCATCCCCCCCGTCGTGGCCCTTCTTTAGTGGAGCTTTTCGGTGAATTTTCTAACTTGTCGGCAAATAAAGGGTGTCTCATTTTGTTGTTTTTAGAAAAAATTTACGGGTGGAGAGGGGTATGTTTATTCGTGAGGGGGGGGGGTACGTTTATTCCGCACTGGAGAATAAACACCTGTGTACCTCTAGGAGGAGACAAAAGAGCACGCGGAGAATGGATGCGAGATCACTTTGAAACTAGACGATTGCGGAAGTAAGGAGACAGCATAACATAAGTGCAGATGGTCACAAAAATGTTAGGAAAATGCTTAACCAGAATCTTTCATTCACGCTGTTGATAGTCTTCTTTTATTGCTTAAATCCTTCTAGCAGTTATGGACTTTCAGGTTGCAGATCAGGCGTAGTATTTGTACAATGTGATTGGGAACCATGTAACCGTTCCTGGCCTACGAGCGATCAGCTTTCAAAACAACCCGTCTTGCAACTGTTCAGTAATGGACGCCTCCTTAATACGTCAAGGGTTTATAAATCAAAGCAATTTACCGTAGACTTGCAATACCTCCCAACAGTTAGACTGGTTCAATTCACCTGTGTTTGGAGGAACACAAGCACAGAACTATGTCATCGAAATGTCACTGTTGACCTGGCCACCATTAATGTCCCTCAGCCTCAGAATGTCTCCTTTGCATTTTATGGTAACAAGAGTTCCATATATAAACTCATCAGACTGCAATTCCAGACACCAACGTCTCCTGGCGACAAAACTAAATATACTGTATCAGTTTTTGCGATGCATGTCTATGCCAAATATTGCCCTGTTAAAACCAAGGATGCTGTAGTTTTTGACACCAGGCCATGCCAAACTAGGAAAGGAGAAGTTGTTTGTTTAAATCTCCTTAAATGGTTTCATCATTTCCCAAGGATTTACAGAGCAGATGTTTCAAGTGCAAATGCATTTGGGATCTGCACAAAGGAGCTGCTTTGCCAAAGGGAAAGTTTTTCTGATATTTATGGCAATTTGATGAATGTCAATGTCACCAATAAGGTCAGCAAGCAGTTTCCCTCAATTAATGTTTCTTGGGAGTATCCGCCAGGCCTTGATTATGCTGCAATCAATGTTATTATCTCTGTGAGATACTGTAAATTGGAAAGCAAGTGTTACTTCTTAAATGAATCAAGAAGTTTCCCCCGCGAGAAAATGAAAGCATTTGCAATTATCACCAGAGATCTCGAATTTGACACAGTTTATGAAGTGCAACTCTGCTATATCATAAAGTCTCTTTTTGTAAATATTTCTCCTTGGACTAAGACAGTGAAAATTCGCACACTAGATAGGCTCCCAGGCAAACCAAAAATAACACAATGCTTAAAGACAAAAAGGAATTTCTTAATTGAATGGAAAGATTATTCTAATCACAGCATTCCATTAACTTATCATATAAAAATTGAAGCTTCAGATCAAAGTTATAGAGTTGTGAATTTTCCTGCATCAACATGTCATTATGGGCTTTGTAAATTTTCATTGAAAAGAAGCTCAGACAGTCATACAAGGAGCCTCAGATTCAGCGTGTCTGGTTGCTCAAATAGTGGCTGCAACTTTGTAGATGTTTCACACTGCACCTTCAAGAGTTCAGCTGCAAACAGTCCATTATATGTGGAAGAAAGTGTTCAAACAAAGTCAGTAAAAATTGTTGTCAGTTCTTTCGGAGGACTAATGCTTTTTGCTTTGTTTGCCATTGCTGCTCATAAGTGGAGGAGGCAAAGGCAACAGGATTACAGGGTGCCAGTCATCTTTCCAAGAAGTTATAGTGATTGCAGCAACTCAGATGACTGTCCTGTCAGTCATGAGCCTTATATTGTTTTACAGTAATGTAAAAAGATTTTGTAAAGATCTAATAGATTCCAACAAACTGAAGGTTGGGAGCCAAAAGAATATTCAGACTCTATTGAAGTTGGTCTGCACACAACAAAGTTAATTACTTGGCAATATTAAGGCTGGCCCATGTACCAGGTGGTAATACCCAATATTTACTACCATGTAAACTAGGTATAACCAAAATTCCATTTTACATTATTATAATAATGGATGTCATGCCAATTTTTTCTGTCAAAATTTGGTACTACCAAAGAGGTACTACCAAATTTTGGTAGTACCAAATACTAGACCGAATGTTCACTCTCTGTGCTTTGACCATGATTGTTAATAGCCCCAAAAGTGTTTGCAAATTAGTGAGACAAATTTAATCCAAGAGTAAAGAAACTATTGACCTTCAGAAAACTCTGTTATCCACTTATTTGTCCACTCATATTTATTGTAAGGAATAAGTGACTGTTTCAGATTTCAATAAAATAATATTTTAGTTCTATTATTTTATCCTCCTGATTTCAAAGACATTATTTGGCAGATGCTGAACTCAACGTGTCAAGATAACAATCTTAAGGATGCATTTTAGGTACAATCAGTAAATAGTTGCTTTCACAAGCATCAACTATGCAGTTGTAGATTCTTGAGTGAATTTTTGTACAGTGAATTTTAAAAGATCCTTGCAGCTTTTCTTTTTTCCCTTGTCAAAATACTAATTATTTAAATCTTTGCAGCAGATCGGGTTTGAATAAAATGCAAAAGTTTGCTCTTAGCATGGACTATGGAAGTGGGGACCAAGGGGCTTTGCATTGCCCCTATATAATTCATAAAATGTACTTGAAAACATTTACTGAATCATTAATTCGATTTTTGTATTGCTGTATGTTCATACTTATGGCATCCATTCACAATTTGCTCCATGGTCCCTGCTCTTAAACATTATACTGTAAAGTCAAAGAAAACAATAATTGATATAAGCCATTTCAGTCAGTTTGATAGTATTTCCAATCATCTCTCTTTTTACATGTTGTTCTCCTTTTAATGAAAATATTCTATGTACACACTAATAATATAAAAAACATCATATTATAAATTACAACGCTTGGCAATTGACAAGCCAACTCATAAACGCCTTGATATAAAAGCAGCATGATAAATACAAACAAAAATTAGTACAATTATAAACAAAAAGTCCTTAACCTAAATGGATTTTGCGCTATTGTCTTGCTTGCTATTGATTCTGAGTTTACAGAGGCTCGTAATTTTAAATAGCATCTTATCCTGATATAAATGACGTCAGGAAATGCGGAAATGATTCTGAGCCATTTCACTATTAGTAAATCAAATGATTTTACAATGCAATGCAAGTTCTGCTAAAATTGTAAACCTCAAGCAAGCAAAAAGTCTGGTTCTTGTTGTCCTCCCTGTTCCTCCAAGCATTTCACGCTGACGTATCTTTTTCTAAAATACCATAGTTTACTTCTAAAAATCACATGTAAAACTGAATCTTTTCAATTAATACAATCAAAAAAGGAAAAGCTATTGTAGCAATGTATTAACTATGGCCACGCTATTTCAAGTGTTGCAAAAACTAAATATGATTGCATTTCTCAGATCAGATTCCTAACAAAACGCAGAAGCAAGTCCATATGGAAAATATCATGTGCTTTAGCCTTAATCAATTTAACATTATCCTTCGTTTACATCAGATCAACTTTGTTATTTTACCTTCTCGTAAAAATCTACAATGATTTACAAACAACAATATGATATAGATGGTAAAGGGAACTTCCTGAAACGTCATCAGGAACAAGAAGAAGCGATATTTTTAACGTGAAAAATAAATATTTTCTTCAAAATTATACGCCCCCCCCGCCCCCCTTCTTTACCATCTTTTATGATACAACATAAAACATCGATGTGCATCACAATCTTATTTGGCGTTCTTGTACAAAACTATCAAGGTCAAAGATTTAAGTGTTATTAAGTGATAACTTCACAAAACTAAATTTTAGAATTTTTGAATTTAGATCCAATAACAGGAAAGAGCACCATGAAATACCTTCAAATGTTTACAATCAGTTAAATGTGCGACGAATTGGCTGAGATTTGGCCACATGTGCACTGGCCCTTTCCCCATCAAACCTCTGTAATTTCGTCCCTGTTCATAACTTTAAGAACAAAGCCAAAATAGCAGTGACCAGAGTTTTGACATATTCAACATATTAAGAAGAATTTCATGATGTTTTTGTGAATCGTGTGGTCGTATTCAAATATTCTACAAATGTATTTTTAATCACGTCGAAAAATCAACTGCGAGTTTATACAACTAAGGTGTCAAGAGATATCACCTGTCTTATAATCAAACTTGAGGGATATGAACTTTGTGGCGTGTATTGTATCTGTTCGCCCAAAAGTACTGACTACTGTCAAGCCTTGGAGTTCGTTTTCTAGCAACCTGCAGATAAACGTAACGATGTTTTCAACGCCAGGCTTTCACAAGTTGGTTAAACTCTAAATAAGGTTTCTAATTTATTCCAAACAGTCAAAAAAGATTCCTTGGAAAGGCTCAGGTCATCCTCTTTTCAGGACTTGATGATATTCTCTTTTCAAGACAACAAACGAGCTGCTCATCCACTAGGCGGGTCACTTCATTTTACCAGATTCTTCAGAAACTTGGTTGTCGTCGTGAACAGCCTTCCTGACGATAAGTTACATAAAAGCTACAGGATCACACAAACACTTGACTTCTTTTGAAGCTGCCTAGACTCTGCAATAGTTCCATTTGAAGTTGCTGTGGTGGCTGTATTTGCATTTTGGTCCAGCATTTCTGTGAGTGAGTTCATTTTATCGGTGAGATCTCGAAGTTCTTTTTCCATACTTAATATCCTCTCGTCTTTCGCTTTATCATCTTTGGCGAATCTTTTCATTCGAAGTTGAAGGTCTTTGATCTTTCTTTCTGCAGTCTCTAGTTCGTGATCTTTTTGTTCTAGCTTCTGACTTAAATAAAGTTCTGACTCTTTCCCCTCTTTCACTTGCCTCGTCAAATAGTCTGAAAAGCGAAACCATTAGATATTACGATCAGCCCTTTTCTGTCATATGCAAAAGATTTAAATTACTCTCCATATACTCTTCAAGCATTCTCATGAACCTTTTCAATAACATAACAATCACGACAAGCCAAATACAGTTGAACATCCACTACCAGACATCTTTATACAACGGATGTCTCTTAACAACAATTAACAGGTATTTTTGCCCTAAATGATTAAAACAATCTTAAAGGGACCTCTTAATAACGGACAGTTACACTGGTCTAGACGGAGTTCATACATGGAGGCTCCACTGTTAATGCAAAAATAAACAATAGGTACCTGTTTCAACACAGATAACCAAATGGAAGATAAATTTTTCTTTAAACGGACATAAATCCGCAAAAATGTACGTCCCAACGGCGTGTTCTTATTCGACAGAACATTGCTTAAAGTTTTTATCCTACCTTGGAAGTGTGCATGACCATCCAAATTGTTCCTCTCTCTCATGTTCTCATCTCCCTCTTTGAATGGGGACCTCTTTTTCCCACCTACGGCCCTCATAGATCCCCTGCTCGAACTCGAAGATTTACTTCCACTTCTCGTCTTTCTACTCTTGTCTTCTCCTTCAGAAATGCTTTTGGTGCTGTTCCTCCTTCCTGTTTCCTTTACAAAACTGCCTTGTTCCTTGGGCTTTTCTTCATCTTGTGGCCTACTATCCTCGATAGACTGGGCTTCTGTATTTGCTGCATCTTTACTATCGTCTCTTTCATCGGTTCCCCTATCCACACTTTCATTCTGTGGTGGTATCTGCTCAGTTCCAGGTGCAACTGGCTCTGCATCATTTGGCACATCTTCTACTCCTTCTTTTCGTTCATCCCCCTCATTTTCTATTTCTTTCACCTCTGCGACCTCTGTTATATTCTTCTCTTGCTCGGTTTCTTGTCCTCCTCCTCCGGTTTCGATTTCGTCTTTCTTCTCTGTTTCCTTTTCTGTTCTGCTTTCTCCGACTGCTTCATGTTCCTTTGCCTCATCACCGTCCTCTGTATCATTTTCTTTATTATCTTTAGTTTCTACACCCTCCTGAGCACTGCTTTCTTCTCCCTTTTTCTCCTTTTCTCCATTTTCTTCTCCTTCTTTATCTCCCTTTTCTTCTCCCTCTCTTTCTCCCATTCCTTCAAACCCAGTTTCTTTCTTATTTTCTTCTTGATTATCCCCCTCTACTGTATCTTTGTCACCATCCTTTACCTGCCCCATCTCTGCCCCATCTTCACCCTCTTTTGCTGGACCAGATTCAGAAATGGCATTCTCGCTTTCTGGACTATTTTCTGGCACAATGCCACTATCAGTTTTGTCTCCATCGACTTTGACATGTTCTTCAGTTCCATCAACCTTTTCACCTGCTAAAGTCGGTGCTTCCTCACTGTTTAAATTTTCATTCGCATTCTGGCCTATTTCATTCTTAGCTCCTTCGGTCTCTTTATTCTCAGAGTTACTGGTGTCATTTACTTTCTTTCCTTCTGCAACTTCTTCAGTCTTTAATTCACTTTCTTCAGCAGCTTTGACCTCGTCGCTTTTTGGGGCGTCTTTTTCACCTTCTGTGTTTTGTTTATCGCTGGTATTTTCTTCTTCAGTTGCAACATCAGTTTCTGAAGTTTTCTTTTCAGTTTCGGTGTTTGCATTTTGTTCTTGATCCTGTTCCTTCTCACCTGTGTTATTTTCAACAGGTTGTTCCTTTTCGGCGTTGTCAACTTTGGGCTTTTCTCCGTCTGGCACTGGATTATTATCCTTAGCAGCTTCTTCTAAAAAAGGCAACGAGAAGTACATCAATTTGCTAGCAAGAATTTCTTCCAACTTTCTATGCTATCTTACTATAAGAAGTTTAAAAATAGTTCACCTGATCGTTTTCTGACAATAAGATTCACCAAGTTCTAGATTGTTGGTATATGGCACCAATAATAGGTACCTTCAGGGGCGTATACAGAGCAAATTTGAAGGAGGGGCAGTCGGTAGTGGGGGCGCTGAAAAAATATTCAAAAATTGGTGACGAGAGTACGCTGAATACAACGACTTAAGATCCATTTTCAGAATAAACAACATAACTTTGAGGTAATCTATGAAGCAAATTAACCTATCGGTCACAGAAACTTTTCACCTGATTCTCATTCTTCAAAAGGGGCAGAAATTTCCAAAAAAAGGGGCGGCAGACTTGCTTCAACTCGTCGAGGTAGGGGCAACTGCCCCTAGTTGCCCCCCCATAAATCCGCCACTGAACACCTTGTAAATGAATGGTAGCCCCTGAGCTTAATTACCTTACTTGCTGGCGCAAGAAAGATGGAAAAAAGTTTTCCTATGGAGAGCTAGAGTTTTTAGAAGGTCCACGTTCTACAGCTGAAAGGACACTTAATGATTGAAGAATGATTGAAAGAGTGGTTTTGGGGCAAAATTCACAAAGCCTTGTGGACATTCAATATTGTGCATCGTGCAGAAGAAAGTTTAATTCTTGTTGTTTTGCAAAAAAGTGAGGGGACATGTACCCCCTTGTCTCAGGCCCTGATTTTAGAAAACCGAACTGAGCAATTGTATGAGCATATCAGGGGGGTGGATCAAAGTTTTGATGGGACCTATCTAGTATTGGTGCACTTTAGATTTTCAACTCCTTCGAAAATTGGTTTTTAGTTTAGATCTCTGTTCTATATTTCAACTCCATCGAACTGACCTTCTGGTTTTGAGATGTTTCCTTCTCCATCATTACTTTTTTCTACCTCAGTAACCACATCTTTATAATTTCCTCCTTTTGAACCAGGTTCACTTTCTGTTACTTCTGTTGCACCTGCAGCTTGGTTGTCAACGTCTTCTTTATTTACGCCATCCATCCTGCTCCGGTTAGGCCTTTGGTAACTTGACTAGCAATTGTCTTCTCTATAAAGTAAAAAATAAAAAATTGAATCATGCGTGTACATTCTAATTAGGAAAATAAATTGTTTTATGAATATGAATAAAAATTATGAAAAATGAAAGCACATTGTAGCGATTGAATGCTAGGGGGGAGCCTAAAAATCTTTCTGATAAAATTCTTAGATTACATCTCAACAGAATTTTAGCTTGCCTGCAGATGCACCAAAACAGGAAAAGTTGCAACACTGATGCTAATTTTCTTGAATTCGCTATGTAAGAATTCTTATGCAAGACATTTTTCATATGCAATAGTATTTCTTTATAGCCAAATGTTTAGCTAAAAAAATTATATTTTAAACTCAGAATTGTAGCTTAAGGAAACCAATCAGTTTTAAAGAATGACTTGTTACAAGCTTTTCACATAGGTTGAAGCCTTCTTGAAAACAGGGCAGATCTAGAGGGCAAACAAGGGGTCCTTTAGATATCTAATTGCAGGTCTAGAAAAATATGCTTTTATGGCGGCACCCACCCTCGTCCTGGCTAGGTCTTTTATTCTTGCCTTATACCCTGTGGATGCTTACCCTTACTAATATAAAAACTTTCCTTTCTATATTCGTTTAATTTTTAATGTTTTGTTGCTGTTGCTAACTTGTTGTACAAAAATATACATATTTGTAAATATTTTATTGCTATTTCTTTAATAAGCATCCACTTTCGAATAAACCCCCCTTGAATATGCCCCAACCCTAAAGTAATTTTTGTGAAAGTTATGGTAGCCCTAATGCTTCCTAGTCTAGCAACATTCATTAAATTGACCCAGTTTCAGTTTCACATAATTTTGAAATTCCACTTCATACAATCCAAAAAGACAAAATTTAAATACAATGAAATATAACATGCTTAACTAATTAATACAAGATAAATACTACACAGGAAATCTAAAAAAACAATATATGTTATTGCATCAAGAAGGCAAAGGAATTGTATGTAGGGGAATTTCTTAAGGAGGGACTCTCGCAGTAGCTAGGCTAATCAAGGAGAGAGCACCTCCTATTTATAATTGACTAGCCAGGGCCTCCGACGAAGGGGGAGCCAGGGGGGCCTGGCCCCTCCACTTTTTTGCAAAACAACAGAGCTTTTTAAAAATTCTTACGTTTTGATTGTTAAAATCTCCCTTGTCCCCCCCACTTTCCAACTTGCATCGAAGCCCATGCTAGCAGATCTGACCGAAGTTAGATGCATTAAATTGTTCAAAGAAATTTTGAAAGCATCCACAGGTAGAACTTTGAAAATGAAGCTTTTGTATGAAACATTTTTCAGATGAACTGAGAAGTTGGCTGATGACAATCAACAATGATTTGATTGTTTTCCTCTTATCATTTGTTTTTGAATGGATTTATTTATGTTTACAATAATGTAGTGCGCAAATGTATAGAAGTCAAGTGTGAGCTATTGTGAACAGGTCAAATTTCTGGTCTATATGATCAATTATTGATAAAACAATCAAAGAAGAGAATCTGGAACGAAATTTGATTGATAATGATCTTACAATTTACTGAATTACAATGAATTGTGGCATAAATTGTTAATGAGCAATATGTAAACTAAATTGGTTTTAAGAACAGGTACTACTTAAAGTACCAATCCCTAATCAGATTATCCCTTACATTAAGGTCAAAATGTTAAGTTTGATGCTCATAATCTTGAGGTATTGCTCATTTTCAAAAAAAAATTGATATCAGGGACACTGGAAGGGGTGCAGTGGGACATCCACTTTTCTTGCCCTTTGATAGAGGGTCAAAGGGGCTAAAGTTGATTGAACAAGAATGAAAATTTCTTCTTACGTGAAATATTTGGGCTGTTTTAGCGCGTAATATTTTCGAGCGGTATATTAAAATTACCACCGACTGCAAAAAGGGCAAAGACATTTTTTAAATTTTAAGATGCCTTTAATGTTTTCTCGCGCATTCTCAAGCACTAGAAACTTTTTAAAGCTTCCAGACAGTTTTCTGTGAAAGGCTTAAGTAGCGGTCTGTGGGGCGCCACGTAGGGCCTACTTCCCCACTGAAAAGTCTAAAGTAAAATTTACATCGAAGTTTGTTGTATTTATGACCCATGCCATTCTCTTCATGCATCGATTGCTTGCTATTGGCAAAGAGAGAGAGAAAACGAAGAGAGCGATAAAATCTATCTATTCGTCAACATAAGAAATATTGCGGAATCTATCTATTCGTCAAGTTCTTGTACAAATTGAGAAAGTTCAAAGATTTTCACTTACCGTCTGTAGTGGCACCTTGATTGGGGTTCAAAACGGCGTTTTTGCTAGTATTTCTCGCCTTTTTAAAGTCTGGCATAAACAGTCTGCCAGTTCAACCTTACATCGAATCGCGTATTTGTGACCTACATCAATCGCTGAGATTTTGCTCAATTGTGAACTTTGCCTTTCGTTGACATAGCTTTCATGTGCAAATAATTTTTTGTTCAGTGGTCGTAAAGACAACTGAGTTGTCATGGTATTCTAGGAAAACAAACCACGTGACAATGGCTGCAGTGTGTCTCTTATAAACAAAAGTGCGAATCCCAAGCAACACAGTGTGATGACGATAGTATAAATATTGGTATATGAGGGCCTACGACGAAGGGGGGCCGGGGACAATGCCCCCACTTTCTTGCAAAACAATAGAGCCTTTTAAAAGTTCTTTTGTTATGATTATTAGAATCTCCCTTGGCCCCCCCGCTTTCCGACCTGCGTCGGAGCCAATGCATAGGATGAATTCCATATCTTAAGCCCCGGTCGAGCGCATCCAACATTTCATCCAACATTTACTCCCAAAAAATTAGAAAGTCAAACGCATCCAACATTTCACCCAACATTTCATCCAACATTTCATCCAACATCACCGTGCATCGTCTGCGCGGCGACAAGTTTGCAGCCTCAAATTCTTAAGTTTTTAATTTTGAGCCTAAGATTATTCTTAGATTTTCTTTAGTGTCACAATGAGTAAATTGGTTGCGTTATGGTATTTATAATAAACTCGCTTGGGGGGTTACCTTGGCATGTTTGAAGGTACGGGGACGTGTCATTATTCAGGGGTACCCTTTTTCTGAAAAGTGCGGAATTATCTGCACCATTTGAAGAAGCATACAGAATTATGGGTTCAATTTTGGGAAAATATTGCAAAATTATTAGGAGGGAGATTTAGCATTAACAAAATGAATGTCCAGTTAGAAGTACAAGTATGAAATATGTGTAATATTGAGAGTTTGGGGCAAAGGACATGCAAAATTTGTTTGATGATTTTTTTTGTGCTTTGAAAATTTTTATTTGCTCTGCAGAATTATAGGTATAGTTTTCATCATGTTTGCGGAATCATGGGTCACATTTTTCAGACATTTGCGGAATTATGGGTCAAAAATTTTAACCAAAATGGCACGTCCCCGTCCAAAATTAGGCTTAGTTTCCCCCCCCCCCTAGCTCCAGGGCTAGATGCGTCTATTTAAAACCATATAGCATGAAACACGCGTTTGTTTTGCTTTCCAAAAGTATCAAATAAGCAAAAAAATTAATTCCTGGTTAAGCTTGAGCCTTACATTATTCTTAAACTTCAGCAATTTTGAGCCTTAGTTTTCTTTAAGACTATATTCTTATAAGGTTTAGGCAGAACTATGAGGGTTACCCGTACAGCAGGGCGCGGCTTCTCTTTCCGACAACCTTTGCATAGATCAGAATTCAGGTTGGATCAGAACCTAAAGCGTTATCTCAATCATATTCTTGGTATAATTATGGCTAAGAATTTTCCGTGTGATTCGCTACTTTTGGGAAGCTGATTTGACAATACACCTTTTAGATATTTATGGTTTCAACCAACACATAACGAAAGCAAACACGAATAAAAGGGTAAACATTTTCCATCAGGTTCTAAACGAAATGCATCAGCTAGATCTGCATACTGTTGTGATTCTCTCATCCAATGTATCCAAGGTCCAGTGGCGTAATTTATGGGGGGCATCTAGGAGCAGTTGCCCCTCCCTCAACGAATTGAAACAAGTCTGATGCCCCTTCTTTGGAAATTGTGCGCCCCTTTTGAAGAATGGGAATCAGGTGAAAATATTTTTGAGACCGATAGGTTAATTTGCTTGAAGTATTATCTCAAAGTTATGTTTTTTATTCCGACAATGGATCTGAAATTTTTTTATTCAGCTTACTTTCGTAATCAATTCTTGAAAATTTTTCAGCGCCCCCACTACCAACTGCCCCTCCTTCAAATTTGATCTGGATCCGCCTTTGCCAAAGTCCGTTTGTGGTGTTAAGGCCTCGCTTGAAATTTTTTACTGCCAAGCTTGAAATTCATTGAAAAAGCACACCTGAACAGGACCGGCGAAACTTGTTTGAAAGTGGAAGAGCCAAAATATGAAAGTCTTGAGAAGGAAGGGCACCACCATGATTGGCTGCAAGAAAAATGGTGTCTTAGGGATAGCCAGAGACAGTATCTAAAATGAATTTTAACTGAAGGAAAAACCTAGGCAATATATTCAAGCTTTGTTTTATCAACATTTGTCATAGTTTTGTCTATTGTAATGTTGACTTGAAATAGGAAAGATCTTGCAAAGTTTTAGAATAACTTTTATAGTGTAGCTCGTAATGAAATTTCCTTTTAGATTTTAAAAGCAGCCAAAATTGGTTGAGGAAGGAAAATGAATGAAACACGGTTTATTAAAAAAACATTATCATTGGTATATCAACAGAAGAACTATCAACTAAAAATAGAATATTAAGCAATTTTGCACAGTTGAGATATTATTTTGAACATCTGATCTTCAACTTTTCAGAAAGAAAGTGCTTTTAACAAAAAAGGCTCTAGATTTTGAAAACTCTCACACTGTGCTGGTTAAACGAGTTTTAAAAAATTTATAATTGCGTCTATTTTCTCTTTCTTAGTAGGAATGGATTATCGACACGATGAAACTTTGAATTTTGTTGATAATGCTTTTAAAGAACAAATCTGCCATTTCTTTATTTCTCATCCTCAAAAATGTTTATTCCAGCTGTTTTCTCCGTCGACGGCTAGTTTCTCTCTTTTGTAATGTTACTTTCTGAGAAGGTTTTCGTTAACAATTAGACTTTTTGGTAGTTTAGGCCATAGAGAAAACGAAACTCCATCAATTTGTGCTGGCACCAAGTTATTCTGGTTCAGGTTTCTTGATCTATTTCCTAAGCCAAGCTGTTTATCGTTGTAAAACAATGACCGATTTCTTTGATCAAATTCCAATATTCAATTTTTTATGTCTTCTATGGTAAAGAAGAAGCAACGAAGCTAAAGCTAGGGGGATATTTAAGGGATTACTAAGCTCAGTTACTCAGAGAATGATATAGTACCTTTCTTTCCACTTTTGCTTCAAAACATTTATTTTGCTCTGCAGAAAAGTGGGGGACCATGGCCCCCTTGGCCCCCCTCGCCGGTCTTCACAACATTGTTCAAAATCACAGTTTTTACCATCTCAGCCTCAGTTTGTTCATGGTTTTTTTCTCAACTTTTGACCAATTCTGAGACTCGTGTTCTTACAAAACTGCTTTTATAAAAGAGAATTTAGTTTTTATAAAAAGAGGAACGTCACATTTTTTCAGGAAGGTAAATTAATGGCTATTTTTGGGAGAATGAAGATTACAAAATTTCCAACTCAGGGCCGTAAATCTGTCATGTAAATTGGGGGGGGGGGGTCAGCAGAGCGAATGAATATAAAGTATGCAGTGGGTCATGGCACCACAAGGGTATGTGTTATGTTTTATGGAAACAGTTGAGGGGCAAATTACTTTAAAAACAAAAGTCAATATTTTTGGATTTCTCAAGACTTTCTGCTCTATAGAAGGTATTTACAGATATTCCTTAGTACATTGACTTGTGTTGATAATTGGATGGATAACATTTTTCAGAGATGGCCCCAAGAAATTGAACCTTGGGAGCTAAGAATCAAGTTAACTGTCGTAGGAGGACCCACCATGGTTGCAGTGGCGTAGCGTGAGCGCAGAACTTAGGCATGCGGTAACATAAACTATACGGCTATGTTGAATAAATGTAATGGTAATTTCAGTTTCTAAAAAATACAAGCGGTAATTAATGATAATCGTGATAATAAATTTTGATTTTGAAAGTCACAAATCATTTGTACTCTAATTCTAATCAATCAAGGTGTCTATTCTTTGCACCAGAGGCTCCGACAGAGGTTGGAAAGTGAAGGGGGGCCAAGGGAAAAATTATCACCCATGCGAGAGTTTTTGAAAAAAGCTCAATTGTTTAGCAAGAATTTTCAGAATAACTCCTAGTGCTAAAACTGCTTCGCAAAAGATTTTATTCTTATTCATATTCCTCAAGAAAAGGCATCACCTAATGCCCACCTAATGTAAGAATTTTTTATGCTATAATGAAGCTGGGGATTCCCGCAAGAAGGAGCTCTCCACATTGCGAAATTGTTAACACACTGCAGAGCCTAAGCGAACATGAGCAACAGTTTCTGCTCATTTTTTACTCTCATAGTTAACGAAGATGAAAATAGTGAGCTGTGAGAGTTGTTAGAATTGAAGATGCTTCCATGTGTAAAGTTTCAGAAAGTTAGTCCCGGCAAATCATCATGTATTTGGCAAGGCTTGCGCTCAGGTCTACCGCATGCCCTGGTCCGTAAATTCTGACTATACTGGCATGCCTTTTGACTTGAATTACGGAATGCGGATCATGACAAATAGACTCTGACCCCACTTTGACGAAACTTTTTCTCTTTTCTACAGTCACAAAGTAAAGAAAGGGAGATAATTGGATTTGAAATGATGTATCACGCAAAGAATATTCGCAAAAAGCAGCTTATAGGTAGAAAAATGTTGTGGATTATCAAATATTTGGGAAGGCTTGCGCTCAGGCAGACCGCAAGCTCCAGTCCGGAAAATTCTCACTTCTCTCAGAAGCTTCTCTCGAGTTGCACTGAAGCTGCACTGGAGCATCACATGTTTCTCTTATTTTGGACAGGCAAAAAGAGTGATGTGGAGGGGCTTCAGTTTTTCAGATTTTTCGAATTTCATAATTTTTAGCGATCTGTTTACTTGGAAAAATAGCCAATTGGGGCCAATTGGCCTGTTGGCGCTAGAGTTCACCGCATGCTGCTCATGACAAGAAAGAGAAGCAGTTTATTGCAGAAATTGGTATGCATTGAAAGTGTTGCAAGAATTTTAGAATTTGTCTATAAATTTTTACGCTTGCGCCGCAAGCGTAGCATACATAGACGCTACGCCACTGCATGGTTGGGTCCGACGCGGAAGAAAATTTTTGAAATTTTATCTTCTAGAAAGGCTAAAAAAGCATCCGCCAGACTAAATTTAATAAAATAATAGAATCGCTCAGGATAGAAAGTTCGGCGTTTTTCAGAAGAACGCAGGTTATTGTTTATTGGGTAAAATTTTGGAGGGGAAGAATCATGCTTAAACCTTAGTGACAGACTTTGGGGAAATATGGAACGCTGTTGTATTTATTGGTAAAAATTTACTTTCTGAACAGAAATGTGCGTCTTCCTTATTTTGAGTGCTTTCAGTAGGCCATGTTTACACATCAAAAATGAATACATTTTAATGATACAAAAAGTGATTTACTGAATAAAAGCAAATAATAGACAAATAATAGAAATGTACGTAAATAAGTTAGTAAATAGGTAAAATAAAATGACAGACTGCTCTCTTTTTATTTTGTACTTTGTTTTCAAAAATAAAACGGTAAAAAACGGTAGAAAACGGTAAGTTTTTATCTTGTAAAAATTATATAAAACCACTCTGCTTACAAAAATAACCTTATTGGCTGAGGTTTGTTGCAATAACACAGAAAAACGTAGTTTGGTTCTAACCCGGCTACCAGGGATTTCTTTCTTTCAAGGAAAATGATGGTAATTTCTCCAAAAAAATCGTTTTGCTCCAGATTTTTGGGGGGGTCCAGTCCCCCCCGTCCCCCCCCCGGGATTTACGGCCCTGTTCCAACTGACAATAAGTCTATTGTATTTTAGTAGTAAATATGTTACACTGCAACGTGACGAGAACGAACAGCAACAAACACACATAAATTAGTGATGGCTATTGCATTTTGTTTATTAAAATTGTACTAGACTTTAATTTTTTTTTTAAATAAGATAATTCGCGACATTGCCGCTCTAACGTAAACAGGCATTATAGGAGCAGAAGATTACTACGTATGTTATTTAGGTATATTCATATGAATTTATTAGTACAGTCGTATGTTGTCTAGGGCACTGAGAAAAAAAGGAGATGACACGAGATTTCGGATTTCGGAAGGAATTTCGTCATCGCCCACCTTGCCTCGATTTGGAAAGACGCTTTAATCCTTTCCTTTGTGTTGTTGTTGCTGTCTGATTTGACTAATGGCCGGTTTGCGCGGAGGGTTCTCGTCAACATCAACATCAGGTTTCAAGTTCCCACTGATTCACCATGGAAGATGAAAATAGAAATCCATCTACTTCATACAGTAATCTTAGGTATGACCAGTTATTTAGTTTTCCAAATTGGTTGCCTCAAAATCTTGTTTAATCAGAATCACCGCCGTCGTAACATGCTCATGGCACGGCCTTTGCCAGTCACGAATGCCAGTTATCAATACAGGCAGTCACGAATCCCTCGATGTTCATTCCAGTCACTAATGCCAGTTTTCAATACAGGCAGAACCGTGAACCTATCGAGAACCATGTCGATCTCAGGGCCTCCATAAATGCCTTGTATTCAACCTCATTTTAACTTCTAGCCCTAAAAATTAATTTACCAGACTAGAAAGTTTATTGGACGGAAGATCTTCCAAATGAATATATTTTATCCATAGTATGAAGAGTCTTTAATGTTTTCCTGTTGTAAAGATTAGCTTAAATGTATTTTGTATAGATTTTCCTTCTGTTGGTATCGATGGGGGCAGATTTTTGGACGGAAGTTGCTAAAGAATTCGACCAAAAAGATATTGATCAAAGATTTTTCATAGTTTTCTTTTTTGTTCTATTTTCTTTAAAAGTCTGACATGTGTTTATGCATAGGTTGCTAAAGTCTGAATCCACCTCTGTTTATCAATTCCCCAGGGCCATTCCATGTACTTAGGCCCGAAGATCTTCGACATACACCCAGGTTTTTTTGGCCTTTGGCGTGCAAACCAATAAAAGATTTTTTGGAGTACTTAAAATTTTAGTTAATTGACATGCTACACTTGAAGCCATGTACATAGTTAACGTAAAATAAAGACTGAAACACCTCATTTTTCTCTAATAATCAGTTTTCTTTGTCTGGCGCAACAATGTTTACAGTTTTACTAACTGCTTTTATATTTTTGGCGTACCTAAAAAAATGCCCTGGTGGACCTTCGGTGTACAGTTGACATGGAATGCACCCTGGTAAATTCCATAACAACACCTGATCATCTCTGTTTCAAATTCTCAAGGATTTGAATATCATTAGGATAACATTTTGAGTTTTGCTAAAATAGTTAGTTTCCTTTTTCAAAGGCCAAAGAAACCCAGATCATTTGACGAGGTTGATAGTCTCTCTTGGGATTGTTCTGTTTGTACCTATAAGAATAATGCAGAGGCATTCAAATGTGCAATTTGTGATACAAGGAAGGGAACTTCAACCAGGTAAGAATCCATTTATTCACCTATAGAAACCTATGGCCATGTTTTTTCTTAGCAACTTTGTTTTTTAAATTTTTGCAATCAATGAATCTTTAGCTATGTAATTCAGCATTTAACCTGTCAAGATCTTCAAACACTGATTCTCACTAAAAGTAGTGTGCTTGACTTCCTCAAGTATTTTGAGTGATGTAATACATCTAAACGCAACAGCAACAAGCGAGAGATTTGCAGGAAAACACATCTGTAGTAAAACTATTGACAATTGCTGAAATATCATGAAATATTTATGTCTCTCTTTCTGCAGAAAACCAAAAGTAAATTCCCAATTAGTAGCACAACAAACAGCACAACAGCTCCTTCCAACTCCTGCAAAAATCCAAAAAACTGCAAACCCAAGAAGAAACCCTTCTTCTCATAAACGAAGGTAACAATATCAGTTATTTATGCTTAAAATTTTCCATAATCAGTTAGATAATGCAACTTTTATTAACATGAAATTATGAAATAAGTGTTCTTAGAACCAAAAAGTGTCAATTTTCTTTTATGAAAATAGTGCATTTGGAAACATGTCATACTAAAGTACTTGTTGTCCGACACTTATCAGAGTATAAATGTCTGATGTCTTATCAGAGTATAAATTTATATCCATTGTGGATTAAAATAAATGTGAGAAAAATGCACATTTTTGGTTCTTTGCTGTGATTAATCACAGCCGCTAATCACAGATCTCAGTAACTTTAATAACTAAACAAGGATTTAAGGGTAGGCCCCCAAGTCAGTGATTTGCTGACTGGACAGTGATCAGGAGTGGATCAGATCCAAACCTAAGGCTACTGTCATCATTTCATTTCATAAGGATGCCATTTGTCTATAATTTATATTTTATTTTTCCTAGATTATGTTTTTCTCGTGTTAAAAAAAGATGTTGATTCTAAAGATGGTTTTAATAAAAGCAAACCCCCCTTTTTAACACTTTTCTTCAATTTTTCAGTAGTTTTAGCCATTCACGGATTAAAAATGTGGATCAAAATAGCGAGCAACAATTAGAGGTTACAGTCGGTGACGTCACTGTTATAATTACGGATTACAAGCTTCTTCCAGTCAAAGATGAAAAATCTCCACCGGCATCTCCAAGCCAACAAGAAACTACCGTAAAAGATGAAAACGAACAAATTATTCCACCTGTTTTTGAGGAAAAGGTGGAAAACGGCGAAAAAGAGGAAAAAGCTGTTGAAATAAATACTTGAAAGTTGGTATTATCAATTTCGCCATGATTAGCCCCTACACAAATTGTGCATATTGTCTTATAGTGTATTTAGTCAAAAGACTTTCCCTACAGAACTTGTTCGATCGATTATTTGGGTCATGCGGTTTTTGTGTCTCAGGTGGTCAAATTGACGCCTTGAAATTTGTAATCATATAATCAACACCTGAGGACTGATTCAGAATTGTAAAATTAGTAAACAAAGATTGACTGGCAGAATTTTATGTCCTTCATTAGATACACTTGTGAAAGTTTTTGTACGTTTCTCGCCGATAACGACAAGCGAGAAGAACGATTATTTCCCAGTATACATGCTAATGCATTCGACGATTGACTAGCAGATCAAAACTGACTTGATGCTACCTGCCTCTACGGTGACATTTTTATCAGAAGCACAAACTTGGAGCGATAACCCTATGACCGTTGCAGACTCTTTAACGACATTTTTAGTACTGAAGAATTTCGGTGGATTTGTTATTATTAAAGTTTATGACAAATCCTTTAAAACAAAGCTGCATTTTGAATAACATGTCTAGAGCAGCTGAAATTGGTCAACACGGAGCTCGAATCCAGAGCGGAGTTCTAACTACTTCTTTTTCAAAGCCAAGAAGAGCTGGCTTCAATATACTGAAGGCTACGATTTCCTTTATCCAAGAAAGTTGCTCATTCAGAGGTCTTAATAATCCACGTCGCGTTTATGCAATTCTTCGTCAACTTTGCTTTGTGCAACAATGATGTACCGACGTGATCCATCAGTAAACATCGGAAGGGTTATATTGTTTTACCGTTAAATTATTGTCGAAATAACTTTATTATCATTAGCTGTGTTTGTAATAATTTCATGTAGAGAGTTGAGGACACCTTTTTTAATCTGACTTGTTTAGTGTTTTAGTCATTAATGTAGGTCGTTTTATTATTAGCTGTGTTGAATATATAACTTTGTTTGTAAAGCAAGAATCGTTCAGCAACAAAACATTTCGTCTGCCTATGAACGTGTTGTAACGGTGAGCCAAGCCTCTGTTGACACGTGGGTATAGATTCACGATTATCCTATATACTTGCACTGACTGTGCCAAGCCCAGGGTGTGTAGTCATATATTTTTAGGATAGGGGTACTCAGGTTTCTTTTTCAAGTCTATAAATTGACCAAGTTATTTCTTGGCTCAATTACTTTTTGGGTCCGTGAAATTCTAACTTATTTTTTCGGTCTTGAATATGGGAAAAGTTTCAAACAATAGATCACAACTTTTATGCTAGAAATAATTTTTTTGGGTTGATGGTTTGAGTACCCTCATTTGGGTACCAAAAAAGGGGAAATGGGTCTTGTAAAATCCACCCCCCCCCCCTGTTCAATTGGCATCAAATCCTTCGATTCCTGAAACAGAATGTTTTCTTGTCTCCCTTTTTTTGGTTTACATCTAGAAACTCCTTGCTCTCGCAAGACGATTTATCATAAGACGCCATCATCACGAGTGTGCGAGAAAAAATTTATAAATCATGTGAAAATCACGAATCGAATGTAAATCTCTCATCGTTAATGGAATTCAGTTTGTTTTCCTGAGAAATGCAGCTGCTTAATCTTCGTCCAATGAAAATTATGTATGCAAACTTTGATTTAACAGAAACATTTCTGGCCAGAGTTGCTATCTGTCCGATGTGCAGAGCTGTCCCCTGTCAAGAAGTCATTTGTTTGGAGGCGACCATTGTTTAATGGTTTCCAGTATTGAAAAGTGTTCGTTATTGGAAGATGTTTCTCATTTGAGGCTTAATGGGGGCTTATTGTGTCTGTTATAAATGACCGTCCAAAAAGTGATGAACTCGTTCCTTTTGTTCCATGCACGTTCCTCTGATGTAAAGCACAGCTTTTCCTTTTCTCTCAATATTGAACAGGCAGATTACTCAGAAGGAGTTCTCTCTCATTCAAATTCGTCATATGAAAATGCAGAAAGCTTTTTTCCTTTCAGTGTTAACATTCCTTGATATATTTGAAATTTAGGGATTGATTATCAAAGAATGTGAGAAAAGCTCGAACCTCTTAAGATAAGTCCAACACTTCTCCAGCACAACCCTCTCCAGCACAACCCTTCTCCAGCGCAATGCTAAATTTTAAACCCGTTTTAGTAAATAAATAAACGAATAAACTTTTAGTGAACAAATAAGCATTGCTAGCAGTGGTTTCCAATAGAATGTGCCTTGGAGCCATATTTATTTGTGATATCCAGTTTTTCGTGGGTCGTTAATTCTTTCAGTTTCTTTTGATGGTCTTGTATTCTTTCAATTAATAGCTATCAGCCCTCGATGTAAACGTGATGTATAGAGTTTTTTTGTTGCCATAAACTCTCTTCTCAAACTGAAATTTCAAAATTTAAATGGTAGTTTAAGATTTGTCCATGAAATCAAACATCAAGTAGCTGTAACATTAATCGGTGGCTAGCAATCCTGAATTTATTGTAAAGATATGTGTCATATTAATAATGAAACTGCATGCATAAGAAAATGGCTCTAGGTTATAACAAATGAAGTGAATAAATGTACAAATGCAAGGTATTTTAGAAAGGGGCGGGGTATATTTCGGCCTCGTAGTCATTTTCCAAACCTAAGAAATGAGCCTTCTACTGCGGCCTTGGAATACATAGAAATTATAAGGCCTTGAAAAGTTGTTATAGCAGTATGGGTCTCATGAACTCTGTGAGTTTCAACACAACACATGCATAAGACCTCTTATCCAACAGTGTTTATAGACCAATTGGAGTTTCCCTGTTGGCTCTAAAAATCTTGTATAGTTTTCTGATATTTTAGTGTGAAAACTGTTCCCATATTCGCTAACTATAATCTTTGTAGTTAAATTCTAGACGCCCTCAAATGCATTGAATACTCAATCTGATATTCTGCACCTCTAGTCGATTCTGCTCTGTTTGTATGCTATTTCAAGGGTCATATGAAATGTCAAGACATATGAAATTTTTTAACTGAACCACAGAGACCAGAAAAGTTGTCAATATTCCTCCGGCCAAGCGTATCTTATTATAAAATCTTCCTCATTTAAAGCGTGTTATTGTAGAGCCTGTCATGGCGAAGACGAAATTATTACAAAAATTATCATTAATTCAAAAAGATGGTTATGATACTGTAGATGGCAACAAATTTCAATAGATCCATCAGTAACATTTCATCAATTTCATATATAAATGGTTCAATTGTTGAAAGATCGTAGAAAAGGGTTTTCAAGCAGGGCATATCGAAGTAGGGGCAATAGGGAGTGACACCCCCATTTTTTATAGAAACTGTTGGTAATTGTTTGTCTTATACGTAAGCGTTTAAATTAAGAGCTTCAATCGATGCTGGTTTGAACAATAATCGTCAAATATAGCTAAGCGATAAAAGTCTTTACAGTGATGTTCTATTGCAGAAATTTGTGACAATTGCCAAAAACATCGATCAAAACTTGTCAGCAAATCTACCTAGCCCCCTCCCCTATTTAAATGTTTCTTGGCACCCCTTTTGAAGTTCATGAAAGGGCGTTATGCACTGCACTGCCCACAAAGATTACGGAAACGTTTTTTTTTTTTAAGCAAGCTAATGCGGTGTCCATGTAAGAAACTCATAGTTGCTTATATTGAAATCTATACATGATAATCGACAATGCTATAAATAAATAATTGACAATGATGATGAATGATAATGATGACGTCACGGATTTATAAACCATGTTGTTGCGGTCAGCGGATTGCTTGTGAATGGATGCGCAATGCACACGTGTCTTGCGTTTGAGTCGAGGATCATTTTCTTTGTTCCTTCTCACAGCAACACATTTTAGAGTGGCCTAAGTTGACCGTGGGCAGTAAAAATCTACAGATATGTTTTTTAGGTTCCTTCTAGTTCTTTGCCTGGCGGGTAAGTTAATTATTTTAATGTATCTTTTGCAATTTTTGTCACTTGGTTGGCATATTTTTGAACAAGCCATCATTATCTCAAATACGAGTTCATGACACTAACTCGACCATATTTTTCCAGGCCATTTTTGTCCAACTTCCCATGAAAATGATATTTCACCGTATTTACATGTCTAGTATGATCAATTTTACTTGCAAACTCAATTTATCAAGCATCATCAATATATTATCTGATTGCAAAGGGTTGCAGTATTTGTAAACAAATTCGAAATTTGTCGTTTCCAGCTTCAATAAATGGACTTTGTCAAAAGGCCAAAATTTCTGCGGATACCTACTCAACGAAGAGTGCTACAATATCAAGCCAAACAGTTTATATTGCTGAATTAAGCATATCTTGTGATTCTGAATTCCAGGTAACTGTTTTTATATTTTAATGTACTTTTTTGCTTTTTAGTTTATATGAGACAAAATACAAACAGACTTTTTTTGCTAAAGGCTAATATGAGACAGACCACATACGTGAATTTTATGAGATATTTAAGATTGTTTTCGTGTCAGACACAGCTTTTGAAAAACGTGATACACAGTTCTAGAATCTCCTACATTGAACTGGATTTTCTAGCAATTTGGACTAGAGATCAGTAAATTGAGCAACAATAAAAAGGGAGAAGATAAAGCTTGTGATATATATTTTGTCAGTTGAGAGCACCATGCTTTGGCATTCTTGGAGAACCATAGCAAAAGATCTAAAGCAGACCAAAACAGGATTTTCATTGTATTCTTTATTAATTTACATAAATGAAACTACAAAACTATTTCATCTACAAAGGGGCTTTTCATCCTTTATCTCTTTGATAGAAAGAAATGATCAATCAAAGTGAATGATCAGTTGTAAAAGTCTTGGGTATATTTATAGGCATAAGATTTCGTAATGTAATAAAATTCAGCTTGATAATAGTGTAAGTGGATGAGTGAATCAAAAAGCTTTTAGTGTTTGTTATACAGGTTGCAATAAAGGTTTAAAGCCTATCTATGAAATTTTTGCAAACTGATAAGTCACTTTTTGTATTTTTCAGGAACAAAACTTCTTTGCAGAAGTGAATGGGCTGCTTGTGCCTGTTGCAAAATCTGAAGATAGTGGAAAATATCAGGTAATTTTTGTTGGAATACATGTTTTCTATACATTCATGATCAAAAATCGTCAGTCTCCATTTTTCTCAGCCATCTATTATCATTTCATCAACATAACCAAAACCTTATTGTTACTATGCCTGGCCTTTTTATGCAAGTCAAGAAGTTCAGTCTACTGCAACATGCAGACACATTTTATTTTGTCAAAAAGTAAAAAATTAGGCAAATATGAAGGGAATTTTAACAGACTTTTCTGGCAGTTTTTCTGGAAGCTTCCTAGACAAACAAGGGCCGTGGACCCTATGACTCAACTCCATAGTTACTTTCAATACAACTTACATAGCAAGTACAATTCATTAAAGCACAAAAACCTGTTGCAAACTTACAAATTGATTTTTCAAAATTTGTCAGAAATATGCGTTGGATGACAAAAATGTGTTTGAAGAAAATAAGGCCCAGGAAAAATTTTAATTGGCCAAAATTGTATGTGGAGGAAACATTTTGACCAAGCAAACTTTTTGTTAGGATCTTAACAAATGTATACTAGATTTTTCATTTAAAAAATTGGTTGTACACCAATAGCATAACAATAGCATTCGAAATATGTACTTAATCACAACAAGCTGTGATTATACTTAGTCATCTAATTTATTTATTTGTTTAAGAAATTTTCATTGATATATATGTAAATCTTTCCATCAGGTGAGCTGGTCAACTGAACATAAGGCTGCACAAAAGGGAGATATACCAATCAAAATTTATGATGAAGAAGGATATTCTGCTTATAGAAAGGTATATATATATATAAAATTAAATTTTAACAGTGGATCAAGTGACCACTTGTTGCAAGGATAATCAAAAGCAAACTCTTAGGGCCCAATGTATCAGTGGAAATGAAGGTTTGTTAATAATGCTACTCAAATATATGCCAGTTTACCAATTTAATTGCTGATTTAGCACAAAAGTGACAGGACTGATGAAAACTTGCTTTCAGAGCCTGATACGATTATTCTTATAAAGTTCATTTTTCCAACTGGCAATCTTCTTAGCCCATGCATTTCCACTGACAACATTGTTTGAAAGACCGTCCGCGACTTTTGATCCTTAAGCCCGAAGGCTAAAAACTAACTAACTAACTACGAATACGAACCTAATTTATACTATTAACGACGTAAACAACTTTAAAATATTGTCACTAGTTTGATTGTCCATTACGCAAGGGATTAACAAATACTGTCCTCTAAAAACACATTAACACTCTCTACTAACCAACCATTGTCCAATTTAACGCAAAACAACTTGCTCAAACAACTATTGTGTCCAGACGCGTAAAAGTTATTGTTCCAATCAACAATTACAAGAATGAAAGTATCACATGTCTGTCTTCTGAACATTCTCCCCCTCCTTGACAGCTATGCATGTCAACTGAAAATCCTTCATCTTGTGATATCTGCAACGTCACATCAAGAAAAATACATCCATTAACAAATGCCACCAGCAACCATTCAACAATGCTCCAAAAGGCATAATTTTGTCACTGGTCTCTGCAATAGCTTTTTTCCCAGTTGTACTTGTGCCACTCTCACTTTTCCATCTTTTCCAGGAAATACTTGGGTGACTTTTGCAAGGGGCCAATGAGCTCTGGGGCTATCAGGCGATATAACAATAACAATATCCCCTACCTTCAAATTTTTCTTCTCTTTGTGCCATTTTGTCGTTGGATTTAGTCCTGGTAGCCATTCTTTCAACCAACGTTGCCAGAAGTGCTTCACCAGTTCTTGAACACGTCGCCATCGTTTCCTTGGACTGAACGTTGTCTGGTCTACCGTTTCTGGTGCAAATCTGCCTCCCATTTGGCCATGGAGAAAGTGATTCGGGGTCAAAGGTACATCATCATCCACATTTGCTGTCTGGTATGTCAGCGGTCTTGAATTCAGCAACGATTCTGCTCCTGTGATGGCAGTCATCAACTCTTCATCGGACACATTTGCATCTGTCAGGATTCCTTTCAACGCACGTTTTGCTGCCTTGATCATAATTTCATGAGCTCCTCCAAAATGTGGTGACAAAGGAGGATTGAAATGCCATTTGATACCACGATTTGCAGCACTCTGGATGATTCGATTCTGGTCCAATCTTTTAACGAGCTCCTGTAGCTCCTTGTCAGCTGCTACGAAATTGCCACCATTGTCAGAAACAACTTCTTCAGGCTTCCCACGACGACTCACCATTCGATAAAAGGCATTCAAGAATGAATCAGTATCCAGGGCAAATGCCATTTCCAAGTGTACTGCTCTGGTAGCTAGGCATGTGAAAAGACAAAGATATCGTTTTTTCTCTTCGCTTACCTCTCCCTTGCATGGTGATGAATGGTCCTCCATAATCTACAGCTACTCTTTCAAAGGCTCGCAATGACATTGCCAATCTAATGCTTGGTAGGGGTGCCATGATCTGACTGCATGCCCTCGCCTTTCGTCTTTTGCACCAGTTGCATTCGTTTTCCCATTCTCTTATCTCTTCTCTTGCTGAAATTATCCAAAAACGACTCGAAATAGCTGCCAATGTCTGATTTGTGCCACCTGCATGATGATCCTTTTCATGATAGAATTTCACGATCAGCTTTGTAACCCAGTTCTTCCTTGGTAGAATAATAGGATATTTTGCATCGTATGGCAGGAAGTCAGCATACCTCAATCTTCCATTACACCGTAGAAGTCCATCTTCATCGATTCGTGGCTGTAACACAATCAATTTGCTGTCACTCTTCATTTGCTTTCCTTTCAACAGTTGCTGGTATTCGGTTGCAAATGCATTTTGCTGCACGTCTCGAATGATATGAATTTCTGCATCTTTGATCTCTTCATATGTCAATTCTCCATTAATTCTTTCTTTTTTTGCTGTTCGACAGTTGTCCAAGAAACGGCAAACCCATGCTACAAGTCTTGTAAGTCGAAGCCAGCTTGAAAAATGAGAAGGATCCAAATACCAAGAATTCTCCTTACCCGCTTTCATCAGTTTACTTGGTTCCACTTGTTCACCAGTCGTAGATTTCTTTTTGCTAACTGCATCAGCAAACAATGATTGTTTCTCTTCATGATTTTCTGTTACGGACTTCATCTTTGAACGACCAGACTTCTTCTGCTCCGATACTGCTTCCATTGACATCTCAAATTGATTATTAGGCCATTCATCCTCAGCCATTTCCAAGAATTCTGGTCCTTTCCACCATTGCTCACTGTTTGCCAACGCAGATGCTACCATCTCTCTTGTCAAGTGATCAGCAGGATTATCCTTCGTGGGAACATATCTCCATTGCTCAGGGTTTGTCATGTTTTGAATCTCACCAACACGATTTGCAACAAATGGCTTGAAACATCTGCTATGTCCTCTGATCCACCAAAGTGTGTTCATGCTGTCACACCAGAATTTGACTTGCTTCACTGACACTTGCATTGCATTCGCTACCGATACCGCCAATCGAAGTCCTGTGACTGCTCCCATTAGTTCCATCCTTGGAATGCTCATAGCTGCCAGTGGTGCAACACGTGACTTTGCTGCGACAATATTAGTAGTAGCTGCATGATCAACGTAGACATACCTTGCATAAATAACAGCTCCATAAGCTTCTTCTGATGCATCACTGAAAACGTGTAATTGCATTGATTGAACATCTTTATGCTTGCCAGTGTGAAGACATCTTGGCACTGAAAGATTTGACAACTCGTGAAGTTCACTGTACCAACTCTGAATCTTTGACTTGACTTCGCCATCGAGCTCATCATCCCAATCGAAGCCTTGTCGCCAGATTTCCTGCATTACCACTTTTGCTCTAACGATGAATGGTGCCAAGAAACCAAGAGGGTCAAACAATGATGCAATGGTTCTCAGAAACGATCTCTTTGTGATGATTTGATTTTCTTCAGGTGGGCTTGAGTGAAAACTGAAAATATCCTCCTTTGCTCGCCAAAGTATTCCAAGGGTCTTTACAGTTGGAAGCTCTCCATTGTCCAAATCAATTTCAGATGCTCTGTCTTCTACTGGGATTACAGAGAGAACTTCTGGAGAATTAGAGAGCCACTTTCTTGCATGCATGCCTGCCTTGTTCCATAGAGCTGCAAGCTGATGATACAGTTGGATTCCCTTTTCGTCATCTTGTACTGAATCAATGCTGTCATCCATGTAGGTTGACTTGAGTGCAGTTTCTGAAGCCATCGGATATTCTGATCTGTACAACTGAGCATGCTTTTGAATCACAAACTGTGCTTGAAACGGTGAACTTGTTATACCAAACACCACTCGGCTGAATTCATACTCCTCTGGATCTCTGTCCTGGTCACATCTTCTCCAAAGAAATCGATGATACACACGGTCAGCTTCTGGAATCTGAATCCTCAAATACATCTCAGCAATGTCACAGACAACAGCGACGGGATGACATCTAAAGCGTAGCAAAACATCAAACAATTCTCGTTGCAGCTTCGGGCCTGAATGTATCATGTCATTCAAGGATGTCCCTTCATACTTTGCTGAAGCATCAAAGACGATTCTGATCTTGGTGGTCGCTTTGTTGGGTTTCAATATAGCAAAATGAGGAAGATACCACTTGCTGTCAGGTTGCTTCTCAGAGACTGGAACCTTTCGTATGTATCCTTTGTCCAAATATTGATCAATGACTTCATCGTATGCCTTCATCACATCTGGGTTCTTGAGCAAACGTTTCTCGGTGTTCTGCAGTCTTTTCATTGCCATTTTGTGATTGTTCACCATTCTATAACTATCTTCTTTCCATGGTACTCCAACTTCATATCGACCATCAATGATGAAAACCTGAAAGTAATAATGCTACACGCTTTTGTCTCAGAAATGACAAGCCTTCTCATCAGGAGCGGATCAGATACTAGTTGTCTGGGTTGCCACCGGTCCTAGTCTGTAGATTGTAATATTCCAAAATTAACTTCTTCATCTGTTTCGAGCTTCTTGATTATCGACACAGCTAGTCTGCTTGTAGTAACAAAGTCGTATTGATAGAAGGGCCTACTGCGAGGGATCTTCTTGCCTTCGTGGCAATCCGTCACGCTCTATCTGTCACCCAATAGGCGTTCCGTACTGGTCTATATGAGCCTCTGCTCCTTCTCGTGGTCCCCGTAACGTTCGGTTAGAATGATGTGCATTTTAATCAAGGTAGTCTATATACGAACCACAGTCATGCCATAACAGACTGAGCAGTCTCGAGATACCGAAGTGATACTGGAATAATGTAACATCTGATAGCTCTAATATGCAGGCCACTTTGCTCGCTGGAGAGTGAATGCACCCCAAAACATGAGCACAGTACCTGTCATTGTTGTTAACCAGCTCATGTAACGTCTTCGTTATATGAACAGCTCAAGGCTGTACGTTAAAACAACTGGGATTTCGTATAGTCACACGTAATAACCGAACAAATACAACAAACTTTGAGAGAGACGCAAAACCTCAAGACACAGCGCGCAGAATTGTTCGGAGGAGAATGACACACACTAAATGCTAACCACTTGTCACTTCTATTTAGACACATTTGAACTTTACTCATCTAAATCATAATGGATACTCATGACGACCTCTATGATCTATAGCTGCACTCAAACATCTATACATATGCTATTCGATAATAGTTGGTAAGATGATTGGCCATCAATCAAGAACAGAAGTTGTACTGTTTCATATATATATAAACGTAACAAACTACAGTAATCACAGCCCTCCTATTAAGTGCAAATTCGAAGGCATAACAACCATGGCTGATTCTCATGCCGCCTCGTGAGCTTCCGGTGTGAGCACGCTTCGCTGACTTGCTTAGAGCGAACTATACTCAATCGTTGTTTGGCCAATGAGGTATGATTTATAGCACAAAGCTGACTTAAAGCGCTACTGCGCATGGACCAAGATGACATAAGACGAATAGGAACAAACTGACTGCTATGAACTGCTATATACTCTCTGCTGCACTGATTGCTAGAGAGATTGATAGGCTGCTATAGGACTCGCTCCTGTTATCTTAATTGCTCGGGTTATGATCTTATTATATCCGCGCAGAATGGAATCTGGTTGACACCGTTTTTCAGAGATACACATGCCTTATTGCAGCTATACTTGTTTGGGTTTTCGCACATAGCAAGCCAACAGAATCACCCTATAATAATCGCTCTTGAGCTCGAAGTACATATACTATCTCACTCTCAAACAAAACCAACAGAAACTGGAAGAAGGAGATAAGAACAGGCGTAGCAATCCGTACACAATGCTGTGCCTGTACTACAGAGTAAAAGTAGGACTGTTCGTGGTAAAGAGGACTCATTTGCCGCTACTTGGTACGTATTGTAAGGAAAACATCGTATCTCAGAACAAGCCACTCTTAGCGGTATTTATAAAGCCAAATGCTGATAACCAGGAATGCAATAATACTTAGGAAAGCACAACACAGAAATATAAAACGGATACAAGCAATGTCACCTACGCAAGACCATTCGAGCTTACCGAGGATCAATCAGGGAGAGTTAACAGAAGACTAGTACTAGATATCTACATCTGTGATGTAAGTAGACAGTACGACCACTCTCACTCGAGAGGCGGTAGGCGGTGTTGAACGCGGTTGAAACATGGTCACGAGTACATATATTTACTTGGCAACACAACACACACGAGGAATCGTGTGGGCAGTGGGCATGTCTGAAAATCGAGTCGATTCAAAAGAGCAGAAGCTAGAGTAGAAATACCAATATGCCGTGTCTATAATACTGTAATATTAACTGTTCGACAAGAGGCTGCTCGAAAGACATCTCGAAGTACATTTGTATGTATATATGTATGTATGGACCACGCAAGCACTCAACAACAGAACTAGATGAAATATATGATAAAAATTGAATGTATGGCTGAGGCCAGCAGTGAACTGGGTCTCATTGATGGTTCGTTTTGATAGCCAAATATATGTATTTAACAGGTCTTAATATTCGGTCTTTGATTAGGGATGATTAATTTGAAGAATAGCTCGTCTGCGTTTCAAACGCGATAGTCCGTAGATCGGAGTTTTGGTGCTCTCTTTTGAAAAATGATGTAAAGGTAGTGTAGAAAATGTTTTGATCCACTTGCAGCTCTAAGTAAAAGCAACTATACTTCGCAGCAATGAAGAAGCTACAAACGTGTAATACATTGAAGGTCATTCCAGTTGGTCACATTCATAAGTACCTAGATATGGCCTCATTTGCCATAGCACTTATTGTATTTCCAGACACCTGGCCTTAAGATAAGAAATCAAATGAATTCTAGATAGTATTCGACTAATTGGTATATGTTCTGACTACCTCTGACAGGCACTATTTTCGAGCTGAAGAATCAGTGTGGCGAGGACAGAATAGTTGTTGAAGAGCCACATATGCCTTAAGAAAGTAGTCGAACAGCCATTACAGGGGTGGACGAGTTGACGAGTAGGATGATCCTTGAAGGTTCAATGACTTCCCCTCGATACCATTTCTGCAAGCACGACTATTGAGACTATTGTTCATCGAGACATTAGTTCAGATGTCTTGTACACTCGCATAAATGAAATAGCTCAAAACACGCACAAATGGAAGAGAGAAAGAATTTTCTAGGGATTTAGACTCAGCTGGATATCGTATTCTACCCCATCAGACGGGTCATTACTTATGTGGAGAGTGAGTCCTGATGAGGAAGGCCCTGACATTGGCAAACGAGGTGCCTGAGATTGTTCTTTCGGAGCGTCATTGATGGTCGATAATGAACCGTTGGAGTAACTATGGTAAAGAGAGATCTGATTAGTACAAAAAATTTAAGAAGGGAGAGATGTCATATTCACAAAGTTTTTTATGAGTTGGAAAACGTGTTGTTCTTATAGACAGTAGCGAGAGGAGAGAAACGTTTTCGACACAAAATCGCAAAGGAATTTCTCATGACGAGATATCTGTCGTGCTATTGATAAGGCAATCGAAAATAAGGTCTCATTTGAGAAGTGTAAATGATTGAATCGGTAGCAGACATGTGAGACCAATAACGAACAGGTAAATAACAGCGTCTTCTGTTAGAAGCGAACCTGATCGTGCACCAGCGTGCGGTTTTCAGTTCTCTCTAGGTCTATTTTGCTTATATTGTGGAAACTCCAAACTAAACGCGACCGATCCTTGGGGAAGATACAAGAGAATATCTAGTCTTTTGCAGTGGGAATCTTCAGCCCTAGAGATGGTAAATGAATGGGAACTCTATCTAAGAAGACAAGTATGTCCCAATAGTTGCAGGGGACTCCGCGAGAGATATGGACGCTGCCTTAGGTCAGACGGTGTACACTTTGTATGTTTCTAGATGTGCGTGAGGTATATGAACTAATCGCACGAGATGCTCCTACTTACCATGGGATATTCTTCACAAGTTGCCTGTGGATATTAAAGAGCTCATGTGATCATTTGTCTTTAGATGTTGTATATTTTGAGGATGAGTTCTAGAAGCACCACAAGGGCTTCATATGGGGGAACTGAACACGTGGCGGGGGTATGTCTTATTCGGTTCTTGCAAGGAGAGCAGTAGTGACCAGTGAATCATGAGTATACAACCGCACAGAAATGGTACGTATATATAATTTCATGTGGCCGCAGCCGAAATGAGATATTGACGCAGATAGTTTCTGTGATATTATTAAACAAAATGACTGTGAAACGAAGTATGCAACATTTCTGTTTTATAAGCGAAGAAATGTTGAGCGTAAGTTATGATGACTTGTTCAGAATCTCAGACATAAAGCATGCTTCTAGTTTGCTCAAAACAGATGTATCCCAGCAATTATTACCGAGGGGGTAAAGTAAACGCAGATACGACACGTTGCATTACATTATCTTTGTGTATAGACTCGAGCAATACATATGGACTTGCAGAAGCACGTAATGTAACGAAAATGTGGCCGAGAACTGTATTGCACGTACAGCTTGCAGTGCCTGAAGGACTTGTCGAGCAGATAGAATAATATCGCTCAAAGAAATCCGGGGGGAGGATGCAATGACATGTATATAAGTTTGGTCTTGAGCTCTTATTATTCTCAGCAGAAGTTCTCGTACAGTGAGATAAAGCTTCTAAGTTAGAGAGACAGTACATCTGAAAATTGAGGATTTGAGATATGGAAATGAGAGATAACACAACATGAGTAAGAGACCCATTGGGAATACATTGGCGAGCACAAGGAGGAGATAAGTTCTCAATGTTAGTTCCCTCTACTCATACGCGCTAACGCTTGTAAGCACAACACAACACTTCATATTCAGACAAAGAGATCAGTCTACTTGAGCAAAACCACTTGGCAATTCATTTGTTTGGATCTCTCTTCTTCGGATTATTTTGTACTTGGCACCATTCATATTCATCGTTAGAAGACAAAAGTGTGTAATGGCTGGATCTGTAGCTGCTGAGAGTGAGAATCCAAATTAGGGATAGATGAGATGCTCGGAAACCACGCGACAGAGTGGAAGATACAAAAAGATATCAAATAGAGTGAAGAGATTCGAGTACATGTTTGCACTTACTAAGATTTGTTTGCAAATGTGTTTCTTTTCACCCTGAATGTTGCTTCAAGTTGCAAAGATACACAATCTTTCGAGAGAGCTTCTCCCGGCAACATAAATCAGTATGATCTCAAGTGGCTACGACAGATCTACAGAATTGGCGCCCACAGGAATGCGTCAGCGGTAATTACAGATCAGTACGATGTAAAAGGAGCTTTATATGCTGGTGTCCTTTGTTTATTTTTGACAAGGTTGCAAATGTTCTACCCGTTTCGCACTACACTTAGAAAGATGAGCACTGTGCTCACTACATTTTTCACACCACATTATTCGCGTACGCTAACGAGCCATTCAGGAGGGGTGATTTGCATCTGGAAACACAACAGATCCAACGAGGCTAGTCACAAGATATTGATGACGCTATTTTCCTATTAGGATGGTATAACTGTATGGGCAAGCAGTCAATCGGTTCCACTCTTAACATCTCATGAAAAGTTGAGCGAGATATTCTGGATATACTACAGACTAAGCAGATGCACATCTAGGAATGCCAAGGTCGGTTTCATGAAGAGGAAAGGCAGAGTCACAGTACCCTGTATCTATGAAACACGCGTATTGGTCAAAGAGCGGAACTTAGAATACACAAACTCATAGAATTTTTTAGTATAATATCTGATGACAATAAAGGACAGAATCTTAGACGAATATGGAGATGGTACTGGTTTAGAAAAACGGAGCACACATTGGTTTCACTAGCTCGCCTAAACAATTTTACCATGATGAATATTTTGGTACTGTAAGATGATCAAAATAATGGAAACGCACAGTGGAGGAAAAAAATTTGTGTAGATTCCTGAAACCTACATGGAAAGGTATAATCCTGGCCTGATCAACTGTTGTACACAGGAGAGATTGGCAAGATCAAGATGCGAATTCTAGAGAGAGCAGCTATGACCACAAGACAGCTGTACGGCAATAATATTGGTAGGAAAAGCGAACGAAGTAATAAAAACTTAATGATGAGGAGAACAAATTAGCGAGGAATTTGACTTGGCTCGAAGTCGTACAAACCTAACTAAAATATCAATAGAATTATAGGTATAGATATCAAATCTATGAACACTGATCAAGGTAAGTCTGATGTGTATAGATATAGAAGTTGGAACTGTAGCTCATAGATCTAGAAAGAATGCTGGACTACATCCGAAGATGCCAGTATGACAGGAACTGTTATACAGAGAGAATCAATAAAAGAGGAAAAAAGAAATCATTGTTGAGTTAAGCACTGATTAGGCGAGCAGTTAGGCAAAAAAGAAAATCTAACGAGACTGGTGAAGTGGAAAGGTCTATATATATTAAAACATCAAAGACAGGATGAATGAATTATTTGGTAGTATATATGTCGCGACTTGATACACATTGGCGATTACGATTAGTATTCACAAAATGTTTGCTGGGATATCTGTCGAGCTAAAAATCAAGAGCTTGTAAGGCATAGGCTCGTCCGTTTTTCATTGGACAAACTGATCATGTATAAACAGTACACACAAGTATAGAAAGAATTAATTAGGAGGTAATTGAACATATGAGAGGATCAAGATGCAGAAATTCGATCACTATCAAATTCAGAGAGTGCAGCAAAAATGCATTTTGTGTTGCAACCGAGAAAACATAACGCGAGTCAACGTTTGAAAAAAACATAAGGAAAAAGCAAAATAATAGAGATAGGGACAGCCATAATTGATGTGCGTATACAAACAAATGCATAAGAGGCAGACACTTGCGTTGAGCATGGAGCTATCTTACGAGGTGAATGGAGAGAGATCTGAGGAGTTATAAGACTGACTTGCTTGCATAGTCGATTGTCAAGAATATATGCCGTATTATGTGCCTACCAAGGAAACGCAACTCAGATGGATTGAGCAAGTCATTAGATCGTGGAGAAAGGTGAAATAATCAATTGAAACATAGGGGAAATCAATAATGCGTAGATGCAGCCTAACACCTAGAATAAACACAGCTAATATGTGGCCAGCGATCGGAGCTCTAGTTGAGTTCGGATCAATTATCTGAGGATGAGGTTTTACGAGCGAACGAGAGTACGCACGAAGGCCCGCACGCGATAAGGGCGAGGGAGGAACTGATGACAATCTGTGGTGTGCACGATTAAGAAGCCAAAAGTGTCGAGGGCATGGCATGCTCGCATAGCAATGGCCAACCCATTACTTGAATACGCATGATGATATGAACAAATTTCTCATAGCGCGCCGCCTTTGAAAGAGTAGCTGTTAGATTAGTCGGCAAGCGACCATTCTCACAATCACATCGAATGGGAGAGGTACAGCGGAAAGAGAAAAAACCGTATTGAACTCTTTTTGTTAGTTCTCCACCATCTGCCCTAAGCCGTACTTTCAAGAGCAGATAGCACTATGAAATGGAGCATATTGCCCTGGATCTTGATTAATGCGTGGAATGACCTTCTTCACTGATCATGGTGAGGTCGCACGGCTCAAGTTGTCGGGAAGCCTAAGAAGTTGTTGTCTGACACAATGGTAGGCTAATTATCGTTAGCAGCTGACAAGGAGCTTATGCCAGAAGCCTAAGACTTAAAAAGATTACAGGCACGCAGAACGTCGCAAATCCACTCGCAGTCAGAGCTGAGACAAATAGACTGTGGTATCTAAACATGTGGCGATCACTGTTAACTCCATCATCCTTTGTCCAACCTTTACTATTTTCGAGCGGACCTCCATGAATTGATATATGTGTATTGATCCCAAGGCAGTCAAAATCGTGCACAGTTGAGAGACAGGGGACGTGTCCTAGACGAGATGCAAATGTCAGGCCTCCCTGATGAATGGGGGAGATAATGACTGCCAATCACCAGGAGTCAGCAGATCGTCTGCTAAGCGGCCCCGGCTGGCAGAGATATGAATATTCTGAGAGCTGGAGATTATTGAAGCGAAAAGCTGAACTCACATAAATCAAACGTCTGACATAGTGCCCAAAGCACAGCAAAAAGGTGAGAATTGACTGAACTGTATTGGCAATGGAAAGCGGACCCAGGTACTACACTGTTGAGCCAAGTTGCGCCACACAGGCTATGGGAGGTGAGGATGTGCTATAGCCAGAGATACGGGGGTAAAGACCACACAACGTTCTACGTTCACATCAGGAAACGCGAGTGGCTAAGACGTGTAAATTCAAAGCAATTGTGTGAAGCAACATTTCGCGCAAAGAAACGAAAAACCATGGTGAAAAGATATTGGCCTCAAGGGGGAAGCATGAAAAATCCCATGAGCAACGATAAGGGAGTAATCTGAATGGGACACACAAGAAAAGACAGAAGTTTTGCAACGGTCAGCGTCACGGCATTTTGTTATGTTATACAACATGATACGCCCAATGAAGCCGCCAGCACGCCTTACACTCGGTGTTTCCTCCAAACAAAAATGAGGGATTTCTCACTCATCGACCCCGTATAGTCTGTAGATAAAGTACTGGGGAAAGAGGGTGAGAGGGTCGCGCTACGAGAGTATAACAACACTAGGAAACAAAGCTATGCAGAGACCAGTGAACAAAATTATGCTTTGGAGCATTGTTGAACGCGAATTGCTTGGTGGCATTGTTAATAATGGCAGATAACTTTTTCTTTGATGTGGACGTTGCAGAATCACAAAGATGAAGGATTTCCTTAGTTGACATCGCATAGCTGTCACGGAGGTTGGAGGAAACTATTGGAAAAGACCAGATGTGATACTATTCATTCTTGTAATTGTTGATTGGAACACATAACTTTTTACGCGTCTGGGACACAATATTGGTTTGGAGTGCATAGTTTCGTTCATATTTCGCGTTAAATTGGTAAATGGGTTGGTTGGAGTAGAGAGTGTTTTATTAGGCAATATAGTAATCATAGATGAATTAATCGTCGTTTAGGCATGCATATAAGATCTTGGTGACGTATAAACTAGACAATCAATAACTGGTGACCCAATAATTTATAAAAAGTGTTTTTTATAGCAGTCGTTAGTAGTATATAATGTTTAAGAGCCTACTACATCGTAAATATTCGGTTCGCAAATCAGTTAAGGGAGGATTTTTTAGCTCCTTCGTGGCTTATAGGGATGAAAAGTGCGGAACGCGTCATTAATCACTTTTAACAATTTGTTGTCTAAGTCATACTCGTTTATGCTCTATATGAGGACGAAATGGAAGATTGCCAGGGTTGTTGAAATAATGTGAATAAATAAGAAATATATCGTTATTCAAGGCTCTGAGAAAGCAGAGTTATCTATTTCATCAGTCCTGTCACTTCATTGTGTAATCAGTTCATATTATAGAAATTGAGGTAAACTGAGGCATTATATTTTGATAGCATATTAAACAAACCTTCTATTCACACAGATATTATCGATAGTACATATGTACTCTAATGAGTATTTGACTATCGAAGAGGTAATTCATGCGCGCTTATATCATTTTGTCAACCTAATGCTGGTACACAATATAGATCGTAGCTCGTTTAAATTTAACTAATTTTTCATATAAATATAGTATATGGTATACCTTTCTATAAGCAGAATAATCCTTCTTCATCATAAATTTAATGAAATTGGTTAGAGCTTGAGGCGAGATCTCCTCTATATGCTGCAGCGCTGTTTTGGTGCAGTATGATGAATCCAGCTTCACCCTGTACTGGAACAGATACATTATAATAGAAACAAAATTTACTATATTACCAAAGAGAGAGAGAGCAAAATATAGATTGAGTCCAGTATATAATCATTAGCTCTGTTAGTGATTAAGGTACATATTATTATCGAATTGCTATTGTTTTCAGGCTGACTCTTCCGCGTGTACACAACCAAACGTATGTTATTTTAAATGTAAAACATCTACTATAAAATTACAAGTTTATTGTCTTAAGAACTCTTACAAAAATAAATGTTTGCTTTGTAGTCACACAAATAATGTTATTGACCTCCGACATAATACACAATTTGGCCAAATAATAAATTTTGTTTCCTGGAGCCTCTAGGGTCCTTCAAAAAGACATTTTATCTGTCATGCTCGATTATCGACCATATCATGTTTTCCTGACAAATTTCTCGAAATACATATTTTATGAGTAAAGATTGTGCATACAGGTTTTTTGTGTTTTGAATTATGAAAATTAATCATGTGATTGTGCTATGTGACAGTTTGTATTTGGAAAGTACTATGGATTGTCTGTTTAGTAGTCCCATAGCGCGATCCAAACAGGCTCAACGTGTTTTGGTCTAGGAAACGTCCCAACATTGTAGAGAAAAAAAAGAACAGTCGTCTTCTTTGATAAAAGCTGTAAAAAATTACTTTGTTTCAAATATTTGCCCTATATTTCTTGTTGATGCTGATCATATTGTCGAAACGAAAAAATAAAGAATTGCTGGCTCGGCTGCCTTTGTTTGGACATTTTTTGATGAGCTCAATTGTTATACTGTAACATTGTATGCTCTGAATAAAAGGCACAGTGGCGTAAGTTAAATCTAATACAAGGTGGATGTCACACCTGTTTTTGATGGAGACGAATGTCAAGTTTTACATATAGCTCCATAAATAAATAAGTCAAAAGAATGCGGCTTTGAAGAAA